>BSBN01000343.1:8750000-10000000 GCA_027924645.1 Cunninghamia lanceolata
TATCTATTGGGGTTTTCTAGACCCTAATTTGGCAGCCATCATTGTGAGAATTGACATTTGTAGGTGTTCTGGGTTCTATGACATCACTATGGTGACAAAATTCCACCTCCTTTTCCTTTTCTGGTAGCATTGATAAATCATTAAGGGATTTCCATTTATGACCAATGTGCCATGGTACTGATTGAACTGATTTAATCATAGAAGTACTAGAGTGTGGAAGCCTTAGCAATTTTTTTATAAATTGATATTCTTGTTCTTATTACATACATCAGTTTCTTTGCGGATACAATGGGTACTCCTCTGTTTAGTATGTTGTCCTTACTGCCCTGTTCTTTAGAAAGTTTGTCTATCTTTTCTTGGCTAGTATTGTTTTCCTACATAATTAAGGAACTAGATATGTAACTAGATATGTCCTTTTGAGGAATAGGGGGTATTGGAAAAATTTAGGGAGCAAAGTGGCAAGCATTGAACTCCTGTCATACCCTAGTTTCTTGATGAGAGATTGGGTTCCCTATTTGTTAACTCCTATAACTTCCTGTTCTTGTGAGTTTCCAGATTGGGACTTGGAAAGGAGAGGCATCATTGGTCCCTCTTCCCCTCCCTCAAGACAATGGGTTCTAACAAAGAAACAACTACAATTGAAGGAGTGTTGTCCACCGAGATGGAACAACTAGAGATAGAGGAGAGAAATTAAGCTGAAAAGAATGGTTAGTTCTTTGTCTAACTTAAACATATGACTAATGTTGCTTCCTTTTTGGTTGGGATTCTGGTACTACCAGATTCATCTATGTTTGGTCTCTTTGGATTTCTTGTGGGTTGAGGTTATTGGAAACCTCTTCACAAAAGATGGGGAGTCACATTCTTGTGCCTGGAACATGAAATAATGAGGGGGACTCTAGTCTTTGGGGGTTCCTTGTTCATGTTTTCCTGGCATGTACTCTTTTTATTTGTGTGCAGTTGGGGAGGCAAAGAAAAGGATTCTTGTCTTATTGACAAGTATCTGGTTCTGAAGGGTGGCTGAGCTAAAAGAGCATCTAGCAAACTGCCATAAGTTTATTTTACTACTTGCCCTCATGCCAAGAATAAGAAAGCATACAAGACAAAGAAAGTTATCTATGTTTGTGGAAGAGATAACTTGTTACAAAAGCATATGCGTGATTGGTTAAGGGCAATTATATTTGCATCCCATTGATGTAACATATGTCAAATGAATACGTGACACTTGTCACAAGGTCTGAGGCTTGTTTTGCTCCCTTGTTCTATAAAAGGGAATTCAGGGCCTTTGACAAAGGATCTTGGAGAAATTTTGTATCACAACACATATAGTAATAGAATTGTTTTTCCTTAGTTAAGGTGTTATTTGAGTATTGAATCTAATGTACTTGCATAACCTTGTATAAACAGTACCAGTTCATAGCACAAGTATATTGTCAAAAGTTTGTGACTATATTATCTCCTACATTTGTATGCTTCACTTCATTTGTGAATAAAATTTGATCAAGGATCATTTCATTCATCTTCATAGTCTTTCTTGTGACTGAATGTTCATCTTATGGCTTTTACTCAAGTAGTAAATTCAATGCTTTAAGAGAATATTAAATGTTGTGAGTGTTTACAAGTATTCCTAAGTAGATTTTAGCCTAGAAACTGAGTAAAGTATGGTAATGTAACACATTATTGTATTGTTTACATGAGCTGAGAAAGTACTGATTGTAATAGGTTTTCATTTACATCTGTTTTGACTCTGTAACCCTCGATCTAGGCACTAATCCATTAGAACCGTTATCTGATACAACTCCCTGATCATCCATATTGAAAATCAAAGTTGAAATTCCCTTTATGTTATAAGTTATGAGTATTAAGTTATCCCAATGTTCTGCTACAAAAATTTTGCTAAAGCTTGAGAATCTAGCCCATTATTTTGCTATATCAGTAATTCTTTAAGTGTTTTTGAAAGAACATATCTGTTAAGTACAATATTTGAGAAAATAGAAAAGATTTAGAATAGAATACTATAACAATCACCCTCCTAGGTTTTACAGAGCCTAAAGTGTAGATGAAATGGATTAAATCCACGTTTTCTATTCATTAGCTATTCTTTAGATTACCCTTTTGAGATCAGGTTGGGAATTTAAAACAACCAACACTTTTTCTTTGGTAATTCTACCTCTACAATAGCCAATGATAGAGATCTATAGATATGTGTGCTCACAGATCATGTGTATAGAGAAATATAAAATGCTAGATGACTCAAGCATTAAGGATAGATCAACATATTGCTTCACTCAAGGACATAATAACATCACCTCAAGGAGATGATAGCGATGAAGATTTGTAGAACAAGAAGGTGAGGTAACCGTATCTGTGGAGGATTCCCAAGCTCAAGTTGGAGGCTTCAACCCTTCTCCTGATCATACAAAGGGCTTGACAAAACCCTAGGAAGAGCAAGATAGACTCAAGATATTGATTCCTAATCTCCACTGAATATCTCCATGATAGCAAATATCAATAACTTCAAAGAGCTTCAACAAAGTGTTGATCTTCAATAGCAACTGTGACAGAATTTGGCATAGTAAGCTTGCATATAGATTGTGTGTAATAAAATGATTTTCAAATCATTTTAAATACCTAACCATAGAAATTCAAATATTAGAAATAATATGTCAACATCACGTGAAAACCAAAGTTTGAAATTGGAATCCTGAGGTACATGGGGCAAGCCGACACCACCCCAAGATTTAGGTCCTAGAAAAATAGGGCAGGACTAGAGTGTAGGCACCCTAGTCCTGGCCCTAGTTTTCACTCAAAGTCTATCTCTAGGAGGTCTAGAATGTCTAGACTCTAAAGTTTGTTTTCATGTTTTGTCCGTTATTGCTTCAGAATATGACATTTCTTTAGTAAGGTACAAATCAATCAGAGTTTAGGTAGGCCAAAAATAGAAAGGGCAAGAGGACACCAAAGGAGAGGATCTAAACTATGCAAAATTATGTTAATCCATATAGAAGTACAATTTCTTACATAACATTTAGCCCCCACTTTAGTGGCCATATGACACTACGTGCATATGCAACTAAAGGAAAGAAAATACTTCAATCATGAAAATGATACCCAACAGGATACTATAGAGGAAGCCAAAGTGTTTTCACATGAGAGGAAGAAGCCCCCAGACTGTAATCTTGCAAGACCACAAAGCTAGGAACCACATCATCTATAGGAACACTTGTCAGATAATCACAATCAAATCATCCTGCAACCAACACACAAATAGGTCAATCATAAATACTAAAGGGGTTGAGTGATGAGACATGATGATGGAAGAAATCAAGGGAGATATATGCCCCCCTTGTTTCTGCTTTCTTAGGCTAAAAAGGTGAAACAAGGTGGTTATCTTTACACACATATTTTAGGGAAAAGGTGATGAAGAATGCGTCGTGAGGGTCATTTTGGCAAACAAAACTAAAGCACAAGGCATTGGGTTAGTTGGAGGGGGAAACCAAGATTCCAATTTAACAAACAACATGAAAATCCAAGTCTAACAGCCCAAAATGGAGGCATATGAATAAAGCTGTATAGTTTTGCACCTAGACAATGATAGGAATTGTCATCCATTTACTATAAGTAAAGGGAGTTTTGACTTTTTCACTATTTATTATGTAGAGGAGAGAAGGAGAAGGAGAAGGGGACCAACCATGCCGACACAATGCCTATACAAGATTCTAAGGCTAGAGGTGCTCCGATCTTGAGTGACAGACAGACGTATTGAGCCAGAGGTAGGATCTTAAGATTCACTTCTATCAACTTTCTTTCCTGTTTTAGTTAATTTTATCATTTTGTGTGCCTTGTAGACTGATCTAGACAAGGGTATCCAACTAGGGCACCCAAGTCTAGCTAGGGCACCCAAGTCCTCTTGATGAAGAGGGAAACTCTCCCTTTCAAATCTACAACATAAAGCTACACAAAATCATATGTAAGAAGGCTGTAAATAAAATGAACAATAGAAAATAGAAGAGAATTATGTAACATTGATTTTATTAAATCTAAAAATTCATTACATCCACCTGAAGCTTATGAGATTCCTTGATTCATCCATATAAAATTTACAGCAAAATACTTTCACAGCATCCTGGACTCACTCTGGAAGCATTTGAGTATGCTAAATTTTCTTCACCCAAAGCCCCCCTTTCACCAAATGAGCAAGCATCAATATATAGAAATTGTGTTAGAAGAAACCATTGTTGGTTTCTCAAAATGACCTCCACTAAACCACCAAGAAAACCCACTACTTTCATCACATCACCTCTCCCTTATTTTTTTGAATGTTCTAAAATGGTTTCTAGGTTTTATGTGGCTCCTTCCCAACTTTCCAGAAAATTTTGAATTTTTCTGTTTTGATCAGAATTGAAAAAGTTATACCCATTTTACCGAGACTAGGTTTCATAATTATGACCCAGACATGCAACAACATGCAAAGCTTATGGACCACATGGTTTCATTAAAATTTTCCCATGGTTTCACTAAAACCATCAACTGGAACCACCTCTTGGAAATCCACACCCTTCTTGGAGGTTACAATTTTGGAAATAAAAATAGGAATTGTTGACCCACTTATGACAGAATCTTCCCACCAAATCAACCCCACCAAACAAAAATTAATGCATATCTCCAAGTGGGCACCTAGGAAAGATTCTCCCCACTAATGGAGGAATTTACAAATTACCAGGGTAATTTTTCATCAAAATTACATTTATTAATATACCCTAAGAAAATACATTTGTTGCAAATTTAAATATTATTTTCCAAAGCCCACAAACTTTATTGAAAACAAACAAACAAAAATTAAAATATTTTTGGTCATGCAAGATTGCCCATACTCCTTGGATGCTCCTGCATCACCTCTCTAGGCACCTAGGTCCTCATGGGGCACCCAGGTCTTCCTAGGGCACCCAAGTCTAGAAAGGACAAGGGCCCTAGGGACAGGGCACAAAATGATAAGTTAGATATTGTTTGATGATTTGAAGATGTGAACTAATTCAAATTTGAATGTTTAAATGCAAGACATCCCCAAGACACAGGAGCACATAGGTGGCCGCATGAGATTTTGATGTTTTTGATGCCCACAATGAGATTCCACTGTAGTATGCTGATGGCACTTATGGAGAGGTAGGATGTAGATATGTCTACATTCCATCTGCCCATAGGCGATATGATGGTTACTCTAGAGGATGTGTATTGCATCCTATGACTGCTAGTTCAAGGAGAGATAGTGACGTTCATAGAGCATCATTTATAGGAGTATACCTGAGAGAGTTATCTTTACTACTTAGGTCACATTGTCACTCAGTCAGGATGAGGACACATTAAACTATGATGGTTAGAGTAGGGATGCACTGACATTCCCTTAGTATGGCGTATCATGATCACTACCATCATCCTAGAGGTCGCACAAGATGGACGGGGCACTCACCTTCACTGGGGCCTCGTTCACACTATTAGGTCGATGGAGGAGCGCAGGATGGTGTACACATGGGGACACAATATGCTTGCACACCTCTACTGTGATTTGGGATGATACATCCATTATGAGGCACAGAGTTTGATGGTGTGCACCCTATTACAGGTATGGATGTTTGAGCATATTAGGTGTACACGACCTATAGGTTTCCCCATAGAGTTGACATGGATATATCCAAGTGCGCATGCATATCCACTTGTCAGATGTTGGAGACATGGTGACTTATTATATTGGAGAGTGATTTTTGATAGGCTACAATGCAATAACATTGTTTAGAGACCATATCACGACCAAAGACCATGGATGGAGTAGTACAGATAGCTAGTGAGGATGCAAAGGGATCAGTTGATGGTCAGTCACCTTGAGCACATAGTTGTCTAGTTCTATTTTGATAGAGTAGCATGATAGTTCAGATGTAGATAGGATGTTCCTAGGATGCGTTTGAGCTATGCATGCTTAGCACATAGTGCAATCAAGGTGAATGCCACCCCATGGCCGATGATGGATGAGGTAGTGTTGAGTGATGATGACAGTGTAGAGGATGCAGACTCACTATCTGATGCAAACAATGTCGGTGTTACCTAAGAATATCAGACCTTGGTGGCAAATAACATGAACTTCTCCTATCTTCCCTACTGGTCACCCCACAAGTGATCCACGACCATGGGTAGGTCGCAAGAGTGACACAGGAGTAGATGATGATGTTAGTGATTTCATTGGATATTATGATCTTGATGAGGATGATGATCATGAGGAGATCCTAGCGTAGTACATCTTTAAAGTGAGACCATGGAAGGACCAACAGGAGGTGGACGTCGATGAGGAGACCGAGGAGAGACCTAAGTCAAGAGCTCGTGGTCCAACCCCTACTAGTGTTAGGAGATTGATTCATCTCGATTGAGGGTAGACGAGTAGTTGTATGCCCCCAGATGTAGAGCTAACTACAGAGTTCATTATACCAGTAGTAGTTCAGGATCCATCCTAGTGAGATGGTGATCCAATGAGACCTTATTATGTTAATGTATTGCCTGATGATTATCTATGATGTTATATATATAATGGTGAGATATTGATATCGACTTTGTTTTCCTTTTTGAAGTTGGTACTGATTCATGGTGTGATTTTGTGAGATGTGTTATAGAAGAGATAGTTCCTACTAATTCAACCGAGCAATGAGTTGGACTGGGTATTTGTCATAGCACTCTGCAGGCTGACATGTAGAGATTTTTATTCCATTTATGAGATATAGAGTGGCTATGGAGACAACTTTAGATAGTGCTACAAGGAATAGAGATTAAGCTATCTAGAGAGTAGAGTGCATAGAGGCTGACCTCTAGGTACTACACGATCAGGTTGCAGTAGTACCCTCATCTGAGAGAGATCCTATCATGACTTAGGTCTTACTTCCCGAGTTACATCAGGTGAGAGATGATAGAGACAGGGCTCAATCAAAGAGAGACCGGTACCATTAGATGTACATGGAATTACAGGGTGAGGTGTTGGGTCTGAGAGGTGAGATCAAGGGTCTACGGTTGTGAAGTGTCTCCAAGAGTCATTCATGGTTTGTGGCCACACATAGGCAGCCCTGCATCACACACACATTGCCAAGTTGTGGGGGGACTAGTGACTGAGGTTGAATGCTTTTATATATAATGTATTTTTATTAATGCTTATGATGTTATTGATTTATCACATGTGATTTATAGAAATGCAACTAGTGATAAATGTTAATGATTATGCAGAAATATAATTTAATTCTAATGTGATATATACTAAACAACTTTTTGTAGAATATGTAGTAAAAATCCACAATGATTAATGAATTTCACACATAAGTAAAATGCTATGCCATACTAAGTTAATACAAAGGTGATCTTAATAAAACATGTTTAAGAAAGATACGACAATGATTAAACAATTTTTTTTATGTTAAATGAATTAAGACAAAATAATCTATCTTGTCGAGATTGAAGCTAAACTTGACTATACTAATAAATTCACTTTATGAACATAACATCTAACATACAATCTTAAGCATAGAATTTTTTGAGATGCACAACATTAATAAGTTCTTTAAGCAGTATACCTTGTTCATTAGCTAATTTATACACTCCTGATCCAATGGCTTCAGTAATAACATACAATCCAAGCCAATTAGGGATGAACTTTCTTTTTTCTCCAGGAGGTGTATTCACATTACATTGATTCTCATATAGTACCAAATCTCCAACGTCGAATGAAGGATGTATAACATGCTCATTGTATGATCATTGGATACTCTTCTGATGGGCCTTAAGGTGCTCGAGAGCATTGATATGTTGTTCATCAAGTATCTCAAGTTCTTGTAATCTCTTTTCTCATTCCATGTCATCATCAAGAATGTCTTTTAGGGAAACTTGCAATGAAGGAATTTCTATCTCTAAAGGCATTATCATGTTAGTACCATAGACAAGATTATACAGTGTAGTTCCAATAGCCATACAAATACTTGTTCTATAAGCCCATAATGCATATGAGAGTTGAGTATGCCAATCTTTTTTATGTTTGTTAATAGTTTTTTGTAAAATTTGTCCAATGATCTTATTTGAAGCTTCTACTTGGCCATTTGATTGAGGATAGTAAGGTATAGAGAAGTGATGTTGGATATGATATTTTTCAAGGAATTTCTTCACGTCGTTGTTCTTAAATGGTGTACCATTATTAGAAACTAAGGATGAAGGTATACCAAATTGAGAGATGATATTATCTTGTATAAAATGATAGTTTGCTTCCACAATTGTGAATTGCAGTGGAACAACTTCAATCCACTTCATAAAGTAATTAGTAGTGGTAATGATGAAAGTATATCCTTGATAAGAAGGTGGAGAAATTTACCAATTAGATCCAAGCCCCAAACAGAAAATGGCCAAGGTGAAACTTGGGCTCAAAGTTCCTGGGTAGGTGCTCGAATTAAATGTTTATGTTGTTGACATTGTGTGAATTTTCTAACATATGCAAAGGAATCTTGTTCCATGCATTGCCAATAATACCCCATATGTAATAATTTTTGTACCAATAATTTTCCTCCAAAATGCCCTCCATAAGCATTGGAGTGAGCTTCTTCTAAAGATATCGGAATCTTTGAATTCCTAAGACATCAGAGAAGAACACCATTATAGCTTCATCTATATAAGATGTTAAATAGAATGATATAACTCACCATGAACTCGTACGTTCTTAGATTTTGAGTTAGGAATGGTACCATCACACAGATAGTAGAATATATGGGAGAACCATTCATCAGAATTCATGTTACAATAGAGGTCAGCATCCAAGGGTGTAGCCTCATCTAGTGTAGGTGTTTTAAGATTATGAATGATGAAGAGATATTCATTAGGCAAATCGACAAGGGATATAAGGGAAGCTGCGCTTGCCATTACATTGGCATGTCAATTGTCTTTCCTTGGAATAGTGTCAATTGAAAATGATGTGAATTGTTTTAATAAAGATAAGGCAAGATCATGATACTAAGATAACTTATCTTGTTTAGCTTGATATGATCTTGCTATCTGTCACATAATTAATTATGAATCACCATATATGGTGGTATTTTTGATGTTGAGAACCAAAGAGGCATGAAGTCCTGCATTGAGAGCTTCATACTCAGCAATGTTGTGTTGCAAGTATGTGCTTACCGGTATTGTCATTGATGTCAACATATATGTGTTGCTCTTGTTTTGATGCTTACTTATGTTGAGTTAGTTTCTTTGTATTGGCTTATATAAGTGTTGAAGATAATAAGAAAGTGTTCTTGATATTGAGTTTACATGTGCTTTTGAGAAAATTTGCTCTCCTAGTGTAAACAGTGTGTTGCAGAGTATCTTGGCTTGCAGAAGAACTATGCAGTGTTTTGCTCCGCATATCCTATTTATTGAATATCTTTTTCTATGGATTGGAAGTTATGTTAAGGGATGTTTGTAGATGCTATATTCCAAGTTTGAGCCTCTGGTGTAAATATTTGAGAGAGTTCTATTCACCAGAGTAAAAACTATTTTTCTAAGCATTCAGTGGTGATAGGGAGAATGTATTATGCTTTGCATTTCTCCGCATTTAAATTTTACAGTCTGCAGTTCTGGAATTAAGTTTGTAATGATGTTATGTGTCTTTAGTTCAAATAGTTCCTAATTTGGTGCTTCGCAAGTGATCTTTCCTTTATGACAGTCACCAACAATAATGTTCAAGTGCTCCGGTTTGAAGAATCTTATGGATAAAGTGTTTAGAGGTTGTGCGGATGTTCTTTGTGATTGTAACATGCTTGCGGATGTCTCTAGATTGTGTTCCTACCTTTCAATTGGTTCGCAAAGTGTAATCTGGATCGTGCATCAAGCATGTTCTTAAAGGTCTTAGTATTAACACTAGTTTTGGCCGACTTGGTTGTTTTCACTACTTACGATTATGCTTTGGAGTTTGTGATATCATGTTGTTGCGTAAAAGATTGCATTTGAGTCCTAGCTAAGGCATGGTTTGGTCTACATTGATTCTTTTCCTTCACAAATTTGTTTAGGTCTAGACCTATTCTAATGTATGTGTGTTTGCCGACCTTGGAGATTGTTCCAATGGTTGATGATTGTAATGCTGACCTCGATGTTCATTCCAAGGTTGATGAATTGTATAAATACTTGTAATGAAGTCATGAAAAATGAATCTAGGTGTGAAGATGCCAAGATAAGTGAAGTGAAAAAGTAGAGCAGAGGAGAGGAGAATTACTGTGCTTGAATGGAACTGAACCTTGGCATAATGTAGATGCTATTATCTTAGTTCACCAACTTTTGGCAGTGAGCCTGTTCTTTTAGTAGTGAGCCCTAAGGTAGTGAGCTTCTGATTTTTGGTATTGTTATTACATATTCTATAGTGAGCTAACACTCACTGTGGTTTTTCCCTACTTAGGGCTTTCCATGTAAAAATTTGGTGTCTCATGTGTTGAATATGTGATTGTGCTTAAGTTTTTGATTTCATGCTTTCATGATTAAATCATAATAACAATGATTAAGTGGTGGTTGTGTTAATGGTTTTACAATTTTGGAGACAACTGATTCACTCCCCCCTCTTAGTTGTCTTGCGCATTTCAACAATTGGTATTAGAGTGAGAGTTCCTCAGAAAAAAGGCCTAACAGCTCAAGGTAGATCTAGGATGGCCCACAAGAAGAAGTCTCTGTAGTTTGATGGTATGGATTATGCTCTCTGGAAGGTACGAATGAAAAGTCATCTCATTTCACTTGGTTATGGTGTTTGGAAGATGGTAGATACACATTATACTATTCCTCCAAATGGTCCATCAGATGAAGATGAAGTCAAAAAGTATGAGTTAAATGGAAAAGCTAGAGATGCTCTGTTAAATGCCTTATCTAACACTGAGTTAGTGAAAGTTATGGATTTGGAGATTGCTTATGAGATTTGGACTAAGTTGAAAAATTTATATGAATGAGATTCTTTTGTAAAGAGTGCCAAATTACAAAACCTAAAGGTGAGGTATGAAGCTTTGAAGATGAGTGAAGATGAGAACATAACAATCTACATGCAAAAAGTTGATGAAATTGTTAATGGAATCAAAGGTCTTGGAGGAACTATTAGTGAGGATGAGGTTATCCTAAAGATTCTTAGATCATTGCCTAAATCCTATGGTCACAAGGTGTCTGTAATTGAAGAACTTATGGTTGTGCAAAAGGTTACAAAGGATTAGTTGCTTGGAAAGTTTACTGCTTTTGAGATGAGAGAGTTTGGTGATGCTCTGCCGAAGACTAAGACTGCTTTCAAAGCCAACACTTCAGAAAAGACTGTAAGAGCTAAAAATTTGTTGTGGAATCTGATGATGGCCTTGATGAGATTGAAGCCAACTTTGTGGATAAAATGCAAAGAGGTACCGATAAGTTCAAAGGCAAGTTACCATTCAAATGTTTTTCTTGTGGTAAGATTGGACACTATGCCTCTAGGTGTCCAAAGATAATTGAGAGAGGTAAGAAGAAATTTAAAAGTAGACCTAGAGTCATAAAGAAATGCTATTATGTTAGAGATCTTAATGATGCTGGTGTAATAGATGATGAGTCAGATGATACTAGCACTAGTGCAAATGAATGCTTGTTTATTGCTATTAAAGAAGAACCTGTGTCTACTAATCCTGCTAGCTATGTGAAGGAAGAAAAACTAGTGGAAGAGAGTGCTTTGTCTATCCAAGTTGAGAAAGATAAGGATGAATGGATTATTGACAGTGGATGCTCACATCACATGGCCAGTGACAAAAGTAAGTTTGTAAGTTTGGAAAAGTATGATGGAGGACTAGTTCAGTTTTGAGATGATGTAGCTGGTAAGATTTGTGGAAGAGGATCTATTTCTTTTGATGGAAAGCACAATACAGATGATGTTCTATATGTGAAGGGTTTAAAGAACAATCTTTTGAGTGTTGGTTAGATGTGTGACAAAGGTTATGATATGAGATTCAAGGATAATGGTTGCAAGATCATGGAAAGCTCTGGAACAGTGATTGCTACTGGTAAGTATACTAGAGGTAATGTTTATCATTTGAAAAGAACTAATGATTGTTGTTTGTTGGCTTAGATAGATGAGAATTGGCTATGGCATAGAAGGATGTGTCATATCAGTTTTGACAACTTGGTGAAGATAAGTTCAGTACAAGTTGTGAGAGATTTGCCCAAGCTTGTGAAGCCTGCTAATACTATTGCAAGGAATGTCAATTGGGGAAACAGACAAGGACAAGTTTCAAGAGTAAAGAACAATTTTCTATTGGATTGCTTGAGTTGGTGCATATAGATTTATCTGGTCCTATAAAAACAAGAAGCTTACAAGGTGATAGGTATTTTATGCTACTTATTGATGATTATTCTAGAATGACTTGGGTCACATTTATAAAGGATAAATCAAAAGCCCTAGACAAGTTCAAAGTTTTCAAGGCAATGGTTGAAAATGAATTAGAATTGAGAATCAAATGTTTAAGATCTGATAGAAGAGGTGAGTTTACATCAAATGAATTCAATATCTTCTGTGAAGAACAAGGGATAAAAAGACATTTGTCTACTCCTAGAAGTCCCTAGCCAAATGGAGTTGTTGAAAGAAAGAACAGGATAGTTCAAGAGGCTGCTATGTCAATGATGAATGAAGCTAACCTACTAGAAGTGTATTGGATAGAAGCTATACTTACCGCTATTGACATTCAAAATAGAGTTCAAGTCAAAGGTAATGGTACTAAAACTCCTTATGAATTGTGGTATGGAAGAGTTCCTATAGTCAAGTATTTCAAAGTTTTTGGAAGAAAATGTTATATTAGAAGAGATGAGGAGTTCAAGTTTGATGCTAGGTGTGATGAAGGAATTTTCCTTAGATACTCTACTAAGAGTAAGGCCTACCGGTGCTACAATAAGAGATTGAGAAAGATCATTGAGAGTGCAACTGTGAAAGTTGATGAAGACAGGGAAATAATATCATATATGAGTAGCTATGGATTAGATGAACCTGATGCTACAATGAATGAAGAAAAAGTTGAACAAAGGGACAATCAAGTTGAAGAAGAAAAAGATCTAGAAAGTGTTGTTAAGACTCACATGTATGTAAGGATTAATCATTCTGAAGATTAGATTATTGGTGACAAAAGCAAAGGGATATTGACAAGGAAAAGAGCTACTAAGGAATAGGTGAACTATTGCTTACATTCACAGATTGAACCTAAAACTGTAAATGAAGCTTGCAAAGATGAAAGTTAGGTAAAAGCCATGGAAGAAGAGCTGATGCAGATAGAGAAGAATCAAACTTGGGAATTGGTTCCTAGACCTACTGATAAGAATGTGATTGGAACTAAATGGGTGTTCAAAAACAAGATGAATGAAAATGGAGCAGTAAGAAACAAAGCAAGACTGGTATGCAAAGGATATTCTCAAGTTGAAGGCATGGATTTTGAAGAGACTTTTTCTCCTGTGGCAAAGATTGAAGCAATAAGAATGTTCTTGGAATTTGCAGCACACAAATATTTCAAAGTATACCAGATGGATGTGAAGTCTACATTCTTGAATGGAGAGCTAGAAGAAGAGGTTTACATTGAACAACTGGATGGATTTCAATCATCAGACCAAGGTGACATAGTGTGCAAATTGAAGAAAACCTTGTACAGACTTAAGCAAGCTCCTAGAGCCTAGTATGCAAGACTAGACAAGTATTTGTTGCAATTAGGGTTCAGTAAAGGTACTGCATATAGTAATCTCTATTTCAAAATCAATGATGATCAAATTTTGATTGTTGTAGTCATTGTTGATGATATTATCTTTGGAGGCAATGAAGGTATGTGTAAGAGATTTGCAGAGGAAATGCAAAAAGAATTTAAGATATCTATGTTTGGTGAAATGAATTTCTTTTTAGGACTGTAGATTACTCAATCAGAAAAAGGAATTTTCATTTCTCAATCCAAGTATGTGAAAGAATTATTGAAGAAGTTTGGGATGGAGGATTCTAAGCCAATATGTACCCCTATGGTAACTGGCTGCAAGTTGTGCAAGAATGATGAATCATCTAAGACTTATCAAAAAAAGTATAGATCTATGATTGGAAGACTACTTTATCTAACCCATACAAGACCAGATATAATACATGCAGTCTGTCTTGTGGAAAGATTTCAAGAAGATCCCAAAAGGTCACATGTGATGGCAGTCAAGAGGATCATGATGTATTTAAAAGGCACTGTAGACTATGGATTGTGGTATCCCAAAGATACTGATTTCACTCTTAGTGCTTATACAGATGTAGATTGGGATAGAGATGCTGATGACAGAAAGAGTACAAGTGGAGGTACTTTCCTCTTAGGTAACAGATTGGTGTCATGGCTGAGCAAGAAGCAAGAATCAGTTTCTTTGTCTACTGTAGAAGTAGAATATAATGCTACAGCATGTTGTACTCAAGTGCTATGGATGAAGCAAACTTTGAAGGATATAAGAGTTGTGTATGAAGAACCAATTTCAATCTTTTGTTACAATACAAGTGCTATAAACATTTCAAAGAATCTAGTGATGCACTCAAGAACAAAGCATATATCAATAAGGTATCACTTTCTGAGAGAAAAGGTAACAAAGAATGAAGTAAAGATGGAATATATGTCTACAAAGGATCAGATTGCAAATATTTTCACAAACCCTCTACCTAAGGATACTTTTGAGTATCCAAGAAAAAGATAGGGGTTATTACCCCTCCTACTCTACACTAAGATGCATGAGAAGTGCATCAGTCTAGTGGTGCCCAAAGTCTTATTCATTAATCTGGATTGATGTTTTTGAAGGCTACCTCTCAGGTGGACCAGGTAGATGTTGCTGATATGAGTTCTTGATAAAGAGCAGTAAGTATTATAGTATTTATGATAGGGGGAGTGGAAAAGTAATTCTAGTTTGATCATAGCAGTATTATGCAAGTATGTGAAGAGGAAGAGAAATGATGCCCTTTGCCATTGATGTCAAAGGGGGAGAGAAAACATGTGAAAAACTCAAGGGGGAGAAAGAGATCAGATGTGTAAAAAGAAAGGAGGAGAAAGTAATCAATGCAGAATCTTGTCTTGATGGTTCTTATAGTTTTTCACATCAATGTTGCCATCAATGACAAAGGGGGAGATTGTTGCAAGTATGTGCTTACCGTGTTGTCATTGATGTCAAAATATCTGTGTTGTCATTGATGTCAACATATCTTGTCAACTGTGCTCTTGTTTTGATGCTTACTTATGTTGAGTTAGTTGCTTTGTATTGGATTATATAAGTGTTGAAGGTAATGAGAAAGTGTTACTGATATTGAGTTTCCAAGTGCTTTTGAGAAAATTTGCTCTCCTAGTGGAATAGTGTGTTGCAGAGTATCTTGGCTTGCAGAAGAACAATGCAGTGTTTTGATCCGCATATCCTATATACTAAATATCTTTGTCTGTAGATTGGAAGTTATGTTAAGGGATGTCTATAGATGCTATATTCCAAGTTTGAGCCTCTGGTGTGAAGATTTGAGAGAGTTCTATTCACCAGAGTAAAAACTATTTTTTTGAACATTCAGTGGTGACAGGGAGAGTGTATTCTACTCCACATTTCTCCGCATTTAAGTTTTACAGTCTGCGGTTCTGGAATTAAGTTTGTAATGATGTTATATGCCTTTAGTTCAAATGGTTCCTAATTTGGTGCTCCACAAGTGATGTTTCTTTTATGACAGTGGCCAACAGTAATGTTCAAGTGCTCCGATTTTGAAGAGTCTTATGGATAAAGTGTTTAGAGGTTGTACGGATTTTCTTTGTGATTGTAACATGCTTTTGGATGTCTCTAGATCATGTTCCTACCTTTTGATTGGTCCATAAAGTGTAATCTAGATCGTGCATGAAGCGTGTTCTTAAAGGTCTTATTGTTAACACCAAGTTTGGCTGACTTGGTTGTTTTCACTACTTGAGATTATGCTTTGGAGTTTGTGATATCATGTTGTTGTGTGGAAGATTGTATTTGAGTCCTAGCTAAGGTGTGGTTTGGTCTTCATTCACTCTTTTTCTTCACAATTTGTTTAGGTCCAGACCTATTCTAATGTATGTGTGTTTGTCAACCTTGGAGATTGTTCCAATGGTTAATGATTGTAATGCTGACCTTGATGTTCATTCCAAGGTTGATGAATTGTATAAATACTTGTAATGAAGTCATGAAAAATGAATCCAGGTACAAAGATGTGAAGATAAGTGAAGTGAAAAAGCATAGTAGAGCAGAGGAGAATTATTGTGCTTCGATGGAACTGAACCTTGGCATAATGTAGATGCTATTATCTCAATTCACCAACTTTTGGCAGTGAGCCCCTTTTTTTGGCAGTGAACCTTTTCATTTGACTAGTGAGATCTAGGTAGTGAGCCCTAAGATAGTGAGCCCCTGATTTTTGGTATTGTTATTACATATTATATAGTGAGATAACACTCACCATGGTTTTTCCCTACTCAGGGTTTTCCACGTAAAAATTTGGTGTCTCATGTGTTGAATATGTGATTGTGCTTAAGTTTCTGATTTCATGCTTTCATGGTTAAATCATAATGAAAATGATTAAGTGGTGGTTGTGTTAATGGTTATAAAGTTTTGGAGATAATTGATTCACCCCCCCTCTCAGTTGTCTTGCACATTTCAACATGTTTGTACATGAGAAGTTTAGATGGTCAGACATAGGAATCAACTTACTAGAAGGAGGTACTACTATGATACCAGCACTATAGCCAGTTCAACATCGTGAACCATTGAAATACAATTCCCATTTATCATCTGCATCTATATTTAGAATTTGATCATCAAGAAATGTTTCCTGATTTTGTATAGAAAAGGGTGAAGGTGCTTATCCTTTAATCACTTTCTAAGGGATAAATTTAAGATCAAATTTAGTTAATAACATAACCCATTTAGTGAGGTGACCTGAAAGGTATGTTTTAGAAAAATGATGTTTTAGAGGATCAAATTTCACCATGACATGAACTTCATCATTTAAGAGATAATGCCTAAGCTTTTGTGTTGCAAATACAAGAGCTAGACATTGCTTCTCGATGACAGTATATCTCACTTCATAATCAAGCAAAGTTTGACTGATGTAATATACAACGTATTCTTTAACTTCAATATCATGTTGTGTTAATAAAGTTGTGAGACCAATATTAGATGCTGAGGTGTAAAAAAGAAAAGGTTTGTCAACAATAGTAGTCTGTAAAATGGGAGGATTAGCTAGATAACTTTTTAAGTCTTCAAAAGCTTTCTAACAATTAGAATTCAATTAAAAATTTGAATACTTCTTTAGTAGTTGAGTAAAAGGGTGAGTCCTATCCATGAGTTGTGAGACAAATTGGCAAATGGCCTATATCTTCCCTTGTAAACTACAAAGTTGAGATATGTTCTTAAATGCTAGCATATTAACAATCACATCAATTTTCTTTGTGTCTACTTCAAAGTAATGTGATGCAAGACTAAAAATCCCAACAATTTCCACTATCTATGCCAAAGATGTATTTATGAGGATTTAAGTGCATGTTGTATTTCTTTATTCGCTCAAAGATTTGACGGAGGTTTGTGACATGATCCTAGTGACAAATAGACTTCACAAGAATGTCATCGACATAATCCTCTAAGATGTTATGCATGTAATTTCATGAAAAATAAGAGTCATAGCACATTGGTAAGTTGCTCTAGCATTCTTTACTCCAAACAGCATGACTACCCAACAAAATTTTCCCCATGGTGTTATAAAATTTGTCTTGTAATGATATTGAGGGTTGATGAAAATTTGATTATAACCCAAAAAACCATCCATGAAGGAAAGTAATTCATGACCCACTATTGAATCAACAATCATATCAATGTTTGGAAGGGGTAAATCATCTTTCAAAGAGGCAAGATTTAAATCTCAAAAATTGGTGCACCTCTGAATACGATTATTAGGTTTAGCAACAACCACAATATTTGAAATCCAAGGTGAGTAATCGATAGGGTGGATAAAACCAACTTGTAAAATATTTTCTATCTCAACTTTGACTAACAATGCAACCTTACGGATCTTTTGTTTAAACGGTTTAGCATCGGGTTCTAATACAATATTATGTGTTACAATATTAAGATCAATTCTAGACATATCTGAATAATTCCAAGCAAACAATTCAGAAAATTTATGTAAAAGCTTGGTCATATCTTCTTTTTCTTCAGTACTTAAACAATCACATATAGGAATAACTTTTTCAGTATTATCTTTGTCCATAAAAACTTCCACAGTCCTTCCATTAAGTAAAGTACTGGGGTCTATGAGATTGGGTGATTGTGATGATTCTTCAGACTCTTGCATAGTAATATTTATCAAGTTAGTAGAATTTCCAAAGTACACATCAATATTTAAATGATAAGGTAGTCCCCACTTATTATGATAACAAGGAACATTGTCATAAGCTCCCAAGAATTCAATTATTGCTTCATCTGTTGAAAATGTATCTGAAGGAATATCTCCTGGAGGACAAGTCATGTTTATCATCTCAAGAAATATCAAATTGAGTGTAGATATTATGTTCACATTAAGATTAGAATGTCTACAGGATTTGGTTTCCTTGAAAGGATTATATCCAATGCCACTCGAGTAGTGTCACGAAGCAACTTCTATAGGTACTCAAATTCTTTTTTGATTAATACTACAACCATTACCTACATAGCCACAATTCTTATATACAATATGAAATCCACGACCATTAAGAGAGGCCATCTCTCTAGAAGAGGGTGGAGCCTCATAGGTCTCATAATCTCTAGTATAAGTAAGAGTGTTATCTCTGTTTGTTACCAAAGAAACTTGAGGTTTCTGAATAGAGTTCTTAGATGAAATCGATGCAACATTTGAAGTTTTAATATTAGGGTTGTTAAGCTTGCATTCTCCCATAGAGGTGGGAGTAAAGTCTAATGAACCCCACTCATCACTAAGGAATGCATTCGATTGTTGAGAATCTTGTGTAGCATTATCTATGGCAAGAGGAGTTGATGGATCAACCTTCAATTTGTTTAGAATCTTATGATGGACAACTTGTTTTTGCATTTCAATATGTAAACAACTATTTGGTTCAGGATCAACTACAATGGTATGAAGTTTATTTGCATAAATAAACTTGATTGAACGATGAAGGGTAGATGGAACTACCCTCAATGCATGAATCCAAGGTCTACCAAGAATCATGTTGTATGATAAGGAACCAGGCATGACATGAATCAAGGTAGATAAAGTCACAGGCCCAACTTGTACAGGTAAAGTTATAGTGCCTATAGATTGTCTTCCAACATTATCAAAGCCACAAATGCTAATTCTATCTGGTTTAATTAAAGAGGTATCAATCTTAATCTTATGTGATAAGTTAATACAACAAACATTAAGAGCCGATCCATTATCAATCATAACTTGCTTGATCAATTTCTTGTTTATTGTAATGAAGATAATTAAAGGTTCATATTGATTTTTAACTTCAATAGAAGGCAACTCATGTTGTTGAAATAGAATCTTTGTTTTTGTCGCATACATACAGTTTAAAAGAGTTGCTACATCATTCGGATTGATAGTAGGTGGTACAATTACTTTTTGTAAAGCTTCTTGGAGCATTCCATGGTATGTAGGAAAAGTTTGTATAAGTTCCCAAAGAGAAATCTTAGTAGGAGTAGCACAAAGCTGCTCAACAATATCATAATCTTGACCAACTTTATGTGTTAAATGAGGTGCTTGTTGAAACATAGGTTGAGAAGTTGGTAAAGATATCAGAATGCTTGATTGTTGTTTACTCTATTTGTTATTTTGTCTATTATATATATGAGTAACCATAGTATGATTAGGTTGTTGTGATCTTTCTTGTTGGATTCAATGTGTTATTTGTTTAGCATAGTTATAGATATAATTAGGAGGTCAAGAAGAAGGCGGAAGACCTCTAACAGTGAGCACCAGTTTAGATTGTCGTTGAATCACATTTGAACATAGGTTGACCACTATTTTTGGCTTCATAGGTTCTTGAGCTTTAGGAACATAGATCACATTTACTATTCTTTGAAACAATGATGGTTTAGGAGTCATCTAGTGGAATATTCAATCGAGATAAAGTCCTCTAGCGCTTCATCTAACATTTTAAGTCATCATAACTAAATGGCTGATTATACACATTAAAGTCTTGTAAAAAGAAATCTGACATTATATCATGTTCTAATTAACCCAAGACTTAAATGTAAAGAAAGATAGCATAAACTTTGTAAAAATGAAACAAGATAATACTATGAAAATCACAAAGTTGTAATTTCAATAATGAAAAGCTAAAGATATCAATCAAGATTCAATGCATAGATTTTTCATAAAAGAGGGTTTGCAATCTAAATGTTATTTAGGACAACAAACTATTTCAGATCTAATGTTAAAAAGGATGCAAATTATTTAAAACATGGGTTCACCAAAATGTAATGTGGTAAAAGTGGGAAAATGATAGTTTGCATAAACCAAAATCAAGTCCCTCTTTCACTTACATCACATTAGGAAATAGGAACTGAGCTTGCTCACTATGAAGGATCAAGCTACTGATTACTATGACCTTTTATGCTTTCTATAACTAAATAGATGTCTCAATTAGGTCTTTACAAGCTTCACGCAATCGTATAGCATTAAAACCCTAATTGTAAGGTATATGATAACAGACTGATTTCAAGCGCAAAAAATGATAAGCAGACTACATAAATGCAAAGTAGAGGTTGCAAAGAGCATGTACCTAGAAATTAAGGGCCTGTTAAACTAAGGCACCCACCCTAGTGTCCTAAAAGTTTATGGCAGCTGAAATCTTCTGTACCTAGTGTTAGATTGTCTGTAGAGGGTTCCAGATCTAGGCTATGGAGCCTAGTTAGACTAGGGTGCCCACCCAGTGTCCTGATTATTTCATGATGCCAAAAATTAGAGTTTTGCAATGACTGTATCAGTAATACCTATTCTCCTTCCACTCCTTTTCACTGAATCTTTTCGAATACGACCTTCACATACAAAAGGAGGAGAAAGAGGGTTGTAGCTATATAGGAGTTTGTCTCAGTCAAACCTCGTCTTTGGTATTTCTACCTCAATAATAGCCAATGATAAAGATTTGTAGATGTGTGTGTTCATAGATCATATGTGTATATAGAAATATAATGTTGGAAACTTGCTAGTGTTGTCATTGATGTCAACTCCCAGCAGATGGTTCACTTGGTTTCCAAGTGCTTTTGAGAAAAATTGATAAAAAGGTGTGTAGTGTAATAGAGGTACTCTCAGTGTTATGCTCCACATTTCTTCCTAATTGAAGATATGCTTGTGTGGTTTGGAAGTGTTGATCAGATGTGTTCAGTGGTGTTATATCTAGAGTTTCAAGTTCTGGATCATGCAGAAGTAGATGTGTTTGACAGAATATTTGACTATGAAGGAGGTTGTCTGGGAGAAATGAGAATGCTCTACATTTATCTGCATTAATATTTCATGTCTTACAGATCTGGGAGACTTCTTATATTATATACATCTATCTTCCTTTGACATTTCCAGTATTGGGGTGCTCGACAAGTTTAGTTCTTGTGTTGGTGATCAGTAGCTGTGTGTCTTGATGTGCATAATGAAGACATTCTTTGATTCAGACAGTTACGGCAGTGTTGTAGAAGTTTATGATGATGGTGAGTATTCTAGGAAGGTGTGTGAATACTTTGGAGTGTCTCTCTCTGGTCCAGATGATGTTTTTGGACCTGGAGAAATGTGGATATGGTCATTAGCTTAGGTTTGGCTGACTTGGGTTACTAGAAGAATTTGTGGAGGTACCTTGTGGATTGTGGATGTGATGAGAAGCTCGATGATAAAGATTTGAGTCCTAATTAACCCTTGACATGGTCCACTTACATTTCTTTCCACTATGAGAAGCTCAATGATATAGATTTGAGTCCTAGTTAACCCTTGACATGGTCCACTTACATTTCTTTCCACTATGGAAGTGTTTAGTGCCAACCTAATTGGTGTTGGATGTTTGAGGTGCACACGCCTCATTAGGACTGACCTAGTTGAGATAGGTCTTGGTTGTAGATAGTATAAATTTCAGATCAAGTTGAGTGGAGCAAAGTAGAGATGAGAATGTGAATATGAATCAAGGGTAGTGAGTTGTGTGCGAGCTTAAATGCTTATGACTCCAGAATGCAGTGAGCAGAAGCTGTCTACATTTTACTATGCTAGAAGTTGTTGGAGGCAGTGAGCCAATTGTTACGAATGACAAGGAGTGGCTATGGTGGATATCTCTTATTTCTTTGATATAGTGAATCTATCTATAATAGTCTTCTTCTTTCTTCTCTCTTTTGGGCAGTGAGCCTTTCTTTTGTAGTGAGCCTTTCTTCTAGACAGTGAGCCTTTCTTTTGGGCAGTGAGCCTTTCTTCTAGGCAGTAAGCCCTTAGTAGTGAGCTTATTGATTTTTGGTGTTGTTATTCATATATATGTGAGCTAATCCTCACCATAGTTTTTCCATTATTGGGTTTTCCATGTAAATCTGTTGGAAATAAGGTAGATAACTGAGAGGGGGGTAAATCAGTTATCTCAAATTTCTTTAACTTTTTCTTTTGTTATCTTAATAAATAGTGCAGCATCAAATCATATAAGCATATAAGGACAGAAATGAAATCAACACACATAACACAAGGATTTTTACGTGGAAAACCATGTTAAGGGGAAAACCACGGGGTGACTAACCCAAGATTGTATTCTCTGTTAAAAGAATAAGAAGTACAAAATGGCACTTGCCAATTAGGGTTCATTGCCCAAGCACACTGTTCACAAGAGGCACACTACCTACAAGAACTTACAGAAGGTAATCAAATGTTTGAACTGATGAGAGGCATCTACAAATGCTAGAGTTCAGTTCTGGTTAGGCACAATATACTGATATGATGCACTTCATTCTTCCTCTGCTTTAGTGTTGTTGCTCTATCACATACCAGACTTGTATTGCTGTTTCCACATTTATCCCTACTTTTCTTCACACTTTATTTCATCCTTCCTTCACATCACACACCTACATACTAGAATCCATCTGGTATTTATATCCACATCAAGGATTTCATCAACTTACTAGTCGGCAACAAGAATACGTAAGATATTTACAAGTTACTGATCTGTCGGGTGAATCCATACTTGATTTGTGATGCGTATAATAAACATAGACATAGAAGTCATCAATCATGTCGGCCAACAATGTATGATCCCACAAATTGCTTGATCAACGTCATTTACACATCCGGATTGAAGTTTGATACTCTGTCAGTCAGTTCTTTCTCTGTTTGCTCTGCCTGTCTGGAACCTAACACTCAGATGCTCATATCTTTTTCATGATTTATCTCTGAAATATAGTAGTCTTGATACTCCTCTTGACTTATCCAAGTCCGCAACTTGCTAAGTTACACCATCTAAGAGATCTGGACCTAATTGTCAGACCTTGTGCATACTCTGTTCCTATTCACTAGACCAAAACAATCTTCAATTTAACTTCTGGTATAGGCATACTATGTACTATGAATGTGTGGGATAGACTTTGTTTCCATCAATGACAACACTCATGAAGCCACACAGTGTCTCTTGCCAACAATCTCCCCCTTTGGCATTGATGGCAACACTTAGTGAAAAATGGCTAAGTGTCGCAGTAAACTCCTCCTTTGTTGATGCTCTGTCTTTTGCACTATTTTACCAGAGCTTCCCCTAAGCTGGATTCCACATTTTTCACTACTCCTCACTCCCCCTTTGACATCAATGGCAAAGGACAGAATCCGCACACCAAAATTTGCAACAATTAACCTATACATAGCCGCATAAGTATATATATGTTATACTTACATATACTTAAGTATATCCACAAAAGTGGCCTTCAACTGTACAAATTATGTGGCCTAGCTCTACTTCATCCTATCCAAAATGGAGATGTGACCACTCAACAAAAATGCATATGCTTCTTCCCTTCTTAGATCTGTTGGATCACTAGTCCGGGCTATGGTCTGAGCATTTGTCAAGGCCTCATGCATTGCCTCTAACTTAGGGATAATTATCCCTCTGAGTTCACTCATCCTATTTATTATATCCTTCCTTTTCTTTGTCCAACCTCTTTATTTCATTTATAATGACAATGGCCTGGCATTCTTGATTCATTAAAGATGTAGTGAGGGGATCAAAATTCTGAGATAAACTTGACAGTTTACCTTCTTGTTCTTTCACCTTCTTTTCAATATCCTCTGTCACTTTGGGCCAAGATAGACAAAATTTGTACATGTCCCCAACATCTTTAAGAGGATTTTCAAGCTCTTTATTCCAATGTCTAGGGTCCTCCTATCATTAGCAATGAGTCCCTGTACTTCAGTGAATCTTTTTTCCAAAAACTCCTTTCGGACCTTTGCTTCTACTGATTTCTCTAAGGATTCAAAATGAGTGCTAACAAAATTTACCAGTGATTTCAAGTTACTGGATGGAGATGCCAAAGGATCCTTTTGAAATGATGACATGATCTTCTCCAGCATCCCGAATGCAATCTCCAACAGTTCACAATCTTCCATGTGAGATTTTAAGAGTTTTTCTTTTGCTTTGGCTTGAGCAAAAGATGCTATTTTCATTGGTTGGACCAGAGAGAGAGTCAAAATTTAGTGGCCCTTGAAATAGCTTAGGTTCATCTATCTCCATCATTTCTTTGTTCAAGAAATTCTTCACTACCTCTGCAATGTCTCTTGCCGGAGATTGAGTCTTCTTTTCTTTTGGGATCTCAGAACTGTCATTATAGGTCTTCTCTTCTTGGTCTTCTTCTTTTCCCTTAACCTCCTCTTCTTGACTCACTTTCTCCTCTTTTCTTCCTTCTCCTTCAACTCCTAAATCTAGAATGTCTACAGTGGGATCCAGAGGAGAGATGTCACTTGTGTTTACTATTTCTTCCTCTTCTAGAATAGAGGAATCCAAGTCCTTAGACTTTTCTTCATCTATCTTTTTTGATCTCTCTACATCAGAAGATTTTTCATTGGTTACATTTAATCCTTCAACATCCATGGTAGAAGGTTCTTTAACTGATTCCTCTATGACAAGAAGATTGAATCTTTTGAAGGCATTCTAGAGGATGTCTTTTTCTTCTCTTGCCACTTGGTCAGTTTCTCCAAGCATAAGTTTATTCATTCTTGCATTACTCTAGAATTCATCCTTACAGTCCTTAAAGATCATGTCCATTTGTTTTGGAGTAATAGAAGGATAGAGCTGAATTGCAATCTGTTCTTGGATCTCTAAGTCTTTTTCCTTTGCATTCTCTTTTCTTAGTTCAAGTACCTTCTCTAGACTTTTGAGAATTAATGATATAATTTTAATGAATGCTTTATTGTAGATGTTTAGGTACCTGATTGTAGCTTCTTCCAGAATCCTCTTATCAGTATCACTGTATTCATCATAGAACTCTATTACTGGTTGCAGGTTCCCATCCATAGTAACTACCTTAATGATATCAATGGAAAGAGTGGGCTTTTCAACAAATTCTTCTACCTTTTCTTCTTTGTTTTTACTAGCAGAGAATTCCCTGGATGTTTTCTTCTTCTTCTTCATTTTCTTAATTTCCTCATCAGACTCTGTTTCTTCATCATCTTTGAGACTTGTGTATGACCTTGTGTGTCATGCCTGCATCCCCCGTGCAGACACGACACACATAAGCCCGTGTCTCGACCACATTCACCATGTGGTCACGACACGGGCCACGAAAATTTTTTCTCCCTATCCCCAAGAACCACCTCGCACGCGCTTGCGTGCTCGGTGGCAAAACACCTGAGGTGTAAGCATGTCAGCGTAAACGAGATGCGTGGGGGCCATCTAAGGGGTTTGCGACACGAAGCATGTCGCTCTTAGGGTTAGACTATTCAGATCTGTACCCTAGTTTCCTAAGTGAGGTGAAACCTACATTCATCCCTAGCTTGATCCGACGAAGGTGTAAAATCATGGTGACAAGTTGGCACACGACTAAAGTTTTGAGAGGTGGAAAGAAAAGTCACAATGCGTCAAATAAACCCTACAAGCCTAACCAAATCTCGGCAGCATGTCACCTTATCAACATGGAGAAAGTTAATACCCTTTCGCTTGACTTGGCTGTGTAGTTGGCCTGTTTGGGTTAAGCTCTCTATTTTCCTGGTAAGCTAGGTCACTATGCAGGGTTAACTATCATTGCTTGGAGTCGTTTACAGGGTATATGCTCGGGTTTATTTCAACATTTAAATTGGTTTGCCTCTCTCCTTTTTGTATAAGGGATGGTTTAATCTCCGAAACACATCTTTTATTCTACGCTTCAGGTACATATAAACAATTATATATCCACTCTTATAAATTAATTAATGTTATATGATGTCAAGAATTTATAACCCCTAATTAGTTTTGTTCTATAAGATTTCCTTTCCTTTTTTTTTACATAGTTAGCTATAACCATATTACATAGATACAAGTAAATAATAATTTTTATATATACAAAAATTAAAATTTTTCAATACATATATTTAACGTTTAAAAAAAATTACCCATAATTATTATATATATAAAAATCATAGTTTCCAATACATATATTTAACATTTAAGTGAAGTTACTCATAATTATTATATATATAAAAAATAGAATTTCCAATACATATAATTAACGTTTAAATGAAATTACCCATAATTATTATTTATATAAAAATTATAATTTCCAATACATATATTTAACATTTAAATGAAGTTACTCATAATTGTTATATATATAAAAATTAGAATTTCCAATATATATATTTAACATTTAAAAGAATTTACCTCTTTGTTAACAACGAAATAAAGTTCACTTATTTTAAACATTACTCATATCCATATATAATGTGTGTAATATAATTCATAGGTTGGGATATCTTTTGTATATAATATATATAAGTAAAAGTAAAACCCTAATTTTAGTTATGATAAGTTTTGGTCTCTCTTAAAGCACTGAGCAAGTGAATGAGCTTCACATTCCATTGCTCCCACACTAAAAACCCCTAACCCTTGATGTGGAGCTGAGTTGCAAGATGGGGAGGACTTCGTCGGCAGTGGCGGCCATGGTCAAAGTCTTGAGAGGCGGTGTAGGGTCGTGGAAGAGGCGAAGGGTGAAGATGGGAGGATGCGGCCGAAGGGAGGCGGAGGTCCTGCCGTGGGCGGCGCGAAGGCTAAGAGGAAGGGCGTTAGGTGGTGGCACGGCGGCGGTCAATAGTGGCCAAGGAGGTGTTGACGTGAGGAGGCCGTGGCGGCAGTGAGGAGGAGGGTCGGCGGAGCACGGGCCGCGGTATTGTATGCGGCCGAAGGTAGGAAGTAGTGCGGAGAGCGCGGAGGCAGGGGTCAGGGCGATGTCAGGTCTCCACGGCAGTGTGATGTAGCGTAGTGTGGGGTGTGTTTTGGGTGGGGTGTGGGGGAGGCAGAGCCCCCACCCACACCCACGGGTGTGGGCGGAGGCTCCGCCTCCCCCACACCCCTCTCTGCATAAGGTCGGGGGCTGTGGGCACCGCCCACGGTCCCCTAAGGTATAAATTTTTTTTTTGTTTATATTTTTTTGTTTATTTTTTTTTAATATTTTTTAAAAATAAACCACAGTTAAAATATATATGTATTTTTAGATAAAACTAAACCTAAATCTCAGTCTCTTCACTCGTTCATATACACATTTTTATTTTTATATATATATATATATATTTATTTATTTTTACAAAAATATGCAAAACAAAGCCCTAGTTTATATATATATATATAGTGATAACAGCATAATAAAGATCTCTTTTTCCTTGTTTGTTTTTTCTTTTTTTTTTAAAAAGCATTAAAATGTATATCTCTTCCACAAGCATATCAAACAGAAATAAGTTGTGTCTAACTCAATCTTATAAAACAGAGTAAGATAAATAACCAACTCAGTATGTCAATTTATATATCCATGTTTGCATAAGTCTGTAATTTGTTGTAGGGCAACTTAATAATTTATAATGTAAAATTTTGTTTCCTAACGGATTTTAAAAAAAGGTAAACTTTTTAGATTAAAAAATAGCAATTTCACGTTCCATGTAATCTAAGTTTATTTGTCTTTGCTTCAAATAGCAAGTTCAACCAGTTCAAATACAGAAGCATTTTCTTAAAGGAATACCAGAAACTGATTTCATTTGCACTAAAATAGGTTTACATTCATATAGAAGAGATTCATCTAATTCTTATTAACAAAAATGCAACATCCAAACAACTCACAACACAGTTTATTCATTTTCACCTGACTAGAAAAGAGATAATTGTTACAAAATGAATCTGAATCCACTTCTAACACACAACTTAACAAAGAGTAAATAGACAGTTACAAGTGAACTAAAAATAGAAGTTTATATAACACAATTTCACAACCAGCTCTAAATACATTACTGTTTCCTTTGGGACAGCAACAAGGTAAGGAGATATGCATTTTATTTCTTCTCATGTTCTTCCATTCACTAATTTCTTTGATAGAAAATACAGTAATTCATACTCTTGCATCTTAACCAATTTCACATCTTGATAAGCATAAATTGCATTTCTTTTTTCTTTCATTTACAACAAGTTCTAACAACAACATTCTACTCAAGCATAGTGCCTTTTCAACACATTTCAAGGCACATAATAAAGGGAATAAACCATTTTAGTCTCAACAACATAGTGCTGCACTGGATAAACACTTACAGCCATCTAAATGGCAATTAACTTGGCAGCTTCTACAAATTTACCATTACAACAAGGCCACTATGGCCAAGGCTACAACAGCGAACTCAAGGAGACTAACAGGATGCCAACATGAGCTCCATAACTACTTCATTTCTTCACACAAAAACCTGCAAGCTACACAACAGCAAGACAACAGAAAACTAGCCACTAGGAAAGGAAAAGCTCTCCTCCCTACCGTAGACCCGCTAGTGGGTCACCCCCGAGCTAGGGAGGTAGGGGATTTCACACAGGTATACCAAATCACAATAGAATTTCAAACAGAACTAAACACAAAACAGATACACCCCATAGGATTTGCACATTACATCAACTCATAAAAATGAGTTAGGTGAGGGTAGGGAATAGACCTCTCAACTTAAAGGGGCTCCCAATGGTAAGGAAAATCTCATCACATGGCCTCTAGCCAAAATATCTGAAACAACTCAATTCACAAAAATCCCACACCAATATGCTTGGCACTCTTGCCATATACACATCTCCTCCTCAAATGATAATAGGTCCTCAAGGCTTAAACACATAAACACAAATCTGCAGAAGAGCCCCCAAGGATTGTTCCTCTCCCCTACCCATACTAGTTGAGCATTTCCTCCATTGGAGGTGCTCTCACCATAACAACCCAACCCAACATCAAATGCAAAAAGAAACAACTCAATGCAAATAGATTTACAATCAAGATTCAAACATGGAAGATTTCATATAGCAAAGCAAGCAACAAGATAAGAGCCTACCTTCAAGGACTTGGCAAAGGATGTAGAAGTTGGTGAAGAGCTCCTAGTCTTCCCAAGCTTTCCCACCTTTCAGTTTTTCTTCCCAACCTTCTCTAACTCCACCAAACTTAGCAAGTAAACTCCAATTTGCAAGAAGTTTCAAATTGCAAGGAATAGCCTAAAAGAGAACCCCCACTCCTCTACAAGAAGAGCTATTATAGGCCCTCTATTTGGCCTTGAGAGAATGAGGTGGTGACATTTGTCACCATCTCTTCCCTCCACCCAAACCACTTGGAAAAGAGAGAAAGGTAGGAGAATGACAAGTGTCCTCCTCTCCCTTCACCTCCTTCTCCACCTCATCCACTTGTGCTTCTACACAAGTGGGAGGGGGGACAAATGGTGAGTTGGATTCCCACTCACCCTTCCACAAGACAATGGCCTTGAGTGGTGCTCCCACTCACTTGGGAGCTTGGGAGGACTCTTGGGGACCTCCCAAGTCCTCCTTGGGAATGTTTCCCAAAACTAGGGATGGGAGAGGTGCCCTACCCAAGGCAAGGCCCATCCCTCATCTTCCCTTTTCCCATTTTCGTCACTTTGACTCAACCATGGGTTAGGGTGACCCAAGGTGAGTCTAAACTAAGGTTAGGTGGTCCAAATTGACCCTAGGCTCATGGTTGACCACCTAGGGTAACTTTTGGGACCCTAGGGGTCAAGAAAGGGGTCAAAAATCCACATATAAATGGCCCAAAAAAATAATAAAAATACCAATTGACATAAATCAATTAAAATTTTACAACACATATTATTAATCAAAATAAGAAAGAGGGAGTACTAAGGCTTAAATAAAAATAATTAAAATTTAAACCAAACACAATAATTCATCATGCAATTTCACATTTGATCCTTATCCCTCTTGGGAACGGATCGGCTTAACCGGGAATAACAGGGTGTGAATCCTCTACCTCCGATTTCCCGTGGCTAGGGAAAGTAAAACCTGCACATCTCGATCAAGTGTCAGTTCTGTCAGGAAAATGATAGCCGAAGCAACTAGAATTAAATTCATGCAAACAATACAATAATATCCATCAACACATAAATCTAAATTAACTGCATATCTATCACATGTCAATTAATTCCAATCACCTAATCAACCAGAATCTCATAACAAAATAACATCTAATATGAATCCAAATATCGAACCAAAGCATATCATCAATATGACCGAATCAAATCACATATATCAAATCAGTGAGATAAAACATCGAGTCTGAAATATGAAACATAGTCACTACTGAGTAGCACAATGATCAAAATGTAGGAGGCAAAATAATCGGCCTCACATTGTGGCTTTTGTTTTCATTCTCTTTTCTCCTTTTCTGGATGTCTTGGCTTCCGGTTTGGTGGCTTTTGAGCTCTTAGGAGTGGCAGATGCAGAGCTCTCGGAGGATCTAGTCCAGGAGGAGGCTTGTACCAAAACATCTCCTTTCTTTGCTTCTTGTTTCTCTTTCTTAGCCTTCTCCATTTTCTCTCTGTTTGCATCTATTGCCTCTTTTGATATGCCAAATCTTTTGGCAATTTCCTCAACTTCCCTTCTAACTTTCCTCTTTATCTCTGGTTGTCTTAGCTCAAAATGTATTTTTACACTTAGTTCTTGAAAGGTTCCAAACCTTTCTACCTCATAGTCCTTAGGCTGGCTCAACAGGTGTTGAATATGTAGCTCCAAGATTTTCTCATCGACCTCATATCCCATTGGCATTATCCAAACTATTCTAGGCTCAACTGCCTCCATTAGGCATTGATCAGTATCTACCATGAAACACACTATATCCTTGTATTTCTCAACTATGGATTGAGGTATCCTCTCTCTAGCTTGCATCATGCTTTGGAAGTTCTTAAAGTAACCCCAGAGAGCTGTTCTTTGAGCTTTAGCATCACCAAGTCCATACATATAGTCTCTAATCTGGATTGCAACTAGTTTGTCATTTTACCAAACCCAACCACTTGATTTGGATAGCTCATTCATGTAATAGAAGAATAGACACAGTATTAAACAACCATACTTAAAGGAGTTCTTCTTATCCTTCTTGATCTTCTATAGGTTTTCTAACAGTTGATTTAAGAGAAGATCACATAGGTCATAATCTCCATTTTCCCTCAACATCTGATATGCTGTATATATTGTAGTCCCAGACATAGAATTCTCCCTGCTAGAATGATAGATCTTATACTGAATTATCATTGAGGCAAATTTGACATCCAGATCTGTGATGTCATCTATGGTCATTGCTCTCTTGTCAAACTTAGACCCGTTGGCTTCAGTTACTGTCTGGTTCTTAACAGATTTGAGTGTAGGTAACCCACCAAATGAGTGCAGTCCAATTACTGCCCTGATGGCATCTTTTGTTTTTTGAAGGGCCTCATTAACCACATGAAATTATCATGCATCTTGCTTAGGACATACCAGACCCAATCATCTTCTGAAAAATAGGGTAAGTGTATGCAATGTCCGGAGGGCCTTGTATTGAGGTTTGAGTTCAAAACTCTCATCTATTAGCCTTTGTGATAGATGTCCATCAGCTTAGAGTCTCCAAATTCCTCAATGTTGGCGTGGATATAGACCCTAACATCTTCTACGTACAATATCCCATGCGGAATGCTAGAAAACGCACCTAAAGGATCAACTTCTAGAGATTTATAGGGATGTTTCTTGAATTTTGGATGCGGCCTATCAGTGGTCTTTATAACCATTAGAGTAGCCATCTTGCAAAAGATTCAAAGAGAGATTTTCAGAATGGAAGTACCTTTTTACACCTTAGGGTTTGAAATAGGAGCCGGAACAAATCGCTAGTTGAATTCAATTTCCTAGTTGATCTTTGAGAGGATTGTAGAAACTTGTTGCAGAGCTCTTCTTATCTTCTTTGTGAATGCAAGTGTGCAAATGATGAGTGAAAGAACCCTTTTATTCTTGCGCAAACCCTAATTTCCTTTTGCAATAAATGCACAACTTAAGTTATTTGGTTACCCTGTTTTAAGAGAGATCTTCTTGAATCATTTGCTGATCTTAGAATCATTGTCAGTGAGGATTGACAATGTATCTTCTTTTCTTTAGTCATGCCATGGGTCTGCAGATCAAAGTATCTCAATTTTGAATCATACCAGATCTGTCTATGAAAATCCTACTTTACCGAATGGCTGTCAAACTGGATCAACTTGAATGGTTAAAATCTTGTAAAACTCCATGCGGATCTTTCATATTTTTACCGAGGGTTATTTAGATATTTTTCTGAGAACCCTTTAATCTGTAGCATTCCATGTGCCAAACTTAGGCACTAATTAACTAGCTAGGGGAATTTATTTTTCTCTATGACTCCCCCTAAGCTAGAGCTCATCTGTTTAGTTTCCAGAAGGAATATCAACACCAGATTCTGGTGCGGATCCATCCCCAATATCTTCTGTTCTCTTTTTCACCCAAATCTTGCTCATCTCTTTTTGAACTTCATCCGCATTCACTTTACATTTGGCCTTATCTTATTTTTGATTATGATGCACCGGACCATTTTTATCCCAACTTATAATTCTGCAAAATTTGGCAATATGACCTGATCTATTGCAATTGTAGCAGATAACATTTCTTGGCTTATTTGATTGATATCCTCTTGATCTACATTGATTAGCCATATGTCCCATTCTATTGCATGCAAAACATCTACCATTGAATGAATTGTTTATTTGCATATTTTTGCATTCAAGAGATTTGTGACGATACCTTTTACAGTTAAAACATTGTCCGAAGAAGGATGGATTAGCTTGATTCATTCTCCTTCTGCACTGAGTTGCTTTATGACTGAAATTGTTGCAATTGAAGCAATATCCATTGAAGGATGGATATCTTTGAGCATTTGGTTGCCTTACTAGAGGTTTTCTAGGCCTGTTTCTTTGATTTCTTGATCCAAAGTTTTTCTAACTAGATCTGGAGATTTCACCTTTCTCATATCCCAAGCCATGTTTATCATCTACCCTCTTTTGTCTTTCAAGAAGAACTTCAAGTTGGGCTGATCTTATCTTAAATTTCTCTTTGTATTCATTTGCTGCTCAAAGATCTTGTTTAAGAGTGTCTATCTGATTCTCAAGTTGTTCTTCATTATCTCTAGCTTCTTCAAGATCAGATTCAAGATGCCTAATTATTCTTTCCATTTTGTGGTAGTCCTCTGTCTTCTCCTTGAGGGATTGTTTTAGATTATCTTCAATTTTCCTTTTTTCTTCAATTTCTTGGGTGAATCTTAGAACCCCTGATTCCATCTCATGCCTTGCCATAATGACCTCTTTTGACAACTTCTCACATAGCTTGTTTTTCTTATCCAAATCTTCATTAGTATCATTGGTTTCACTTTGATTTGCTAATTTTTGAAGTAGTTCCTTTCTCTTTTTCATAGAGATACTCAATTTTTCTTTTAGCTCATTTATGAAATCATTAGCTTGTTTGAGTCTTTTTCTCAAGTTATTGACTTTAGAGTGGGATTGTTCAAGATCATCTAGGGAAGATTGAAGTTGTTCCTTCATACCATACATATCCATTGAGATTCCCAGATCTTCCTCAAGTGGTTAGGCTCTGTTTGGAGGAACTTAGCTCTGATACCAATTGTTGGAAACAAGGCAGATAACTGAGAGGGGGGTGAATCAGTTATCTCAAATTTCTTTAACTTTTTCTTTTGTTATCTTAATAAACAGTGCAGCATCAAATCATATAAGCATATAAGGACATAGATGAAATCAACACACATAACACAAGGATTTTTACATGGAAAACCCTGTTAAGGGAAAAACCACGGGGTGACTAACACAAGATTGTATTCTCTATTAAAAGAATAAGAAGTACAAAAAGGCACTTGCCAATTAGGGCTCACTTCCCGAGCACACTGCTCACAAGAGGAACACTACCTACAAGAACTTATAGAAGGTAATCAAATGGTTGAACTGATGAAAGGCATCTACAAATGCTAGATTTCAGTTCCGGTTAGGCACAATATACTGATCTGATGCACTTCATTCTTCCTCTACTTTAGTGTTGTTGCTTTGTCACATACCAGACTTGTATTGTTGCTTCCACATATATCCCTTCTTTTCTTCACACTTTATTTCATCCTTCCTTCACATCACACACTTACATACTAGAATCCATTTGGTATTTATATCTACATCAAGGATTTCATCAACTTCCTAGTCGGAGCAAGAATACCTAAGATATTTACAAGTTACTGATCTGTCGGCTGAATCCATACTTGATTTGTGATGCGTATCAAAAACATAGACATAGAAGTCATCAATCATGTTGGCCAACAATGTATGATCCCACAAATTGCTTGATCAACATCATTTACTCATTCAGATTGAAGTCTGATACTCTGCCGGTCAGTTCTTTCTCTGTCTGCTCTGCTTGTCTAGAACCTAACACTCAAATGCTCATATCTTTTTCATGATTTATCACCAGAGGCTTAATCTCTGGAATATAGTAGTCATGATACTCCTCTTGACTTATCCAAGTCCACAACTTGCTAAGTTACACCATCTGAGAGATCCGGACCTGATTGTCAGACCTTGTGCATACTCTGTTCTTGTTCACTGGACCAAAACAATCTTCAATCTGACTTTCGGTATATGCATACTATGTACTGCAGATGTGTGGGATAGACTTTTTTTCCATTAATGACAACACTCATGAAGCCACACAGTGTCTCTTGCCAACAAAATCTGGTTTGCTTATGTGTTTGGATGTGTTTGCATTGATGCTTCATATGTTTACATTCTGCTAATGCATGTTAAGAGGTTAATGATTCAAATTGCTTTGAGGGTTGAAGGTTTTAATACATAATTGATTCACCCCCCTCTCAATTATCATGTGCATTCTAACAATTCATATCAAAGCCACTGAAGAAGATTAACCACTTGGGGTAGATCTGGATGGTGCACAGGAAAGGTATGGAGGTTCCATTTGATAGAACAAATTTATATGCTTTTTGGAGGACCAAGATGGAAATTTTTCTTATCTCACTAGGATATGGTGTATTTAAGATTGTAAAAAAAAAGTATACTATACCTCCTAATGGTCTAAAGGATGAAAATGAGATTAAATAATATCAGAACAATGGCAAGGCAAGGAGTGCTCTTCTGAACAGTCTCTCTAATTCTGAATTAGTAAAGGTGACGAGTTACAAAATTGTTCATGAGATCTGGATTTAGCATCTTCAAACACTTCTCTAAAACATATCCAAATCTCACACTCTGGTCTCCAACATAGAAGAAATGCGGAGCAAAAACTCAGACAATATCCTGTTGATAATTGAGAGGGGGGTGAATCAGTTATCCTAATTATTTCTTCTTTTGAACTTTCTTATTAATCAAAGCATCATTGAATCAGACAAACAAACATTACTATGAAATGAGAAACACATGACATAGTATTTTTGACGTGGAAACCCAGTTAAGGGAAAAAACCACGGGGTGATTAACCCAAAGATTATTCTCTGTTAGAAGAATAAGGAATTACAAGATGGCACTTGCTAATTAGGGCTCACTGCCCGAGCACACTGCTCACAAAGAGGCACACTACCTATAAGGAGACACACTGTCTACAAAAGAATGTTATACTATACTTGAACTGATTGGAAGCATCTACATATGCTGGAGTTCAGTTCCGGTTAGGCTCAGTATACTGATCTGCTGCACTTCATCTTTCCTCTGCTCTTTATTCTGCTTTCCTTTCACATACAGGATCTTTCTTATTACTTCTGCTCTGCTCTGCACTTATTCGCATACCCCATAACTCAACTACACTTCTCACAACAAAATCCATCCTCTATTTATATCCGCACTAGTGATTTCATTATCTTTCTAGTCGGCACCTGAAATAGTCTATCTTCTCAGAAACTCTGTTCTATCAGCTAAATCCTTGCATATCAAGTAATGCGGATCAAGCATATACTTGTAGATGTCATTAATCATGTCGGCCAAACATGATTCATGCCTTCACAACCTTTACCATCAACAGTAACACATCCGAAAAATAGTCTGATACTCTGTCAGTCAGTTCTTCCTCTGTTCTCACTGTCTCTCAGGAATCCGGTACTCAACTATTCATATCTTCTTCCTTGTCCATCACCAGAGGCTAAATCCTTGGAATATACTACTCAAGGTAGTCCTCTTGACTTCCCCAAATCCGCACTACACCAAGACACTTCCTCTGAGAGATCCAAACCAATCTGTCAGACCTTGCCACATGCTCTGTTCTTGTTCACCGGACCACAACAATCTTTATTCAGACTTCCGGTAGAGACACATCATGACTTGCGGATATGTGGGATGACCTTTGTTGCCATCAATGACAACAACCATGAATCCATATAGTGTCTCTTGCCAACAATCTCCCCCTTTGGCATTGATGGCAACACTTAGTGAAAAATGACTAAGTGTTTACACTATGCTCCCCCTTGGTTGATGCTCTAACTTTATATACAATTTCTGGAACTCCCCCTTAGTTGGATTCCTCATTTTTCACTGCTCCTCACTCCCCCTTTAACATCAATGGCAAAGGGTAGGGTCCGCACACCAAAATTTTTAAAAATTTACTATACTTAGCTGCATATTACATACTCACATAAACTGAAGAATGTATGCAAAGGATGTCTTCAATTGGACCAGTTCTGTAGCCCAACTTTGCTTCATTCTGTCCAAAATTGAAATGTGACCACTTAACAAAAATGCAAAAGCTTCTGCCCTTTTGAGATCTGTCGGATCATTTGTTTGGGCGGTAGTCTGAGCATCACTTATGGCCTCATGCATAGTTTCTAACATAGGGATTATAATCCTTCTAAGTTCTCCCATCCGGTTAGTTATATTCTTCCTTTCCTTCTCAAAGTTCTTTATTGCATTTGTGATTGCAATAGTTTGACATTCTTGATTGACTATGGAGGAAGAGAGAGGATCAAAACTTTGAGACAAACTTTGTAGTTTGTCTTGTTCCTCTTTTATTTTCTTATCAATTTCTACTGTTGCCTTTGACCAGGAGATACAAAATTTGTAGATGTCACCGCCATCCTTAAGAGCACTTTCTAAGCTCTTTATTCCAATACTCATATTTCTCCTATCATTAGAGATTAATCCTAGAACTTCTGAAAATCTCTTATCCAAAAACTCCTTCCGGACCTTTTCTTCAGCTGATTTTTCTAGAGAATCAAAATGTGTATCAACACTGCTGACTAAGGTTTTGAGATTACCGGAAGAGGAGGCTGTCAGATCTATCTGGACTAATGGCATAATCTTTTCAAGCACTCTGGAAGCAGCCTCTATCAACTCACAGTCTTCCATATGAGACTTTAGGAGTTTTTCATTTGCCTTAGCATTTGCAAATGAAGCTATCTTCATCGTCTGTACCGGAGAGAGGGAGTCAAAGTTGAATGGACTTTTTAGAAGCTCCGGTTCATCAATCTCTATTGTTTCTTGGCTCAAAAATTTTTGAACAGTTTGTGCAGTGTCTCTTGCCGAAGACAGATGTTTCTTTTCTTCTACAGTTTTGTCCTTTGGAATCTTTTCTCCTTCCACATTCTTACCACTTCCAGTTGTGGTTTTCTCTATTGGAATCTTCTCTTTCTCTGCATCCTTGGTGCTGTCAACCTCTTTTTCTTTTACTGCTGCTTCTTTCCCCTGTAATTTCTCTTCTTCTTGGGATCTGGAGACTGTAGGGGAAGTCAGAGGAGAGATGTTAGTCTGTTCAAGGGCCACTTCTTCCGGAGCAGATGATTCCAAGTCCACAGCTGTTTCTGCACCTAAGTCCTCTACTACAGGAAGATTAAACCTTTTGAAGGCCTTCCGGAGGATCTCTTCTGTCTCTATGGCCACCTTGTTAGTCTCACCAAGCATGAGTTGATTCATTCTTGCTTTACTCCTGAACTCATCTTTGCAGTCTTTGAATATTATGTTCATTGTCTTGGGATCAATTTGAGGATATAGCTGAATAGCTATCTGCTCCCGGATCTCAAGATCTTTTGCCTGAGCATTATTCTTTCTTATTTCTAATTCTTTCTCTAGACTCTTAGGAATTTCAGAGATAATCTCAATAAAGGCTTTATCGTAAATGTTGAGGTACCTGATTGTAGCTTCTTGCAGGATCTTTTGGTCTGCCTCATTGTAGTCATCATAAAATTCGGCCACTGGTTGAAGATTCCCATCCACAGTGACTGACTTGATTATACTCTCTAGAGACAGGGCGGGCTTTTCAACAAATTCCTCTGCCATTTCTTCCTTGTCTTGACCTGTGGAGGATTTACCAGATCCTTTCTTCTTCTGCTTCTTTATTTCTTTTACTCCCTCATCTGACTCAATTTCCTCTTCATCCTTTTGGCTTTCATAAGCCCTTGTGGCTTTTATCTTAGATCTTTTACCGGATGCCTGGACTTCCAGTTTTGAGCTTTTGGTTCTGACAGGTGTAGATCCTTTTGATGATTTGGTCCGGGTTGAGGTTTCCACCGGAGCACTTTTCTTGCTTTTCTTTTCTGCCTCTTTCTTTTCTTCCTCAGCCTTTCTTCTCTTTTCCCAGTTGGCATCAAGTGCCTCCTTTGGGATGCCTAGGCCTTGAGCAATATGCTCTACTTCTTTTCTCACTTTCCTCTTTATCTCAGGTTCCCTGAGTTCCACATGGATCTTCACACTCAGCTCCTCAAAGGTTCCAAACCTTTCTGCCTTTGGATCTTTGGGCTGACTAAGCATGTGTTGAACATGCAGTTCTACAATCTGTTCATCAACCTCATACCCCATGGGCATGATCCAGATAGTCCTTGGCTCCACTGCCTCCATTAGGCACTGATTAGTATCCACCATAAAGCAAACTGAGTCTTTGTATTTTTCAACAAGAGACTAGGGAATTCTTTCTCTTGCTTGCATCGTGCTCTGGAAGTTTTTGAAGTATCCCCATAGGGCTATATTTCTTGCTTTGGCATCCCCAAGCCCATGTAAATAATCTCTTAGTTGGACTGCAACAGGTTTGTCATTCTGCCATGCCCATCCACTTGATCCAGGCAGCTTATTCATGAAGTAGAAAAATAGACATAATATAAGAGTACCATACTTAAAAGAATTCTTTTTGTCCTTCTTAATTTTCTGTATGTTTTCTATTAATTGGCTTAAGAGAAGTTCACAGAGATCATAATCTGCATTCTTCCTCAGCATTTCATAGGCAGTATATACTACAGTTCCGGATACAGAATTCTCCCTGCTGGAGTGATAGATCTTGTATCCTATTATCATGGATGCATACTTGATGTCTGGATCAGAAATATCTTCAATGGTCATTGCCCTCTTATCAAATTTTGATCCGGTGGCCTTAATTACAATGTTATTTTTGACAGATTTGAGGATAGGTATCCCTCCGGAAGAGTATAGACCAGTTATTGCCCTAATTGCCTCTTTTGTGATCTTGCAGGGTCTATCCAGCCATAGGAAGTTGTCATGCATCCTGCTCAATACATACCGGACCCATTCATCTTCTTCAAAGTAGGGGAAATGAATGAATTGATCAAACTGTTTCTTCTGGATACCCTTATACTCTGGTGTAAGCTCAAAAGCATTGTCTATCAGTTGTTTGTGATAGAGATCTCTCAATTTGAATTCCCCGAATTCCTCAATGCTTGCATGTATGTAAACCCTAACGTCTTCTGTGTGTAAAATGCCATGAGGAACACTAGAGAATGCTCCTAAGGGATCTACCTCCAATGACTTGTATGGATGTTTCTTAAATTCAGGTCGGGGTCTATCTGAGATTGTTACTATATTTGGAGTAGCCATTTCTCAAAAGATTTGTAGCAAGATATCAAAAACAGAAAATACCTTATGCATCTTCGGTTACACGGAGTGGTTGGATTGATTTCTGTATGTAATGACTTCGGCAGGAGATCTTTGGTGAGCTTGATGAATCTTGTTGCAGAGCTCCACTTTTCGCTTCTTCTTGAGTGCAGAATGAGCAAGTGATTTTATGAGAAATCCCTTATATTGCTCCGCAAACCCTAATATCTAATGGCAATAAATGCTCGACCTACATTATTCTGGTTTGCCTTATTCAGATAGCTTGGAGTACCGGATCAGTCCTGATCTATGAACATCATGCAGATCTTCCAATCATGAACAAATCAAGATGACACATTACAAGAACATCCCAAACACTCTGTCCAATCCGCAAAATAAGACAATGCACTTTCGGATCTCTCAGGACCCTTTTGTAATCCTCTATCATTCCGGAGCATCTCCCGGAACAGGTCTTACTTGATCGATCACAACTTCTTTACATCTTCATGCAGACCTCTGAAATCTTATCTGGATCATCTCAAGACTTATATCTTTAAACCCTTTACTCCGCATCTTGTGCCACATCCGGCACCACTTGATTGGCTGGGGGAACATGATTTTCTTTGAGTCTCCCCCTGAGCCAAAGCTCACTTTTTAATTTCTGGAAGGAATATCAGCACCAGAGTCTGGTGTGGATCCAACTTCTATATTCTCTGAACTTTTCTTCACCCAAATCTTGTTCATCTGATTCCTAACTTCATCCGCATTCATCTTTTGTTTACCCTTGTCTTGATTCTGATTATACACCGGACCTCTTTTGTCCTGATTCTTGCTTCTGCAGACTTTAGCATTATGACCGGACCTATTATAGATTTGGCAAATAACATTTCTTTGCATATTTGACTGATAACCTCTTGATCTGCATTGATTAGCCATATGACCTACTCTATTGCATGCAAAGCATCTACCATTGAATGATTTGTTTACTTGCATATTTCTGCATTCATGAGACTTGTGTCCATACCTTTTGCAGTTAAAGCACTGTCCGGAGAAGGATGAATTAGTCTGATTCATTCTCTTTCTGCACTGATTAGCTTTGTGACCAAAGTGATTGCAGCTGTGGCAGTATCCATTGAAGGATGGATATCTTTGAGCATTGGGCTGTCTTACCGGAGGTCTTCTAGGCCTATTCCTTGGATTTTCTGATCCAAAATTCTTTTGACCAGATCTGGAGCTTTCTCCTTTCTCGTATCCCAAACCATACTTGTCATCTGTCCTCTTTTGACTTCCAAGAAGTACTTCAAGTTGGGCAGAACTTATCTTGAATTTTTCTTTATATTCATTTGTTGTTTGAAGATCTCTTTTGAGAGAGACAATTTGATCCTCAAATTTTTCTTCATTATCTTTGGCATCTTCAAGATCAGATTCAAGATGTCTAATAATCCTGTCCATCTGGTGGCATTCTTCTGATTTCTCTTTAAGAGATTGTCTTAGATTGTCTTCAGCTTTTCTTTTTTCTTCAATCTCTTGAGTAAACTTTATAGTTCCTAATTCCATTTCATGTCTTAACATAATGACTTCTTTTGATAACTTTTCACATAACTTAGTTTTCTCAGTCAATTCTTCATTTGTATTGCTTTCTTCACTTCATCTTGCTAATTGTTGGAGCAGCTCCTTTCTCTTTTTCATAGAGAGACTTAATTTGTCCTTTAGTTCTCTCATGAATTCATCAGCCTGTTTGAGTCTTTCCTTTAATTCATTGACTTCAGAGTTTGACTGTTCAAGATCCTCAAGGGCAGTCTTGAGTTGCTCCCTTAAACCATATGCATCCATTTGAACTCCCAGATCTTCCTCAAGCTGTTAGGCTCTATTAGGAGGAACTTAGCTCTGATACCAATTGTTGATAACTGAGAGGGGGGGTGAATCAATTATCCTAATTATTTCTTCTTTTGAACTTTCTTATTAATCAAAGCATCATTGAATCAGACAAACAAACATTACCATGAAATGAGAAACACATGACATAGTATTTTTGACATGGAAACCTGGTTAAGGGAAAAAACCACGGGGTGATTAACCCAAAGATTATTCTCTGTTAGAAGAATAAGGAATTACAAGATGGCACTTGCCAATTAGGGCTCACTACCTGAGCACACTGCTCACAAAGAGGCACACTGCCTACAAGGAGACACACTATCTACAAAAGAATGTTATACTATACTTGAACTGATTGGAAGCATCTACATATGCTGGAGTTCAGTTCCGGTTAGGCTCAGTATACTGATCTGCTGCACTTCATCTTTCCTCTACTCTTTATTCTGCTTTCCTTTCACATACCGGATCTTTCTTATTACTTCTGCTCTACTTTGCACTTATTCACATACCCCATAACTCAACTACACTTCTCACAACAAAATCCATCCTCTATTTATATCCGCACTAGTGATTTCATTATCTTTCTAGTCGGCACCTGAAATAGTCTATTTTCTCACAAACTCTGTTCTGTCAGCTGAATCCTTGCATATCAAGTAATGCGGATCAAGCATATACTTGTAGATGTCATTAATCATGTTGGCCAAACATGATTCATGCCTTCACAACCTTTACCATCAACAGTAACACATCCGGAAAATAGTCTGATACTCTGTCAGTAAGTTCTTCCTCTGTTCTCACTGTCTCTCAGGAATCCGGTACTCAACTATTCATATCTTCTTCCTTGTCCATCACCAGAGGCTAAATCCTTGGAATATACTACTCAAGGTAGTCCTCTTGACTTCCCCAAATCTGCACTGCACCAAGACACTTCCTCTGAGAGATCTGGACCAATCTGTCGGACCTTGCCACATGCTCTATTCTTGTTCACCAGACCACAACAATCTTTATTCAGACTTCCGGTAGAGACACATCATGACTTGCGGATATGTGGGATGACCTTTGTTGCCATCAATGACAACAACCATGAATCCATATAGTGTTCTTGCCAACATATCCTGCAAGTCAGAATACTCTACAACACACTGTTTCCTCTAGAGAGCAAAATTTTTCAAAAGCACTTGGAAACTTAACATGGTGCAGTCACGGTAGGAGGGTTCACAAAATGAATAGTGCAGACCATGCAGCAAGAGTAAACACAATGAAAACAACTCAAAGATATGAATCAAATACAGATTCAATCTTTCAGTATATCATAGAATTCAAATACAAATCAGCCAACAACACGTGGGCTTACAATTAGGGCTCATAGGCTTGATTACAGAATATTAGAGTAGGCACAAGATATGGCTTTGAAGCTCCTTCACACAAATTCAAACTATCAACTTATGCTAATGATCATAACTACTTTCCTAGGCATTTATTACATCAATATATATCATCTCCTATACAAAAGATTCATCCGCGTCGGCCAAGGAAGATCACAAACTCCAATGAAGAGTTGTAACATGTGTACATGGATAGGTCAGACCTCATTGAATAGAACTCCTCTACAAATGAATGGAATGATGTGTGGATCTTGGGGAAGATCGGCCACAAACCACTAAACAAAATGATGTGTCATTTGGCTCCTTAGGTTGAGAAATGTTCCACAAGTCTTCTCCTTTAGCTAATTTATCTGAGACTGTCAGGATGCTCTATTCTAAGAAAATAGTTGATCTTCTGATAGCAATAACTTTATGGTACTTGATCCAAATACTTTGAAAGTTGGATATGGTGTATGTGAATGAATCTAGATGCTAAGTCTAGCTATGCAAGGTCTGAAATGCAACTACGGTAGAATGTAGACCAAAATACAAAAACTGCTACTAACTAAACTACATGAACTAAACTAGAAATTGAAAAGAAACAAACTAAAATGTAAACAAACTAAAAAGCAAATATTTTTGGTTGATGCAAGATTGCTCTTGAACTAGGGATGCTCCTGCATCAGACATCTAGGGTTATTGAAAAAGTGAGTCCCTCACTTTGTTGGGGCTAGAGGAAAACCAAGACGGTCCACCTTAGCCTGAGAAATCCAAGATGAGTCTTCTTTTGGTCTGCCTTTCCACTTCACAAGGTATTCTTTGTATTGCCTTCCTCTGGTGCTATGTCCAACTATGCTATCTAAAATGTTTTCAATCTACTCCAGTGCTTGTGGTAATTACTTCTTCAAGTCTTCTTCCATGTTGTTACTAAACTCTGCTTCATGATACTGATATAACATAAATGAGTGAGGTGGTTGTGTAGGCGAAGCGTATACATCAAGTAAGATTTTGACTGGGCCACCTCCTAGGTGAAGAAGCTAAGAGAGGAGATCTAGAAGCCATTCAGAGATTATGAAGAGAGAGAGAGATATTAGGTCCCATAATAAAGGAGAGGGGCGAGCCCTATATATCTTATGGCAAGGCATACTAGAAAATTCTATTCACCACTGGAAGGGAATGTCAAGGCATTTGATCGTGAGTAGAAGCAGGGCCGAACCTTTATAGAGAGTACTCACTTTCCTCCCCTTCGACAACCTTTCAAGAGAGGCATGCATATTCATTTGATCCTGATTATGTGAAGCATCTATTTAAAGGGTTACTGACACCAGCTCAATATCACTCACCCTAAATGGAGCCATCCCCAGGTAGTGAAGCATGGGAGTCTGCAATGTTGAAAATAAATGAGATACCTAGTGTCTCCGGTAACTCCACTCCATATGCATTTCCTGAATCAAATTTTATGAGTATCCTATAAGGTCCAAACTTCTTCATCTTCAACTTGTTATATGTCCCAACTGGAAATCTTTCTTTTCTCTCCCATCATTTCATCTCTAACTGCAAATTCTTTATGTCTATTCTTCTCATCTGCCTTCTCTTTGTACTTATTGTTCATCTCCTCCAAATGCTTCTTCACCTGATTATGCACTGTCTCCATATGTCCTGCAAATTCTTCTACTTCTATATTTCTCTTTTCTTCCATGCTAATGTCTCTCAACTCTACAACTCCTCTAGGGTTTACTCCGATAACAATCTCAAAAGGTGTTCTTCTGGTGCTCCTATTTACTGAACTATTGTATGTAAACTTTGCTTGTGAAAGAATCAAGTCCCAACTGATGGAGATTGATGGAGATTGTCATTGATGTCAAAAAGGTAATGAGTTGTTTGTTATTAATGACAAAAGAATGTGGAGTTCATATACCAGGAGTTCACAGAGTCAGGATTCTTGTTCATAATGCTCATATTATAGTCTTCATGTTGTCCAAGGCACAATAGATGTGGACACTATGCTTCAAGATGTAGACATCTTTCATATTCATTGATATTATGTGTTTAGTTGTCTTGGTTATGATGCTGTTCATTCAAGGTTATCACCAAGGTTGATATGATGCAAGGAGTTGTTATGTTCTCTTCAAGGTTGACATGACAAAAAGAATTGGATTGGGATTTGTCTTTGTTTGATTGGTTCAGGATGTCTTTATGTTGTCATATTCTTGCTTTAGGATTGTTATTTTTGTCATCATAGATCATCATAGATTCAAAGGGAAGATAATAGGATAATAGGAGTTTATGTCTTCATTATTATACCATGCTTCAAAATCTTCATAATGCAATGTGATTGTAAATATTATGATCAAGCTTTAACATCTTTCAGTTAGGGGGAGCAAATAGATTTTAGACTTTGTCATCCGATGTCAAAAAGGGGGAGAGAAAGAGAGTGGATCATGAAGTTTTGCCATCAATGACAATCTCTATCAATTTCCATCAATCTCCATCAATCTCCCCTTTTCTCATTGATGGAAAAACTTCATGATCCACTCTCTTTCTCTCCCCCTTTTTGACATCGGATGACAAAGTCTAAAATCTATTTGCTCCACTTGTCTGAAAGATGTTAAAGCTTGATCATAACATATACAATCACATTTCATTATGAAGATTTTGAAGAATGGTATGATAATGAAGACATAAACTCCTGTTATCCTATTATCTTCCCTCTAAACTTGTGATGATCTATGATGACAAAAATAACAATCCTGAAGCAAGCATATGACAAACCATGTTGACAATACCTTGAAACAACTCTTCAACTTGAGAGCAACAAGTCACCATGAAGCATACATCTAAAGATATACATCCTGTAGCACAAGACCTGAGGGCAACATCATGTGAGGTACATCAAACAAAGCACCAAGCCACTATTATAAACTATCCATAGATTGTACCATATTCTTAGCACAATACCACTTATTGTCACAACACCAATATGAAGATGAAGATGGAAACTAACATCATTGAGATTCTCTGATCACTTCTTTTGACAAGATAAAGAATGAAGACTATCTATAAGGAATGAAGACTATCTTGATGAAGACCATCCTCTTGTTCCTACACAAGACACTTTTTACAACACAATGTCAAATATGATATATACAGAACCACATCTGAAACATACTGCAATCAACAAGAACTGTTGTCTCTTGACTGAATCATTCAAATCTACACATCAACAAACTTACTGCACCATCAAGTTCTTCTTGCAACAACATTTTGCACAACCAAATGCAAAGACAAGTGCTATGAATTGACTTGTTCCATTTTCAACCTCCTCAGCCAACATATGCTAACATCTGATAAGAGTTCCTTGAGCACACATTAACTGGATTTGAACAACTCTTTGCTATGACAACCAACACTTCACAATCTCATTAACTTTGAAACTGAAGATCAACATAGTTATCAACACCATCATGAACTTCATTTCATAAGACTGATATGAATAGTATCTTAGCAAAAATCATGTTATTATTTTGATACAGAGAGCCAAAGAATTTTTGCTTGAAGATGAATTAGGGTATGAAGATAATTTTTTAGTGCAAAAGACAAAATGTAGGTGTTGATTCATGAACAGAGGAAGACATTGTAAATTGTAGAGATTGTAATGTACAGATGATATATTGTCATGTGAAATAATTTTGTCAGGTAAAAGGAAAGGAGAGATAAGGTTTTTGAGCAAAAGTGAATCAGGGTAATCCCCTGAGTTGTTTAGTTTTATATCCAAGGTGATTGTACATTATGTCAGTGAGACATCAATTTACTAGTGAGGTATATTGTAGCCAGTGAGGCTTGCAAGGTCAATGAGACCTGTTTGTTGCCAGTGAGGCATGTATGTCAGTGAGACAATTGTTGTAATCAGTGAGATTCAAATAAGCTAGTGAGGCAAATTTTTAGAGTGGTTTTTCTACCACATGAGGGTTTTGTACTAATCAAAACCTGTGTCATGTCTTCTCTTTGTGGTTGATTATGTTGTATCTATTTGATCATCTTTATTTAAGTTTTACATATCATGATGACTATGTTTTCAGTGAATTCCTTTGCACAATATTGTTCAGTCAAGTTTTGAAAAGTTGAAAATTATACAACATTGATTCACCCCCCCTCTCAGTGTTGTCCTGTACTCCAACACCAACTTCCTGTCTTCTCTCCAACCAAACATCTCAACAAGTTCCATAAACTCCTATTCACTACCTCTATCTATCCATCAGTCTGTGGATGAAATGCTAAAATGAACTTCAAATTTGTCTTCATCATCTTCCAAAGTATCTTCCAAAAGTATCCAAGAAATCTTGTATCTCTGTCTGAAAGTATGCTCTTAGGTAATCCATGCAATCTCACAATCTCTTTAAAAAATAGGTCAGCTATATGCACTGCATCAGTTGTCTTCTTACAAGGTATGAAATGTACCATCTTGGAAAATCTATCCACTACTACAAATATTGAATCATGTCCTCTCTATGTCTTCAGCAATCCCATCACATAATCCATGCTTATGTCTTCCCAAGGTCTCTCTGGTACTGTCAAAGGTTTATACAATCCAGTATTCTGACTACTTCCTTTTGCAACTTGACAAACTCTACAACTTTGCACAAATTTTCTAACATCTTTATGTGTTTGAGGCCAAAAGTAGTTTTCACTCACCAAACCCACTGTCTTACCAATGCCAAAATGTCTTGCCAATCCACCACTATGTTTCTCCTTGATTAGATTATCTCTCATGGAACTTCTAGGTATGCATAACTGATTTCCTCTGAACAACATATCCTCTTAAATGAAATAATCCAACCACTTACTCCTATATGTCAAAATAGGTTCCTTACATGCTTTCTAAGGTTATGCAAAATCCGTGTCTCCCTCATACATATGTTTCAATTCATCAAGTCCCAATACTTCAATCTTCATCTCTGTCAGCAAGTTCCTCCTCCTACTCAATGCATCTACAACTTTATTAGACTTACCACTCCTATGCTTCAACACAAAGGTATAACTCTGCATGAACTCTACCCATATCATATGTCTCTGATTCAACTTTCCTTGACTATTCAAATATTACAAAGCTTGATGATCTGTATACAACACAATCTCCTTAGGTAACAAGTAATGTCTCCACTTCTTCAAGGCTCGAACTATGGCATAAAACTCTTGATCATAAAATAAACATCTCCTCCTTGCATCATTCAACTTCTCATTGAAATATGCTACTGTTCTACCTTCTTGACTTAACATTGCTCCAATTGTATTCCTACTTGCATCATAGTCCACTTGAAATACTTTATTGAAATCTGGTAAAGCCAAAATAGGTTGCTCTATCACTTTCTACTTCAACAATTCAAAAAATTTATCTGCTCCTGATGTCCACTTGAAATCTTTTGTCACCTCTCATTTTCTCTGTCATAGGGTTACAAACTGAACTACAATTTCTGATTAACTTCTGGTAGAAACTAGCCAATCCATGAAATGATCTGACTTCCCCAATGTTCTTAGGTGTAGACCACTCAACAATTGCTCTTACTTTCTTAGGGTCCATTTTCAATCCTTTCGCAGAAATCACAAATCCCAAGTATACTAACTCTTCCTTCATAAAACTGCACTTCTTAATGTTTATCAATAATTTCTCTTCTCTTAGTCTCTACAATATTTGTCTAAGGTGCTGCAAATGTTCTTCTTTTGTCTTACTGAAAATCAGAATGTCATCCAAATATACAATAACAAACTTACCCAAGAATTTCTTCAAGACTTCATTCATCAATCTCATGAAAGTACTCAGTGCATTTGTCAATCCAAAAGAAATCACTAACCACTCATACAATCCTTCATTTGTTTTAAAAGAAGTCTTCCACTCATCTCCTTCTTTGATCCTTATTTGATGGTATCCACTCTTCAAGTCTATCTTTGTGAAATATTTTTCTCCACTCAAACAATCCATGATATTATCCATCCTAGGTAAAGGAAATCTATACTTAACTGTGATCTTGTTTATTGCTCTAGAGTCTTTACACATTCTCCATTCTCCATCTTTCTTTGGTGCTAACACTACAGGTACTGCACAAGGACTCAAACTTTCTCTGATCAATCCTTTCCTCAACAACTCTTGTATCTATCTATTCAGTTCTTCATTCTCTACCAATGTCATTCTATGTGCTGCTTTGTTTGGCAAACTAGCTCCCGGTATAAGATCCATGTGATGATTGATACTCCTAATTGGTAGTAATCCTTTAGGTACATTGTCTGATATGATGTCTTCATACTCTATCAGAAACTCAGTTATCTCCTCCAGTTGGGATTCTTCAGTCTCCTTCAATGTTTCAGGCTTCTTAGGAATCAAAGCATAACACATATTCTCATGTCTCAAACCATCCAGAAATTTCCTTCCATCTACCAAACTGATTCTAGCATTCCCACATACATTACTCTTAGGATCATCTTCCAAAGGAATCAAAGTAATTATCTTTCCATTTGATGTCATAGTGTATGTATTCTTTCTACCATCATGTATAGCTTTCCTATCATACTGCCAAGGTCTACCCAACAAGATATGACAAGCATCCATAGGCATAATATCACACAATACTTCATCATGATAAGATCCAATATGAAATTTCACCAAACATTGTTCACTCACCAATACCTTATGATCATCCTGAATCCATGCTATCTGATAGGGCTTAGGGTGTTTCAATCTTTCCAATTTCATCTTAGTCACCATCTCCTCTAAAACTAGATTATCAAAACTACCACTATCAATTACAACTTTACAACATTTACCTCCAGATTTGCATCTAGTTCTAAACAAGCTTTTCCTTTACGGTGGTTCCTCATTTGCGTCTGCTTGAAATAGTGCTCTCCTCATGAGAAGTGATTCTCCTTTCTTAGGTTTGCCAACTGAACTGGGTGATCCAATAGGTTCTTCTTCCACATAGGCTTCTCTCCCACTATTCTCTATTCTTTTGCTTGTACTTCCTTGATTACATTCAAATGCTCTATGCCCTTAACCTCCACACTTAAAACAAGTTCCTCTGAATACTCTCCTATTAGGTCCTGTTCCTTCTCTTCTGTATCCTTCACTCTAGTATGGACAAGGGTTTCCTCTGTGGTAGAAAGTTCTATCATCTCTCTGGTATGCATTGTTATCTCTATCCTCCTTCTTGAATGTGTTCTCTTGTCTGCTCTGCTTCACATATGATCATTCTCCTCTAGAAAATGTTCTACCTCTTTGAAATTTACCTTCTCTGCCTCTTTACTTCTGATCATGCCTCTTGTTCAACTTCTCCTCAACTTTCAGGGTAAACTTATACACTTCCTCCGAAGATGTCATCCTTACCAAACGTAGTTCTTCTTGAATGTTCAATCTTAGTCCATTGATATATCTAGCCATATTCTCTTTGCTTGCTTCACTATGTTCTATCCTTATGATTATCTTATGAAATTTCTCAGTATACTCCTTCACAGATTTCTCCTTTTGTCTTAGGTTTTGCAATCTCTTCAACAGTTCCAACTCATAGTCAGCATGTACAAACCGATTCTTCAATTTTGTCACTATCCTATCCCACTTTGTAATCTTTTCTTTTCTTCTTCTATTTCTATCCAACTAAAATTCTTTCCACCATATAGAAGCATGTCCTTTCAACTTTGTCTTTGCAAATTTCACCTTCTCCGGATCTTCAACTTCTTCATACTCAAAGTACTCTTCCATGTCTTTTATCCAATCAATCAATCCTTCAAGGTTCAAATTGCCAGTGTAATTTGGTACATCAACTCTAGGTCTCTTCCCAATTTTTGAAATAGCTCACAACATCTTGACTTGATCTGATTCTTCTTCTTCATCACCTCCTAGGGTTTCACCAATTTGATCAACAGATTGAAATTCCTCCTTGTCATCACATTCAACATTAGGTCTAGGTGTCAATCCTCTTCGCCTATCTTTCTCAACAACATCCAATCAAATTCTCATTATTTTCATCATTTCCATCATATCAACCATCCTTCCAGCCATTATTCCAATAGCAGGGATTCTTCTCAGTGGCATTCTTCCTTGGATCAAGTGCAAACTACCTCAAATTTGGTGATCGGCTACCAGGTGACAACTACATCACAATCGGAGATTGGTTGCAACATAAGTAACCTGTCTCAGATCGACGATTTGTCCAAAACAAGATCTTATGGAATTCCTTTGCTAACTTTACTCAATTCACTCCCAAAGATTCAAACTTTCACTCTGATACCACTTGGTACAGTCACAGAAGGAGGGTGCGCAGAATGAACAGTCCAGACCATGCAACAAGATTAAACACAATGGAAACAACCCAAAGATATGAAGCAAATGTAGATTCAGTTTTTCAATATATCATAGAATTCAAATACAAATCAGCTGGCAACATGTGAGCTTACAATTAGGGCTCATAGGTTTGATTACAGAATATCAGAGTAGGCACAAGATATGGCTTTGAAGCTCCTTTGCCCAAATTCAAACTATCAACTTATGCTAATGATCATAACTACTTTCTTAGGCATCTATTACATCAATATATATCATCTCCTATACAAAAGATTCCTCCGCGTCAGCCAAGGAAGATCACAAACTCCAATGAAGAGCTGTTACATGTGTACATGGATAGGTCGAACCTAATTGAATAGAACTCCTCCAAAAATGAATGGAATGATGTGCAGATCTTGGGGAAGGTCGGCCATGAACCACTAAACATTAAATGGTGTGTCATTTAGCTCTACAAGTTGAGAAATGCTCTACAAGTCTTCTCATTTAGTTTATTTGTCTGAGACTATTAGGATGCTATGTTCTGAGAAAACAACTAATCTTTTGATAGTGATAACTTTCCGATACTTATCCAAATGCTCTAAAAATTGTATATTATGTATGTGAATGAATTTAGATGCTAAGTCCATCTCAGCAAGGTCTAAAATGCAACTATGGTAGAATGTGGACCAAAATATAGAAATTACTATTGACTGAACTGCCTAAACTCAACTAGAAATTGAAAAGAAACAAACTGAAATGCAAACAAACTGAAAAGCAAATATTTTTGGTTGATGCCAGATTGCTCTTGAACTAGGGATGCTCCTACATCATAACATTAGGACCATATTAACATCATAACATGGGGATCAACACCCTTTTTTGCCTCTTACTTTATCAAAAACATCAGGACCATATTCTCATCATCTTTAGCACATCTCTAAGGCATTCAAATCACTTTACCACAATATCTCAATCAAACAATAACAACAATATTAGAAGACACAGTTGACACCAATGACAACACAAACATGTTGACATCAATGACAACACTGATTAGCACATACTTGTAACAATCTCCCCCTTTGTCATTGATGGCAACATATTATGTGAAAAACCATCATGACACACTTCTACACTAATCTCACTCTCCCCCTTTCTTTTATGCATCTTATTCTCTCTTTGTTTTTCACATGAACTCTCTCCCCCTTTGACATCAATGGCAAAGGTTTACACACCTTCTTCAAGCCTTCTCCCCCTAAATATGATACTGTACATACTTGCACTTGTTCTTAACTACTCTAAATACTTCTTCTAACTACAATACTCTTCAAAAGCACTACCTTCTCCCCCAGAGAGATAGTCTTCATTATCAGTGCATAAAAGAATATCTCCTCAATCACACTAGACTGATGTACTTCCTTATGAATCTAGTTCAAGGTAAGAGGGTCAATAACCCCTAACTTCTCCCAGAGATACTCAAATGTATCCTTAGGAAGAGCCTTGGTAAATATGTAAGCAAGCTATTCTTTTGTAGGGACATATTCAAGCTTCACTTCTTTCTTTGTAACCTTTTCTCTTAGAAAGTGATATCTGATAGAAATATGATTTTTTCTTGAATGCATCACTAGATTCTTTGAAATGTTAATGGCACTGGTATTAGCACAAAAGATAGGAATTGTGTCCTCATACTCAGCTTGAATATCCTTCAAAGTTTGTCTCATCCATAACACCTGTGTGCAAGATGATGTTGTTGTAATGTACTCTATCTTTGTAGTAGATAGGGATACTCAATCCTTCTTCTTGCTTTGCCGTGACACAACTCTATCTCCAAGAAAGAACACACCACCACTTGTACTTTTCCTATCATCTACACATCCGGCCCAATCTGCATCTGTGTAGGCACTTAGGGTGAAGGCATTGTTCTTAGGATACCACAAACCATAATCTGGAGTGCCATTAAAATACCTAAATATCCTCTTTACTACAATAAAATGTGACTCTCTAGATCTGTTTGAAATCTAGCCACAAGATAGACTACATGCATGATATCCAGTCTGGTAGTAGTTAGGTATAGCAGTCCTCGATTCATAGACCTATATTTGCTCTGATCAATCTGAGGTGATTCATCATTTTTTCTCATCTTACAACTAGTTGTCATGGGAGCACAAACTAATTTAGATTCTTCCATTCCAACTTCTTCAACAACTCCTTGACATACTTTGATTGTGAAATGAAAATGCCCTTATCTATCTGATAAATTTGCAGTCCAAGAAAGAGGTTCATGTCACCACACATTGACATCTCAAATTCTTTTTGCATCTCATCTGCAAAGTTCTTACACATTCCTTCATTTCCACCAAAGATTATATCATCTACATAGACCTCAATAATCAGGATTTGATCTTTGCTTACCTTGATATACAAATTATTATCTGCAGACCCTTTACTAAATCCCTACTGCAACAAATACCTATCTAACCTCGCATACCAAGCTCTGGGAGCTTGCTTTAGTCCATACAATGCCTTCTTCAATTTGCATACCATATCTAGTTTGTTTGATAACTGAAATCCATCTGGTTGCTCTATATGTACTTCTTCCAACTCACCATTCAGAAAGGCAAACTTTACATCAATTTGATATACTTTGTGTTAGTTTTAGGAAAGACAACTGAGAGGGGGAGGTGAATCAGTTGTCTCAAAATTTTCTTTTCTTTAAACACTTAAATCCTTCTTATATTTCAATAGCATAATAATAATTCAATCATGGAAGCACAATGTAATAATTCAAGACCAAAAACACATTAACACATATGACACCAAGATTTTAATGTGTAAAACCCGGTTAAGGGAAAAACCACGGGGTGACTAACCCAAGATTGTATTCTCTATTAAAAGAATATGAGGAACAAAATGGCACTTGCCAATTAGGGCTCACTGCCCGAGCACACTTCTCACAAGAGACCCACTGCCTACAGGAGATACACTATCTACAGAATAATAAATATTACATACTTGAACTGGAGATTAGCATCTTCACCATGCTTGAGTTAGTTCCATTTAAGCTCAATACTTCTGCTCTACCTTTCACTCTTCTCCTCTCTACCACACTCTCATCTCAACAAGGATACTTTAAAATGACTTTACAACTCTTATTTATACAAGACATTGACTTTGGGATAATCATCAAAGTCGGCACAATACATACTTTATTTTATTACAGAGAAAATACATAAATACAACTTGATTTGTTACAAGAACTTCATGTGTATCACCACACTATCAGCCATACATATATGGGACTTCAATCTTCTTTGAGGAACACACCATGCTTCGCAGAACATCTTCAAGATCATCCACAAGAAGTGTAAACCTCTGGTCAGCTATGATTAGGAAGAACACCATCACCTGAAAGTAAATCTTCAATTACGAGCTTAATCTTCAATGCGAACTGCCAAAATGAACTAGACACAATCTAGAGACCTTCACAAGCTTTCCTGAAACACCATGAACATCCACACCACTTTTGCTTACTGAAATCACTCTCATCTTCATCCAGAACCTCAAGAACACAGTCTGTCATCACTGTCACATTGGAATAAATGCTTACAGACCTCTAGACCACGAACTAATTGAATTATCAATTCACATTGGCTTCCTAAACACTCCACCAAATCCGTAGAACAAGATATTGCATTTCTGGATCTAACCGGACCTATTTGTGTTACTCTGTCACCTCTGAACAGCTGTCAGAACCAGTTTTGCTCATATGGCCATAAATTCTTCAAATCTTCATGCGGACCTCTCAAATCTTGACTGGATAATCTTAAGACATATATCTACAAACCCTTTGATACACATTATCTGATCTTCATCTATCTAGGATCTTTACTTCATAGAGCTTCATTTTTCTTCTTTGTTTCTGATAGGACTAATTTTCTCAATATCCTCAGCACACAACTCATCCAATAGTTGACATCAATGACAACACCGGTTAGGCCCATACTTGCAACAATCTCCCCCTTTGTCATTGATGGAAACATATGATGTGAAAAATTGTTTTAACCATAAAGACAAGAACTTCTCTCACTAACTGACATAGCTCCCCCTATCAACAACAATTGCTCCCCCTTTGATCAGTAACCACTTTTGTTTTTCACATATCTTCTCTCCCCCTTTGACATCAATGGTAAAGGGCACATACTTGCATCAATCAGAATCATACAAACTGCTCCCCCTAAGTAGCAGCTTCCTATTATCAATCTAGACCACAAGATATGACTGTGAGATCCACCAGACTAATGCACATTAGTGCATCTTAATTCAGAACCGGAGGGGTAATCACCCCTAACTTCTCCCTGAGATACTCAAAAGAGTCCTTAGGTAGAGGTTTAGTAAAAATGTCTATAATCTGATCCTTAGAGGGCACAAACTCCAATCTGACTTCATTCTTGTTCACCTGCTCTCTCAAAAAGTGAAACTTTATGGATATATGTTTTGTCTTTGAATGCAACACCAGATTTTTTGATATATTTATTGCACTTGAGTTATCACAGAAGATTGTGATAGGTTCCTCATACTCCACTCTGATGTCTCTTAGCATCTATTTCATCCACAATACCTGAGCGTAACTACCTGCTGCTGCAATATATTCTACTTCTATAGTAGAGAGAGATATTGCCTCTTGTTTCTTGCTTAGCCATGAAACCAATCTTTTCCCCAAAAAGAATCCACCACCACTGGTACTCTTCCAGTCATCCACATCTCCTACCCAATCCACATCTGTATATGCATGAAGAGAGAAATCATGATCTCTAGGATACCATAAACCATACTCAACTGTTCCTTTTAGATATCTGAGAATCCTGTTGATTGCCATGACATGAGATTCTCTAGGATCAGCTTGGAATCTAGCAACAAGACTAACAACATTCATAATGTCAGGTCTAGTTTGAATAAGATACAGTAGTCCTCCAATCATTGACTTGTACTTTTTCTGATCAGCCTTAGGAGAGTCATCATCTTTGCTCAGTTTACATCTGGTTGCCATGGGAGTATTCATTAGTTTTGAGTCTTCCATTCCAAATTTCTTCAACAATTCTTTCACATATTTGGTCTGTGAAATGAAGATTCCTTTTTGTTTGAGTGATTTGTAGACCCAAGAAGAAATTCATTTCCCCAAACATGAACATCTCAAATTCACTTTTCATTTGATTTGCAAAAGTTTTGCACATACTATCTCTTCCTCCAAAAATGATATCATCAACAATTACTTCAACAATTAAGATATTTTCGTGATCAATTTTGACGTACAAGTTACTGTCAGCAGTACCTTTGTTGAAACCAGTCTTCAAAAGATGTTTGTCTAGTCTTTCATACCAAGCCCTTGGGGCTTGTTTGAGTCCATACAGTGCTTTCTTCAATTTGTAGACCATATCACCATGATCAGACAATTGAAATCCATCCGGTTGCTCAATGTATACTTCTTCCAAGTCACCATTCAGGAAGGCAGTCTTGCCATCCATCTGATATACTTTAAAATCCTTGAAGGCAGCAAAAGCAAGAAATAATCTGACTACTTCAATTCTTGCCATTGGAGCCAAAGTTTCTTCAAAATCAATTCCTTCTACTTGAGAATAACCCTTGCAGACCAATCTGGCTTTGTTTCTGACTACTTCACCATCTTCATTCAGTTTATTCTAGAAAACCCATTTGGTTCCAATCACATTTTGTTTCTAGGTCTGGGAATAGGATCCCAAGTGTGATTTTTATCAATCTACATCAACTCTTCCTCCATTGCTTTGGCCTAGCTTTCACATTGCATGCTTCACTTACTATTTTTGGTTCAATCTTTGAAATCAGACAATACTTTTCTGAATCTTGAGCAATTTTTCTTCTTGTTTGGACACCTTTGCTTCTATCACCTATGATTTGGTCTTCATAATGATTCAGTCTTACATACCTGGGAGTTTTGGGAATTTCTTGCACTTCTATTTCTTGGACAGGTTCATTCAAATTTATCTCTTCTTCCTATATTTCAGGATTCTCTGGGTCAGTCTGGATCTGAATTTCAGAAGGGGCCTGAGCTTCTTGGACCAAAACATCATTCTGATGATCTTCTTCATATTCATAAAATGTTGAGGGTTTTTGAATGCCTTCATCAACTTTCACATTTGTACTTTCTATAATCTTTCTCAATCTCTTGTTATAACACCGATATGCTTTGCTTTGAGTACAATAACCCAAGAAAATTCCTTCGTCACTTCTAGGATCAAATTTTCCAAGGTCTTCATCTCTTTTAATGTAACATTTCCTACCAAAGACTCTGAAATACTTAATAGTAGGAATGATGCCGAACCAAAGTTCATAAGGGGTCTTACTAGTATTGCTTCTGATTTGTACTCGATTAAGAGTATAGATAGCAGTGCTTACAACTTCTCTCCAGTAGATTTGAGGAATATTTACCTCCATCATCATGGTTCTAGATGCTTCTTGGATGCTCTGGTTCTTTCTCTCCACTACTCCATTCTGCTGTGGAGTCCTTGGAGCAGATAACTATCTTTTTATCCCATGTTTCTCATAGAATTCTATGAACTCTCTGGATGTGAATTCTCCACCTCTATCAGACCTAAGATATTTTATGTTTAACCTAGTTTCGTTCTCTACCATAGCCTTGAGTATTTTGAATTTCTCAAGAGCCTCAGATTTTTCTTTCAGGAAAGTCACCCACATAATCAGAGAATAGTCATCAATTAGTAACATGAAATATCTATCACCTTGCAAACTCCTGATTCTTTCCAGTCCACATAGATCAGTATGTACTAAGTCCAACAATCCGGTAGAAGATTGTTCCTTACTTTTGAATGTGACTCAGTTCTGCTTACCCAACTGACATTCTTTGCACAAACTATTAGTAGGTGTCACCAGTCTTGGAAGATCTCTTACAACTTGAGTATTGCTTATCTTGATGATGTTATCAAAATTTACATGACACATTCTCCTATGCCATAACCAACTCTGATCAATTTGAACAAATAAACAACTTTTTCCAATACCAACTAAGTGGAAGTTGTTACCTTTTGTTTGAGTACCGGATGCAATCTCTGTTCTAGAACTTTCAAAGATTTCACATTTTCTATTTTTGAATTGGAGATCATAGCCTTTGTCCACCAAAAGCCCAACACTAAGAAGATTGTGCTTTAGGCCTTCAACATACAGTACATCACTAGTTTTATTCTTTCCATCAAAATAAATAGTTCTTCTGCCTCTGATTCTACTAGCAGAATTATCACCAAATTTTATAACTCCTCCTTCATATCTTTCCAGATCTATGAACTTATTTTTGTCACCAGTCATATGGTGGGAGCATCCACTGTCAATGACCCATTCATCCTTTTCTTCAACTTGAGTGGCCAAAGCTCTTTCTACCTGTTTATGATTGACAGATTCAGTGGGCATTGGATCTTCTTCCTTGATGGCAATAAACACCCAGTCACTTCCTGATTTGTTTCTTGTCTCTGATTCATCATCTGTTACTCCTTCATCATCATCATCCTCATGAACATAGTAACATTTGTTTTGGAATCTTTATCTATTTGGATTTGTTGTTGAAAATATTTTTGGATACTTTGAAGTAAAATGACCAATCTTGTTGCAGTTGAAACATTTGAATGGCAATTTTCCTTCATACTTACAGATCCTCTTGGCAGTCTTTTTGCAATAAGAGCTTCAAGTTGAGTAGCTTCTGCTTCATCTTCTTCTAGATCTTTTCTTGATTTTTCATACCATGATAGTTTCTTTGAGGAGTTCTCTCCTAGATCACACCTTTGTTTACCCTTTACAGAGGCACTAGCTTTGAATGCAGATTCAATCTTGGGAGGTGCATCTCTAAACTTAGCCAATTCAAATGCAGCCAATTTTCCAACCAATTGATCTCTTGTGATATTTGATAAAGGTCTGAATTCTTCAATAGAAACAACTTTGTGTTTGTAAGTAGGAGGTAGGGATCTCAAAACTTTGGCAACAATCTCATCTTCATCCAAGGTTCAACCAGCACACCTAATGCCACAAACAAGCTCATTTACTTTTGGCATAAATGTAGTGATATTTTCATCTTCATTCGTCTTCAAAGTTTTGAATTTTCCTTTCAGACCCTGTAGCTTGGCACATTTGACATATTTGTCTCCTTCATACAGAAGTTCTAGCTTAGCCCAAATCTCATATGCAATTTTTAAATCCATAACATTTGTCAGCTCTGAATCAGATAAGGCACTTAGTAAGGCTTCTTTCACTCAAAGATTATCTTCAGCATCTCTGATTTCATCTACATTTGTTAGACCATTCTTTGGAGGAACATACTTCTTTGAAGTTATGGTCCAATATTGCATTCCCATACATTGTAAGTGACATTCCATGTGGCTTTTCCAAAGAGTGTAATTAGTTCCATCAAACCTCAGACTATACTTCTTATAAGAAGACAAACTAGATCTCCTCAAGTGATTAAGCTCCTTTTAGACGAACTTGGCTCTGATACCAATTGTTAGTTTTAGGACAGACAACTAAGAGGGGGGTGAATCAGTTGTCTCAAAACTTTCTTTTCTTTAAAGACTTAAATCCTTCTTATATTTCAACAACATAATAATAATTCAATCATGGAAGCACAATGCAATAATTTAAGAGAAAAAACACATTAACACATATGACACCAAGATTTTAATGTGGGAAACTTGGTTAAGTGAAAAACCACAGGGTGACTAACCCAAGATTGTATTCTCTATTAAAAGAATATGAGGAACAAAATGGCACTTGCCAATTAGGGCTCACTACCCGAGCACACTGCTCACAAGAGGCCCACTGCCTACAGGAGACACACTGTCTATAGAATAATAAATATTACATACTTGAACTAGAGATTAGCATCTTCACCATACTTGAGTCAGTTACATTTAAGCTCAATACTTCTGCTCTGCCTTTCGCTCTTCTCCTCTCTACCACACTCTCATCTCAACAAGGCTACTTTGAAATGACTTCACAACTCTTATTTATACAAGACATCGACTTTGGGATAATCATCAAAGTCGGCACAATACATACTTTATTTTATTACAGAACAAATACATAAATACAACTTGATTTGTTACAAGAACTTCATGCGTATCACCACACTGTTGGCCTTATGAGCTCAATCTTCAATGTGGACTGCCAAAACAAACTGGACACAATCTAGAGACCTTCACAAGCTTGCCTAAAACACCATGAACATCCACACCACTTATGCTTACTAAAATCATTCTCATCTTCATCCGAAACCTCAAGAACACAGTTTGTCATCACTATCACATTGGAATAAATGCTTGTGGACCTCTAGACCATGAACCAATTGAGTTGTCAATTCACATTAGCTTCCTAAACACTCCACCAAATCCGTAAAACAAGATATTGCATTTTCGAATCTCACCGGACCTATTTGTGTCACTCTGTCACCTCTAAACAGCTGTCAGAACCAGTTTTTCTCATATGGCCATAAATTCTTCAAATCTTCATGCAGACCTCTCAAATATTGATAGGATAATCTTTAGACATATATCTACAAACCCTTTGATACACATTCTCTGATCTTCATCTATCTGGGATCTTGACTTCATAGAGCTTCACTGTTCTTCTCTATTTCTGATAGGACTAATTTTCTCAATATCCTTAGTACATAGCTCATCCAATCCTTGACATCAATGCAATAGGAGTATGTTGACATCAATGACAACACCGATTAGGCCCATATTTGCAACACTTTGAAGTATTTATGTGCTGCATAAGCCAAAAACAACCTAATAGCTTCTAGTCTTTCCACCTAAGCAAAAGTTTCTTCATAGTCTATTCCTTCCACTTGTGAGTAGCCTTTGCATACAAGTCTAGCTTTATTTCTTACCACTTCTCCATTCTCATTCAACTTATTCCTGAAAACCCACTTTCTTCCAATCACATTCTTATCTACAAGCCTAGGTACAAGTTCCCAATTCTTGTTCTCCTCAATTTGCATCAATTCTTCTTCCATTGCCTTGACCAAATGTTCATCTTCACATGCTTCAGAGACAGTTTTAGGTTCAACCCTTGAAATTAAACAAAGATTTAGCTATTCTTCTGCAACTCTTCTTCTTTTCAAAACTCCTTTGTTTTTGTCACCAATGATTTGATCCTTTGAGTGATTCTTCTACCCATACTTGGGGGTTTTAGGAACTCTTTCTGGAGGCTCTTCTTCATCAATCTGAACTTCCTTGTCTTTGACTTCTTCAACTGCTTCTGTATCAACAGACTCATCTGACTCATATCTAACAGGCTCTAAGATTTTCTGAATGTCTTCATCTACCTTTACATTTGTACTTTCAATAATCTTCCTCAACCTTTGTTGTAGTAGCAGTAGGCTTTACTCTTAGTAGAGTACCCAAGAAATATGCCTTCATCACATCTAGCATCAAACTTTCCCAACTCTTCATCTCTTTTAATATAGCATTTACTTCCAAAATATTTTAAATACTTGATAGTAGGATTTCTTCCATACTATAGCTGGTAAGGTGTCATTGTTCCATTTGCCTTGACTTGCACTCTGGGTTGATGCAAGAAGTTGGGTCCACAAAAAGTTTAAAAAGTGGAAGTGTTTTTGCTATTTTTTAGAATTTGTCACATTTGGACTGAAAATTTGAAGCACTTACACAATGAATCTTAAAAAAATGACTAATATGAAATTTAGTATTTTGAATCTAGTTTCCAAATATGTAATTTATTCAAATACCCAGATGACATAAATTAAATTTTGATAGGCATGTATAAAAACCACTTTTTAAAAGTCATTTTTTTACCATACCATGCACATGTACGGACACCACTTTTTGACCTAAATAAAAGTATTTTTCTAATTCCTTTTGGGAAAAGAGATCTAACAACATGAAGATTGATAAGGATTTTTTTTGTAATTTTTTTCTAAATATATATATATATATATATTTCTAAATATTTTTTTTCTTGAATTTTTATTGGCCCTAAATTTTATTTTTAAAAATCAACGTGTACGGACATCATAATTGGACCTAAAATAAATATTTTTAAATTTTTTTTTCATTGTGTAGAGAATTGTTTGAAGATTAATGTCATATAATTCTTTTACAAAAAAATTAACCAAAAAAAAAGTTATTAAAAAACAAAAAAAAAGCTAATATTTCAAGTTTATGGACCAGTTTGCTTAGAAATTAATTAAAAATAAAAAACATAATCCAATCTTAACAAAACATACATATTTATAAACTAGAAATCATGTTCTATAATGGGTTAAATTTTATAGATTAATTCAGAAAAAAAGTCCATCATCTATATTGCCAAAGTTGGACATTTGTCTTGAACCTACCTTAGTTTTTTAATTGCAGGTCAAAGGCTAAGGTTTCAGGTTGCCAAGCCTTTCCCAAGCCTCAAAATTTGAAAAATGCATATGTGTTATAAAATGCATACACGTTATAAAACACATATGCGTTCTTAAAACTAAATGTGTATGAGTTATATAACGCATATGCGTTATAACGCGTACGAGTTATGTATTTGCCCATTTGAATACCTTTAAGAAACACATGTGTTATAAAATGCGTATGTGTTTCTTGTTATATAACACATATGCATTTTATAACGCGTATGTGTTTCTTGTTATATAACACATACGCATATTATAACTCATGCATTTTAGGTTCGAGTACCTGTAGCTAAGTGTGTACGCATTTTTTCAATAACGCATACACGTTTCCTGCAAAATTTTTTTGGCTAAAACTTCCCCTCTTCATAGACCCAACTTCTCATTTTAACCCCTCTGTTTTGAATATAGACAACAATATGAATATCTTCTTTCCAATATACTTCTAGAAGGTCAGCTTCTTTGATCATTGTTCTACCATTTTCCTAAACTATTCTATTCTTCCTTTGAACTACTCCATTTTGTTGAGGAGTTTTAGGGGCAGACAATTGTCTCCTTATCCCATGTTCTTCAGAAAAAGCATTGAATTCATTTGAAGTAAACTCACCACCTCTGTCAGACTTCAGGCACTTGATTCTTAAATCCATTTCATTTTCAATCATTGCTTTAAATGCCTTGAACTTGTCTAGGGCTTCTAATTTTTCTTTAATAAAAGTAACCCAAGTCATTCTTGAATAATCATCAATAAGTAGCATGAAGTACATGTCATCTTGTAGACTTCTCATTCTTGTAGGACCACATAAGTATGTATGCACCAACTCCAACAAACTAGTAGATGTTTTTTCTTTTCTCTTGAAACTTGTCTTTGTTTGCTTCCAAAATTGACATTCTTTGCAAATGGCATTAGCAGGCTTCACAATCTTAGGCATGTCTCTTACAACTTGAACTAAGCTTATTATCACCAGATTATCAAAGTTAATATGACACATTCTCCTATGCCATAACTAGATTTCATTTGTCTGAGCCAACAAAAAATAATTGTTAGTACCTTTCAAATGATAAACATTATCATGAGTCTTCTTACCAGCAACAATTATAGTTCTGGAGCTTTTTCTTATCTCACATCCATTGTCCTTAAACATCAGATTGTATCCTTTGTTACAGATTTGTCCAACACTTAGAAGATTATTCTTTAAGTCTTTGACATAAAGAACATCATCTGTATTATGCTTTCCATCAAAAGTAATTATCTATTTTCCACAAATCTTACCAACTGCATCATCACCAAATCTAACTAGTCCTCCATCATACTTTTCCAATTTGACAAACTCAATGTTATCTCCTGTCATGTTCTTTGAAAATTCACTATCAATGACCCATTCATCCTTTTCCTTTCTAGCATGAAATGTAAACATATCTTTGTCTTTTTCTAGACTTCCTTCACACATCTTGCAAGGTTAGTAGAAATAGGTTCTTCTTTTATAGCAATAAACAAGCATTCACTAGCATTACGATCTTCAAAATTAGATTCATCATCAGTTACACCTTCGTCATTTCTAACATAGTAACTTTTACTTACCATCTTACCTTTACCTTCTCTGTTCTTGATCTTCAGAGTTCTATTAGGACACCTTGAAGCATAATGGCCAATCTTACCACAACTAAAACATTTGAAAGGTAACTTACCTCTATACTTTGCGGTTCCCTTCTTGATTCTATTTGCAAAGTTTGCCTCAATCTCATCAAAGTCTTCCTCATCTAATTCCACAGCATACTTATTTTACCTAACAATCTTTTCTAATTTATCTTTAAAAGTAGTCTCAACTTTCATAGGACCTTCAATAGTCCCAAATTCTCTCATCTCAAAAGTAGTCAATTTTCCAAGAAAATGATCTTTTGAAACCTTGCTCATATCTAGCAATTCTTCAATGGGAGGTATTTTATGACTATAATATTTGGGAAGTGTTATGAGTATTTTGTTCACAACTTCTTCATCAGTCAGAGTTCCACCAAGACCTTTGATGTCATTGACCACTTCATCAACCTTCTACATATAGCTTGTTATGCTCTCATCTTTAGACATCCGCATAGTTTCATATCTGGACTTCAAGTTCTGCATCTTGGATTTCTTAACAGATTCATCACCTTCATAGACACTCTTCAATTTTTCCCAAATCTCATGACCAGTTTCTAAATCCAAAAATTTTACCATTTCAGTATTAGATAGAGCATTCAATAAAGCATTTCTAGCTTTGCCATTAGTCTCATAATCCCTTATCTCATTTGTAGTTACCAGATCATTTTTAGGTATAGTGTATTTCTTTGCAACCATTCTCCACATATTATAGCCAAGATAAACAAGATAACTTTGTATTCATACCTTCCAAAAAGCATAGTCATTTCCATCAAACTGAGGAATGTCATTCTTGTGCACCATCCCAGATCTACCTTCAACTATTAGGCTTTTCTTCCAAGGAACCCTCGCTCCGATATGAATTGTTGAATGCACAAGACAACTAAGAGGGGGGTGAATCAATTGTATCAAAAACTTTAAACCTTTACAAACATAATCACATTCACATCAATTCACTTAAACCCTAGTTCTGTTATGAAGATTAAACATGAAAAATAGATAACAAAAACTTAATCACATCAACACCATGCACAAGAGAACACCCAATTTTTATGTGGACAGCCCTAAAAGGGAAAAACCATGGTGAGGATTAGCTCACAATATATAGTAGTATCAATACCAAATTACAAAGAGGCTCACTTCCAAAGGGCTCACTGTCCACAAAAATGCTCACTGTAATAGGCTCACTACCAAGAGGGGTGGCTCACTGCCAAAAGGTGTGGCTCACTACCAAGAGGGGTGACTCACTACCATGAACAGATAAAATATCATCTACCACATGCCTGAGTTCAGTTCCAATGAAGCACAATAATCACTTTCGCATCTACTCGCACATCACATCCATTCTTCTCTATATCCACACATAATTCATGAATCATTTACACTTATTTTTATCATTATCAACCTTGAAACATTCACCAAGGTCAGAAACACACTCTACAACTCTTAAAACAATCTCCAAGGTTAGTAAATGTTCATAATTCAAATTAGGTTTGGACCTAAACATTCCATGGAGCAAAGAAATGAAGGAAAACCACTTAACACTTTAGCTTAGACCTAAATCCATCTTAACATGATACAACATGCTTCCTCAATCCACAAGGCACATCCACAATTAGTGTTAGCACCCAAGTCGGCCAAACTTGTGCAACCACCAAAAACTTCAATCCACACGCTTCCATGATCATAATCATAATGCAAACCTTATACAATGCTTTAACACAATCTGGAAACATCCATGAATAGTATAAAATCACCTAAGAATCCACAAATCCAGCTACAAAAAATCTCACTTGAAGACAGTTCACAGACTGCTCTCAACAAACATTGTCAAGTTATGCTAAACAAGAACTTGCTTTCTGGAGCATCAAATCAAAAATCCTTTGGAATGAAGATAGATAATGACATTATAAACAATTCTTTAGAACTGCAACACCTGAAACCATTCTATGGGGAAATGCGGAGCAAAATACTTTCTCCTAGACACCTCTGCACAACCTAGAAACTCTGTCAATTACAATCTTCAAACTGGTGAACATAACTTCTACTTCGAAATGATATGGACCACCAAATTCTAGATTTAGCATCTTCAAACACTTCTCTAAAACATATCCAAATCTCACACTCTAGTTTTCAACAAAGAAGAAATGTGGAGAAAAATCTTAGGAAGTATCCTGCAAGTCAGAATACTCTGCAACACACTGTTTCCTCTGGAGAGTAAATTTTCTCAAAAGCACTTGGAAACTTAACATCAGGACCATATTCTCATCATCTTCAGCACATCTATAAGGCATTCAAATCACTTTACAACAATATCTCAATCAAACAATAACAACAATATTAGAAGACACAATTGACACCAATGACAACACAAACATGTTGACATCAATGACAACAATGATTAGCACATACTTGCAATAGATAGCATTTCCAATGATGAGTCTGACTATCTAGATGATGATGGTAATGAATGCTTGTTCATGGATTTGAATGCTGGAACTAATTATGAAAGAGATATGAAGGAAATTACTCCAGAAACAAAGCATAATATCAAAAGAAACCCTAGTAACTACTTTTCATGCAAGAGAAGAGGAGGATATCTGGTTAATTGATATTGGGTGTTCAAATCATATGACATGTGATAAGAATAATTTTGTGAATCTTGAGAAGTTTGATGGAGGTTTTGTTAAGTTTGGAGATGATGCATCTGCTAAGATCTATGGAAAAGGTTCAATTATTTTTGATGGTAAGCACAATACAGGTAATGTTCTTTCTGTGAAAGGGTCTCTGACATAATCTTCTGAGTGTAGGACAAATGTGTAGCAGAGGATACAGCCTTGTGTTTTAGAATGGTGGTTGTGAAATCAGAAAAGAAAACTTTAGAACTCTGATTGCTATAGGAACAAGGACAAAAGGAAATATATATCAGCTCAAAGGTGCTAATGGTATGTGCCTTTTGACTCAAATTAGTGAAATTTGGCTATGACATAGAAGAATGTATCACATCAATTTTGACAACCTAGTTAGGATTAGCTCTATCCAAGCTATGAGTAATCTCCCAAGAATTACAAAGCCTATCAATGCAACTTGCAAGGAATGTCAGATTGGGAAGCAAACAAGGAACAATGTCAAGATCAAAGAACATTCTACCACCGGATCTCTAGACTTGGTGCATATAGATCTGTGTGGACCTACAAGAGTAGGAAGCTTTCAAGGTGACAAGTATTTCATGTTGTTGATTGATGATTTCTCTAGAACGACTTGGGTAACTTTTCTCAAATAAAAATCATAAGATCTAGATAAGTTTAAAGTATTTAAGGCTATGGTTGAAAATTAAATTGATTAGAAAGTCAAGTGTTTGAGGTCTGACAGAGGTGGTGAGTTCACCTCCAATGAGTTTAACTACTTTTGTGAAGATCATGGAATAAAAAGGCATTTGTCAGCCCCTAGGACTCCTCAACAAAATGGAGTTGTAGAAAGGAAGAATGGGATGGTTCAAGAAGCAACAAGGACAATGATGAAAGAAGTAAACCTACTAGATATCTATTGGAGAAAATCCATTCACACTACATTCTACATACAAAATAGAGTGCAAGAAAGGGTCAATAGCCCAAAGACTCCATATGAACTATGGTATGGAATAACTCCTACTATAAAATACTTTAGAGTATTTGGAAGTAAATGTTACATTAGGAGAGAAGAAGAGAACTTGGGAAAGTTTGATACAAGATCGAATGAAGGAATTGTCCTTGGTTATTCTACAAAGAGCAAGGCTTACAGATGCTACAACAAGAGGCTGAAGAAATTAGTGGAAAGTGCAAATGTTAAAGTGGATGAAGAACGATATCAAAGTTTAGTGCTATTAGAAGGATATGAATTAGATGAGAACCCTTGCAGAGAACAAGAAAGAGAGTAAGAAAAGGAACAGGAGAAGCAAGTTGATGAAGAAGATGGTTTAGAAAAGATTCCCAAGACCCCTACGTATGTACAGAAGAATCATTATGAAGATCAGATCATTGGAGATAAGAAAAAAAGTGTTTTAACAAGGAGAAGTATTGCAATGGTAGATAAACAGGTAAATTTGTGCTTATTGTCTCAAATAGAACCCCAAAAAGTGACTGAGGCATGCAAAAATGAGCACTGGACCAAGGCTATGGAAGAAGATTTGTTGTTGATTGAGAAGAATCGGACTTGGGAAGTTGTCTCAAGACCAATAGACAAAAATGTGATAGGAACTAAATGGGTGTTCTGGAACAAATTGAATGAGAATGGAGAAGTAGTCAGAAATAAGGCTAGGCTTGTGTGTAAAGGCTACTCACAAGTGGAAGGAATAGATTTTGAAGAAACATTTGCTCCAGTGGCAAGATTGGAGGCCATTAGATTGTTCTTCACCTTTGCAGCTCATAAGAACCTCAAAGTTTATTAGATGGATGTGAAATCTACATTCCTGAATGGAGAGTTGGAAGAAGAGGTATACATTGAGAAACTGAAAGGCTTTTAGTTATCAGATGATCCAAATATGGTTTCAAATTGAAGAAGGCATTATATGGACTCAAATAGGATCCTAGAGCTTGGTATGCAAGGTTGGATAGGTACTTGCTGTAGAAAGGATTCAAAAAGGGCATTGCAAATAGCAATCTATACTTCAAAGTTGAAGAAGATCAAATCCTAATTGTGGAAGTGTATGTTGATGATATAATCTTTGGAGGAAATGAAGGTATGTGCAAGAGATTTGTTGTAGAAATGCAGAAAAAATTGAAAATGTCAATGTGTGGGGAAATGAACTTCTTCCTTGGATTACAAACCAGTCAATCAGAAAAGGGTATTTTCATTTCACAGTCAAAGTATACTAAGGAAATATTAAATAAGTTTGGAATGGAAGACTCCAAACCAGTATGTAATCCCATGACTACTAGTTGTAAGTTAAGAAAAGATGTTGAATATCCTAAGGCTGATCAAAGCAAGTACAAATCAATGATTGGTGGACTATTATACCTGACTGCTACTAGACTAGATATCATGCATGCAGTCTATCTTGTGGCTAGATTCCAAGATGATACTAGAGAGTCACATGTTTCAGCAGTAAAGATGATATTTGGATGGTTGAATGCACATGACAACTAAGAGGGGGGTGAATCAGTCGTAACTTAAAATTCTAAAACCCTCATACACAAACAGATCCACAGAGATTCAATTAACCCCTAAACTATTATCATGATTGAGCATGAAAGAAAATAACAAAACTAAGTCAAATCAACATCAACCACAAGAGAACACCAGATTTACTTGGAAAACCCAAGAAGGAATAAACCACGGTGAGGATTAGCTCACAATATATAGTAATATCAACACTAAAATACAAAAGGCTCACTACCAGAGCACTCACTACCCAAAAGAAAGGCTCACTACCAAAGGTTCACTGCTAGAATAGAGAAGAACATAGAGAAGATTGTTACATGGAGAAAACTATCTCAGTTCAATAAAGAAATCCACCATGACACCAACATCACCTCCGTAGCATCACTGAAGGATAGTAGACACCTTCTGCTCACTGCATCCAGTAATCTAACTCATGGAAGCTCACACTATACTGCTCAATTTTGCATTCTATATCTATGTAATCAGCATTATGCACACACACCCTTCTATCTTATTATCCATCAACAGCTCAACACATATTTATATCACCTTCAACTTGAAATCATTCTCCAACATTGGCAAAACACCTTAACCTAGAAAATTTAAATTAGGTCTGGACCTAAACATTCCTGCAATGAAAAGGAAAGAATACGGACCACACCACACCTTAGCTTAGACCAAAATCCACTATTACACATTACTCGACACTTCCACAATCACTGAAGCACAACTTCAAATAGTACAAACAGCCAAGTCAGCCAAACTTGTGTTAACACTATGAACTTTTAAGTACATGCCTCCTCAAAGATCAAAATACAACTCATGGACCATGCGCCAAGCTTGAACATGATCTAAAGACATCCACAAGCACTTGAAAACCAACAAATCCTTTCATAACAATGTTCTCTTGTTGAAGGTTCATACTGGAGCACTCAAAAAACTCTACCTTACATTGTAACTCAAGAAATCAACTTGCGGAGCACAAAATCATGAAAAAGTTGAACTAATGAAATAAATAAGCCTTATAAGCACAAAGCTAGAACTGCAAGGCCAAAAACAACTCTGTAGAGAAATGCGAAGCAAAATAATTTCTCCTAGACACCTCTGCAAAACTAAGAAACATAGTCCACACTGGTGAACACAACTTCTTCTGTACAACGAACCAGAACACAAAATGTGGAATATAACATCTTTGGACATCTTTGAACAACATATCCAAACCACAAAGATAGATCTTCAACATAGAAAAAATGTGGAGGAAAATCAGAACGCTACTTTGTAAACCAAAATGCCTCTTCAACACACTATTTCCTTTATGTTGCTTATGATGTTAGGCATAAACACACATAGATAAAGAAATGCAAATCAAACCTTTATCATCTTGAAAGATAGATGAATTCAAAGAATTCACGATCCCAAGTCTCCATGGATTAGTTCATAATCTAATGATGTTGCTCACTAGTTTGATGTGCCTTGTTGTTTTCCATTTAAGGGGCCTTACATTTTTTATTCCAAGAACTGATGTCTAGACAAATCTACTTTCTGCAAATTCTTTAACAAACAAGGTTAATCTTACTGCATCTAACAGATGATGAGGATATTTTCTAAGTTTGATCAATTCTTCTGTTACTTCACTAATGTAACTAAATTTAACCTCTGCACTGTAAATTCACCTAAATGATGTGCTTATAGGTAGATATTTACATGATTGCTTCCATTATTTATATGTGTTTGTATGATATTTTCAATTATACATGGTGTTGAGCTTAAATATGCTATGAATGTTCAATTTTCTTTGAGATATCAGCATATTTCACTATATTTGCTTCTAATTTTCTATAAATTTGCAATTATGATGATGATTTTAAATGAAATCAAACAAATTTAATGAATGCTTGCTAAACTTTACTGAAATGATTGAATCTTTAGCTACTGATCCACATACATTCTTGATACTATCATGAAGAGAAGGAAATCAAACCATATGTTCACCAGAATGTTCCATAGCTTGATATGATTGATGCTAACTTTGATGGAAAAGGAATGAAAACAACATGCACAACATTAAATGCACTCCAAGGGACACAAAAAATCAAAGTACAAGTCAAGAATTCATTCACAGATTACTCAAAGTTTACGATTGTATGTAATCAGAGCTTCTTCTTCATAATTGGCCTTGAGAATTAGTCTTGATGCTTCAGCAATCTAATCTTAATTAAGTTTCAAATGATTCAAATAGGTGCTCCATCTCCCTTTTATAGGACAAGGGGAGGAGGCGGTTATAAATATCCTATGATCAGGATTTATCATTTAAGATCAACGGTGTATGTTACCCCTTGACCAAGTCAACAAGCATACACATGGCACAGGTTGCTAGCTGACAACCATCTAGTATCATATTACGCATAAGATCGTGTCCATCATGTTCATTCTTCATCTTCCTCATTAGTAGACAAGTCCTCTTCCTCTGTATGTGCACTTATCAATCCCCTGATGGGCTCATACGCTTGTACTATCTTTTCAATTTCGCCCCTATCCTTGACCTTGGCCTTGGTGACTGCATGTTCTTGTGAATTTACTTGTGCTTACAACACAAACCACTTGGTCTTCCTACTGCTCAACATCTCATTATATTTTTCTACCTTTGCCCTCATCCTCATGGCCTTGTTAATTGTATCCTCTAATAGGTAATGAATTAGATGAACCAATTGTCCATCATATGTGCTTTGTGCTTCATGATGTCCAATCCTGTCATCTCATCCTGTGATATAATGGTCAATGGAGTGGATGTGCTGACTGACACATTATTGGGGTCTATTAGCCCCATTATGAATGTCTACAATTGAGCAATGTGCTCTTTGTGCACCTTATTTTTATTCTTCTCTCTCTCTACACTTTTCAATAAAGAGTCAATGATATCATTGGTCTCTTGGCCTTCTTGTTGCTCAGTAGCAAACCCTAGATCAATAGTGTTCAATTAAAACTCACTAACACTTATCTCTCCTTTTGTTTTGTCTACCACAGGTATAGCTACTTCAGCTGTCCTCCTAACTATTGTTGAGTCTCTCTTTATTTCCGAGGTGGGTCTAGCCCTTCTCCTTGGCTTGGCTATATTGGCCGAAAATAATGAAGCAATATCAAAATCTGATGCAACACTTGGTGGATGTGCTTGCATTTCTTGTTGCAACCAATATGGTACATCATCTACAGATCCTTGCTGATCTATGTGTTCACTTTAAACTTTCTATGATTCTATGTTTTGTTCCACCCATGGTGGTGATTGCTCCTTTTCTTGTTCTTCAGGTATTTCTTCATCATGTTTCTCCTCATTAGCAGGGACTTCTTGTGTAACCTTTTCAACTTTATTCTACTCATCATGTGAAGGTGGTGGATCTTCATGAACATCAGGATTGTTCTGATCTGTTATATATTCCTGATCCTTATGACTCTCTTAATCCACCTTTCCCTTCTTTTCTGGATCACCACCCATCTAAGAGCTTTGTTCTCCATCCTTTAATACATTTGCCTCTTTGGGATCTTGGGGGTTATTTATCTCTTCTTTATCTATTTCTCTCTTGAGTACTTGTTCATTATCCTGACCATCATTTTGATCATGCATCTCTTCATCCTCCTCCATGTGTACATTAACTTCTAATTTCTTTTGTTCCAGAGGTAGATCTTTACCTTTATCTTCATCTTCTTTGGCCTGATATGTTAAATCTATTGCTGCTAGGCTGGTGACCTGATCTACTAATCTTGCCAAATCAATTTGTTGTGTCACAATCTTAGGATTACCTTCTTCTATATCTTCTACTTCAACCTCCTTTTGTACTGTGGGAGTGCCACAAGGGGTCATCTTGGTGTTCTTTACTAGTGTCTCCATAGAACTGCTAGACACCTCATTTACCACATCATCATCTGATAACTCTACTATGTTGTCTAAGGGAAAAGACTGATCACTCCCTCTATTATGCATCTCATTCTTTGGTTCTTCTACCAGTTCAGTCTTAAAATGCACTATATCAGGAATAGGCACCTCATGCTACAAGGTTCTTTTAATACCTTCACCACCTACTCCTTTTAGTATGATGGTGAGGTTCTTTTCCACTGTTCCCCTCATTGTAGATGCTTGTTTCTTTGGAGGTGTATCCTAAGTTTTCCTCTTTTTCCTACTTATTAAGAGATCATCATCATATGTTCTTTCTTCTTCTTCTATAAAAGTAGGAGCACACTTTGTGGTAGGTTCTTACTACTTTGTAGGTGCACGAGATGTGGTTGCAACAAATGTAGTTACTAAATCCTCCTTAGGTTGGGGATAACAAATGATTGTCACACCACCAGCTTGGTTTCCTTTCTTGGATTTACCTTACTGTCTCTCTCCTTTGGATGCCCTCTTTTCTTTGAGGAAATCATCATATTCTTCATCTAATAATTCTTGTATTTTCTTCTGCCTATCAATCGTGAGGGCTACCCCCCTCTTCTTCAATTTGGTAACCTCTGCCTCTACCCATTCTTTAGTCAATTGTAAGACCTTATGTGTTATTTGGTCTAATGAGGTCACCTCTAGCTGATTCCAATCTAGGGATGATATTGTTTCATTGTATATTTTCTTTCTCTCATATTCTTGAGACATGATATTCCCATCATCCTCATGTAATTGCACTAACACATATATGCAATCCAATATGCAGATTTGATTCAGGGTAAACCTTTCATAACCCCTCCTTCTCACTTCCATTTCATCATCACAATCAGCCCAATTATCTTCAATATGCATCTGATGCATTGGTTTCTTGTGTAGTGCCTTAATCCTATCATATGGGTCATATGGCCTGGATAGTGAGAATGGCTGCAAGGACATCATTTTCAATCCCTCAATTACATCCTTGACACTTTCCTTGTTAGGACACATGTATTACCCAATGATGAGTGGAAATAGGACATTAGGTATTTTACCTTTTTCAATATAGGCCTCAAATGAAGGCAATATTTGTTTGGCCATCTCCATCAATATGACCCTATCAGTAAGGTATCTTTGCAACATGAGAGGTTGCATAGTGAAACCTTCCATTCTTATATATATAAAAGTGGGGAACTGGATGAACCAAGCCCCATGTCTGTATATTACTGCTTGAGCTTCTATGCTCAGCCTCTTTGCTCTGTCTTCCTCCATAGTCCTAACTAGATGCATGGAGAATGAGTCATTCATCCTCTGATAATGTTGGAGAGACTCTCTTTGTTTTAATTATGGGTAATGGTCCCAAATGTTTACATCTCCAGGATTAACACCAAACCTACCCAGTATTTGTAGCCCACTTAATGTGCCTCTGAATGCATGGGCATAAACAACATATGAGGTCATGTGGAACATATTAGTTTTTTCTGCTAGATTCTTCATTCCTTCATCTAAACTATCACTTATGATTTTGGCCCACTGGGGCTATTTATCAGTATCTGCCACCATTCTTATGAGACCGTACATCCAGTTATCAAAAGATCATGCATTTGGTTTTCCTTTCATCCAGCTAAGCATCACCATCATATAACAATACTCAGGAGCAAAATCAAACTTGTATAGATTCACAGGTAGCTTTGCAGTAGCTTTATATGTACTGTCATTGGCCCTCCATGAGTACATGATCTTCCTGCAATCCTTCTCGATGCTATTATACTTCTTTTCTAACTTCCAGGTTTATTTGGCACACCTGGGGTCCTTTTGGTAGATTAAAAGCTGTAGTAATGCCCTCAACTAAGAAGTTCACATATACTCATCCATGTTTCTCTACCTTTTTGTTATTAACATTGTAGTTTCTGGCACATTCTACTACCAGCTTTGTGGCCTCCATTGCATAAGGAAACCCTCCTGCCTGCCACATGCCTAAGCTATAGATGTTAATGAGTAGGGGGTTTCCACTGCCCTGTTCTGACCTTGCCATCCATGCATCTAGATCAATGTTTCCTGGATGTGTGTCATTTATTTGGCCGTATTTGAAGGTTATCCCTTCGGGCTGTATACCTATGGGTTTCAAGAACTCTGTATCTGATCTATTCTTACAGAGTGCCATCGAGTCCTGCAATGAAACACATGTATTTCTTACCCTAACGTGTCATGTGCATATGTGGATCAATGTTTGCATGAATATCCTAATGTGCATGATTCTTATTCAAGTACATTTCATACATCATCATGTTGATTTACTATGGTAAAAACATTTTTACCTATTCATTTTATCCATAAATCACAAAAGATGGTTTTGTCGTTACATACCTAATATTAGCTACCTTTTACTGTTCAATTGATATCTGTATAATCGCGTTCACCTTGTAGTTATCTTCCTTCGTTTGCTGTTTAAATCTGCACTCTATTCCATTGGTTTCACACGTTGCAGTGCTATCACCTTAATCACATAGTAACTCTGTAACCTTCACTTGAATACTTGATAAATTCAAAATGAGCTCAAATTCTTACTTTTAATCAAAAACAACGATGAAGTAGGGTGTGATTAATGTCAATTTGCTTATATCCATTGATCGACACTTAAAGGTTAGAGATGTTAATAGGTGGCAGACAATTATTCAAAATTTTGAAGGTTCAATCACCATTAGAATGGCATTTAATGTGGGGATGCATATTCGCAAATATCAGGGATATTAAGAAATATGACCCTAATACTTAGAAGATGAGCATGACGTCATCATAAAGATGACCAATCATTGACCAACGACCAAAATCAGGTCATCATACCTTTGTTTAACAATTGTGATACATAATGTACTGGGATGATTAGGTCAACATGCCACGTGGCAGCACCCTATTGGTTTTTAAGGATCTGTGTGTTATACGTCTTAAAAGTGGATATGAGGATATTGAGAAATATCAGGGTTCTTAAATGTGTGAAACATCCCCATATTCAAAGATTAGGATGACGTTAGCATCCTTCATCTATGTTTCAAATTGGAGCATAAGTGACGTCATCGTCACATTAGCAAAGATCAGGGATCTTAGATAATGTGACAAATATTAAGGTTTTCCTTTACTTTGCGTTGGATCAGGATATTAATAAATATCTGGGATATGAGGAAAATATGACCCCTTATGAGGTCAGGAATATGATGATATCATTGTCATGTCGAGTCTTCTTTATATCGGGTTGGGATGACATCATTGTCTTATTAAGGAAGATCAAGGATCTTAGTTAACATGACAGATATTAAGGATTATCCCGATATCAAGTATTTATGTTATATTTGAGGCGAGCCCTCACATTGGTGAATATCAGGGATATTAAGGAATGTCACCCTCTAGGAACGTACGTAGGTTCATGATGGGTAAATGTTTCCTTGCATTTAAATTTGACGTCTGCATATTAGCAAATATGCAGATATCAGGTTTCACTATGTTAAAACATACGTCAGGGATATCAGTGAATATCTAGGATATTGACAAATTGAAAGGGAAAAGAAGAACCCAGCATGCACCTTACAACATCATATATTTTATTTAAACAAATATTCAATAACTTGATGCAAGCACATACTACTATGCCATTAAAGCGGAAACAGACATAGTTGATCTTCCATCTCATTAACCCTTAGAGGAAAGATAATGTAGCTTACAGATCTAAATAAATTTCAACAGCATAACGGCATGTAAATTAACACTTTAAGAACATGAAACAAGAAGAATAGAAGAAAGATAGACAAAAGAGAAGAGACACCAATATACGTGGGGAAAACCCTTTCAGGTAAAAAACCCACACTCCAAAGCATCGACCCAATGTATTAGTTTACAACAACAAACATGTTACAATACACTTGCAGGCTCAAAGCCTTAACATGGAGATTTACATCTTGCTCCTCTGAAGGAAAAAATGACAGCATAACCTTGCATAAAACTCTCCTCTCCACAAACTTCTCCTCAAGCCTCCAATTTATAGACTTCTAGCTATACAAGAAACCATTATGTGGTTTTACAAAACCATGTGCTTAACTTCTCAGCCAAGATTCTAGTCTAAAAATAAGCTCTCACGTCCAAAATATTCTCCCCTATTTTTGACCCTTACAGTTGTCATAGAATCTATGATAATACCTCTAAAAATAGTCCTTCCATGATATACTACCATGTGGGCATCTTTTGACAACTAATATTTCAATTTTCAAGGCATCAACATGTGGCAAAAGTGTCAATTAAGAATTCAAATGCCCCGACATTATTTTGGAGCTTAATAAAAAACTGACTGTGGTAAAATATTAAATATAAAATAATGCTACAAGAAATATGCAAGGTTGAGACACCTCATTTCCCAACATTCTCCCACTTATCAAATACCTTGCAAGAGCCAGGGGATACACAACTAGTCTGTGAACAACCAAGATTACCATACTATCTCAACTGAACTCCACTATGCTCACAAGCTTTACAAAAGCACCTATAACATCTTCCAAGTGATCACCAACATGACAAAAATATTAGAATTCCAAAATCCTATTGAAACACTAAATGTCACATTGTCACACCAATGTATCCAGCTTCAAAGCTATTACCAGAACACAACTCTGAAGTCCAAACTTCCTCTAAAATAAGATCAACCACGGATGCTCCATAACAGTTAGAACAATAACCATAGCTAGTTGTTTACATCCAACTAAAAAATCCACCATTAATAGAACTTATGTACATGACATAGCCAGCCCATACTGCAGCTCTCATCCTTGTATAATCCACTATCCTACTCAAAGTTACCATCTCCCATGATAACAAACACACCAAAACCATTGATGCGCAAAAAATCTGAAGACCTTTGATATTGCAGTCTAATGAAAAACAATCCACCAAAGACATACATACATCCTAGGAATCAAACTGCAAGAGCAATGCCAACCAAAGCAACACAAAGTCTACCAATTAGCACTTACATAAAAGTGTGGCTTATAATCAAATCATGTAATACAAAGAACAATCACAATGATCTGCAAACTACAAGCAACTACTGCAAAATAGAGCATACTTCCACAAACACTTTTTTCTCACTCTCTCACCTTTGATCTCCTCCACTTCTCCCAAGTTCTCCACATCTCAAATGATATGAATTAAAAGAACACATACTGTTGCTAAAAAATAATAAAGTACAACAATAGTAGATGACCACAAACCTAGTGACCATACTAGATGAATAAGAACCTCTAGGAAGAAATATGAGACCATAAAGAGAAACTGCAAACCATATCATGTCCTTCTACCAACACCACCAAGTGTTAAGCTGTGCCAAGTAAGATCTCCTTCACAAAACCCCAACTAAAAAGCCTTAACAACACCCAACTATTCAATCTCATTAGATCAAACAAAACATATATATCTCATATAACTAAAATGGATGTAAGCTTCTAACCAAAGAAGATCAAACTCAAAGAAAAAATCCATTCCAAAAATAGGAATACAACCCACTAACATCTCCAAAACTTCTCATCAATCAAACCATATACCTAAGGAGATAACCATGCCAAGTAATCTTCAAATGAACCCTCCAGAACTAGAAACTATAGCTCAAGATCCATATCCATGAGAAATAAAAGCATAAAATAAAATGAATCTGAAACAACATGGGCAATACATATCAGATCATTTTCTGCCAAGTGAATTGAGAGTAGGCAATGAGAATGATCCACTGTGATACACCAAGCCTCATAGACTCTCTCCAAGAACAATCTCCTCTCAAGTTCAAACATGAACTCATGTTCATACCCAGGTGAGAGGCTCCTCAGTCTTTCTTCTGAAATTTCACCATTCCAACACATGATCCCCACAACAAGAGATCTCTAGTCTCACCTCAAGTCTCTCTAGTATCCATGAGCATCCTATAGTAATTCTATCTACCCATAGATCTATTTTCAATTTGGAATCCCATGCTTTCTTATTATTCTCCAACATCCTTTTGATTATTTTTATAATACTTTTGTTGCTCGATTCTGCCTGCCCATTTGCTTGAGGATGTTATGGTAAAGCATAGGAAACTATCATGCCATAGGAATCACAGAATGTCTTAAATTCTTCTAATCTAAAGCACATGACATTATCTGTGATGAGCCTCATAGGGACCCCAAATCTAATAATAATGTTCTCCAGTAGGAAATTAATCACTACTCTACTAGTGGTTTGCCTTGTTGGAATTGCTTTTATCCATTTTGTAAAATAGTCAGTGGCCAACAAGATCCATCTATGTCCACCACTAGATTTGTGTATAATTTACCCTATAAAGTCAATTTCTCATTGGTGAAAAGGTGCTTCAACTTTCATTGATCTCAATGGTAGGGCTCCCTAATAATTCAATTTGCCAGAAAACTTCTGACATGCTTCACACTTTCTTACATATTTGTGGGCATCATTGAAGACTTTAGGCCAATAATATCCTACTGTTATTATCTTATGGGTAGTGGCTTTTGCTAAGAAGTGTCCTCCACACACGCCTTTATGCATTTCCTACAACATCTGTTCTTCTTGTGTTTCATCTAAGCACAATAATAAAACATTGTACCTATTTTTCCAATATAAGTCTCCATCCATGAACACATATTTTGAAGCATGTAGTTTTAAGGTTCTTCTTTGGTTGTCATTTAACCCTTCATGACACTTCATGTGTTTGAGATAATACATCACATTGGTGTACTAGGATGTGTGTTCAATGCTTGCAATCATGTCATTTTCCTTTTCTACATTGCATATTTGTGAAGCCACCAAGTTAGACTCATCCATTAACTTGGCTAACCCTTTTCCATTACCAATTTGGTAATTTGAATGTCAACATTAAACTCTTGGATATGATTTATCCACCTGCATCTCCGTCCTATCACCTCAGTTTGAACAAACACATCCTTAACTGCAACATTGGGCACATAAGCAATCACTTTTGCCCCCACCAAGTAATGCCTGAATGCCTTGACTGCTTTTTCCAGGGCGTAAGCTTGCTTCTTAGTGATGTCATATTTTAATTCTCCCCCCTGAAGTGATTTACTAAAGAATGAAATAGGTTGTTCGAATGCTTCATTATTTTTCTGCAACATTACAGCTGCCACTATGTGAAATGATGCAAAAGAAATTATCTGAAATGGTTTGTCAAAGTCTGGAGATTTTAATACAGGTGCTTCCTTAATTGCTCTCTTAATTAATACAAATACATCAACAACCTCTTCTGTCCAATAAATTTTTGAACCTTTCTTTAACAACTTTGAGATTGGATTGACAATCCATGCAAAGTTTGAAATGAATCTCCTGACAAAGTTAATTTTTCCAAAGAAGAAATGGATGGCTTTCATAGTTTTTGAAATGGGAATTTTATCAATAGCTATCCTTTGAATATATATGTCCTAGCAACTTGCCCTCTGTCATAGCAAAATGACATTTCTTTGGATTTAAGGAGATACCATATTCTAATGCCCTAATAAAAATCTTTTCTAGGTGTGCACTGTGATCTTCTACCATTTTTGGAATATGTTGTTAGATCATCTTGATCTACCACCATTATATTATTGATCAGGTCGGCAAAGGCTACATCCATAGCCCTTTGAAATGTTGCTCCAGCATTTGTGAGTTCAAAAGACATTCTCACATAAACATATCTACCCCAGGGTGTGGTGAAAGTAGTTTTCTACTACTTCAACTCCTTGGCTTTCACCTAGTTATACCCTGAGAATCCATCCATCATAGACAATAATTCACATCTGGTCACTCTTTGTAGCATCACTTCCATGCTTGGAAGTGGGTAATTATCTTTGAGTGATGAGATGTTCAAATTTCTAAAATCCACACATAACCTTATATCTCCATTTTTCTTTCTTACTGGTACTAAATTTGAGATCCAAGAAGAATGTCTAATTGGTTTGATTATTCCACCATCTTTGAGTTTCATTAGTTCCTCTTGCATCTTTGGTGCTAATGTTGGATTTATGAGCCTTTGCTTTTGTCTAAATGGCTTAGCATTAGGTTTCAATGGTATTTCATGCTAGCAGAGGTCCTCTCTAGAAGCTTTTAGATCATTGTAGGACCAAACAAACACATGTTTACATCTTCTAAGCAAGGCTACAAGCATTTATCAAATTTTAGGGCTGATCTTTTTTCCCATGTACACCTTTTTAGGAGTCATCTCTGTCCCAAGATTGATTTCCTCAACATTTTTGAGATTGACTAGTATAGGTTTCATATTAAATCTGTCATGCCCATCAAATACTCTCTCTAAGGCTATAAGGTGGTGCAAGAGCACCCCTCCAACAGGATAAATATGCACAATAAGGTTTTACTATGTTTTAGACATTTCATGTTACTATGTAGCATTTTTATGTCTAAGCCAAATGTAACATTTTGTGTTGGCATTACATGTTTGTCAACACAAACTTTGACATTTTAGACATGTTGGATGATGTGAAGGGTTCAACCAATGTGTCTTATCATTAGGAGTTTTGCTATCTTATGAAAAATAGATGTCACGGGATTAATTAGGGTTTCTGCTAATAATCTTGGTTAAATCAAAAACCCGAAAACAAAGGAGAGAGGGGTCGGTAACAAAACAGGGAAGGTGGTCGAGGAATAGGGACTTTTTTTCCACCTTTAGAAAAACCTCTATAATTCCTCTGTGTTCGATAATGTGAAATGAAGAAGTAGAAATTTTGTAATTGGTGTTCTACCAAATTCTGGATTCGGGGTAAATTCTTTGCATATCAAACCGTCTTATATATTATTTGTATAGATTTGTCTTGTGTCTCATTTTGTTCTTCTTTGGTTGAGATGCATTATTAAATCCATTCCACTGGTGGATTTCTGTGAAACCAGTGGAATGGATTGTGTACATTAGTATTCTGTTGGTTTTCCTTTTTGTTTGATGGGCATGGCAGAATAAAAAAATTATGGAATCCATTACAGAGGAAGCTATCGGTGGGAAGTTCAAATATACATCAATTGTATGTGGGGGCAGTCTGTGAATATATCGCATTTGCATGCAAATTAACCCCTGTGTATATACGGTGAAGAATGGTATGTATAAAAGGCTATTTGGGTCAATTTTGTATTGGTCGTTGAATATACATTTTCTATAGATATTGCAAATGTATGAAGGTACTTTCCCTATGTATATTGCTGTTGTATCTAGGTATCACCTTGTGTATATCATGGGGCAAAATGTGCATGTAAGAGTCCATTCGGGTTAAGTATAAGATTGTTTACTGAATTATACAATTTATGTATATATTGCTAATGTATCTAAGCATATTCTATGTGTATCCCACAATTGCATGTAAAGGTCCGCCGTCCATGTATATCACTAAAATATATGTTGTGTCAAACCTTGTGTATGTCAAGATTTTCTAAGGAAATACATTTCTTGTGTATATGTCAATTGTATGTCGCAAACAGTGTATGTGTATATCGCTATTGTATGCGAGCGTCAGTTTGTGAGTATACTGCAATTGCATATCATTGTTGTATGTTGTGAAGATGCGATGAAAATGTACATTTCATAAGACACAAAAGAGGACCGGCCAAGGTGGTAGTTAGTTTGTATGTTGGGCTGTTTTTGGCCTATGGATGCAAGGGATGACCGATAATAGCAGGTGACGAGGACCGGCGAAAGAAGGTTGCCGATTGTATGTTTCGTTTGTATATTTCGTCATATGTTGAAACATACATTGGCTTGAGATACAAGCACCGACCGGTAGTATCAGGTAAGAACTTTTCAATCCACCAGGAAAAGTAAGTCATGTTATGTACATGAAGTTGTATGTGGGGAAATATACAACAGCGGGTTAAAGACTGAGGGCCCCTTCTATGCATATTCAGAATGTATATTTGGAATGCATGAGAAGAATGTACATGTGAATGTACAATGAGGACATACAAGGAGTGGGTATATCATTGTTGTATCTGAAAAGCAATTCCTTTATATCCCACATTTGTATATCGAAGGGTTGTGTATTGGAATGTACATTGTAAATGTACATTTCGGAAGATACAAAAGAGGACCGACTGTAGCGGTCAAAGCAGGTTGAGATACAATAGACTACCTGCGATAGGAGGTCAACAAATGTATATGCAAACCAAAGACATCGGTGTAAGGGTAGTGCATTGGTCAGAGTCTGTAAGTGGCAGCCAATAGGATGTTATGTTTCTGATGAGGAGTTTAGAGAGACATTTGAGGATCTCTCACCGATATTGACAGGATTGACATTTTAAGTGTGTGTGTTTCCATTGTGTTTCCGCTCTGCGTCATAGTGGTATCAGAGCGAAGGAGTGTTCTTTGGGTAGAAGAAGAAGACAAGATGTCAGAAGGAGAAGGGTTAGAAACGTACCCAACAAAGATGACCAACGTTGAGTTGATGGCCTTAGTAAGAAAGGACATGGCAGAGAGCAGAGCAAGTCAAGCTCAGAATCAGGCATGGAAAGAAGAACTAGAGAAGCTGAGGGACAGAGTAGAGAAAGGGGAAGAAAAATTTGGTAAGCAAGAAGATAGGGATGAAGAGGAGGTCCCTAAGCAAGAAGAGATAGAGGTTCCTGCAGACCAGAGACCCTTACTCAATGCCCTCAAGTCCATGGAAAGAAGGACCATGGATATGAAAATAGACCTGCCAGTGTTTGCAGGAAAAATGGAACCTGATTTGGTGATGGAGTGGATAGACTCTTTAAATAATTTCTTTGAGACCGAGGAAATACCAGACCACCAAAGAGTGAAGATGGCTCAGTCCAAAATGAAAGGGGCTGCACTGACTTGGTGGAATTTCATCCAAGATGACAAGGTGAACAAGGGAAAGAACAAAGTTGCAACATGGAAGAGAATGATGGCTTTAGTGAAGGAGGCCTATGTCCCATTGGATTACAACATCCAACTACATAAGAGGAAACAAAATTTGAAGCAGAAGGAATTAGATGTCAGTTCATACACAAAAGAGTTCATGAAACTATGTGTAAAAACAAAGGTAAAAGAGGGTGAGGAATAGAAGGTAGCAAGGTACCTCAATGGATTGAGGTTTAACATCCAAGAAGACCTAAATCTACATAATCCAGATACAGTTCAGAAATGCTACCAATTGGCACTCAAATGGAAGAAAAATTAAAGAGAAGACATGAGCAGAACAATAGAGGTAGAGGAAGACATCAAAGAGGAGGAAGAAGTCCTTTCAGAGGCAGGGGATTTGGATACCAAGGTGAATCCAATAAGAGAACATCAAAGGAGACAACAGTCAACATCAAGGGGGAAGTTATAATCAAAGAGGAAATTTTAGGGGCAAAAGACCACCATTTAGAGGAAGATCTCAGGGCAGAGGACCTATCAAATGTTACAACTACAATCAAGAAGGCCATATAGCCAGCAGATGTCTAGCAAAGGCAACAAGTTCAATAGGAGAAAAGAGGATCAATCTGATCTAAGAATCTGATTGTCAAAGTGTAGCAAGCTCAAGCACTAATCAAAGTGTGAATGCTCCTGACAGTTATGGATATCTTGAGAGAGGAGAATCTTTGATGATTAGAAGAGCAATGACCACCATGAAGGTGCCTGGAAAAGAACCTCCACAAAGGAAGTCTCTCTTTAGAACTACTTGCAAGGAAGGAGGAAAGGTATGTAAAGTTCTAATTGACTCTGGATCTACTAAAAATTTTGTGTCTTGTGAAATAGTAGAAAAACTTAAGCTTAAAAGACTACCACATCCTTGTCCATACAAGATCTCATGGCTCCACCAAGGTCAACAAACAATTGTAGGAGAACAGGCTTGGGTAGAATTTCAAATTGGACCATACAAGGATAGGTTATTGTTTGACATTGCCAAGATGGATGCTTACCATCTCCTATTTGGAAGACCATGGCAGTATGACTTGAAAGCATACCATGATGGAGTCAGAAACACATATTCAATCACCAAAAATGGTAAGGTGATAGAGCTGCTACCATTAATGGGGAATGAGGTGGAATCAAAAGGAAAAGATGTCAAAGTGATGATGGTAGAAGGCAAACAATTTATGAAAGGGATAGGAGAAGAAGGAGCAGTTGCATATGCTCTAATTCCATGCCTAAAAGTAAACAAAGAACAGCAGCAACAAGTCAAGGGAGAGAAGAGACAAAAATTCATAGACCCAGCTGTCCAAGAGTTATTGGACAAGTACAAAGGCATTATCTCTGATGGAATGCCAAGTTCCCTACCACCTATTAGGGACATCAGCCATTGTATAGATCTGATCCCAGGATCTACACTTCCAAACAAAGCAACCTACAAGCTTACTCTAGAACATAATGCAGAGGTAGCAAGGCAAATTGAAGAATTGTTGGAGACAAGCCTAATTGGCAAGAGTTTAAGTCCATGTGCAGTACAGACTGTACTAGCACCAAAGAAGGAAGGCACTTGGAGACTTTGCACTAATTCAAGGGCTATCAACAAGATAACAATCATGTATAGGTTTCTAATCCCTAGGATAGAAGATTTACTTGATTGTTTAGGAGGTGCTAAATATTTCACCAAAATAGAATTAAAGAGTGGCTATCATCAGATTAGGATTAGGCTAGGAGATGAATGGAAAATTGCATTTAAGACCAATGAGGGGTTATATGAGTGGAAGGTCATGCCTTTTGGTTTGTCCAACACCCCTAGTACCTTTATGAGATTGATGAATGAGGTCTTGAGGGAATTCATAGGAAAATTTGTCATAGTTTATCTAGATGACATCCTGATTTTTAGTAATATGAGGGAAGAGCACCTCACCCATATAGACTTGGTTCTCAGAAGGCTATATGAAGAGTAGCTAATGATCAATTTAGCAAAGTGTCTGTTTATGCAGGAAGAGATCATCTACTTGGGATTTGTTATCTCACATAACAAACTAAAAATGGATCAAGAGAAGGTAAGTGCCATATTGTCTTGGCCAATGCCTAAAACCTTGAATGATGTTAGAAGTTTCCATGGATTAGCAACCTTTTATAGGAAGTTTATAAAGGGATTTAGTCATATTTGTGCACCCATGCTTGACACTATAAAAGGAGGACAGAAGTCCAAGTTTACATGGACAAAGGAGGTAGATAATTCCTTTGAAACATTGAAGAAGAAGGTGGTAGAGCAGCCAGTTCTTGCCTTTCCTGACTTCAACAAGATTTTTCAAGTAGAATGCAATGCAAGTCATATTGCAATTGGAGCAGTACTCAACTAAGAAGGTAGGCCTATTGCATTCTTCAGTGAGAAATTAAATGAAGCCAAGAAGAGATACTCATCCTATGATTTGGAGATGTATGCTCTAGTCCAGTCACTTAAAAAGTGGAGACATTACTTAATGCCCAAAGAATTCATAGTGTTCACAGATAATCAGGCCCTTAGTTTTATAAACAGTCAAGAAAAGCTGAACCATAGGCATATGAAGTGGGTAGAAACTTTGCAAGCTTTCACTTTCACACTCAAGCACAAGAAAGGGGTCAAGAACAAAGTAGCAGATGCTTTGAGCAGGAGGGCTTTGACCACAATCAGATCCAATTGGAGAGTGTTGGGATTGATTCTTTGAAGACAATGTATGACGATGATGAAGACTTTGGAGAGATCTACAAGGCATGTACTTCTTTTGGTGACAAGTACCATGTTGAGTTCTCTGAATTTTTGATCCAAGATGGATTACTTTTTAAGGGGGGACAGTTATGTATTCCACGGTGTTCTATGAGACTAAATATCATTTAGGAGAAACATTGTGGGGCCATGGCAGGACATTTTGGTCTAGATAAAACTCTTGATCTTGTGAAGAGGCATTACTATTGGCCCAAGCTACAATCAGATGTGAGAATATTTGTGGAAGCATGTGTGATATGTTAGAAAGCAAAAGGGAGATCCACAAATGCAAGTTTATATCAACCACTACCCATTCCCTCTAGGACATGGGAGAGCATAAGCATGGATTTTGTACTAGGTTTGCCTAGGACAAGGAAAGGATATGATAGTGTTTTTGTGGTAGTAGACAGATTTAGTAAAATGGCACATTTCTTGCCATGCAAAACCACTTGTGATGCTTCATATGTTGCAGACCTATTTTTCAAGGAAATAGTGAGGCTCCATGGATTGCCATTCAGCATAGTCTCTGACAGAGATGTAAAATTTATTGGCCATTTTTGGAGGACTCTTTGGAAGAAGCTTGGAACCAATTTGTCCTTCTCATTAGCCTCCCATCCTCAAATAGATGGGCAAACTGAAGTTGTTAATCATTCTTTGGGAAATCTGTTAAGGTGTTTAACAAGGCAACATGGAGAGAAGTGGGATAATATCCTACCACAAGTAGAATTCTCCTATAATGATACCATCAATAGGAGTACAAGGAAGTCACCTTTTCAGGTCGTATATGGTATTCATCCAAGAGGTATTTTGGAGCTGAGAGATCTGGCTATAGGAGAGCCTAGTAGTGTAGATGGAGAAGCTTTTGCATCAGCCATCAAAGAAGTGCAAGAACCACCTTCAACAAACTACATTGAAATACAAAACATATGCTGACAAGAAAAAGAGGGATGTATAATTTGCTGTTGGAGATTTGGTATGGGTTAATCTGAAGAAGGATAGGCTCCCCAAAGGTCAATATACCAAGCTAATGCAGAGGAAGATTGGACCATGTCTGATTTTGAAGAAGTGTGGGCAGAATGCCTATCAGATCCAACTCCCTCCTGATCTTGGATTGTCACCCATTTGCAATGTATGTGATTTAACTTCATACAGGTAGCATGTAGATGTAGAACAAGAACCATTACAGGATCTAGTAGAAGATGATATTCCTAAGCATGATCCACCAAAAGTGAATAAGATATTAGACTCAAGATTGACAAAGACGACAAGGAACAAAGAGTACATGGAATATTTGGTGGCTTGGCACGGGACACCTGATTCAGAGGCAATTTGGATGACTACAGATTAGATCACAAACAATGGTGTAGACCTTCAAACTCTGATCTCAAAGGGGCTTGATATCTCTTCTCCTGATGAGTATGGTGCAGGAGCACCCCTCCAATAGGATAAATATGCACAATAAGGTTTTACTATGTAGCATTTTTATGTCTAAGCCAAATGTAACATTTTGTGTTGGCATTACATGTTCGTCAACACAAACTTTGACATTTTAGACATGTTGGATGATGTGAAGGGTTCAACCAATGTGTCTTATCATTAGGAGTTTTGCTGTCTTATGAAAAATAGATGTCATGGGATTAATTAGGGTTTTTGCTAATAATCTTGGTTAAATCAAAAACCTAAAAATAGAGGAGAGAGGGGTCAGTAACAAAACAGGGAAGGTGGTTGAGGAATAGGGACTTTTTTTCCACCTTCAAAAAAACCTCTGTAATTCATCTGTGTTCGATAATGTGAAATGAAGAAGTAGAAATTCTGTAATTGGCGTTCTACCAAATTTTGGTTTCAGGGTAAATTCTCTGCATATCAAACCGTCTTGTATATTATTTGTATAGATTTGCCTTGTGTCTCATTTTGTTCTTCTTTGGTCGAGATGCATGATTAAATCCATTCTGCTGGTGGATATCTATGAAACCAGTGGAATGGATTGTGTACATTAATATTCTGTTGGTTTTCCTTTTTGTTTGATGGGCATGGCAGAATAAAAAAATTATGGAATCCATTACAGAGGAAGCTATCGGTGGGAAGTTCAAATATACATCAATTGTATGCGGGGGTAGTCTATGAATATATCACATTTGCATGTGAATTAACCCCTATGTATATACGGTGAAGAATGGTATGTATAAAAGGCTGTTTGGGTCAAGTTTGTATTGGTCACTAAATATACATTTTCTGTAGATATCATAAATGTATGAAGGTACTTTCCCTATGTATATTACTGTTGTATCTAGGTATCACCTTGTGTATATTGTGCGGCAAAATGTGCATGTAAGAGTCCATCCGGGTTAAGTATAAGATTGTTTACTAAATTATACAATTTATGTATATATTGCTAATGTATCTGAGCATATTCTGTGTGTATCCCACAATTACATGTAAAGGTTCGCCATCCATGTATATCAATAAAATATATGCTATGTCAAACCTTGTGTATGTCAAGATTTTCTGAGGAAATACATTTCCTGTGTATATGTCAATTGTATGTCGCAGACAGTGTATGTGTATATCGCTATTGTATGCGAGCATCAGTTTGTGAGTATACTGCAATTGCATATCATTGTTGTATGTTGTGAAGATGCGATGAAAATGTACATTTCATAAGACACAAAAGAGGACCGGCCGAGGTGGTAGTTAGTTTGTATGTTGGGTTGTTTTTGGCATGTGGATGCAAGGGATGACCGATAATAGCAGGTGACGAGGACCGGCAAAAGAAGGTCACCAATTGTATGTTTCGTTTGTATATTTCATCGTATGTCGAAACATACACTAGCCTGAGATACAAGCGCTGACTGGTAGTATCAGGTAAGAACTTTTCAATCCACTGGGAAAAGCAAGTCATGTTATGTACATGAAGTTGTATGCGGGGAAATATACAACGACAGGTTAAAGACTGAGGGCCCCACCTATGCATATTTAGAATGTATATTTGGAATGCATGAGAAGAATGTACATGCAAATGTACAATGAGGACATACAAGGAGTGGGTATATCATTGTTGTATTTGAAAAGTAATTCCTATATATCCCGCATTTGCATATCGAAGGGTTGTGTATTGGAATGTACATTGTAAATGTACATTTCAGAAGATACAAAAGAGGACTGACTGTAGCAGTCAAAGTGGGTTGAGATACAATAGACTACCTATGATAGGAGGTCAACAAATGTATATGCAAACCAAAGACATCGGTGTAAGGGCAGTGCATTGGTCAGAGTCTGTAAGTGGCAGCCGATAGGATGTTATGTTGTCGATGAGGAGTTCGGAGAGACATTTGAGGATCTCTCACCGATATTGACAGGTTTGACATTTTGAGTGTGTGTGTTTCCATTATGTTTCTGCTCTGCATCATGAGGCCTTTTGGTATTTTGATTGTTTTGAGCTGCACCACCTCTTGCTCAAAGAGAGTTTCTTTACCATCTTCTTTCTCCACAAATGCATTGAAATCTATTTCTTGAGATTCATATTGATCTACACAATGAAGGAACTTAATCAAATCTTCATCATCATTGAAACACTTGCCAATTATATATGTTATCAGGGATTGCAGGTCTAGTTTTAAACTCCACCTCTGTTATTCCTACTAGTGTAATATCATCTCTTTTTAGAGCTACATTTGCGAAGAAATCTTCCATTATGTTTTTAGAGCTTTTTACCCAGTCTATAGAGAATGCATCAAAAAGTTCAATGGTGTTCCAAACAACATTTCTATATTGCTTTAACCTCTTGTTCTTTGATGAATATTTTTCCCTGACTTGTGAGACAATTAGTTTAGAGTCTCCATATACTGCCAACAATTTAATCCCATAACTTATGGAAATGTTCAAGCCCAATAACAACACCTTGTATTCAGTTATATTATTAGTACATTCAAATGTTAACAAAAATAAGTATTTGAATGTTTTGCCAGTTGGTGATATGAATATCACTCCTACTCTATTTCCCCCTTTACTACATGCACCATCAAAGCACATTTGCCACACGCCATGTTCATCAAGCTGAGCTTCTCTATTGATTGGTTCTGTATTTTGCAATTTAGCTTGTGATTTTTTAATTCTAAAGCTTCCAAGATCCACATCACAAAAATAATTCATTTGGTTTGGATCAAGATGTTCTATAATGTTTTCATATCTTGGTTCTCTACACAACTTGACTTCTTTTCCATTTACTAGTATTGTTGCATATGATAAGTCCAATTGGATATTTCCCCCTACTACAACAGTCCATTGTCTAGATAACAACATACCATAGTATGGTGGAGTATTTATTACAGTTATGTCAGTTCTATAAGTGGCTTCAGGACATGAGGCTAATTTCAATTCTACATCCCTCATGATTCCAACAACTGGGATAGACATGTTGTCCATTGCATAGCACTTACCATATGTTATATCCATCCACAAGTCTAATTCTTTCATAACATCTATTGGCATGATGTTCATTGCTGCTTCTAAGTCGATCATGCAATTTCTTACCAATTTGTTGTTAATCAATAGTGTAATATAAAATGGGTCCACCTAAGAGGGATTTTTTGTTAAAGTATCACCAAGCTAAATTTCAGGTGTTTTCATGATTTCTTGTCCAATATTATTCACTTTGGTTTCTAATCTCTCTTTGTTTTTGTTTTGATTTTGATACTTGTTTGGTACATTTGAGATCAATTTGAGAGAATTGTCCCTGTATTCATCTATTTTCATCATCTCCAGTAATGGTACTAACATCTTTATCTAAGACAATGCTTGTGTTATGTCAAATGTGGGAGTGGTAACTAATTGCTCTATTTTTTCTATCTTATTGGAGCCCTTTTCCTTAGATTGCTACTTACCACCTTCCTTTGCCTTATTCTGTTCCACCTTTGTTGTTTCCTTGGGTATATCTTTCTAAGTTTCTCCTTTCTTCTGGTTATCCAGGGCACCCTTCTTATGATTTGGTTCTTTGATGAACAAGCCTCTGGGTGTTCCCTGATCTACATTTATGGTTCTGTTTCTCAAATTGTAATTAATTTTAGCCTGAGCCATAGCAACTATTGTAAGCATCTTTTTTTCTTCCTCAGTCGGTTTCCTTAAATAGAATTGTGGAATTATATTGGGTATATAAGTGGTTTCTTCAGTATCATCTTCCTGATCAGAAAAGATTTCTTGTTGACACATGTTAACATTGTATTTCTAGTTACTCACATCATATTCAAAACCATCATCTTCAGAGGATGAGTATTCTTCATCAGTTTAGTGAGGTTTCATTCCTAACATGTTCACAATATGATCATCCTTGTCTTGATCATAAGATATTACATTCTCATGCAAGGACTGCGCTACTACACAGTATTCAGATGAATGTGGTAAGTTACATGCTAAGCACCATGGATTGTTTTCTACCACGTGTATCCTATGTTTCTTTAAGGGATCAGGGGTGTCCTTACTATAATTCTACTTTTGTTTGTTATCCATAGGTCTTCCATCCTTCCAGTTAGTGTTGTAGGGCATATCATGTAACCTAGGCCTCTCATTCCTATAATAGTTTGCTTGCCTAGTCTGATGATTGTTAGGATTTTGTGGAACTCTAATATTTTCCCTTTTGCCAAGTTTCCTATTGTGTGGTTACACAACACACCCCATTTTGCCTTGACAAAATAGGGACCCAAATTTTTTTTGCTGCTTCGGCTTTTTGTTTTCTGCTTTGGGCGGTTTGGTAAAATCAGGCATGCATGTAACCCTGAAAGAGGGTGGATTTTTCCCCGTGATGAGGTCAATTGTCAAAGTTAGTATTTCACATTATTAACCTCATGTTTGGAAAGTGCATAAAATTCCATGCAGGTTTGCCTTTTGGATCACCCCAAAATTGTCTAAGGGGAGAAAGTTATGTTGAGTCAAAGTTTTGGTCAAACCTAATTTTCTGAGGGGGGGGTCATATTTCAAACGTCAGTCATATTAGACAAGATCACCCCGATATAAGTTTATCACCTGATAATCACTTGATCTACGAAGTGCAGATGTTAATTTTACGTAAGGGCTGATATCTACCCGTCAAACAACTTCATTTATCTTGCGGGGGGTCATATTTTTTAATATCCGCCATCTTACAAATATCACCCTCTTCACAAATATCACCCTATGCCAATATGACAGTGACGACATCCAAATCCAATACATGAAGAAATCACTCTGATGATGACATCATCATTCCAATCTATCCGTGGAGGTATATATTCGATGCCCATCATATTCAATAACATGACGATGACGCCATCAAAACATAGCTATTAAACGAATTTGCTAACACAATGATGTCACCCTGATATTCTGAGGGGGTCATTTTATTTGCGGGGTCATAGTTTGAACATCCCCTGATCTTAAATTCATGACCCGATATACACATGGTCAGTGTTGACCACATCACCCAATTCCTTTGCATTTAGTTTTACTGCTCTAAGGCGGGGGGTCATTTTATCAAGATGGGGTCATATTTTGAATATCACCCAATCTTTTGTAGATCACCCCCCTCCCTAGTTTTTGACATTAAATACACTTAAATGTGGTAGATAGATTCCCACCAATTACAAATACAAATCAAACACTTGGCATCATCCATGAATTCCTTGCAGAAGATCAACAGATTTGGTCGAGCCAACGCAATTTTACCCTAATTTGCCCTACGGATGCGTTTCAAGGTAATTTTTGAAGGTTATTTTCATTTACCTTGTGAAAAAATGAGAAATTACAGAGCAGAGAAGTCAAAACCTCATACAGCTACCTGTTACTGGATTGGATCCTTCATCGTAACAGAACGGGTGATCTTCAGCATTTGCAGCCCTTTTCCATAATCAGTCATCTAACCCAGGAGGAAAGCACTATCAGGTAAGTAACTGAAAACCCTCCTGTTGTCATTTTCTGCATGTTCAGGTAGAGTATATGTTCTTTTTCGTAGCTTGGCTCTATGAATATGCATATCATGATGAAGTAAAGGATAATATATAGAGTATGCAAGATGTTATAGAAATGTATGATGTTGTATGAATGCATGTGGACATTGTAAGGTAAGATAAATCATGTTTGTTGCAGAAGTCCATGGCGGATCTTAGAAGGAATAGGTCTGACTCAGAGTTTTTCAAGCCTATGTTTGTTCAGCCTGAGGGGATACAGTTTAAGTATGGCGTCATTGGTGATACTCACCAAGGGGATACAGACCTGGCATCATGGTCAACAAGGGCAGACCATGATAAGGATAATCCCATTCTGGATGGGGTATATGTTTTAGGAATGTGGCATGCAGCTGGCTTTCCCTATGCCATGGACACCCCAGAGCTGGTAGTGGAATGTGCTAGAAATTATAACCCTGAGACCAAGCGGGTGGAGAAACATGGAAGAATTTATGCAGACTTCTCAATCAAGGGCATCACCTCTACTTTTAATCTACCAGTTGGGAAGAAGGTGGTGAGTGTAGATCTATGCAAGATGGAAACATAATACAATAATAATAAGGAGAATGCAAGGAAGAGGATGTATCAGTGGAGGTCAAAGAGCAGCACCTACACTGCCTTAGCCAAATTGCTTGTACATTTATATAAGTTTGATTTTGATGAAGAGTACCAGTATATGATTGGCCTGCTGAGAAAGATAATAGGTAAGCCTCATGCTGGGAATTTTGAGAATTAGATGTTTGGAATCATGCAGATGGTCCTATATGCAGATAATAGGTCATTATGGGCCAAGATCATCAGTGACGCACTAGATGAAGGGATGAGGAACCTGGGAGGCTAGACATGCTTATTCTATATGACCTCATATGTGGTGTACTCATGTGCTTACAAGGGAACTTTTGATGCCTTGAAGATAGTGGGTAAAGCTAGAGGTGATGCAGATGATGCCCACATATGGAATCACTATCCTTAGCTACAAAGAAAGGATTACCTCCTGGATTACAAATTGGTAAATGATGCATTCTCTATGCATCTAGTCAGAACCATGGAGGAGCACAAGACCAAAAGACTGAGCATGGAGGCTCAGGAAGTTATTTATAGACATGGGGCCTAGTTTATCTAGTTTTCCACGTCTCATACATAAGAATAGAGGGATTTGAAGGACACCCCCTTATGCTGCCAAGATACCCTATTGATGGGGTTGTCTTAATGGAGTTTGTCAAGTAGGTGTCTACCATAGTTGAAGCCTACAAGGAACAGAAGAAGATACCTTCGGTGTTATTTCCAGTATCTATGGGCTGCTATATGTGATCAAACTCAGAGAGCATAAAGCATGTCATGGGAGGGCTAAAACTGATGTATTTGGAGCCATTTCCCCTGGCCAGATCTTATGATCCCTATGGAAGGATGCAGAAAATATTGGGAAAACTGGTGCATTAGAAGCATCTAGAAGATTTCTAGACTGACTGTGAGGTTGAAGCTGAGGTGAGGAGAAGGAAATACCAGAGGCTCACCTTGAACCAAATAAAGACATTTGACTGCATCCCAGTGCCAGCACAGTCAAGGAAGGATGATGGAAAAATTATGTCTAATAAATATGAAGACAAAAAGGTGTATAATGACACCATATCAGCTCCTGATCTTACGCAGCCAGAGGATATATCCCTTGATCAGCTGACGGGTGGGGTGATATAGTTAACCCAAGCTTGGGTGGATGAGGAGATAAATAGATTGAAGAAAAGGGGTGTGGCCCTTACAGTTGATGCCAAAAAGAAGATGCAAGAAATAGCTGATGAGGAGTATGATGATTTCCTCAGTGAGAAGAGAAAATCCAATGGGGAGAGATTGCCCACACAAAAAGGAAAGGTCCCCCTAGAGGTAAGAAAGCTGAAGATGAACCTAAAGAGGTGATAATTGAATGGATTTCTACGCCAGCTGTAGGTGCATCAACATCAGCTCAAGCATCTGCATCATCTGTATAGCCTCTGATTGACAAGACAAAGACTAAGAGGGTCCTGAGGCTAGCTATTGAAACTACAGAGGTGGATGTAGAGGGAAAAACCTTGTAGCAGGAAGTGAAAGAAGGCATCCCTTTGGATGAGGACTAGGTAAACAAGGAACATGCAGGTGATGACCTGATGATGGTTAGTAAGAAGAGGAGGGTGATGCCACTGATGTCACCACCCAAGAAGCAAAGAACATCCATGCGAGGGGATATCAGGGTTGAACCTATTGTATTGAGAGGAGCCGATGGTGAATCATTTAGGAAGGAACTGCAAGATGATGTTCCGCTTCCCACCAAAATAAAGTTCAAAACTGAGAAGGCAAAGGAACAAATAAGAGAAGCTTTCAAAGCAGGTAAGGGTGGTCCTTTCTCTTTAGAGGACACCGTAGACTTATCAGATGATGAGGTAGTTCAAAGTGTGGCCTCTCAACGTATGGAGACTCTCACTTCCAACACTCACATGACTCCTCATGGGACCCCATTAGCACAAATGGCGGTGTTGGAAAAAATAAAGAAAATAGAGGAAGAAGTAAAACAAAGTAGCCCAGAGAGGGTAGCCCAACAGATAGGGCTTGATAAGTTGGTTGATCAGGTGACTAGCCCTGCAGTTATAGATTTATCATATAGGGGTGATGTAAGCCCCAAGGATAAAGTGGGTACACCTGATGAAACAAAAAATATTGAGGTGGCTAGGTAGGTGGAAAAGGAAAGCATTGCTCCTGACATGGGTCAGCAACAACATGAGATACCTGCAGAGCCAAAAATAGTAGAGGTTCAATAGAAGAGCGGGGGTGATAAAGATATATCAGGTGGTGGTGGTGTTGCTCAAACTCAGGAAGATCCGGGAGATGCCTTACGAGAAAAAGATAAATCAGGTCATGAGGACCCCAAGCCATAGGATGTCGGTGCATCAGGTACAGAACAAGAAATGACCCAAGATCAGGGTGATGTACAAGGCCAACACACACATACATCCACAGATGTCAATATGCCTCAGGATGAGGAAAATAGTAAAGTGGATGAAAGTCAGAAGGAGGGAGTACAGTATTAGGCGCAGGATCATAATTTGGACATTCCACAGGATCCTCCTTTGCAGAAAGAAGCCCCTCAGCAAGAAGAAATGCAACAAGATCCCCCTCATGAAGAACTACATGAGGAATAAATTAAGAAAATGTCTTCTCCACCAAGAATAGAAGCAGATACTAGATTACAGAGCAGACGTGATGTTGACAAAGAACATCAAGTATCTAGAGATGATGTGCCTCAATGGCTTGAAAGAGAAATAGGTATGGAACAAGGGTCTAAAATTTAGGAATTTGATGTTTCCACCTTGTTCTCTGAAACAATGATGAAGCCAAAAAGGAAGGCCAGATTAACATCGGTCATAAAGAGAGATCCTGCTACATGCAGAAGGACTGCATAGGTAGCACTTCCCACAGTTGAGAAAGAGAAGGGCAAGATCACCCTGGATGAATTCCAAATCACAACTGGTGATTTGGGTTTTGCCAATGAGGACCAGGAGGGTCAGGAAGGGAAGGACATTATTGATTCTTTGACCCAAAGGGTAAAGAAGGAGAAAGAGAAAAATAAAATACATAAGGAGCACATTGCTCAGTTACATTCTTACGTAAAAGGGTTAATTAACCCTGTTAATACACCAGTTTATCTAGTAGTCCCATTGACTATCATATCCCAGGAGGAGGTCACCAAGTTGGACCTCATGAAACATGAGGCCATGATCATGGAGAAATGGATGCTAGCAACCCTCACTGGAGCTGAAGATGTTTTAAGAACCTCCCTACAGAGGTGGAATTCTTTAAGCAGTTTAAAAAGAAAGGTAGATAAAATGCAAAATGAAATAGGGAAACGGTCATTCCAATAGGAAAAGGACCTAACTGCTTTAAGTGAAATGAAGAGGATTGATCCTCAAGTCCTGATAAGCAACCAGGTGTTGGATAATAATACTTCTCTGCTGATAGTTATATGGTACGAAGATATCAGGTTTGAATGTGATATCTTGAAGAAATGCAGTGGCAAGCTCAGGGATATAAGTATAAAGCTGCACAACATGATGGCATATGAAGCAGAGATCCTTGAGGCCCTAGAAGGTAAAATAGAAGGAAAGATCAAAAATCAGGATGCAAATTTGGCTATCAAATCTCTGCATGATAATTTCAAGTCAGTAGCAGATGACCCCCTCACCCACCTAACAGAGGAAGTGATGGATAAAATCATGAGGATAAAGGTCAAGGTGGAAACTTATAATGAGACTTTGAATGGTAGAAAAGGTAAGATAGAAGTGCTCAAAGCTAAATTCTAGTCTCAAAAAATGCCATAACAAAAGCCCAAATCCAAGATGGGGGAGAGGTGGATAAAATAGTATAGGCATATGAGCACATCAGGACAGTGATGAAGGTCCACATACAGGATGATGTACATTAAAGTGATAGTGATGCTGAAAGAAATGAAGATGATGACAATGATGAAGAAGAAAATGAAGAAGATGAACCTAAAGAATGAATGAAAGTGCATCACAAAGTGAATACATGCATAAGGTACTCATAAATAATGAATCATCTAGATGGTTGCCAGCTGGCAACCTGTGCCACGAAGAAGAGTTGACTGAGTCAAAGGGTAATTATCAACAGTTGATCTTAAATGACAAATCTTGACCATTGGTCAATTGTAGTTGCCTCCTTACCTTATTCTATAAAAGGTTCAGGGGTGCAATATTTTGAACATTCGAAACTTAATTGAAATTTGATTGCTGAAATTTTAGGACTCATTTCATAGTTGTTGTAAATGTACATGTTATGCATACTGATTGAAAGAGAAGACATTTGATTACAAATCATCATAAATCTTGAGTAATCTGTGTTTGAAATCTGGATACATACATTGATTAGCTACATCCCTTGGAGTGCTTTTCAATCTGCATGTGTTGTTTTCATTCCTAATTCCTTTGAAGTTAGCATCAACCATATTTAGCTATGGAACATCCTGGTGACCTATGGTTTGATTTCTTCTCTTCATGAATGTATCTTGTATGTATCTGATTCAATGACTAAAGATTCACTAAAGTAGAAGTATTCTTTTAAATTTCTTTGAATTTCATAACAGGTCATCTCCATAATTGCAAATAATAGAGAATCAAAAGCAAATAACATGAAATATGCTAATATCATGTAGATAATTGAAAATACAGAGCATATTTAGAGTAAAAGCATGTCAAATTGACAAATATCATGCAAATTCATACAAATATCCATGAAATCCATGCACATGCCTACTTATAGACACATCATTTGAATAAATATACAGTGTAGAAGAAAGAACAAGTTCATGGTGATCAATGATCAGAAGAATTGATCAAACTTGCAAATATATCAGCTATCTTTGGAAATAGAGTAGAGTTAACCTCTCTGTGGAGTAAATTTATAGGAAACAGTGCAATACTGGTCATCTAGACAAATGTAAGACCCCTTGAAATGGAAAACAGCATGTCACATCAACCTCTGAGTAATGTCAGATGATCATGACCTGATCAATGAAGACTTGGAGTCATCAACTTATCCTAAGCTGATCATACTTTACAAGATAATAAAGGTTTTTTGTACAAATTTTTATGCATGTTGTTATGACTAACAATCATCATGAACATAAATTGGCACTAGAAGGAGGGCCATTGTATTAGTAGATTTCTTTGGTTTGATGATGTAGATAGAAAGGTAATACTCATGCAACTTTGTATTTTAAGTCATATGTGAAGATTTGTTGTTTTTGAGTTTGTGTATGCTTGTCCGTTGCAAAGTTTTCAAAATTGATCATAAATATTTCAAGCTTTGTGGTTGATTACTTTGATATTCAAAGATAAGCTCTATTTCAGGTAAATTTGCTAAAATCTTTGAGGTAATTTGCTTAGGGGCCTGACATCCCGTTGCTTGTGGCAAAAAGCCTCATATCACCTCATATTTGCATCATTTCTACAAATATTGCATAAATATCCAATCAGTTTTAGTCTCTGATCATAAATATAGCCTTTGCTAGGGTGTTTTAGCCAATCTTTATAGTAAACAAGCTGAATTTCCTTTACATTCAAGAAATCCTGGCTCTCAGGCCAAATACCAGGTCTAGATCTAGTGGACTCTTTGAAGAATTGCCTATCCGGGGATTCAGACCTAGAACAATAGATATTCATCATTCCCCTAGTTTTAGTGCATCAAGAGCTTCACCACAACATACTCCTATAACTCCTATCGGATTGCAAACACCTACAGGACCACCTGTCACACCTCAGGTTCAACCTTCACTAGTCACAATGTCATTCTTTACTGCAAAGTCACCTCTGACTTTTAATGCATATCATCCTTTACCTAAAAATCCTGATAAGATTTTTCCTAAATATCATCCATATCACGATGCTGATGATCACATTAGAGCATTCAAGGAAGCATGTTGTAGGGCTAGAATCGAACATCAGGATGTGGTATGCAGGTTATTTCCATTTTCCTTAGGGGAGGAGGCATATAACTGGTATATCAGTCTTGGTCAAGGTTCAGTTGGTTCATGGGATGCCTTGGATAAAGCCTTTAAGGATAGATTCAAAATACCTATAGATCCTTCAATGAATTATCAGTTGTTTGCCACAATCAATAGATTTGAGGGAGAACCTATTGCCAATTTCAATGCAAGATTCCAAAAGATGCCCTCAAAGCTAGTTGCTCCCTATACTATAACAGATGAAGCTGCTAGGAGCATATGTTTATCTAGAGAACACATCCTGGTGTCACAACCTTGACAAGAGCTTTTGAAGAAGCTGTCAAAGTTAGTCAGCGATTGATTCCTGCTCCAACACCAAATATTGCATTTCCTACACTCCTTGCTTATCCTACACATCCTGCTCAGCAACAGACCAATGGAGCCATGATACCTCCAGCTATAATGCCAAGTCCTTTACAGATATCTCCACTCAACATCATGCCACCTCCAAATGGAAATGGTCAAATGTTGCAATGTCCAGGACATACACAGGTACCTCAGGTTGTCGAATAGTCTAATAACACTAACAATGGATCTTCCTTCTTCAAACCTCAAATAGAGAATGTAGTAGCCAAAGTTCAGGAAGAAAAGGAAGAAATTAAAGAGATATTAGCACAACTAAGGAAACTCACCACTGAGATCACTCATTTGAGGAGTCAGAATTTCTATTCTCAACCAAATCAGAATAGAGGATATGCCAATGATAGATCTAATTATCCTGATAGGGGATACAATAACAATTACAATAACAACAATGGTAACAGTAATCCCCCTAGATAGCCTAGAGTGTGGAACACTAGGCCAAACAATGGTTCTCTGCCATCACCCCTAGATAATCAGCCTCCTAGTGAACCTAAGCAGACCAATAGAGTGAACCTGGCAGAGGCAACTCTTACAAACTGGTGTAGGATACATAATACCAATGTTCATATAGAGCTGGATTGTCCTCAGTTTAGGATAGTGTTGATGATGATGTTAGTCACAACCAAACATGAAATAAAAGTTACACAACAACCTTTATTTATCTTAAAAGATATGATGAATTCAAAGAATTCATGATCCCAAGTCTTCGTTGATTAGTTCATAATCTACTGATGTTACTCAATGGTTGATATGTGTTGTTGTTAATCATTCAGGGGCCTTACGTTCTCCAACAATTTCTACAAAGTTCATCAATATTCCTCCAAATATCCTGTTCTGTATGTCTACTCTGCATAAATTTCTCACAATTCTACCTCTACACTATGAATTTACTCAAATAATGTGCCTATAGGTTGATATTTGCATGATTTCTACCATTATTTGCAAGTCTTTGCATGATATTTTCAATACTACATGCATTTATCTCAAAATATACTAATGATATTCAGTTATCTATGGGATGTCAGCATATTTCTTTGTTCTGCTTATTATTTATCATGATTTGCAGTTATGGAAGTGATTTCAATGAAATTAAAAAAAAGGAAAGACAAAGATAGGGTTTAAAGAATGAGATTCCCAAAATTACTTGACTGAGATCACTGATCCACATACATGTTCTGATACAGTAATGAAGAGAAGAAAACTAGAATCATACTTCACCAGGACATTCCACAAATCTGCATGATCCAGTGCAAATCTTCAAAGGAAAATTTGACAACAACATGCAATAAAATGAAAGCACTTCATTTGAACACTGCATTCACCATTACATATCTAGAAATCAACTTGAAGATTACGTAAAGTTTACAATCAGGATGTAATCTAAAGCTTCATCTCCATTCAGTATGCTTTAGAACAAGTACATTTACAATGATCTAAAGAAAGAACCTTGACATTTCAACAATTCAGTCCTCATTAGTCTCAACAATTTGATCTCTTCTTAATTCTATAGTAATTGGCCTTATTTTGCCATATATTCTCTATATCAATTTGGACAAGTTCTGGCCCTTTTATAGAACAAAGGCCAAAAAATAGTTACATTGATCCAATGATCAGGATCCTCTGAGAACAACCAACGGTCCAGATGAACAGCACGTGCTTTGCCAGTTGGCAATTGTACAACTGGCATAGAATATTCCAACATCTTTGACTCAATCCACCTTCTAGCTGGCACATAGCATATGACAATATCCTCCTTCAGCTCAGGTTCATGTTGCCTCTGTGTGCAACTCTACAATGTTCATCTCAGCTCCAAACAACTCCAACATCCTGCAATAAACAGACAAGAATTAAGCATCAGCTTCATTTAATAACCAGCAGGAAGATAAAAATAACATTAAATCAAGCTAAATGTGCAAACACAGATATTAGGTATTAATCTGTGAAAATTCACGTATCCAAACGATATACAATGTCAAAATGACCGAGTCAACCATCGTTGACTAGAAACATGCTATCGGGCTCCAAAATACCTTCAAAATCTTATCACTTTTCCTTCCCGCCTTTTTCCTTGTATCTCACATGCATATCACCCCTGTATATATCAGGTTGCATCTTATAGACACACAAGCACTAAAATATGCAAGGAATTTGTTGTTTTTAACTTCCCTTCACATCCGTTCACTACATTTTTAACTATATGTATCTTTCGCCTCCATCAGCGAAACATACAATGGTTGGAGTGACACCTTAGAACTTCGCTGACAATAAAATTTAGGCCAAACACCATTCCATCAGGCAGACAACATCCATCGCCAACACCACATACAACTCCGCCGACAGACCAAACTACACCAATCGGTGTAACACAAGCGATCGGCGAGATAATTCAATACAAGGCTGACAGTGATAATTACACCGATGAATGGAGCCCACATACTTCTTTTTCCTTTGTATCTTCGATGCATATTGTGCTTGTATCTTTAGATATACATACAATGAATTAACCTGATTTTAATCTTTTTTTGGTTCCACCTTGTATGTATACAATGTATGTATCGAGACATACAATGACGTGAAACATACAACGACTTTTCCATATTTCATAATAACCTCAGTTCCAGCTTGCATAAAGTGTTGCATGTCACCGCAATGTATAAACTGCAATGTATGTAAGATACATGCAAACAACTTAACGTTAATTCATAACATTTCGGTTCCGCGCATGTATAAAGCATTATATATCACCTTTGTATGTAAGATACATACAAACATTAAGATGCACACAGTGGACTTAACTGAGATTTACTATGACTTTGAACCTTGTCAAGTCTGGGTATGCACATTAGTTAATATGAGGTATATTAACTAATGTGACCTTCTTCATTAATCAGGATATGATGATGATGTCACCATCATGGACGGGCCTCATTAAAATGTGGAAGGATGACGTCATGGTCATACCGAAGGAAATCGGGAGGTTAAGAAATATGACCCTGATATTTAGGAATATCACCCTCTGAATAAGATGATGTCATGGTCATGTCAAGCTTTTTATATATCAGGTCAGAATGACGTCATCATCATGTTTAGTGAAGATCAGTCATATTAACTAATGTGACCCCTATTGAATACGTGAATATTTTGACGGGTTGAAGATCCTTGGGTAGAAATTTGATGTGCACATACAAATATGCAGATAGTGGATTTTCTAAGTAGGGTGATATTTATGAATAGCAGTCATATTAAGAAATATGACCCCGATGACTTAGAATGTCAAGTTTGACCAGACTTTGACCGCACATAATTTCCTTATTTGGCCGAAGTTTAGGATGATGCAAAAGGCAAACCTTCCTAGAATTTTACACTCTTTCACATGGAAAGCTTCCTAAGGAAAGATTCAGACTTTGAGATTTGGGTTCAGACTTCAAAATCACAAATAAACCTGACATTAGGCATATGCATACTAACTAACACTGTTTTACCATTACCGCCCAGAGCACAAAAGCAAGGGAACAAGCTAGCAAAGTTGGGTCCCTATTTTGCTAAGGCAAAATGGGGCATGTTGTGTAACCACACAACAGATAGCCGCCAGTATTTTTCAAACTAAAGTATCTAATACTGTAGGTAATCCACCTTGTGTTGAAGGAAATGAAATTGTCCCCTATGGATATGATTCTACTCTAGTGTTAGAAAGTTTCATCAATCATCCTCATCAACAGACAATATCACCTCATCAAAATTACACCTTAGCATGTGAAGAGTCAGCCATGGCTTTTGAAACCAACTATGTTTTTCCATTTGAAGATGAAAATGAGCCGTCAGTTGAACATGAAGAAGTACATGCTTATCAACAACAGTATCACGGTAGACATAATTACAACCTAAGGAATAACTCCAACCGACTTGCTGGTCCTTTGACCACATCCTTGCCTCCAAATAATTTCAACACTCCTCATGATCCTAAGGCAAGCAATAACCCTAGATTTCCTAATGTTAATGCTCAGTACTTAGCACCACAAAATACAGTACCAAAAATTGGTAATTTGCCCCCTGAGTCTGAAAAATTGGTCACATACCTAGCAGATGAAATGAAAAAGATCAAGATCAGCCCGTCATTATCAGAACTACTCAAAACCCCAGCTATCAAAAAATCCTTCATGAAATCCTTAGATGATCCTACTCCAAAAGAGGATAATCATACCTCAGGTCAAACTGGTAATAAAGATCATGCCATTAGGGATGTTAATGTTAAACACAAAGCTCCAGCCATTGTTCAAGCTACAGAGACTTCACACATGACTCTTTATAGAGATAAAAGTGAGTCACCTCCTTTTCTCCTTACCATAAGGATGTTTAGTAAGAATTTGCATAATTGCTTAGTAGATTCAGGAGCATCTACCAATGTAATGACCCTATCCATATGTAATGCCTTAGGGTTGCATCCTGCTAAGTCACTGAAGAAAGTAACACAGGTAGATAAAATAGAAGTTAGTGTAGTAGGAGAATTAACTCACATCCATATGCAGTTAGCATCAGATCCAAGAATCCAATACTACATTGATATTCAAGTAGTAGATATACATGATACCTATGGGATGCTTCTTAGAAGGGATTGGTCAAAAACACTCAATGGATACATGTCCACTGATTTTAGTCACATCTGGTTACCTTGGAAAGGAATACCTAATCAAATAAGGATAGATGTTGAACCTCGCATGAAACATATGATCATTGAATACAATAAAACCAATGAGATCGTGTATGTAGATGTTGAACCCAGAGTGTATTCCATCAGACCCCAGACCGTCAAGATAGAGGAGATCCTCATGTATGATGTTCATGTTCATGCTGACAACCTTTAGGATGATAGAATAATTTTAGAGTCTGATTATAGCTCTAAAAATGAGATAGAAGTAGATCACTTCAAAAACTTTGAGATGCACTTGTCCAAAGAAGTGCAACATTGCTAATTGTTAAAGGTGCCTATTCATGATGTTCTAATTGAAGGATGGTGCAGGTTACATGATGAGGAGCATTTTGAAAAGACCTGTGATGCTTACTTAGACATGATGGAATTGGAATAAGCATGCAATGAGGAACAGAAGAAAGCACATATCATGATGAAGGTCCTATCCAGATGATAGAAGAGATATTGGTGTGTAGCAAAAGTAATTCTAAGAGTTGCAACAAAATCACCAAGGAACTGATTGCTTAGTTGAATCAGATTATGAAATATCTGATGAAGATAGAGGCAGTAATTTGTCCAAGTTTGAGGAATTCTTATCAAAACAAATTCAGAAGATGATACAACAGCAAAGATCTCCACATGATGTCTTAATTGAGGGATGGTGCAGGTTTCATGAAGCACCACATTCAAAAACTACTTCTTCATTGTGTTTGCATATTCTGAAAAGGCAGATGTTGCCTTGTCCAAAAGATTTTGCTTCTGATGGTAAAGAAGAAGAAGGAATATTAGCTTCACATCAGCCAAATAAGGTAGAGTTTGAGAAGATTGAAACACCAAAATTAAAATGGATATCAAGTGGTGCAACTTCCAGAGATAAAAAAGAAAAGAGAAGGCCCATACAAGCCTTTAATTGAAGATAAGGCATATATCCTCAGGTTTGATGAATCTAAATCAAAACAAGGGGCTGGAGTAGGAATAGATCTTATTGATCCAGTTGGTAAATCCTACTTAGCAGCATATAGATTGCAATTCACATGCACAAATAATGTGACAAAGTATGAAGCTTTGATTCATGGGATATTGTTTGCACTCAGAAAGACAATAAAGATTTTGCATGTCTATGGAGACTTAGAATTGGTAGTAAGACAAGTAAGAGGCATATATTCTTGTAATTACAAGAAGTTGTCTAATTACAGATATAGGGTATGGGATTTGATAGAAGATTTTGATGCATTCAACATCACCCATGTGCCTAGAGAATAGAATCACAGGGCAGATGCCTTGGCCCAAGCTGCAAGTACTTTGGAACCATTGTCCATATCTAGTTTGAAGAGATTTTTAGTTGAATTAGTGTCAGTACCCTCTGTACCAGACAATGTATTAAACCTTCAAGTGTTTGATGATGATCAACACATTTTAGACTTCATATCCAATAGAGATGTCTTTGATGCACAAATAATAGATGAAAGAAATGTGGAAGATCATATCTGGGAAGAAGAAGAGATCCTAAAGTTGCCCAGTAACAAGATTCCTAAAGGAATGATAGAGTTGGAAAGAGCATTTGATCTAGATAACATGTTGAAACAGAAAGATCTCCCTAAAGAAGATGGAGGAGAGTATTCCCAAGTTAACATAGGACATGATGATGAAAAAAGGAATGTCCTAATTGGAAAGGTATGTACAGAGGAAGAAATGGAAGGGATAACCCAAGCACTTAAAGATTATATCCATGTTATTGCCTGGACATATGATGAGTTGAAAACTTATGATACATCAATCATCACTCATACTATACCTTTAAAGCCAGATGTCAAGCCCTTTAAACAGAAACAGAGACCTGTTAATGCTTTGCTGGAGCCTATCATTTTTTAAGAAGTGAAGAAATTGCTTAATGCCAGGATCATATTTCTTGTGAGACATTCCACATGGGTAGCTAACTTGGTCCCAGTAAGGAAGAAGAATGGTGACATTAGGTTGTGTGTAGACTTCAGAAATTTAAATAGAGCTTCTGAAAAGGATAATTATCCTTTTCCTTCTCTAGATGAGGTCTTGCAGATTGTAAATGGTGAAATGATGATGTCATTTTTGGATGGTTTTCCAGGTTATAACCAAGTGATGGTAGATAAAATAGATAGATTAAAGACTGCATTCACCACTAAGTGGGAAATATTCACTTACAAGTGCATGCCTTTTGGGTTGATAAATGTTGGAGCCACATTTCAGCAAGCGATGGATATAGCTTTTAGAGGACTAAATGGTAAATGCATCATCATATACATGGATGACTTGACAGTTTTCTCTAAAGAGAGAGGGAATCATGTGGAAGACCTCAGGAAGGTACTAAAGAAATGTGAACATTATGGAATATCCCTAAACCCTAAGAAATGCATATTTGGGTTAACCACAAGGAAATTATTAGGTCACCTGATAACAGAGAATGGGATTATCATTGACCTTGAGAGAGTAGAATCAATCATGAAGATACAGCTTCCTTGAAGTAAGAAGGAGCTCAAATCATATTTTGGTAAGATCAATTTCATTAGAAAGTTCATTACTGGTTTTGTAGAGATTGTCAGACCATTGAATGCTATGCTGAAAAAGGATGCCAAGATTGAGTGGACTCCTAAAGTTAGAGTAGCTTTTAAAGATATCAAGAAAGCCATATCTAATGCTCCTATTCTAATTAGTCCAGATTATACCAAAGATTTTTACATTTACTCATTTGCTTCAAAGCATACATCTGCAGCAGTACTAACACAAAGAAATGAGGCTAAAGAGGAAAAGCCTATAGCCTTCATGAGTTGTCCTTTCAGGGATACGAAAATCAGATATATGGATGTTGAAAGACAAGCACTTGCTCTGGTTCAAGAAGTCAAGAAGTTTAGACATTACATCTTGAGAAGTAAAGTGATCATTGTAGTACCAGATGTAGCAATAAAGATGCTTTTAATGCAAAGTGAACCAGGCAAAAAGAGAGCCAAATGGATAACTGTCCTCTAAGAGTATGATATGGACATAACACCCATGAAATTAGTGAGAGGACAAGCATTGCATCAGATGATATCTTAAATTGATCCTAACATCATAAGCCAACAGTATGTCATCAATACAAAAGAAAATGGAGAATGGTATTTAGACATCAGGCATATCTTGATTACTCGAAGATACCCTTCAAGGTTGTAGGCCTCATAGAGGATAGCCTTAAAGATAAGATCAGAAAAATACATGATAAAAGGAGGAGTCCTTTTCAAGAAGAATTATGAGGGAATCTACCTTAGATGCCTAGAAAGGCAAGAAGCAGACAAAGTGCTAACATAATTACATGACAAGTTTGGAATCGCACATGGATCATACTTAGCTACCACTCATGCTATCCTCAGGGTAGGGTATTACTAGCCCACTATTTTTAAATATACTACTGAACACATCAAATGTTGTCATATGTGTCAGGTTGCTGCAAATAGAGAAAGGTATGCTTCTCAGCCCTTGCAACCAGTAATGGAGATGCACCCATTTGCTCAATGGGGAATGGATTTCATAGTACCTATCAACCCTCCATCATCTTCAGGCCATAGGTATGCATTGACTATTACTAATTATTGTACCAGGTGGACTAAAGCTATCAGTAGTAAGACATGCAATGCTGAGGATGTAATCAAGTTCTTGGAAAGCAACATAGAAACTAGGTATGGAGTTCCTTATGCTTTAGTATGTGATAATGGGTCTACCTTTACTTCAATAAGGTTATCAAGTTGGGCTTTTGACCATAGAATTATTTTGAAGTTTTCTTCAAATTACTATTCCTCAAGGGAATGGATTAGCATAATCTAAAAACAAGAATTTATTGAACATCATAAAGAAATTGATAGAAAAGAACCCAAGGGAGTGGAACACCCTATTAAATTATGCACTATGGGTAGATAGAACCAGGATGAAGGCTGCTTTAGGAAATTCTCCTTTTCACCTAGTATATGGGGTGGATTCCATCCTCCCTGTTAACCTAAAGATCCCCACATTGTAGTTTACACAAGAATATCTAGGTATATATAACAAATAAGAAGTCAAGTTGCTGTAGTTGATGCACCTAGAAGAGAAAAGGAATAAAGCAATTGATCAATTTGCTAAACATCAGGCTATTGTCAAGCATTGGTTTGACAAAAGAGCCAAAGTTAAGGCTTTTAGAATTTTAGATTTAGTCCTTATGTGGGACAAAGCACATGAAAGGAAAGGATATCATGGTAAATTTGATAAACGTTGGATAGGTCCCTTTCAAGTTTTAGAAATCTTAGGAGATAGCACCTATAGACTAAAGACTTTAACCAGTGAGGATGTCCCATTACCAGTTAATGGGCAGTTCCTCAAGCATTATTTTCAAGCCTGAAGTAGTGTCATGTAAGTCATGTGTATCATAGTTTGTATATTGTATAGTTGTTTGTACAGTTTTTTTTGTTTTACTTGTTTACTTGTTGAGTTTTGTTTTGGTTAGTCAAGATGATGCAACTCATCACCCTAAGAAAATAACCAACTTGTTAAGATTCAAGTGATGAGAACAAATTCCTATATGGGTTATGACTCATTCGAGGAGTTTTGGTGATCAGGTCTATGATATCTTTTTTATCAGGGTGCCTTTTCTTAACCAAAGTGATTTTTCACAATGACTTACCTAACAGCCTTGGGTTTGTGGAACACATAAGTATAGGTGTTAAGTGAAAAATCTAAAGGGACTCCCTTGCTACCAATGCAATCTTCAACTTAAATTAGCAAGTGACCATGCCTTGCACATCAAGCTTACATGATGACATCATATGAATAGAAAGAATAAATATTGAAAATCCAAAAGGAATAAAGTTAGGCCATCTAGGTAACTCTACCAGGGCTATAGACGCCTGCTGGTAGTGGGGCTCTACTTAGGGGGATTGTATAGATAACCTTGTTGGGGCTATAGACGCCTGCTGGCAGCAAGGCTCTATCTAGGTTGGCTATGAGGGATCTCCCAAACTATGTAGCCTAACAGCAGTTACTCATGTTTTCAACCTACTTTCAAGATGAGGATAATTAATCATTCACACACACTTGATCCTTTGCTAACATTGTTACCATGATGAAAACCTTATCATTTAGAAAAATTATAATACTTATACTTAGAAAGAGTTAAAATACTATGTTAGAATGTGATCACATCACTTGAATCATTGGAATTTGGTTATGTTCTTTGGTGGCAAGTTGTTGTGTGGTTAGACAACATGCCCCATTATTCCTTGACAAAATAGGGACCCAACTTTTTTGTGCTACTTCGGTTTGTTGTTTTCTGCTTTGGGTAGTTTGGTAAAATCAGTCATGCATGTAACCCTGAAAGAGGGTCGTGTTGATGGTGATGTTAGTCACACATAACACTCAACCAAAAGTTACACATCAACCCTTGTTTATCCTGAAAGATACAATGAATTCATAGAATTCATGATCCCAAGTCCCTGGTGATTAGGTCATAATCTGCTAAGATCTCTTAGTGGTTGATGTGTGTTGCTATTTTCCATTTTGGGGTCTTACATGAATCAGTAGGTTCTGGTTCTGCAACAATGCTTTCAGGGAAGTTACTCTACATAGCATATACCTCCAAATGATGTGCCTAAGGTGATATTTGCATGAGCTCTACCCTTATCAGTAATTTCCTGCATGAAATTTTCAATGGTACATGCATCTAGCTCAAGAATATGCTAAGGATGATCAAGTATCTACGAGATGTCCACATATTCCCCTATTCTGCTTAATATTTACCATGATGTGCAATTATGGAAGTGATTTCTATAAAATTAAAATAAGAAAAAGGGTTAAAGAGAGAGATATTCCTAAGATTTACTTGACTGAGATCACTAACCCACATACATGTTCCCATACAGTAATGAAGAGAAGAAAACTGAAATCATACTTCACCAGGATATTCCACAAATCAGAATGATCTAATGCAAATCTTTAGAGATAGAGTTGACAACAACATGCAATGAAATGAAAGCGCTTCTAAAGAACATAGCATCCACCAGTACATATCTAGAAATCAACTTGAAGATTACTTAAGGTTTACAATCATGATGTAATCTGAAGCTTCATCTCCATACAATATGTTCATAAGACATGCATAGTTACGGTGATCATGAGGAAAGAACCTTGAATGTTTCAACAATTCAGTCCCCACTAGTCTCAGCAATCTGGTCTACTACCTGAAATTTCTACTGGTCTCCCTTGTATGATTGACCTCCTTCTTCCTTAATGGGATGCCCCCCTTAATAAAACATTCCACCTCCATAGTGGGATGCCCACCTTAATAAAATATTCCACTTCCATAGTGGGATGCCCACCTTCTCAAAAAAAACAATAAAATATTCTTCATAATGGGATGCCCACCTTAATAGAATATTCCACCTCCATACTCCACCTGCACGCCGTTGAGTCAAATCTGCATATTGACCCTCCGTAGGCCTTGCGTTTATTTCTTGTTTGACCAAAGTTATACATCGGGTTCCAAAATAATTTCAAATTCCTCCCGCTCTACTTTCCCACCATTTTCCATTTCAATATCGGGCTGCACTTTGAAATTCTTCACTGATCAGGATATGATGATGATGTCATCAGGATGGACTGGCCTTGCTGAAGTGTGAAAGGATGATGTCATCAGGTTCTATGATGGCTCAAAATCCACCTGCCTTGCTTTTCCATCGTGACCGCACATCATCATGATCATCGGTGAAACCCCACCTGATCGGAGTGAGCCAACAATGTCTCACCGACCCCATCTTCTGGCCGATGCACCTGCGGTCATCATATAAAGTTAGGCACCATCATTTAAATAATCAGTAGGAGGATAAAAACTAATGCTAAATCATGCCTTGAAGGTGCAAACATAAATATGCGGTCATGATACTACAAAAATCTGCCTACACACGAGAAATTAGTCCCCTTTTGATAATTCATTTAGTTCTGCCACCTGGATGTAGATTACCGGACATTCTCTTTACTTGGTCATGATATGATGGTGACGTCATATTGATATTGAAGGAAATCGGGTCCAAGGAACATGATCCCAAGGAAAGAGCTTTGAAGAATATCACCCTCCCAAGGAGATGACGTCATCACGATATGTCAAGTTTTGCTTATCGGGTCATATTTTAAGATCAAGATGATATTTGGAACATGACCCCCGCAGGTAAGATGACCTTCCTTTCGAAAGATCGGGGTGATGTTAGCAGAAGGGTGGCCTTGTTTATCACTGCAGTTATCATGATGTCATCGTCATGTTTATCGGATAGGAGTGATGTTTGAAATAGTGCCTGTGCGAGGCAAAAGGATGATGACATCATCAGGAGGTGGTTTCCTTTGTTCATCGAGCTTGGATGATGTCATCATCATACTGGCCATGGGGTGATATTTCAGAAGATCATGATATTCAAAAGATTGGCTGATCTTCAAAAAGAAAATGGGTGATGCACAAAAGGTCGGGGTGATGCATCCACATCAGGGTGATATTTGGCGAGGAGGGTGATCTTTCAGAATATCGGGTGACATTTGAAACATCAGGTGATATTTGAAAGATGATGATCCCCTTAGACTAAAATGACCTCTTGTCAGAATATCAGGATGAAGTCATCTGGATGATGACTTGGTTTAGCGCTGCGGCACTATGATGTCATCGTCATGTTATGCAGGAAAGGTCATGTCTGAAAATATACCTCCGCGAGATAAAAAGGATGATGATGTCATCTTCATGTGACATTTCTTGTTTATTGGGTTCTAATGATGTCATTAGGATATTGGTTCGGGGTGATATTTCGCGACAGGAGGATATTGAGAAATATTGGGTTATATTGAGAAACATGATCCTCGCGAGATACATAAGGCTGTTGACGGGTAAAGGTCACTATCACCTAAAATTGACGTTTGGATATTTGGACTGCATGATTTATCAAGTGATAAATTAGATCAGGATGACCCTCTGTAATATGACTGATGTTAAGAAATATGATCCTCCCCCTGTGAATATCAGGTTTGACCAGAACTTTGACCAAGCATAACTTTCTTACCTGGCTGAATTTCAGGGTGATGTAAAAGGCAAACTTGCTTAGAATTTTACACTCTTTCACATGGCAAGCTTCCTGAGGCAAGATTCAAACCTTTGAATTTTGGGCTCATACAGGAGGATCATCATGCACCTGATATGATGATGCTATTTACCATTACCGCCCAGAGCACAAAAACAAAGGGGGCAAGCCACAACAGGGGTCCTCATTTTGCTAAGGGGCAAAAAGGGGCGTGTTGTGAACATCACAACAACTAGAAACTAAACAAAACAATAAAAAACAAAGACCATTAAAGGAAACTGAAAGAAATACATGCATAACTTCCAACCATCTCTCTTGCAGATCATCATCTAACTTGAGACTCAATGTATTCAATAATGTGCATGAATTTTCCTTTCAGTCTAAGTGGGTGCATGTGATTAATTATCCTCATCTTGAAGATTAGTTGAACAAATCAGTGACTAACATTAGCCTACATAGGTGAGGATGTTCCCTTATAGCCAACCAGATAGAGCCTTGCTGCCAGTAGGTGTCCATAGCCCCGACAAGGATATCATTACAATTCTCCTAAGTAGAGCCCCACTGCCAGCGAGCGTCTATAGCCCCAGTAGAGTTAGTTAGATGGCTTAACCTGGATTTTTAGTAAAATCCATTTTATTGCTTTACATTTTATATTTTTGGTAGAACTTCATAAGATGTTGCATTTGTAACTTCATCATCATGATGCAAGGAGTGGTCACTTGCTGAAATTAAGCTGAGAATTGTAATGGTAGCAAGGGTGACCTCTGATTTTTCACCTAATATCTACACTGGTAGGTTCAACCAACCCAAGGATTTTAGGTGTGTCATTGTGAGAAACATCCTTGAATACTCAACCCATTCTTATTGAATACAAAATTTCACAAGTCAAACAACTCTCCACATTCATGGCAGTCACAACAAGTTATGCATAAATTTAAAACAATTAACCTGAATGATTTGGATTTTTTTTGTGGTTGTTAGTTTGCTCCTGCATGCTCTAAATCAAAAGAAAGATCCCTGCTGAGGACAACAAAGCAACCAAACAAAACAAACAAAAGGAAGGAGATTGTACAAACAACCGCACAACAAATATACATTATGATACACATGACTGTCATGATGCTACTTCAGGCCTGAAAATAGTGCTTGAGGAACTGTCCATTAACTGGCAATGGGGCATCCTCACCTGTTAAGGACTTGAGCTTGTAGGTGTTGTCTCCTAATATTTTAGAAATTTGAAAGGGGCCTATCCAGAGTTTGTCAAACTTACCATGGTCACCCTTCCTTTCATGTGCTTTGTCCCACATCAGGACTAGATCTGAGATCCGGAAAGCCTTAATTTTAGCCCTTTTGTCAAACCATCGCTTGACAACAACCTAATGTTTAGCAAACTGGTTAATAGCTTCACTTCTTTTTTCATCTAGGTGCATCAGCTACAACAACCTAACCTCCTGTTTGTTATTTATGCCTAGGTATTCTTGTGCAAACTGTAGTGTAGGAATCTTTAGGTTAACATGGAGGAGGGGATCCACCCCATATACTAGGTGAAAAGGTGAGTTTCCTAATGCAACCTTATTTCTGGTTCTATCTACCCACAAGGCATATTTCAACAGAGTGTCCCATTCCCTTGGGTTCTTATCTATCAACTTCTTTATGATGTTAAGCAAGTTCTTGTTTGTGGGTTCTGCTAATCCATTCCCTTAGGGACAATAATTGGAGGAGAGTTTCAAGATGACCCCATGGTCAAAAGCCCAACCTGATAGTTTTATTGAAGCAAAGGCAGGTCCATTATCACACACTAAAGCATATGGAACTCCATACCTGGTCACTATGTTGCTTTCCAAAACTTAATGACATCCTCAGCATTACATGTTTTACTGCTGACAACTTCAGTCCACTTGGTACAGTAGTCAGTAATAGTCAAGACATACCTGTGGCCTAAGGATGATGGAGGATTGATGGGTCCTATGAAGTCCATACACCACTGAGCAAATGGGTGCATCCCCATCACTGGCTGCAGAGGTTGAGCAGTATATTTATCTCTATTTGCAGCAACTTGACACACATGACAGTATTTGGTGTGTTCAGTAGTGTCCTTGAAAATCGTAGGCCAATAATACCCTACCTTGAGGATGGCATGAGTGGTGGCCAAGGATGATCCATGTGCAGTCCCAAATTTATCATGCAGTTTCGCTAGTACCTTGTCTGCTTCTGGTTTTTCCAAGCACCTCAAGTATATCCCCTCATAGTTTCTCTTAAAAAGGACTCCTCCTTTCATCATATATTTCTATGCTTTTATCTTTAGGGCTCTCCTCTGTGAGGCCTACAATCTTGGGGGACATCTCCCAGTGATCAGGACATGCCTAACATCTAAATACTATGTTCCATCATCTCTTGCATCTACAGCATACTGTTGGCTCAGGATGTTAGGGTCTATCTCTGATATCATTTGACTCAAAGCTTGTCCTCTTACCAACCTCATGGGTGTGATATCCATGTCATACTCCTGGAGGATGGTGATCCATTTGGCCCTCTTCTCACCTGGCTCACTTTGCATTAGCAGCATCTTTATTGCTGCATCAGGTACCACAGCAATCACCTTACTCCTCAAGATGTAGTGCCTGAACTTCTTGACTGCTCGAACCAGAGCAAGTGCTTGTCTTTCAACATCCATGTACCTGAGCTCTGCATCTCTGAAAGGATAGCTCATGAAGGCTATAGGCTTCTCCTGCTTTTCTTCATTTCTCTGGGTTAGCACTGCTGCAGAGGTATATTCTACGGCAAATGAGTAGATGTAGAAGTCCCTGGTGTAATATGGACTGATCAGGACTAGAGCATCTGAAATAGCTTTCTTAATGTCTTCAAAAGCTGCTCTAGCTTCAGGTGTCCACTCAATCTTGGCATTCCTTTTGAGCATGGCATTCAGGGGCCTAACTATCTCTGCAAAGCCAGTGATGAACTTCCTAACAAAATTAATCTTACCAAAGTAAGATTTGAGCTCTGTCTTGCTTCCAGGCAGTTGTATTTTCATGATGGACTCTACTCTATCAAGATCAATGATGATCCCATTCTCAGTTATCAGGTGACCCAGCAACTTCCCGGTGGTCATCCCAAATATGCACTTCTTGGGATTTAAGGATATCCCGTACTGCTCGCACTTCTTCAGCACCTTTCTTAGGTCCTCTACATGGTTTTTTCTATCTTTGGAAAACACAGTCAGGTCATCCATGTAGATCACTATGTACTTACCGATTAAGCCTCTGAAGGCTATGTCTATTGCCTGCTGGAAGGTGGCTCCAACGTTTATCAACCCAAATGGCATGCGTCTGTAGGTGAAGATCCCCCATTTAGTGGTGAATACGGTTTTCAATCTATCAATTCTGTCCACCATCACCTGATTGTAACTAGAGAAGCCATCCAAGAAGGACATCATCTTGGCTCCATTCACAACCTGTAGGACTTCATCTAGGGAAGGCAAAGGATAGTTATCCTTTTCAGAAGCTCTATTCAAATTCCTGAAATCCACGCACAGCCTGATGTCTCTATTCTTCTTCCTCATGGGTACCAGGTTCGCCACCCACATGGAGTGTCTCATAGGAAATATGATCCTGGCATCAAGCAGTCTTTTAACTTCTTCAAAGATGATGGGCTCCAGTAGGGCATTGACAGGTCTCTGTCTCTACCTAAAAGGCTTGGCATCTGGCTTCAAAGGAATAATATGAGTGATGACAGAAGTGTCATAAGTCTTCAGCTCATCATATGTCTAGGCAATGACATGGATGTAGTCCTAGAGAGCCTGGGTTATCCCTTTGAACTCTTCATCCATGCAGACCTTTCCAATCAGGACATTTCTTTCTTTACCACCTTGCCCAATGTCAACTGGAGAGTACTGCCCCTCCTCGGCTTTTGGGAGGTCCTTCTATTTTAGCATGTTGTCTAGGTCAAATGCTCTCTCTAGCTCTATCATTCCCTTAGGGATCCTATTGCTAGGCAACTCCAGGATTTCTCCTTCTTCCCAGACATGATCTTCCATGTTAACTTCATCTATGATCTGTGCCTCAAAAACATCTCTATTGGAAATAAAATCCAATATATGTTGATCATCATCAAATACTTGAAGATTGGTTACATTATCAGGTACTAAAGGCACTGATATTAATTCAACTGAGAACCTTTTGAGACCTGATATGGACAAAGGTTCCAAAGCACTGGCAGCTTGGGCCAAAGCATTTGCTCTATGGTTTTGCTCTCTGGACACATGGGTGATATTGAAGGCATCAAAATCTTCTATCAGGTTCCACACCCTGTGCCTATAGTTAGACAACCTTTTGTATTTGTAGGAGTATATACATCTTACCTACCTGACAACTAATTTTGAGTCTCCATAGACATGCAAAATTCTCACCTTCTTGCTAAGTGCAAACAACATCACATGAATTAGAGATTCATACTCTGCTACATTATTTGTACATGGGAATTGCAACCTGTATGCTGCTAGGTAGGATTTTCCTGATGGATTAATGAGGTTCACTCCTATTCCAGCTCCTTGCTTTGACTTGGATCCATCAAACCCAAGGATCCATGGCTTGTCTTCATCTAAAGGCTTGTCTGGGGCTTCTTTCTTCCTTTTGGCTCTGGCAGTTGCACCACCGGATATCCACTTCAACTTTGGTATCTCTGTTTTCTTAGGCACCACTTCATCAGCCTCATGGGAAGCTGACATTTCTTCTTTTCTTTTATCATTAGGAGGAACATCCCCTGGATTAGGCAATGTCAATCTTCTTAAAATGTGCAGGCACAATGAACAAGATGCTTCTGAATGAGGTGCCTCATGTAACCTGCACCATCCTCCAACCAAGACATCCTAAGGAGGTCTTTGCTGCTGCATCATCTTTTGCATTTCTTTTGACAGGAACTCTTTGAATTTGGACAGACTACTGCCCCTATCTTCATCAGACAACTCATAATTTGACTCCATCAAACACTCACTCCCAGGGGTGATTTTCTCCTTGTTCTTAGCATTACTCCTTTTGCCAACCAGTATCCCTTCTGTTACCTTAACAGGATCCTCATCATGATGTGTGCTTCCTCTCACTCCTACAAAAGACAAACAAGGATCAACATCATTACCATTATATGCAGCACTTACCGTAGATGATGATGACGCCTCATGGTATGCCTGTTCCAGCTCCAGCATGTCTAGGCAGACCTCACATGTCTTTTCAGAATGAGCCTCATTATGCAACCTACACCATCCACTAATTAAAATATCATGAATAGGTATGTTTAACAATTGGCAGTATTTCACCCCTTTAAGCAGATGCATCTCAAAATTATTGAAGTGATCTATCTCTATCTCGTTTCTAAGATTACAACTAGGTTCTAGATATGCATCATCATCCCGAGGGTTATCATCATGATCGTGTATGTCAAGCATCAGGATCTCCTCTACCCTAGCAGTCAGAGGTCTGGTGGAGTAAACTCCAGGTTCCACATTCACATACATGAGTTCGTTGGTTTTGTTATATTCGGTAATCATGTGTTTCATGCGAGGTTCAGCTTCAATCCTGATCTGGTTAGGTATTCCCTTCTAGGGCAACCACATGTGACTAAAGTCAGTAGACATTTATCCATTGAGGGTCTTTGACCAATCCCTACTGAGCAACATTCCGTATGCATCAGGTATATCAACTACCTGGATATCAATATAATGCTAGATTCTGGGATCCGAGGCTAGTTGCATATGGATGAGGGTTAGTTCCCCTACCACGTTTACTTCCGTTTTGTCCAGCTGGGTTACTTTCTTCAAGGATTTGGCAGGATGTAACCCCAAGGCATTGCATATGGATAAGGGCATCACGTTGGTAGATGCTCCTGAGTCCACTAGACAGTTGTGTAGGTTCTTACCGAACATCCTTACGGTTAGGAGGAAGGGAGGTGACTCACTTTTGTCTTTTTATAGGGTCATGTGGGAGGTCTCTACAGCTTGGACAGTGGCCGAGGTTTTTAATTTTGTATTAGCATCCCTGGCAGCATGATCTTTATTTCCAAACTGGCCTGGGGTATGGCTGTCTTCCTTTTGGGTAGGACTGTCTAAAGATTTCACAAAAGCACTTTTGATAGCAGGGGTCCTAAGCAGTTTTGACAATGGCAGGCTAATCTTAACCTTCTTCATCTCATCAGTTAGGTAAGAAACCAATTTGTCAGGTCTAGGAGGTGGATTTGTGGCTTTTGGTGTTGCATTTTGTGGTGTCAAGTGATGCACACTGACTTTGGGAAATCTAGGGTTATTATTTGCCTGGGGATCAGGTGGAGTATTGAAGTTGTTTGGAGGCAATGAGGTAGTCAAAGGGCCAGCAAACTGATTTGAGTTATTCCTCAGGTTGTAGTTATGTCTACCTTGAGGTTGCTGTTGATAAGCATTGACTTCCTCATGTTCCACTGATGGCTCATTCTCATCTTCAAATGGGAAAACATAGTTGAATTCAAGAGCCATGGCTGATTCCTCACATGTTGAGGTGTAATCTTGATGTGATGAGGTTGCATGCTGATGAGGATGATGCATGAAGCTTTCCAGCACTAAGGTGATATCATACTCACAGGGGACAATCTCATTTCCCTCTACATAAGGTTGGTTTCCTGAAGTACTGGAGACTTCAGCTTAAAAAATGCTGGCTGCAACCCTAAATTGGGAGCAATCTAACTTTGCATGAGCGTTGGTATTATGAATCTTGCACCAGTTTGCAAGTGCCACCTCAACAAGGTTTACTCTGGTGGTCTATTTAGATTCACCAGGAGGCTGATTATCCAGGGGTGATGGCAAGGAACCATTGTTTGGCCTAGTGTTCCACACTCTAGGCTATCTAGGAAGATTGTTGTTACCATTATTGTTATTGTAATTATTGTTGTACCCCTTGTCAGGATAGTTTAGTATGTCATTGGCATAGCCTCTGTTTTGGTTAGGCTGAGAGTAAAAGTTCTGATTTCTTAGATGGGTGACCTCAGTGGTAAGTTTCCTAAGCTGGGCTGATATTTCTTTGATTTCTTCTTTCTCTTCCTGAGCCTTTGCCACTACATTTTCTGCTTGGGGCTTGAAAAAAGAAGACCCATTGTTATTGTTGGGTTGTTCTACAGCATGTGGCACTTGTGTCTGATAGGGCAACATCTGGCTATTCCCACTTGGTGGTGGCATGACACTGAGTGGAGGTATTTGCAAAGGGGCTGGCATCATGGCTGAAGGTATCATAGCCCTGTTGGTCTGTTGGTGGATAGGATATGTTGGATAGCTTGGAAGTGAAGGGAAGGTGACATTTGGTGTGGGGGCAAGAGCTAATTGTTGGCTGACTTTGATAGCTTCCCCAAAGGCCTCTGCTAAAGTTGTTACGCCAGGATGTGTCCTCCTGATAAACATGGAGGTCAAGGGATCTAAGGCTGGGTAGTAAATGCTCCTGGGAGCTTCATCTATTACATTATAAGGAGCTACTAGCTTAGACAACATCTTCTGGAATCTAGCATTGAAGTTTGCTATAGGCTCCCCCTCAGACCTCTTGATAGTGGCAAATAAATGGCAGTTTGTTGAAGGGTCTATAGGCACCTTGAACCTATCCTTGAAAGCTTTCTCCAAGGCATCCCATGAGTTGACTGAACCTTGGCCCAAACTAATCTACCAGTTGTAGGTCTCTTCTCCTAAGGAGAAGGGAAACAACCTACAGACCACATCTTCATACTCAATCCTAGCCCTATAATAGGCTTCTTTGAAGGTTCTGACATGATCATCAGCATCCTGATATGGGTGGTATCTAGGATAAATTTTATCTAGATTTTTGGGTAGAGCATGATATGCATTGAAGATCAAAGGTGACTCTGCTGTGAAGAATGACATTGCAACCAGAGGGGGTTCGATCTGAGGTGTGACTGGATGAGGTTGAACCTGTGGTGTGACAGAAGGCCCTGCAGGTATGTGTAGGCCAATAGGAGTTGCAGGAGTAGGCCCTGGTGAAGCTCCAGATGTACTAGGATCAGGGGAGTGATGAAGGTCCACAGTCCTAGGTCTGAATCCCCTGGTAGGTAGTTCTTCAAAGGATCCACTAGAACTAGACCTGGTGTTTGGCTTAGAAGCCAGGATTCTTCAAATTTTAAGAAAGATAGGCTGGTTTATGGTTAGATTTGGAAACTGATAGGATACTTAAGCAATGTTTGCAGGAATCTATAGTTTTCTTGTTTGGCCATCCTTCTAGTGCCAGTTTAGGTGTTGATGGTGATGTTAGTCACACATAACACTCAAACAAAAGTTACACATCAACCCTTGTTTATCCTAAAAGATACAATGAATTCATAAAATTCATGATCCCAAGTCCCCGGTGATTAGGTCATAATCTGCTAAGATCTCTCAGTGGTTGATGTGCGTTGTTGTTTTCCATTTTGGGGTCTTACGTGAATCAGTAGGTTCTAGTTCTGCAACAATGCTTTCAGGGAAGTTACTCTACACAGCATATACCTCCAAATGATATGCCTAAGGTGATATTTTCATGAGCTCTACCCTTATCAGTGATTTCTTGCATGAAATTTTCAATGGTACATGCATCTAGCTCAAGAATATGCTAAGGACGATCAAGTATCTACGGGATGTCCACATATTCCCCTATTCTTCTTAATATTTACCATGATGTGCAATTATGGAAGTGATTTCTATAAAATTAAAATAAGAAAAAGGGTTAAAGAGAGAGATATTCCTAAGATTTACTTGACTGAGATCACTAACCCACATACATGTTCCCATACAGTAATGAAGAGAAGAAAACTGAAATCATACTTCACCAGGATATTCCACAAATCAGCATGATCCAATGCAAATCTTCAGAGATAGAGTTGACAACAACATGCAATGAAATGAAAGCGCTTCTAAAGAACACAACATCCACTAGTACATATCCAGAAATCAACTTGAAGATTACTTAAGGTTTACAATCATGATGTAATCTGAAGCTTCATCTCCATACAGTATGTTCATAAAACATGCATATTTACGGTGATCATGAGGGAAGAACCTTGAATGTTTCAACAATTCAGTTCCCACTAGTCTCAGCAATCTGGTCTACTACCTGAAATTTCTACCGGTCTCCCTTGTATGATTGACCTCCTTCTTCCTTAATGGGATGCCCCCCTTAATAAAACATTCCACCTCCATAGTGGGATGCCCACCTTAATAAAATATTCCACTTCCATAATGGGATGCCCACCTTCTTAAAAAAAACAATAAAATATTCTTCATAATGGGATGCCCACCTTAATAGAATATTCCACCTCCATACTCCACTTGCACGCCGTCGGGTCAAATCTACATATTGACCCTCCATAGGCCTTGCGTGTATTTCTTGTTTGACCAAAGTTATACATCAGGTTCCAAAATAATTTCAAATTCCTCCCACTCTACTTTCCCACCATTTTCCATTTGAATATCGGGCTGCACTTTGAAATTCTTCGTTGATTAGGATATGATGATGATGTCATCAGGATGGACTGGCCTTGCTAAAGTGTGAAAGGATGACATCATTGGGTTCTGGGATGGCTCAAAATCCACCTGCCTTGCTTTTCCATCACGACTGTACATCATCATGATCATCGGTGAAACCCCACCTGATCGGAACGAGCCAACAATGTCTCACCGACCCCATCTTCTGGCCAATGTACCTGCGGTCATCATATAAAGTTAGGCACCATCATTTAAATAATCAGCAGGAGGATAAAAACTAATGCTAAATCATGCCTTGAAGGTGCAAACATAAATATCTGGTCATGATACTACGAAAATCCACCTGCACATGAGAAATTAGTCCCCTTTTGATAATTCATTCAGTTCCACCACCTACATATAGATTATCAGACATTCTCTTTACTTGGTCATGATATGATGGTGACATCACATTGATATTGAAGGAAATCGGGTCCAAGGAACATGATCCCGAGGAAAGAGCTTTGAAGAATATCACCCTCCCAAGGAGATGACGTCATCAGGATATGTTGAGTTTTGCTTATTGGGTCATATTTTAAGATCAGGATGATATTTGGAACATGACCCCCGTGGGTAAGATGACCTTCCTTTTGAAAGATCGGGGTGACGTTAGTGGAAGGGTGGCCTTGTTTATTGCTACAGTTATCATGACGTCATTGTCATGTTTATTAGATAGGAGTGATGTTTGAAAAAGTGCCTGTGCGAGGCAAAAGGATGATGATGTCATCAGGAGGTGATTTCTTTTGTTCATCGAGCTTGGATGATGTCATCATCATACTGGCCATGGGGTGATATTTTAGAAGATCATGATATTCAAAAGATTAGCTGATGTTCAAAAAGAAATCGGGTGATGCACAAAAGGTTAGGGTGATGCATCCACATCAGGGTGATATTTGGCGAGGAGGGTGATCTTTCAGAATATCGAGTGACATTTGAAACATCAGTTGATATTTGGCGAGGAAGGTGATCTTTCAGAATATCGGGTGACATTTGAAACATCAGGTGATATTTGAAAGATGATGATCCCCTTAGACTAAAATGACCTCTTGTCGGAATATCAGGATGACGTCATCTGAATGATGACTTGGTTTAGTGCTGCGGCACTATGACGTCATCGTCATGTTATGCAGGAAAGGTCATGTCCAAAAATATACCTCCGCGAGGTAAAAAGGATGATGATGTCATCTTCATGTGACGTTTCTTATTTATCAGGTTCTAATGATGTCATCAGGATATTGGTTCGGGGTGATATTTCGCAACAGGAGGATATTGAGAAATATCAGGTTATATTGAGAAACATGATCCTCGCGAGATACATAAGGCCGTTGACAGGTAAAGGTTTAGGTGTTGATGGTGATGTTAGTCACACATAACACTCAAACAAAAGTTACACATCAACCCTTGTTTATCCTAAAAGATACAATGAATTCATAGAATTCATGATCCCAAGTCCCTAGTGATTAGGTCATAATCTGCTAAGATCTCTCAATGGTTGATGTGTGTTGCTGTTTTCCATTTTGGGGTCTTACGTGAATCAGTAGTTTCTGGTTCTGCAACAATGTTTTCAGGGAAGTTACTCTACACAGCATATACCTCCAAATGATGTGCCTAAGGTGATATTTGCATGAGCTCTACCCTTATAAGTGATTTCCTACATGAAATTTTAAATGGTACATGCATCTAGCTCAAGAATATGCTAAGGATGATCAAGTATCTACGGGATGTCCACATATTCCCCTATTCTGCTTAATATTTACCATGATGTGCAATTATGGAAGTGATTTCTATAAAATTAAAATAAAAAAAAGGGTTAAAGAGAGAGATATTCCTAAGATTTACTTGACTGAGATCACTGACCCACATACATGTTCCCATATAGTAATGAAGAGAAGAAAACTGAAATCATACTTCACCAGGATATTCCACAAATCAGCATGATCCAATGCAAATCTTCAGAGATAGAGTTGACAACAACATGCAATGAAATGAAAGCGCTTCTAAAGAACACAGCATCCACCAGTACATATCCAGAAATCAACTTGAAGATTACTTAAGGTTTACAATCATGATGTAATCTGAAGCTTCATCTCCATACAGTATGTTCATAAAACATGCATATTTACGGTGATCATGAGGAAAGAACCTTGAATGTTTCAACAATTCAGTCCCCACTAGTCTCAGCAATCTGGTCTACTACCTGAAATTTCTACTGGTCTCCCTTGTATGATTGACCTCCTTCTTCCTTAATGGGATGCCCCCCTTAATAAATCATTCCACCTCCATAGTGGGATGCCCACCTTAATAAAATATTCCACTTCCATAATGGGATGCCCACCTTCTCAAAAAAAATAATAAAATATTCTTCATAATGGGATGCCCACCTTAATAGAATATTCCACCTCCATACTCCACCTGCATGCCGTCAGGTCAAACTTGCATATTGACCCTTTGTAGGCCTTGCGTGTATTTCTTGTTTGACCAAAGTTATACATCAGGTTCCAAAATAATTTCAAATTCCTCCCGCACTACTTTCCCACCATTTTCCATTTGAATATCGGGCTGCAATTTGAAATTCTTCGTTGATCAGGATATGATGATGACGTCATCAGGATGGACTGGCCTTGCTAAAGTGTGAAAAGATGACATCATCAGGTTCTGGGATGGCTGAAAATCCACCTGCCTTGCTTTTCCATCGCGACCGCACATCATCATGATCATCGGTGAAACCCCACCTAATCAGAGCGAGCCAACAATGTCTCACCGACCCCATCTTCTGGGCGATGTACCTGCGGTCATCATATAAAGTTAGGTACCATAATTTAAATAATTAGCAGGAGGATAAAAACTAATGCTAAATCATGCCTTGAAGGTGCAAACATAAATATCCAGTCATGATACTACGAAAATCTGCCTGCACACGAGAAATTAGTCCTCTTTTGATAATTCATTCAGTTTTGCCACCTGCATGTAGATTATCGGACATTTTCTTTACTTGGTCATGATATGATGGTGATGTCACATTGATATTGAAGGAAATCGGGTCCAAGGAACATGATCCCGAGGAAAGAGCTTTGAAGAATATCACCCTCCCAAGGAGATGACGTCATCAGGATATGTCGAGTTTTGCTTATTAGGTCATATTTTAAGATTAGGATGATATTTGGAACATGACCCCCGTGGTTAAGATTACCTTCCTTTCGAAAGATTAGGGTGACGTCAGCGAAGGGTGGCCTTGTTTATCGCTGTAATTATCATGATGTCATCATCATGTTTATCGGATAGGAGTGATGTTTGAAAAAGTGCATGTGCGAGGCAAAAGGATGATGATGTCATCAGGAGGTGATTTCCTTTGTTCATCGAGCTTGGATGATGTCATCATCATACTGGCCATGGGGTGATATTTCAGAAGATCATGATATTCAAAAGATCAGCTGATCTTCAAAAAGAAATCGGGTGATGCACAAAAGGTCAGGGTGATGCATCCACATCAGGGTGATATTTGGCGAGGAGGGTGATCTTTCAGAATATCGGTGACATTTGAAACATCAGGTGATATTTGGCGAGGAGGGTGATCTTTCAGAATATCGGGTGACATTTGAAACATCGGGTGATATTTGAAAGATGATGATCCCCTTAGAGTAAAATGAGCTCTTGTCAGAATATCAAGATGACATCATCCAGATGATGACTTGGTTTAGCACTGCGGCACTATGACGTCATCGTCATGTTATGCAGGAAAGGTCATGTCCGAAAATATACCTCCGCGAGGTAAAAAGGATGATGATGTCATCTTCATGTGACGTTTCTTGTTTATTAGGTTCTAATGACGTCATCAGGATATTGGTTCGGGGTGATATTTCACGACAGGAGGATATTGAGAAATATCAGGTTATATTGAGAAACATGATCCTCGCGAGATACATAAGGCTGTTGACAGGTAAAGGTCACTATCACCTAAAATTGACGTCTGGATATTTGGACAGCATGATTTATCGGGTGATAAATTAGATCAGGATGACCCTTTGTAATATGACTGATGTTAAGAAATATGATCCTCCCCTTGTGAATATCAAGTTTGACCAGAACTTTAACTGAGCATAACTTTCTTACCTGGCCGAATTTTACGATGATGTAAAAGGAAAACTTGCTTAGAATTTTACACTCTTTCACATGGCAAGCTTCCTGAGGCAAGATTCAGACCTTTGAATTTTGGGCTCATACAGGAGGATCATCATGCACCTGATATGATGATGCTTTTTACCATTACCGCCTAGAGGACAAAAACAAAGGGGGCAAACCACAACAGGGGTCCTCATTTTGCTAAGGGGCAAAAAGGGGCGTGTTGTGAACATCGCAATAGGTCGATTTGTCCACATGATGAGGTCAGTTGTCAAAGTTAGTATTTCACATTATTAACCTCATGGTTGGAAAGTGCATAAAATTCCACGCAGGTTTGCCTTTTGGATCACCCCAAAATTGTCTAAGGGGAGAAAGTTATGTTGGGTCAAAGTTTTGGTCAAACCTAATTTTCTAAGGAGGGGTCATATTTCAAATGTCAATCATATTAGACAAGATCACCCTGATATAAGTTTATCACCTGATAATCACTTGATCCGCAAAGTGTGGATGTCAATTTTACGTAAGGGTTGATATCTACCTATCAAACGACTTCATTTATCTTGTAGGAGTCATATTTTTTAATATCTGTCATCTTACGAATATCACCCTATGCCAATATGATGGTGACGTCATCCAAATCCAATACATGAAGAAATCACTCTGATGATGATGTCATCATTCCATTCTATCCGTGGAGTTATATATTTGATGCCCATCATATTCAATAACATGACAGTGACATCATCAAAAAATAGATATTAAATGAAGTCGTCGACACGGTGACGTCACCCTAATATTCTGAGGGGGTCATTTTATTTGCAGGGTCATATTTTAAACATTCCCTGATCTTAAACTCATGACCCAATATACACATGGTCACCATTGACCACATCACCCGATTCCTTTGCATTTAGTTTTGCCGCTCTAAGGCAGGGGGTCATTTTATCAAGATGGAGTCATATTTTGAATATCACCCGATCTTTTGAAGATCATCCCCTCCCTGTTTCCTGACATTAAATACACTTAAATGTGGTAGATAGATTCCCACCGATTACAAATACAAATCAAACACTTGGCATCATCCATGAATTCCCTGTAGAAGACAACGGATTTGGTTGAGCCAACACAGTTTTACCCTAATTTGCCATATGGATGTGTTTAAAGGTAATTTTCATTTACCTTGCAAAAAAATGAGAAATTACAAAGCAGAGAAGTCAAAACCTCATACAGCTACCTGTTAACAGATTGGATCCTTTAGCGTAACGGAATGGGTGATCTTTAGCATTTACAACCCTTTTCCGTAATCAGTCATCTAACCCAGGAGGAAAGCACTGTCAGGTAAGTAACAAAAAACCCTCATGTTGTCATTTTTTGCATGTTCAGGTAGAGTATATGTGCTTTTTCATAGCTTGGCTCTGTGAATATGCTTATCATGATGAAGTAATTGATAATATATAGAGTATGCATGATGTTATAGAAATGTATGATGTTGTATGAATGCATGTGGACATTGTAAGGTAAGACAAATCATGTTTGTTGCAAGAGTCCATGGTGGATCTTAGAAAGAATAGGTCTAACTCAGATTTTCTCAAGCCTATGTTTGTTCAGCCCGATGGGGTACAATTTAAGTATGGCATCATTGGTGACACTCACCAAGGGGATACGGACCTGGAAGCATGGTCAACAAGGGTAGACTATGATAAGGATAATCCCATTCTGGATGGGGTATATGTTTCAGGAATGTGGCATGCATCTGGCTTTCCATATGCCATGGACACCCCAAAGCTGGTAGTGGAATGTGCCAGAAATTATAACCCTGAGACCAAGTGGGTGGAGAAGCATGGTAGAATTTATGCAGACTTCTCAATCAAGGGCATCACCTCTACTTTTAATCTGCCAGATGGGAAGAAGGTGGTGAGTGTAGATCTATGCAAGCTAGAAACAAAATACAATAATAATAAGAAAAATGCAAGGAAGAGGATGTATTAGTGGACGTTAAAGAGCAGCACCTACACTATCTCAGCCAAATTGCCTGTACATTTATATAAGTTTGATTTTGATGAAGAGTACCAGTATATGATTGGTCTACTGAGTAGGATGACAAGTAAGCCTCATACTGGGAATTTCGAGAATTGGATGTTTGGAATCATCCAGATGGTCCTATATGTAGATAACAGGTCATTATGGGCCAATATCATCAGTGATGCACTAGATGAAGGGATGAGGAACCTAGGAGGCCAGACATGCTTATTCTATATGACCTCATATGTGGTGTACTCATGTGCTTACAAGGGAACTTTTGATGCCTTGAAGGCAGTGTGTAAAGCTAGAGGTGATGCAGATGATGCCCACATATGGGATCACTATCCTCAGCTACAAAGAAAGGATTACCTCCTGGATTACAAATTGGTAAATGATGCATTCTCTATGCATCTAGAACCATGGAGAAGGAAAGGACCAAAAGACTGAGTATGGAGGCTCAGGAAGTTGTTTATAGACATGGGGCCTAGTTTATCTAGTTTGCCACCTTCTCATACATAAGGATAGAGGGATTTGAAGGACACCCCCTTATGCTGCCAAGATACCCTACCGATGGGGTTGTCTTAATGGAGTTCGTCAGGCAGGTGTCTACCATAGTTGAAGCCTACAAGGAACAGAAGAAGATACCTCTGGTGTTATTTCTAGTATCTATGGGTTGGTATATGTGCTCAGACTTAGAGAGCATAAAGCATATCATGGGAGGGTTGAAACTGATGTATCTGTAGCCATTTCCTTTGGCCAGATCTTATGATCCCTATGGCAGGATGTAGAAAAAATTGGGAAAACCGGTGCATCAGAAGCATCTAGAAGATTTTTGGACCGACTATGAGGATGAAGCTGAGGTGAGAAGGAAATAACAGAGGCTCACCTTGAACCAAATAAAGACATTTCACTGCATCTCGGTGCTAGCACAGCTGAGGAAGGATGATGGAAAAATTATGTCTAATGAATATGAAGACAAGAAGGTGTATAATAACACCATTTCAGCTCCTGATCTTATGCAGCCGGAGGATATATCCCTTGATTAGCCGACAGGTGGGGTGATATAGTTAACCCAAGCTTGGGTGGATGAGGAGATAAACAAATTGAAGAAAAGGGGTGTGGCTCTTACAATTGATACCAAAAAGAAGAGGTAAGAAATAGCTGATGAGGAGTATGATGATTTCCTCAGTCAGAAGAGAAAATCCAATGGGGAGAGATTGCCCACACAAAAGAAAAGGAAAAGTCCCCCTAGAGGTAAGAAAGCTGAAGATGAACCTAAAGGGGTGATAATTGAATGGATTGCCACGCCAGCTGTAGGTGCATCAACTTCAACTCAAGCATCCACATCATCTACATAGCCTCTGATTGACAAGCCAAAGACTAAGAGGGTCCTAAGGCCAGCTGTTGAAACTAAAGAGGTGCAGGTAGAGGGCCAATCCTTACAACAGGAAGTGGAAGAAGGCATCCCTTTAGATGAGGAGCAGGTAAACAAGGAACCTACAGGTGATGTCTTGATGATGGTCATTAAGAAGAGGAGGGTGATGCCACTGACATCACCACCCAAGAAGCAAAGAATATCCATGCAGGGGGATATCAGGGCTGACCCTATTGTATTGAGAGGAGCCAGTGGTGAAGCATTGAGGAAGGAACTGCAACATGATGTTTCACTTCCCACCATAATAAAATTCAAAACTGAGAAGGCAGAGGAACAAATAAGAGAAGATTTCAAAGCAGGTCAGGGTGGTCCTTTCTCTTTGGAGGACACCATAGAGTTATTGGATGATGAGCTAGTTCAAAGTGTGGCCTCTCAACGTATGGAAACTCTCGCTTCCAACACCCACATGACCCCTCATGGGACCCCATTAGCACAAATGGCGGTGTTGGAAGAAATAAAGCAGAGGAAGAAGTAAAACAAAGTAGCCCAGAGAGGACAACCCAATAGATAGGGCTTGATAAGTTAGTTGATTAGGTGACTAGCCCTGCAGTTATAGATTTAACATATAGGGGTGATGTAAGCCCCAAGGATAAAGTGGGTGCACCTGATGAAACAGAAAAGATTGAGGTGGCTAGGCAGGTGGAAAAGGAAACCACTGCTCTTGATATGGATTAGCAACAACATGAGATACCCGTAGAGCCAAAAATAGTAGAGGTTCAATAGAAGAGCGGGGATGATAAAGATATATCAGGTGGTGGTGCTGCTGCTCAAACGTAGGAAGATCTAGGAGATGCCTCAGGAGAAAAAGATAAATCAAGTCATGAGGACCCCAAGCCATAGGATGTCAGTGCATGAGGTACAGAACAAGAAATGACCCAAGATCAGAGTGATGCATAAGGCCAACACACAGAGACATCCACAAATGTCAATTGCCTCAGGATGAGAAAAATAGTAAAGTGGATGAAAGTCAGAAGGAGGGAGTATAGGATCAGGCATATGATCATAATGTGGACATTCCACAGGATCCTCCTTTGCAGAAAGAAGCCCCTCAGCAAGAAGAAATGCAACAAGATCCCCTCATGAAGAACTACACGAGGAATAAATTAAGAAAATGCCTTCTCGACCAAGAATAGAAGCAGACACTGGATTATAGGGTAGACATGATGTTGACAAAGAACATCAAGGATCTAGAGATGATGTGCCTCAATGGCTTGAAAGAGAAATAGGTATGGAACAAGGGTCTAAAATTTAGGAATTTGATGTTTCCACCTTGTTCGCTAAAACAATGATGAAGCCAAAGAGGAAGTCTAGATTGCCATCAGCCATAAAGAGAGATCCTGATACAGGAAAAAGGACTGCACAGGTAGCACTTCCTATGGTTGAGAAAGAGAAGGGCAAGATCACCCTGGATGAATTCCAAATCACAACTATTGATTTGGGTTTTTCGAATGAGGACCAGGAGGGTTAGGAAGGGAAGGACATTATTGATTCTTTGACCCAAAGGGTAAAGAAGGAGAAAGAGAAAAATAAAATACATAAGGAGCACATTGCTCAGTTACATTCTTACGTAAAAGGGTTAATTAACCCTGATAATACACTAGTCGATCTGGTAGTCCCATTGATTGTCATATCCCAGGAGGAGGTCACCAAGTTGGACCTCATAACACATTAGGCCATGAGCATGGAGAAATGGACGTTGTCAGCTGTAACTGGAGCTGTAGATGTTTTGAGAACCTCCCTACAAAGGTGGAATTCTTTAAGTAGTTGAAAAAGAAAGGTAGATAAAATGCAAAATGAAATAGGGAAACGGTCATTCCAATTGGAAAAGGACCTAACTGCTTTAAGTGAAATGAAGAGGATTGATCCTCAAGTCCTGATAAGCAACCAGGTAAATCTTTACATGATAATTTCAAGTCGGTAGCAAATGACCCCCTCACCCTCCTAACAGAGGAAGTGATGGATAAAATCATGAGGATAAAGGTCAAGGTGGAGACTTATAATGAGACTTTGAACAACAGAAAAGGTAAGCTGGAAGCACTCAGAGCTAAATTCTAGTCTCACAAACATGCCATAAAAAAATCTAGAATCCAAGATGGGGGAGAGGTGGATAAAATAGTACAGGCATATGAGCACATCAGGACAACAATGAAGGTCCACATACAGGAGGATGTACATCAAAGTGATAGTGATGCTGAAAGCAATTAAGATGATGACAATGATGAAGAAGAAGAAAATGAAGAAGAAGAACCTGAAGAATGAATGAGGGTGCATCACAAAGTGAATACATGCATAAGGTACTCATAAATAATGAGTCATCCAGATGGTTACCAACTGGCAACCTGTGCCATGAAGAAGAGTTGACTTAGTCAAAGGATAATTATCAACCGTTGATCTAAATGACAAATCTTGACCATTGGTCAATTGTAGTTGCCTCCCCACCTTATTCTATAAAAGGTGCAGGGTTGTAATATTTTGAACATCCGAAACTTAATTGAAATTTGATTGCTGAAATTTTAGGACTCATTTCAAAGTTATTGTAAATGTACATGTTATGCATACTGAATGAAAGAGAAGACATTTGATTACAAATCATCATAAATCTTGAGTAATCTGTGTTTGAAATCTGGATACATACATTGATTAGTTGCATTGCTTGGAGTATTCTTTTAAATTTCTTTTAAATTTCTTAATAGATCATCTCCATAATTGCAAATAACAAAGCATATTTAGAGTAAAAGCATGTCAAATTGACAAATATCATGCAAATTCATACAAATATCCATGAAATCCATGCACATACCTACTTATAGTCACATCATTTGAATAAATATACAGTGTAGAAGAAAGAACATGTTCATGATGATCAATGATCATAAGAATTGATCAAACTTGCAAATATATCAGCTATCTTTGGAAATAGAGTAGAGTTAACCTCTTTGTGGAGTAAATTTACAAGAAACAGTGCAATACTGGTCATCTAGACAAATGTAAGACCCCTTGAAATGGAAAACAGCATGTCACATCAACCTCTGAGTAATGTCAGATGATCATGACCTGATCAACAAAGACTTGGAGTCATCAACTTCTCCTAAGCTGATCGTACTTTACAAGATAATAAAGGTTTGTTGTGCAAATTTTTATGCATGTTGTTATGACTAACAATCATCATCAACATTTCCCAGCAGCTCTTCTATTATTTTCAATATTCATAGCAGCCTTCTAAGCTTCTGCAAGAGTAATAGGAGCCCTATTTTGAAGTTCATACGTGGTTTTGGGATCGAAAGCCTTTAAGTACAAAGCCAGGGCCATACCATCCGGGGTTTTCAACTCAGGTGATATTTTATGGTATATTTTTGAGGACCACTGGTTGAAATCAACCACTGACTCATTATGGTATTTTTGTATGTCTTTTAGTTCATGCACAACAAAATTTGGGTCACATTGATTTCCATATTGTTCTCTAAACTAATCTTTAAAGTCTTTAAAAGAACTGATTGAAGCATCAGGCAAATTCTTATACCAATCCCTAGCATCTTCTATCAGGGATAGCATAAATAATTTCATGACATCTTCATACTGCACATCGTAGCTATCCATAATTGTTTCAAAGCTTCTGATATGTTCTTCTGCTGAAATAGCATTATTCCCAGAAACGTTTGGGAGTGCATTTCTCAAATTATTGTCAATGGGGTCCGAACAAATCTGGTACCCAAATAAATCTTGCTGCCTGTATCTGTTTATATTCAAGGGTCCTTGCAGATTTTGATTCTGCTAGTATTGTTGGTGTTGGTGGCGAGGTATATGTTACCATATATTATGGTGTGGGTTTATATTTCCATGCACATTTTGTTGGTGAGGTGGGACATGTTGTTGACCAGGAGGTGGATATGTATTAACCATGGGTTGGGAAGTTGTATGAACATTATGTGATCTTGGGTTTTGTGGTGGGATGTTCTCCTACACATAATTAATGTTGCCAGGATTGTGTGGTGCTTTTGAAGCATTTAAAATGCTTACACTCTGATGTGACCCTTGTGGATTGCTTGCAGGAGCATGCCCACTTTTCTTATGGGGGGTATATATTTTGAGCTGCTTGTTGCACATTGAGATTTTATCTATTGTAACTCTTGCTTTATTCATTCTTCCTCTTCTTTTAGGTTGGCTAGCCTAAGCTCCTCCTGTAATTTCTGCAGGTCTTGTTGTACCTCATCAGGATTCTATGTGTCTTTTGGTGGACTACCTTGAGTCTCTATGGAAGCTATTTGATCCATAGACTCAAATTGAACTTCTCCACCTTGTTGAAGTGATATTTTATATTCATGCTCTGTTTGGGCTTGTATCCTTTCTCATTCAAGTTCTGCCTCAAATTCAAGTTGCTTTTGAGGGTCGGGTTTGAAATTGTAAACAATGTTACTCAAGTTGTCTTGTCCAAACTAGGTATAATGGCATCTTGATTGGAATCCCTCATGAAATTCTGATTCATGCAGAGAAGTAAAACTATTATGTGTTGTGAGCGGCTGATCTGAGGTATTTTATTGAATGCTATGATTACTGTTTAGGATTTGTTCTATCTAATTTGATGTTCCTCCATTCTTCTTAATAATGACCTTTGGAGGTGGGTAAGATTTCTTATCATTCAACTTCTTACCATCTATCTTGAACTGTGATACTTCAACACATAATGTATCTAGAATTTAGAGTAGAGTCGCCACCTCTCTTAGAGAGGAATGATTTTATGTTCTAGGTCTTTTTCCACCAGTAGAGTTATGATTCTTTAATTCCTTGACTCTATTTAGATGGTCTTCTACCAGGTTTTCTTATGTTTATCCCCAACAGAGTCCCCAATAGAGTCACCAATTTTGTTAGGTCTCAAAAATGTAGGTTATAACCCTTAAGAGGATACCAAGCTCTTTGGTAACGTTTTTGGCAAACAAAACGGGGTTAAATAATGTGGTTGAGAACCCCCTGCACTTTAGGTTCTGCTAGACCTAGGTAGGTATACCTTCAACAGTTAAGCAAATTTCAACTTTAATTGTATTAATCTATTTGCTAATGGCATATGAATGATCTAAATACATAGAAGAGTAATAATTGATTGAAAAGATTATGACTTGAGATTGGATGTGATTAGTACCTATTGCTATTGGGCTAATGGGGTCAAGATTTTTGTGATATGTGGACTTATCTACTTGGCTTAACTCTAACTACTTGGCACTGTTGATTGTTTATACCTTGTATAAACATGCAAGACTATTGGTTAGTAGACTCTTCTTATAGATCCCATTGATATCTTTCCAAGTTACTGTGATTGTCTGAAAGAATTTTAATTCTAGCTTGAAGGAAACCAACTTAGATGACTTTTTTAAAGGATTTTAACTCTAAGCAAAGACCAATACATAGAAATCATTTAGGACTTAAATCAACTTCTCACAGAAACCAATCAAGTAGATCACACAGAGACAACAAGTGTGCCTTGATAAATCAGAATGATTTAAATAACTAAAAAAGACCAATATGGAGACAACCAAATAACTCATAAGAATGAATATCAACAAAGTAGTTGAACACCAAAGATAGATCCACTGATTAAGCTTTCTTACCTATTTATATTACTTCAAAAATTCATAGAGGATACTGTATTTTGTTCTACAAGCATAAATGGATAATATATATAATATATTCTGATTGATTGATATATGATCGATCCTAAGCTTGGCCTTGGTTTCCCTTATATATACAAGAAGTGAACAAGCTTCAGGCCAAAACAAGGTGACTGTTCATAACATACACCTCTTTAGGTATCTAATATTTTTTATGAAACATAATTAATAAATAAACATAGAGAGTAATCTGGGCATATGCATTGATCATGATCTGAGTCCGTTAATCACCATAGAGAACCCGTGACCACTGGCCTGGCAAGGTTCTCCTCTCCAATGATGTAGTATCTAATATTTATGCTTTACCTGTCATTATTTATTGTTTCCCTTTTCCTCACCGTGCTTCAAAAATTCTTCAATTAGCTTTGGAAAAAAATTCACTTCAAATTTTTTTCGAGGGTCAAAGGATTCTCCAGATTTTCTAGCTTCTTTCTTAACCATTGTCTTCCATTTTTTAATCAGCTGAGGATGTAGACATGGATGGTGCAGAGCTTCATGACCCTTTATGCTACTCTAGAAATGAATAGGTTAATCTTGGCAATATGATCAATATGTTGTTATATGGAGCCTAATTAGACTCAGAGGTTAAATTTTCCCCACTTTTATCAGAGCGGTTCGCCCCCAAATTATTTAACAGGGGAGTGCAAGGTTAGGGTTTCCTAACTGACATAAGAAACCCTAAAAAACCCTATTTTTTAATTGACATAAGCCTTGATAAAAATAGCTAAGGGTTAGGGTTTCTGTTGATATTGAATTGTAGCATTTTACAGCGGTATTGAGTTGCAAGGATTGCTGGATAATAATATTGGACTCTCTATTTGTGGATGTAGCCCAAGTTTGGGTGAACCACGTTAAAACTTGTCTCTCGTTGTTATTATTTCTATGTATTTTTCATTCCTCTGTTTAATCTTTATTTGCATTTAATTGATATCTTCTGCCGACTAACCCTACCACAATATACTCTTGAGCTATATAAGTATATGTAGTTGAGATTATTTCTTTCATAACAAATTCAAGAGTAAAAATCCTTTCTAACTGCTCATGTGTGTTCTTCATCACTATGGGCTAATTATTCACCTTGTTCAGAGCTATTGGTAATAAATGAGCAAGTTCATCCTTCCAAATGTCCTATTCTCTTAGATTGTCCTCACCATCAAAGAAATAAGGAAAAGCCAGATCCAAAGGTTGATCAAGGTCACCAAGGTCTTGTGTTAGTACAGAGTTGAATTTCTCATGCATGTTGATCAGCATGTCATAATTCTTGAAAACATGTGTATCAACATCCCTTTTAGCCATCAACTCTTCCTTCTTTTCTAACATCTTGAGATGCAACTTTTTATGTTCTTGATAGGTAATATGTGTTCCATTATGTACCACCCACATCTTATCAGCATTTGCAATCATTTTCTCAAATTTGTTCTTGATCAATTCTAAGACCATCTCATATTTGACAATTTTTATTATTATCTTTAATTGGTCATTCCTCTTTTGAAGTTTTTCAAATTTCTTTTTCCAGTAGGCAGTGTCAACTTTGGCCTCTACTAACCTTTTATATGCTTCTAACCATGATGAATAACTACTTGATGAGGATGGTAGTTTGTCCTTATAGCTATCAATTTCCTATCTTATTCTCTCATGCTCTACCATGTACGTCCTATTATTCTTCACCAATCTATCAATTTGGGCCTTTGTAAATCTAGCAACATTGACATTTAAATCAACAGTCTCCATAGTATCTATGTCCTCAACTCACTGTATCAAGAGGTGACCAAATGCTTCATTTGGATCATTAATAATCAGAAGTCTCTTATTAGGTGGGTACAACACCCACATCAGTAATGTTGCTTTATCAGGATCATATCCTGACCCTGTTTTAATCTTATCCAAAGATTCAATACTTAATTGCACTTTTTTGTCCTAGTTTCTTCTAAACCTATCAAAAATAATGGCTGAGGTCATGTCCCACCTGGAGACTAGGATGACTCCTTCTTCAAGAAATTCTCTCCCCTTTTCTGGAGTTATAGTCTTCATCTCCTTGTCTATCTATGCCTGCAACTCTTTCAAGGCTTTTGCTTCTAGGTCAGGGGTGATATTCTTTATTCTTTCCCTAGTTTGTTTGCCTTTGTATTCATACAAGAATGCTTTGAACTTAGGGGTTTTGATAAAATCATTATCAGAAATGAAACTCTTACTTTCACTGTGCCTAATGTCATTAGAGAGTTCATTAGAAGCTTCAATCATGATAGCTTCCCTCTCTACATGGGGTTCATATTTCTCAATTTTTGGCTGAGATGCCTATACATCCTCATCCTCACTTTCAACTTCTTCTTGCTCAATGTCAATAGATAAACTGACATCTGGTGTAGGTTGAAGGGATAGATGAATGAGAGGAGCTTCATATTCAGCTTGTGTATATTTGATGTTCTTGTTTCACTTTTCAAAAACCCAAGGGGGAATATCCTCGGTCAATTCTGCCGCATGTGCAACTAATGTGTTTATCCTCTCAATAGGATCTTCAATCTCAAGAAAATCTCCTTTATATGTGGGATTTTTGGCTATCCTCCAAGCCTCTACTAGCATTATTCTATGATACACATTTCTTTTTTCAACTGCACAATTATCATCAACATTTTTGATCAAATCATCATCCACACATAGCACATGATGATACCCTTTCAATTTTTTACTAACTTTGACACTGTTTATGAAATGCTCGTGATCAAAATTCTCTCTTGTATTTCCTGCTAGCATTCTATACTGTTCTAACTTTTATCAATTGATTGGAATCCTTTCTCCAAAACAACTGTGAAATCTCCAAAACACAAAGTACCAGGCATCAAGGACTACTTACTGTAACTTTTAAGATGCATAAAGTCAAAGTAAGCTAATTGCCTCACAATTTCTAAATAAGCAATTCTATCAAGACAAGTTTTGGGTAGTAGGAATGGTGGTCCCTCATACCCAAAGACTCTAATCATTGTGTAGTTATTGTAAGTATACCAATCATCCCAGTTGTGATTGATTTTTCCATTTTCATCCTTGTCTTTTGGCCTCAAAAATTTTTGCACTTCTATTGACAAGTTGTATTCACATGTATGGCCCAACAAATTATACAAAGGCTTCACAAATTCAAAATATAGATAATGGGATCTTTCACATCTACTATCCTAGATAGGTACCCACATCTATACAAGTTTGATGTTTCCATCCGTATCCAAATCTCTTACTCTCAAACATTCATCCCACATACACATATTCTGCCCCTCATTAAAAATAAGATGCATGAAGAAAGAGTAATGCATGAATTTACCACCTCCATTCTTTATAGCAACCAAATCATTGTGAAGATCATTAGCAAGGTATTTAGCATAGTCCAGAGGCTATGTATCTTGGCTTTGTACATCTGTGGTTAGGACCATTGGTGTAACTTCCATAAACAGAGGGGTAGCCAGAATAGTAGGTGTATCTAAAACACTCCTCAAACAAATCTACATAATAGGGGGGATCCTCAACACCTGAGAATACTTTGAGCCTGTTTTCTTCATCTCAGGACCTGTGTAGAGGTAGCTTCCATCTCTTATAACTATTTCCCAAATTATAATATTCATTTAACTGGTCTTTGATTCTAAATTTCATATCAAAGCTAGTGTCCAATTGAAACACCATCGATATATAGTTCTTGGTGATAGGGATGAAACTAGACCCATCATTCAACTCAATCATACGAGTCTGTGGATTGTATTTTTTGGCCAAAGCTTTTAACAACTACACACTGATGAACACATTTGGCATTACTAGTTTTCACAGGTTCAGTCTCCATGGGTTAGAGATAGGTTTATGTCGATGCATTTTCCTATAGTGTTATAGAAACAGATCATACCCCCTTATTGGGGTCCATGTGTCCCTTATTTGTTTGTTTATGTTCTCCAATTTCTCAGCTTGAGGATTTAATTGGGCATTTCTTCTAGACCTTTGTCCTGAACCTGGGCATTGATCTATTAAGTCCTGGTTTAAATGTCTTTCATCTAGTTTCTGCCTCTTACCCTCAGGGTTTTCAGTTACATCTTCCATGATGTAGACTTATGTATAAGAAAGAACCCTACTTTTGTGATTGTAATTCGAACCAGTTTATGTATTCTGCAAATTTTAAACTGAGCTTAGAGTACTTACTTGGATATCTTCTTTGGTTCTAGAATTACTATTTTCTACCACGCCCTGCCCTGTCTCTTTGTGGTTGCTTAATTGTTTCAATCTTCTCAAGATTTGTCTCAATATACTCGGCTCTAGTGTATTAATGGTGTCTCATGGTAGGTTTCATGTCATCGAAGGGACATTTAATTTTTTGAATAAGGGTCATTTGATTGCTGCCAAACATGTCTTGTCACTATTCCATTAGGATGACTAATTTTGTGATCCCATCGACATTTCTTTTTGTCCCCAATGTCTTTTATTGGTGATTCTTTTAGTTCCTTTAGAATTTTGGAGTGACCTCAAATGACCTCATACTGATATCACAACATTTCTTCGAAAACCCTTTTGTGAAAAATCTCTTCGATATCTTCTTATCTCTTTGATGTGTCCATAAATCTCATTTTATTGGAGGGACCAATGTTTGGGCTTCCGTAATATGTATCCATCCCTTTGATGTTTGTTTATTAAGGAGACCTTTCACCTTTTTGGTGGGACTCAGAATCATTTCACTCTGATATCCCAGAGTCATCTTAAAATGCTTTATAAATATTATCTCTTCATCAGTGGGACACATTTAATTGTCACGCCTATGTACCTCTATCTCTTCGACGAGCTTTTTGTGATATCAAAGAGACCCTTAAGTCATTCACTCTGATACTTCATAGTCTCTTCGATCCCTTAAGTGTATAAGTTTGGCTTTTTAGTCCCCTCGATCTCTCATTGTTAGCCCGATATGTCGATGAGTTATATCACAAAACATTTATGCCCCTTGATTATTTATTCCTTGGATTATTGAAGAGACTCCAAGACACTTCTCTTCGATATATAGCGGTGTCTATGACACAACTTTGACTAGATATCGAGGGAACTCCAAAATAAGTTCCCCCAATATGGTATCTTCTCACTGATAATGTTTGTATTGCCTTTTCGAAGGGACGCTGGGATGAGTCTTACCGATACTGAAGTATCTCTCCAATGTAATTTTTATATTTAGGGTGAAGGCAATAAAACATGATTTTATTAGGGTTATGACTTATGGGTTAGATAAATGGGTTATTTTGGGTGGGGGAAAAATGGCATTTTAGGTGATAGTATTGTGGAGGGAAATGGATTTTTTTTACAAAAAATTTTTGGGTTGATTTTTTCTCTCAACAATGCCTAAAAGGAAAAGTTGGGTCCTTATTTTTCTATGAAAAAATGGGGCGTGTTGTGTAACCACACAAAAACTTACCACCAAAGAAAAACAACTAAAATTCATATAATTCAGGAAATAAATACAAATTCAAAAATAATGTTCCAACTCTTACTAGATATAAGCATTCTGACCTTCCTGAATGATATCATGTTCATCAATATAATAATGTTGAGAAGGAATCAAGTGTGTGCATGTGATTCATATCCTTCATCTTGAAGATGAGTTGAACACTTTAGTGACAGGTGTTAAGCTACATAGTTTGATTTAACCCTCATAGCCAAACTAGATGGAGCCTTTCTACCAGTAGGTGTCCATAGCCCCAACAATGTTATCTTTGCAATTCTCCCATGCAGAGCCCCACTTCTAGTTAGGCGTCCATAGTCCTGGTAGAGTTACTTGGATGACCTAATTATTCCCTTGGATATTCAATATATGTCCTTTACTCTTTTGTTTTAATTTTCATAGGATATTATCATGTAAGCATATTTTGCAAGGTGTGGACACTTGCTGATTTAGGTTGAGAATTGCAGTGGTAGCAAGAGCAAACCTTTAGATTTTTCACAGAACACTACACTAGCATGTTCAACAAATCCAATGCTATTAGGTGTGTTTTATGAGCATCTCCTTGAACAAAAGAGTTACCTCTAATGAATAGGATATCACAGACCTGCTTAGAAGTACTTAAACTGACATGAATTACAACCTATGTAAGAATTTGTATTCATTTCTTGAATTTTAACAATTTTACTAGTTTTCTAAAGTGGAAAGGTACACTATCTTGCCTAACCAAAATAGGGACTCAACAACACACAAAGCAAAGCAAACACACAAAGCGAACTATACAAACAACTATACAAAATATACAATATTTACATATGATACAACCTCTTAATATGACCTACCTAGGCCTGAAAGTAGAGTTTGAGGAATTGTCCATTTACTGGCAATGGAACATCCTCACCTGTTAAAGTTTTGAGCTTGTAGGTGCTATAACCTAAGATTTCTGATATTTGAAAGGGCCAATCCAGAGTTTGTCAAATTTCCCATGATCACCTTTCCTTTCATGGGCTTTATCCCATGATAAGACTAAGTATGAGATTCTAAAAGATTTTACCCTGGCTCTTTTGTCAAACCAATGTTTGACTGTAGCCTGATGTTTTGCAAATTGATCAATCACCCTATCTCATTTTTCTTCTAGGTGCATCAGTTGTAATAATTTGACTTCTTGTTTATTATCAATGCCTAAGTATTCTTGTGAAAATTGTAGGGTAGGGATCTTTAGGTTAACAAGGAGAATGGGATCCACCCCATAAACTAACTAATAGGGAGAATTTCCCAATGCAGTCTTCATTCTGGTTCTATCTACCCATAAGGCATATTTAAGTAAAGTGTTCCACTCTCTAGGGTTCTTTTCAACGAGCCTTTTAATGATATTCAATAAGTTTTTATTTGTTGATTCTGTCAAGCCATTACCCTGGGGATAGTAGTTTGATGAAAACTTTAAGATTACCCCATGGTCAAATGCCCAACTAGAAAGCTTGAGAGATGCAAAAGCTGGTCCATTATCACAAACAAGAGCATAAGGAATCCCATACCTGGTAGTGATGTTTCTCTCTAGAAATTTGATCACATCCTCTGAGGTGCAAGTTTTACTACAGATGTCTTTAGTCCATCTAGTCTAGTAATCAATAATTGTTAATACATACTTGTGTCTTGAGAAAAATGGAGGGTTAATGGGACCGATGAAGTCCATACCCCATTGGGTGAATGGGCACATCTCCATGACAGGTTGCAACGTCTGAGCTGCATATCTTTCTTTATTTGAGGCGGTCTGACATGTATGATAGAATTTGATGTGATCAGCCATGTCTTTGAAAATGGTTGGCCAATAATATCTAGCCCTTAGGATGGCATGAGTAGTGGCCAAGTGGGATCCATGAGTTGTGCCAAATTTGTCATGTAATTCTAGAAGAACCTTGGCAGCTTTCGGCTTATCCAAAGACCTAAGGTATATCCCTCAATAGTTTCTTTTGAACATGACTCCTCCCTTGAATAGGATTTATGTGATTTGATCCTTGGATCTCTCCTCTGAGATGCATGCATGTTTGGAGGACACCTCCCAATGATCAGGACATGCCTAATATCAGAGTACTAGTCGTCATGTTCTTTTGTATCCACTGCATATTGTTGACTTGTCATATTTGGATCTATTTCAGCAATCATTTAAATAAGGGCTTGTCCCCTTACTAACTTCATTGGAGTTATATCCATGTCATACTCTTGAAGTATAGTTATCCACTTTTCTCTCTTTTCTCCTCGTTCATTTTGCATCAGGAGCATCTTGACAACCAAATATGGCACCACAACAATCACTTTGCTTCTAAGGATATAATGTCTAAATTTCTTCACGGCTCTAACTAAGGCAAGGGCTTGCCTTTCAACATCCATGTACCTGAGCTTAGCATTTTTAAATGGATATCTCATGAATGCAATGATCTTTTCTTCTTTTGCTTCAATCCTCTGTGTTAGGACTATTGCACAGGTATGTTCAGATGCAAATGAGTAGCTATAAAACTCTCTAGTGTAATCTGGGTTGATCAAGATCGGAGTGTCTACAATAGCCCTCTTGATATCCTCAAATGTTGCCCTTGCTTCAGGGGTCCATTCAATCTTAGCATCCTTCTTGAGCATGGCATTGAGAGGTCTAACAATCTCTGCAAACCTAATAATGAACTTTCTAATGAAATTGATCTTACCAAAGTAAGATTTCAGCTCCTTTTTACTTCTTGGAAGCTGCAATTTCATAACTTAATCAACTCTTGCAAGGTCAATAGTTATCCCATTTTCTGATATGATGTGACCTAGCAATTTGCCAGTGGTACCCCAAATATGCATTTCTTTGGGTTCAAGGAAATACCATAGTTCTCACATTTCTTGAGTACCTTCCTGAGGTCTTCTATATGGTCACCTCTCTATTTTGAGAAGATTGCCAAGTCATCCATAAATATGACTATGTATGCCTACTAATCCCTTGAATGCTATGTCCATAGCACGTTGGAAAGTGGCCCTAGCATTGATAAGGTTGAATGGCATGCACCTGTAGGCAAAGATTCCCCATTTGGTGGTGAAGGATGTCTTCAATATATCTATCTTATCCACCATCACCTGATTATATCTTGAGAAACCATCCATGAAAGACATCATCTGTGCACCATTTACCATCTAGAGCACCTCATCAAGAGAAGGAAAAGGATAATTATCCTTCTTTGATGCTTTATTTAAATTCTCGAAGTACACACATAATCGTATGTATCCATTCTTCTTCCTAACTAGAACTAGGTTAGCTAGCCAAGTTGAATGCCTGACTAGGAATATGATCTGGGTAGTCTACAGCTTCTTGACTTCTTAAAAAATGAGTGGTTCTAGCAAAGCATTAACAGGTCTTTGTTTATGCCTAAAGGGCTTTGCATCAGGTTTCAGTGATATTGTGTGGGTTATAACGGACGTGTCATATGTTTTCAACTCATCATATGTCCATGCAATGACATTAATATAATCTTTCAATGCTTGGGTTATTCCTTCTTTTTCTTTTTCATAATAGACCTTGTTGATCAGGATATTTCTCCTATCTTCCCCCTATCCTATGTTGCTAGGTGCATACTCCCCTCCATCTGTCTTAGGAAGATCTTTCTATTTTACCATGTTATCTAGATCAAAGGCTCTCTCTAGTTCAATCATGCCCTTGGGGATCTTGTTGCTGGGTAAGTCTATTATATCTTCTTCATCCCATATGTGGTCTTCTAGACTTTTCTCATCTACTATTTGGGCATCAAATATGTTTCTGTTTGTGATAAATTCCAGGATGTGTTGGTCATCATCAAACACCTCGAAGTTGGTGATATTATCAGGAATGGATGGTGTTGACACTAACTCTATACAGAACCTCTTCATCCCTAATATGGATAAAGGTTCTAACATACTAGGAGCCTGTGCTAGTGCATTTGCTCTATGGTTTAGCTCTTTGGGTACATGCATGATGTTGAAAGCATCAAAGCTTTCTATCAGGTCCCAGACTCTATGTCTGTAACTCGATAGTCTCTTGTAGTTGCATGCATATATGTTTCTGACTTGCTTCACTACTAGTTCTGAGTCTCCATAGACATGCTTAAACTTAACTTGTTTCTTCAAAGAAAATAATAAACCATGTATCAGGGCTTCATATTCAGCCACATTATTGGTGCAAGGAAATTGTAGCATGTATGCTGCCAGGAATGACTTTCCCAATCGATTAATCAAGTCAACACCTACACTAGCTCCTTGCTTTGACTTGGAGCCATTGAATCTTAGGATCCAAGGTTTTTCCTCTGTTAAGGGCTTATCAAGACCTTCCCTTTTCTTCTTAGCATGTGCAACTGCACTTGTAGATATCTATTTTATCTTTTGTGGTTCATTTATCACTACATTTGGGTGTTTTGGTGGGATTAAAATGCCCTCCTTTTGATTTTTCTTAATATCATCATGTTGAACATCTTCTCTTTTCATCACTTTGATGTTATCACCTCTATTATCAAGAGATATTGCAATTTCCTCCCTTGCATCTTCAACAATATCCCTGATCTTATGTATTTTGTTACCTAAGCACTTCCACTCTTCCTTATTCAGTATATGGATACACAATGCACAATTTGTCTCTGAATGTGGTGTCTCATGAAGTCTACACCATCCTTCAATTAGTGCATGATGTGGAGGAAATCCTTGCAAACTTTTCCTTTAAATTTTCTTAGACAAGAACTGCTCAAATTGTGTCAGATGACTTCCTCTATCTTTGTTTGATAATTCATAATTAGACTCAATAAGACAATCAGTCCCATGAGTGATAGCATTTTTCTTCTCATCAAGATGTATACCATCACATATCAACACCTCTTCTGAATTAGGCATATGGAAATTCTCATGATGCCCTTTTTGTTCATGCTCTTCTATATCTGAAAGAAACAACAAAGAATTAGTATCATCATTATCAAATATTTCACTTACCTTAGGTGATGATGATCCACTTTCAATGCACATTCTTTCCACCTCAATCATGTTTAGACATGGATCACAAGTATTTTTTGAGTGTGCATCCTCATGTAATCTACACCATCTAGATATCAAGATGTCCTCCATTGATGTCCCTATTAGTTGGCATCTCTGAACTTCTCAGGATAAATACTTTTTAAATTCAGTGAAGTGATCTACCTCATATTCATCAGTTGAACTATAATCTAGTTCTATCATCAGTCTTTCCTCTGTGTTACTGCCTTCGTATGTGTGTATATTGCACATCAATACTTCCTCAATCTTAGCAGTCTGAGGTCTTATTGCATACACCCCTGGCTTGATGTCCACATATAATATTTCATTAGGGCGATTATACTTAGTGATCATGTGCTTCATATGTGGCTCAGTTTCAATTCTCAACTAATTAGGAACTCATTTCCACTACAACCACATATGACTAAAATCTGTAGCCATGTACCCATTTAGCATTTTTGACCAATCTCTACTAAGAAGCATTCCATAAGTGTCAAGTATGTCCACTAACTGGATATCTATGTAGTATTGCACCCTAGGATCGGATGCAAGCTACATGTGTATGTGAGGTAACTCCCCTACCACACTAACTTCTGACTGGTCAAGTTAAGTTACCTTCTTGAGAGATTTAGCTGGATGCAGACCTTACACTTGATAGATAGATAAGGGCATTGTTGGGACCTAAAATTTCTTACCAATTTTTGCAAGAAATTTTGGGTTCCCATATGAAAAAATCAATTTCAATACTCATAGATACACCTGAAAATATGTCCAAGAAGCCTACTTTGGAGAGTTGTGTTTTGAAGGTTGTTCATTTTCTTGCAAAATCACTTTGCTAGCATGCTTACCCATCATACATGAATGCACATGTCTGATTTCACCTTCCTATGACAAGATTTGACTAAGTTTCGAGGAATCAAGTTGAGGGGTTCTGGTAAAGTTTATTATCTGCAGTGTAAAATCAGCCCGGGAAGCCAAATTGGGAGGTTAATATCTTGCAGATGGATAATTATCCTGACAAACTGATTGGTGTTCTAGATTCACCTTATGAAAATCTACTTCTATGTCTGGTTGCAAGGATTTAGTACATCATTTTCTATTTTTTCAAAATGAAAAGCAAATGCACTTACCTCTTATTTCATAGTTTTCACCTATAGAGAGGTCAACTTTGGCCCTGAATATTTGATGAAGAAAGGTGACTGGTGGAAAATCCTCTTGCACACTCTCTAATGAAGCCTAAATGAACTAAATCCTCCAATTACAGCTTGCTAGGAAGAGATTTGATGGTTTTTCAAAATTACAAGTTAGTAAGCCCTAATAAGGTTTTTCACAGGTGCAGTTGCAAAAAAGGCCAAGTGGGCTACTTTGAACAATTATATCTTACACCTCGAGATGCATTTTTCTGAACTGTTGGTTGCACTAAATTCTTGGGTTGAAAATCTACATGCTTGTGTGTTTTCATGGCTCTAGGAAATAGTTTGACCAGTTTTCCAAGGCAATTCTGAACGCTACTTGACTAGTTTGATCACTGTGTAAAAATCTCAGGAAACTAATTTTGAAGATAACCCATTGCAAATTTTTCACTTCAGAGACACATTGGAATGGTGTTAGATCAATTCTAAACTAAAAACTTGTTTCAAAACGAAAAAATTTTAGTCGGGCCCACAATGGGACCCGACATGCTTCACGCAATTATGAAGTTATAAAGGTTTCAATGGCTATCCTCAATCTTGCATATCAACATCATGAAAAGGTCATGTCTAGGATAAACAATGGACAAGTTTGTTGTTGCAATAGCCTGAAAAGTTCTATTTTGTGCCTCTAAAAGATGTTGCAGTCTAGGAGGATAGTAGCTTAGATCATAAATGCTGCACAGGTGGAAGAGGTCTCGTGGGTGGACAATGTCGCAACAACAATTGCAATTGTGCTTCTGGAGGTTTCTTTGGCATTCATGGAGAAGAAATTTTAAAAGGGAGACATTGTACTAATACACTTACAATCACTCAAGCTGTTATATTTTGCAATACAAAAAGAAAGGTTGATTGGCTAACAGAAAAGATGTGGAGTAACAATTTCATTGTATCATCTATGCATGGAGATATGCTCTAAAAAGAATGTGATACAATTATGGTTGAATTTTGTGCGGGTACAACTTAGGTCTTAATCACCGTAGATGTTTGGACTCGTGGACTTGATGTTTGGCAGATTTTTGATGAATGCATTTGAGTCAATAACTCTATCTCAGGGGCTCAATATCTCTGTATTATTCAACAGGCGGCAGGACTCTGTAAAGTGCCAATTCAATTCAGATTGACTGTGATCTAATTGATGATGATTGAATTGTAATTGGATGACCTAGAGATGTGGGTTGTTTTAAAGAAATGGGTAAATCCATCGGTGGGTATACACACGCCATTTTTTTAGGGTCTCCCTGTATTTTATTGGTCGAAACGGATCAATGGCAACAATGAAATATCTATTGTTGTTATTATTCATGGGGTATGTTGGCCTCCTGGCTAGAGGAGATGCAGGGTTCGAATCCCAAGAGCCCCAAACAATTGTAGCAGAAAACCCTAATTCTACACTTTTAAATGAATTGAAGAATCTCAAGAACGAAGTAAAGACTCTCGAAGCCAAGGCACATTCTCTAGAGTTGACAATTGAGGAGAAGAATCAGGAGTTAAGGAACAAAGAGTCCACCATTGCCAAAAAGGAGAAACTTATTAAAGAAAATTCAAAAACTATCAATTCACTGCAAAATGATATTGAAGCAATTCAAAAAAAAGGAGCAATGGCAACAAGTCATCGTTACAGTTGCACCACATATGGAAGTCTTTAAAGCCAAGATAATCAGCAGTTATGAGGTTTTAAGGGATATGATGAATCCACATCTTGTTAAGGCTCAAGAATTGCTAAGGCCTCATTTGCAAACTGTTAAGTATTTCAGTGGCCCATATATTGATCAAGTTGCCTCTGTTGCACAACCACATATCGATAAAGCTAAAGTTACTTTGCAACCATATCAAGACCAAGCTATTCATGCCTACCGGAGATTTCTTACAACTGCAATAGACTATCATCATCAGTTACAGGGCCATGTGAGAAAATCATTAAAGAAGCACGAGATTATAGCTGCTTTGGCTACCAAAGAGCCAGTCTGGTTTTTGGCATCTACACTATTGTCTTTCCCCATGTTGGGGCTGTGCATGGTGTATTTCTCCATTTTCAGTAGCAGTAAGAAGGCTTGTAAATTTGATCGAAGTAGTCACACTGGCAATGCAAACATAAAACATAAGCGTAGGCATGTTGACAAGTAAATTGTGGAAAATAGGTGGATCTTTTTCTGCAATGTTTTGTTGTATAACTTAAGATGTGTGGAGTTGAAGATTAGAATCATAGTTTTTGGATTAATCAAAGTGGCTATTGGAAATGATGAACACAGAGAAATTGGGAGCCTGTCATTTTGATTTATTGCTTCTGCAAATGAGGACTTTAAAGTTTCTCGCAGCTATACATTTATTATTTCAATATAATGGTGAAAAGTTGCTACTGACTTGAGCATGAAATGCAGCAGTGGGTTTGAAGGGTGTAACAGATTCCAATTCTTGTTTAGCATGTTCACGTCAAGTGTCTAGTTTAACGAAGTGCAGAGGTGCCTAATCTACAACTAACTCTTTGCAAAGAGAATGGACCAAGGTGAGCATTGATAGATATAGTAGACATGCATAATACATGACGAACATCTCAATCTAGATACCCAGCAATCCAGTGAATTGCAACTCAGAAATCTATTTATTCAATTAAATAAGTTTGTAGCCCCCAGAAGGGAGAGTATTGGGGAATGTCATTAGCAAGATTGAAGTCATGAAGCTGGGAGGGATTTTGAAAACCCTAAAATCATGAAAGAACGATATATCGGCCAGACATGCATAATCGATGAAAAATCTCCAAGTCTCCCCAACCTCGTATTTCACACAGATGAGCAAGATATTAAAATAAATGCATCGGGAAGATCAACTGTGTCGGGACAATATTTTATTTTCTTAACGATGATGCATATTACTTTGATGAGAGAATTTAGGAAATATTTTTGCCGAGGAATAATATGTTTCACCCAGGAAATGTAAAACAATGCATTAGATAATTGATTTCACCCAGGAGTATTTTTCATCAAGTGAAAGCACACAAAGTAAATGCAATGTGAAATATTTGCACCTGAGAAGTAAAAAAATGGTCAAATTATTTTCACCTAAATGAAATTCTTATCAAACAAAGAGTGAAAATACATACAAGTAAAGACATCAAACAAATATTTACAAACCGAGCCTAGAGAATATTTTACAGTGAAGTATTTTTCACCAAGAGGGGAAAAGACATGTTCATTAGAATAAATGAAATTGCAAGAAGGAAAATAAAATTAAAGTATTACAAAATAGTTTATTGGACAAACCAAAGGATAATATTCTACAAAGACATTTCATTAACCAAATTATTATTACTCATGGCTAATAAAGAAATACATAGGAGAATGTTACTGAGATAGAATAAAGATTAAGGCATTGATGAATACTTTATCATGTGAAGACCAAAAAGGCAGGTTAAATATTTGTTTGCCCCAATCCTTCTATCCAAAGTCTAAAACCTTCTTGCAAGAATTAATCCTCAGTGTTAAGTCATATTTTTCTTTTCAATTCATTTAGGGTTACGTTGCATACATTTAAATCATAATTCGTTATCATAGTCTTCCCTCGTCTCATTTTCTCTCCATTTAAAGCATCAAAAGCAATTTTTATCCCAAGGCAAAACTCACGGCTCAGTAATATTTTACTTTACGTCTATTTTCCATTTTGGCTAAGTCCACGTTAATTTTTGTTTCTCACCAAGTCCATCTTGCATTTGCTTTTGATCCTCACCAAACTCGCACCAATTTCTGCTTTTCGCTAAATATGCGCAACTTGTGAGTTTGCCTAAGTCATACACTTTTTTTTTAACCGATGGCATAGGTTCGGAGAGATAATAAAGTTTTACACTCACTTGTGGCTACATTCATGCTTTCACTTTTCTACATACACTTTTACATACCTCGGTTGTGTTTCCACAAGTTTACATGCAGTCGGTAATTATCATTGGTGTTAATGGATGTAGAAAGTGTTGGAGTTTAGTCTTGATAAACATATTATATGATTAATTCATACCAAGAATGATGGCCATTCATAATTTTTCACCTTGCATATATCGTGGCTCTTACCTCATGTAAGACACATGCCGGAAAAGGTGGTCATGGTAAAACTCCATCAACAGTTCTCAAGGTTGATATGCGCAAAGGTGTAAAATTAAAATGTTAATATGGTGAATTCTCCATGCATCATTTGCAACCTTAAACAGCGAGGTTCAAAGATATAGTGAGGTGGCACCTTGTTTCTATTTCTCAAGAAACGTTTGGAGAATATTGTCATTTATCCCAGCGGAAAGAAGGCTTGAATAACTGATGAAGTGGTGAACTTCAAGTGAGATGATCTGCACCAACTTCCAAACTGCCAACGATAACCATCATGCAAGCCAATGAATGTGAGGAAAATAAGGAATGATATTACGTTGTATAATAAAACGTCTTCAAAACTGATGTGATCTCTTGGCATTCTCCGTAAAAGGATGAAACTACCAGCATCTTACTGCCAGCACCCGGGTGAGAAACTATATGTCTGAGGTTCAATATCTATGAAGATTTAATATGAAATGGATCTGTTGATAGAGATTTTAATAACCCTCAGGCTATTGCAAGTGTAAAAGATGGAGAAGACAACGTATTGCATCATTGTTTTCGTACTCATCAAGGCATGTTATTGTATCAAGTAGTCACACTACTGGAGAGGGAAGTCGCATATTGTAACAGTAGGGCAATGCATGTTCACTGAAGCACATGTTGAATGGGTCACGAGCCTTCACTATAGACTCGGCCACCTTAACAGACACGCAAAGAGCACTTTATTAAATCCTCGAAGAAACATAGTTTTATGCACTGTCTCAATATAAGCAACTATATAAAATGATGTGTTGAACACTCCTTGAGAAATATGTGATTTGCTCATTTAAAGCCAAACTCCATGATTTCGAAAGCATCTTCTCGTCGTAGCAGGACATGCAGAGTTTATCAAAACATAATGGGAAGGAAATTTTTGCTCTAAGCAAATGTGCTCGTCGCCATCATTCCACCGTCAACTCTAAGAAAAATCTAAAGGTTATCATATAGACAAGATGATTATCAGAAGTTGTAAGTGAAATACAGCTCACAGAACATGATTTAAAATTTCTGACAGAAGCAAAGATTGTAGTTCGTGGTTATTGAGAGAAAATGACGACAATACATGTTCGATAGTCAGTTAGAAACCATGAAAACACAGCTACCAGAATCATTTGTTGTATTGCACCGCTTTGTCTATCACATGGATATTCATTGAACATTGTTGAAATAGAATTCTATTTTCAGAAACCAAATCCCTGTCCATATATTTGGTACTGATACTTAGTAGAGGTCTGTGAAAAGCTTGAAAGAATGCCTCCAAGTTTCGGTCGACAAAGTTTTATCTGTGCGAAGGGAATGTTATGCTCAGAAAATTATTTGCTCATTATCAGCCTTTTCATTAAATTTCTTGTGAGTGTAAGTCCCAGCTGATGTGGATAGAAGATGTGAAGTCATAAGCCAATACACGTGAATTGTTCCTGATATTGGTTTATTTTTCATACAAAAGGGTGTAGGTCTGTGAAGAAATATAGAAGTACAGACACCGACAAATACAATTCTCTTACAGTGCAGTAATGGCTACTTAATGAAGATGTCTGAGTATGAACACCTTCTGCCTTCTAGTTTGAATGATGTGTTTTTCCAAATTTCCATTTGAAAATCATTGCAACAATTTGCAAACTGTCAAAACAAAGACCTCGTAAAACACTCCAGAAAAACTTTGAAAGAGAATAAACACAGAAAGTTTTCACAACTTGTGGCAAATATTCAATCATGAAATACAGATATCAGGGGTTTGAGTTTCTCTCAGTCCTCGAATCCACACTTCCAGAAATATCAGATACCTCATTGGGGCACATCAACTTGACAGATTTTTGGGAGACAATGAAACAAGAGAATAAATCACCGATGACTCAGAAGTTGTTTAACAGTGGATTAGCCCAAGCAGCTGGTTTTCTCGTGGTAGTCCAATACACAGACCTGGTTTTAGAATGTATGAAACATTACAAACTGGAAACCAGAGAGATCAGAAATGTTGATGGTAAACTAATTGTCAGATTAGACAGTGTTTCAATTAGTATTACTTTCAGGTTACCTGTCAGGGATCAGTTTGTGAACATAGACAAGAAGCTCGCTCATCAATATTTCAATGAAAGAAAACATTAGTGTCTCAACACCATTGCAAAACATTGGTTGCATATGCCCAAAGGAGGAAAATCACAGTTGCCTAAAATCCTTCACAGATCATGTTTCATAGAAGATATCTCTAATATGATTGTTCTACTCCATAGAGTGATGGGAGATGAAAAAGCAGCCAATTTTGAAATGTGGATGTTCCTATTCGTAAATGTTATTTGTGCAGGAAATCAGTTTATTGATTGGGGCAGCATTATTAGTGACAATTTGCATTATCAGTTTACCAATTTTGAATTGAATGAACATTTCTACATGTCCTCTTACTTATTTTATACAATTGCCTGCATGAAATCATGGCTAGGTCTTGCTACCAAAGGAACTTATGATAACACGACATAGATCTATAATCATTACCCTTAGTTACAACTGGAAGAAAGTTACAAACACTACCATAGGGTAAATGATGCCTTCACAATGTTAACAGTAAGAGAACTTCAAGGTAACACTGCACTTCGGATATCACCAGAAGCTGCCAGTTTAATCAAAATATATGGGAGTTACTTCATCCAATATCCTAGATTTACCTATCTGAGAGTTGGTGGGTTTGATGGATATCCATATAAGTTACCTAGATATGTAGATGACAAGATGATATTGATAGAACTATGCAGGCAAATTGGTTCACTTAACAGGAAATGCAACGACAAGAGGAAACCTGGAGTCCCATTTCCCATTGGCCTTAGTCACTACAGCTGCAAATCTTCTACAGATGCTCAAAACATAGAGAGATCTCTGATAAAAATCAGCTTGTATGCCTATACTATGAGATTCCCTTTTGACAGCAAAGGATATGTCAGAGATAATCTATGGCTTGGTGCAGGATACTATCATTTTCCAGAACTTGAAGACTTTTGGGAAGATTGTGAAAATGATTACGAGGTACATAAACGGGACTGGATGAGGATGACCATTCCACAGATCAGAGAATTCAAACTAGATTGCAATACAGATGGAATTGAGGAAGATGGTTCAGAGTTAATTGATCCTGTGTATTTTGATAAAATTGAAACACAGTCTTTACCACCTATGAATTGGGCTAATGAGGAGATCAAAGATTTGAGTATAAGGACTGCACATGTCATTCAAAAGACTAAAGCTTGGGTAAAGAAAAAGGCTACTGAGGCAACAACTACTAAACTGACAAGTAATAATGCCTTATCATCAAGTAGAAAAGATAAGCATTCGAATTCTTCTTCTTCTTCTTTTCGTTCTCATTCTCCATCTTTAAGAAGTTGTTCCCATAAGAGTACTCAAGGAGGAGATGACGGAGAAGATCCATCAAGAAGAAAGGGTACTAAGAGCATCTATGAAAATGATGAAAAGCAGAAAAGAGGGAAAACAAAAATGAAGGATAATGCATTGCCTCCCATATAGGAAATAGTTGAAGTAAACAAGTCTACAAGTCCTGAAGTAATCCATCAAAATGTTGAGCATTTGAATGTCTCTCCTTTACTCCTTGTTGTTTCTCCTTCTCATGAAACACCTTGTTCACCTCATGCATTACAATTTTCACTCCCGCCACCTATGAACATATTTAGTAAGCATATTCCTCCCTCAAACATAGTACCTCTTTCCACAAATACTCCAGAATCCTCACATAATTCTTCCTCATCCTGGTTGTAGCAAAGTCTGTCAAGAAAAAGAAACAATGCCCAATTAATCATGCCTGATTTTGATACAGTCTCTAATTTGCTGCAAAAGTCTCCCAAATCTAAAAAGATCAAGGTTGCATCAAAGATGGCAGTGGATTCTTCATTGGGCAATGTCTATGTTGAGGTTGCACAACCTGTTTCAGAAAAGAATTTGAATGAGGCTACAGAAAGTGATTTTAATATCACTAAAATAGATCTTGGTCCATCTACATTTGAGGGTGACATGCAAAACTTTCAAGTATCGGCTACCCAGTTAATAAAAAGAACAGAGAAAGAAAGACACACAAAAGATCAACTAAAGCAACAGGTGCAAGTTTTGACATCCTATCTCAAAGCCATCATAGATACATCTAATTTGCCTCTTGATACTTCCTCTACCTCCACTAATTTCTCTCTTGAAAATGATGTTGAAAAAGAAATTATTGAGAGTGTCAGCAAATATCAATTGTATGGAAAGGTGACTGAAAAATGGGTTGAACATATGAAATCAAAAGTATTCAGTTTCTTTGAGCAGGCAAGGAGTTTATTTGATGAAGTAGAAACAAAGAGGGAAGAGATTGATAATGAAACGAGAGGTATCCAAAAAAAAGAATTGTTATGGCAGGGAATATCCAAAGACCTCAGTGAGATGATCAAAACTGATAATGAGATTTTACTTGCTGAAAAAGTCTTTCCAAACATTGAAGAAAACCAATCTAGTTCTTGGCTATGTTCAGTTGAATGGAAGATGTCTAATATAAGACAAGTGTTGGCAGCCTAAGAAAAGCTCTTGGAAATTTATGAACAAGTGAAGAAGAATATTCGGGCTGATTTATTGGCAATCAATCTTGATGTAATCGAGACAGATAAATTTTTAGTTTTGGAAGCCAAAGCTATCAAAAGAAACTTTGAAGACATGATTAACACAGGATTATTCAACAAACAGGTTTTCAATGAAGGATTTATGGACAAATTGAACCTCATCTTTGTTGCTGTCAATTCTGGCATTGATCACATATCAATTTATCGACATAATTTGAATGATGTCCATAAAGATCAATTAGAATGGAAGCTTCGCATGACAGGAGTAATTGTTCCCAAAAATAAACTTATAGCTGCAGCAGTCAGGATGTTCAGAGTATACAAAACAAAGTCTACTCTCCCTTCACAACAGTTTGTAGCAGCAAAAACATCTTCAGATGATGTCAAACATAGCGAGGACAAAACTTGATGGTTTCTGGATAGATCCATCTTATTGGTCTACTTTTCAAAGTTTACAAATGATAGGTTTTAGTTCTCTTTCTATGAGAGTGACTTTATGTCACTCTTTTGCAATTAAGGTAAAAAGTGCATTTTATTATTTCAGGGACTTCTGAAACATTATGTAAAGGTTAATTAAAGTGCACCTCTATTTTCATAAAAATATTTTGCGTAGTTACGGGAAGTAGTTATAAGGTAGTTATAAAGTTGGTTACTAAGACAAGTCTATATATACAAGGCTTGGTTTTGTAATAAGGACTTTTTGGCTTTCACATTTATAAGGATGTTATAAGGAACAGAGTTGTACAACTCATTATGGAGAAATAAGAGGCATTTTGGATTGTGTGATCTTAAATAACTTCTTAATTTTGCATCTGCAATGTTGAATAACAACTAGTCTTGAAGGAATTGATTACTAGATAATGTTTCAACATATGTTGAATATCTCCTGAATCATTTTCTTCTTTCTAATACTACACTCACTTTAACAGTTTAAGAAGTACTCTTATATTGTCTTGGTGGGATTATTGAACTTTATGCATGTGGGATGAGTCAATGTTCGTAAGCCCATTGTCTTCATCTTCCAGACCTTTCTTTAATTGCATTTCATTCTCAAAATCCTTTAAACCTATAATTTATCAAACGAGGGAGCTACCCCTCTACGCACAGAGGTAAGTTGATAGAAAAACTACAACTTTACCGACTGTCAGTACTTATTTTCACTATGTGTTTTTTTGGGCAAAGAGTCAATATAATAATCCATATGTTATAGTACAAATCTGTTTACCAACAGATTTTTGGTGGCTCTACTAGGGACCGGATTCAAGCATACCTCTTTTTGTTTGGAAAAAGTCGCCTTAATGTGTTCAAAGCAAATCTTTTTTACTAAATATGGTGTTGCAACGTAGAGCTGGACCTGTTTTACGACCTAATGTTAATTGGTTGGACCTTGAACAAGAAGATATAATTACTGATTTGCGAGTATTGGCTTGGAGATATAGGAGGTCAAATCGCCAATGTCAAGAAATAGATGCAGTGCTTGATGAAGAAGAAGACATAGGAACAGAAATTTGTGTTCGTGCCCGATTAATAGCTCAAGGCATCGCAGAAGAAGATTTGGAAAGAGCTAACAGATATTTTCCTTTTCAAATAGCTCTAAGAAGAGATAGACAAGTTGGTCCTCCTATCCGACCTGTTCAAGAATATCACCCTATAAATCCTCCTCAAAATCAACCTGGCTGCCAAGAGGTACACCAGAGGAGACCGTGAAAAGGGCATCCTAGATCCCGATTTTGAAAAGCTAGCAAGTCTTGATTTTTCTCAATCTTTTATTCCCTCAAGAAGGAATATTAAATCTTTTAGTAGGCCCCCTTCACCCGCAAGAAGTCCTACCAGAACCTCTGCCTCCTCTTCCACTTGCCAAGCATTAACCCTGCACGGGACTGCAGTTCCTATTGTTATAAATATTCAATCAATCCCACCACTACAAATGGCTCAACCGATGCCTTGGGGAGTAGCTATTGGCCCCCTCGCCTTATGTAATCAATTGCATGATTTACCACATGGATCCAAAAAATTTTTACCCAAGTTCACTGGAGATGGAAAAATTTCTACATATGAGCATATTAATGCCTTCTTTTCCACATGCGGTGTTCTAGGCGTCATGCACGAAGATGTTTCTATTCGATTGTTTGTTGAATCTCTAACTGAAGGAGCAGTAGAATGGTTTCACCATTTGCCTGCCAGAACTATAAACTCATGGGTGATTATGTGCCAAAGATTTGAAGACCGTTTCAAAAGTGCTGAAGATGAACATGCATTATTAGCACAACTTACTCAAATGAAGAAAGAGATTCATGAGCCAATGCGGGAGTTTGTGGCATGATTTAACAAGTTAGTGAATAGAATCGAAACTACTAAAAGGCCAACTATGGAGAATAAAAAATGTTTCTTTCTAAATGCGCAACCTCTAGATATAAGTTTCCATTTGAGAAGAGCTCGAGTGGCTGATTTAGAAGCTGCACAGACCATGGCCATTGAAATTGAAGATGATTTGTTGACTGCTAGGAAATGGAACAAAGACTTGCAGAAGGGGAAGGCACAATCTTCTAATCCATCCACTACGGACCCAATGATTCAAAAGCTAGCTAATGATTTACTCCTGCTCAAGAAATAGCTTCTACATAATCCACCTCCGCTGTATCAAGATATACCAAGGAGAAATTATGTACCTTACCAGCAGAACAAGCCTCCTAGGCTTCCTCCTCCAGTGCAAAGGCTAGCTATTGAACATCCTTCTTCCAGTCAGAAACAGACTGTAGCTACATGTGATTTTCATTTGACTACTAACTATGATGGTAGCATTTGTCCTGAAATGGCAAGGTTCATGCAGATGAATCTATCGAGTGAGAAGATAGAAGAGTATTTCTCTCAAGAAGATGAGACAAATGAGGCCTATGGTCAACCAACAATCAACTTTCTTGAGTACGAATCTAATGAGGAAAAAGAAAAGGTTCATGATATTAACAATCATTCTTGTAATATCTTTACAAGAAATCAATATCAAAAGAATGAAGGAAAAGCCAAAGTTGAATCTACACACAAAACTCTAGAAAATACCCCGAAGATTCTATCAAGAAAACAACCTCTGGAGAATCAACCTCTTACTACCGCAAAAGATAAAGGTACACAAGGTTCCCCTCTTGGTGATTCATCTCTCCCACCTGATGATGCATTTGATTTCATTGACCATTGCAAGAAAACAAAGGTACAAATTTCTCAACTTGATTACTTGAAGTCAAATCCTTAATAGTTGGAGAGACTAATGCATATTGTCAAAGGAAAGTAAGATCCTACTTCTTCAGTACATCAATAGTCAAATGACTCACAACCTGAAGAACCTTCACATGATGATCTCCCTAGTGAATCTCCACAAAAGGGTACTCCATTGGTAAATGTTATTTTCCCAAATAAGCCTGACCCATTCTATGTTTCCTTGTATATAGCTGGCTATAAACTTAGTACTTGCATAATAGATTCTGGTGCATCTGATAACATCATGCCCACTAAGGTTGCTCATGCCCTTGGCTTATCATTAAATAAACCTTCAGGCAAAGTTTACTCGATGGAGTCCAAATTAGTCCCATTAGTAGGACAACTCAAAGACGCGCAAGTTGCTTTAGCCGCTTTCCCAGAGAAGAAATTAAAGCTCACCATCTTAGTTGCTGACATTCCCGCAAGCTATGGCATGCTACTTAGCAGAAGCTTTTGTAAAGACTTAGGTGGAGAAATACAACTAGATTGGTCCCATGCCTTAGTCCCCATACATGGAAAGAAGGTTAGATTAAATCTAGAGCCCAAAGCAAAGTATATGGTCCTGAAGTTCAATGATCCAAGAGTAGAGATACTATATGAAGAAACTGGACCAGGTACATATATGCTCATGCAGGAGAAAGAGGTAACCCCTGAAGTTATCTCTCCTGATGTGTCTTCTGGCCTTTGGATAATGGAATTTTTGACGGCAGTTGTTCTTCTTCTGGCTCAGGGGCTGGAATTGTTCTTATTTCACCTACAGGGGAGAAGTTTCCTGTAACTTTCAAGTTGGTTTTTGATAACACTAATAATATGATAGAGTATGAGGCGCTCATTTTAGGCCATGAGGTTGCTAAAGAGAAAGGCATCAAAATGTTGAGAGTTCTCAGAGATGCAAAATTGGTTGTCAAACAAGTAAGAAATCAGTTTCAAACAACGAATACCGAGTTGAGAAGATATCAAAACTTAGTATGGGATCAAATAGAGTTCTTCGATGCTTTCTCTATAGAGGCTATTCCTCGAACTCTTAATTCTAAAGCTGACTACCTCGCAGTTTCTGCGGCTATCTTTCTTCCACATCCAAAGTTCAATAAAAATCAATACCAGATTGAATTAGTATACTGACCAAGCGTGCTTGATAATGATAAATATTGGCAGGTTTTTGATGACAACAGACAAATTGTGTCCTTTTTGGAGAAGGCTAGTACTTTTGTCAATCTGTTATTTGAAGGAAGTGAAACTTCTGTAGAAGATGAAGTGCTACAAATAAAGGGGAACACCATTCCAAAGGGTCTGATTACTCTAGAGAAACTATTTGATAAGCATGATTGCCATTTGAAGAATGAGGTCCAAGAGAAAAATCCCAATCCTTCTCAGTATGATAAAGTAGACATAGGCACTAAAGATGATCCTAAAATTGTTTGCATTGGCAAAGCATGTTCGCCAAAAGAAAGAAAGAAGCTCATCACCCTGTTGGTCAAAAACAAGGATGTGTTTACAGGGTGTTATGATGATTTGAAGAGTTTCAAGGGTGGAAAATTTCAGCATTATATCACTCTTAAACCCGGAGCCACTCCTTTTAGGCAAAAACAGAGGCAATTCAATCCTAAAGTTGATGGAGCCATCTTTGCAGAGATTGATAAGATGTTAAAGGCCAGAATTATATATCCTATTCATCATTCAACTTGGGTAGCAAATATAGTTCCTGTGAGGAAAAAGAATGGTGAAATAAGGATTTGTGTTGATTTCTGCAATCTTAATCAAGCATCTTTAAAAGACAACTACCCTTTGCCTGTGATGGATCATGTTTTGCAAACTGTGGCTGGATCTAAAATGATGTCATTACTTGATGAATTTTCTGGGTATAATCAGATAGAGGTTGCTCAAGAGGATCAACATAAAACTACTTTTACAACACCTTGGGGAACCCTGGCTTACAATCGAATGCCATTCGGGTTGATCAATGCCGGTGCAACTTTTCAACTTGCCATGGATCTCTCTTTTGGAGATTTGAAAAACAAGATTATTGTGGTGTACTTGGATGACCTTACTGTCTTTTCAATAAAAAGAGAAGACCATATCAAACATCTGGAGATAGTCCTACAGCGTTGTTGTGAGCAAGGAATATCTCTTAACCCCAAGAAGTCCATTTTTTGGGGTTACTGAAAGAAAACTACTAGGGCACATTGTGTCTAAAGATGGGATTCGGATTGATCCTGAACGTGTTGAGGCCATCCGAAAATTGCCATTACCATCAAGCAAACCTAGAGTAAGGTCTTTCTTTGGTCAGATCAATTTCTTAAGGAGATTCGTACCAGATTTCTCTAAATTAACTCACCACATTGTAGACATGATGAGAGATAAGGTGGTCTTCAAATGGACTGAAAAAGGGAAACATGCATTTCAAGATATTAAAACAGTGATCGTGGATGCTCCAGCTTTAATTCATCTAGATTTTTCCAAAGATTTCATTATATATTGTTATGCTTCGGAGCATACTTTATCTACTATCTTGACTCAACAAAATGATCATCGTATAGAAGCACCTATTGCATTTATGTGTGTCCCTCTGAAAAAGCATGAGTTGAATTATTCCTTAGCAGAGAAACATGCTTATGTAGTTGTCAAGGTAGTAAAACATTTTAGATTCTATATTCTCAATTCACATTCTAAGGTCTTCATGTCGGACACTTCAATCAAGACCATACTTACTCAGCAAGAAATAGGTGTCAACAAAAGAGCCTCTTGGATTGCTAAAGTTCAAGAATATGATATTGATATTAAGCCAACCAAATTGATATGAGGAAGAGGCTTATGTAAACTCATAGTTGACAACCACATGATGGAAGAATCTCTAGAAGAGAATGCTGAGTTACCTCAAGCATTGTTTGTAGGATTGACAGATGAATGGTTTTCAGATATTGCCTATTTTTTGACATATGGTGAGTGTCCTTCACACTTAACTCCAAAGTAGAAAAGAGCAATCAAGTTGAAAGCTACTATTTGAGAAGGTAGTTTATACAAGAAGGGGATTGATGGAAATATTCTGAAATACATGGATAAAGAACAACAAGAAAAATTGCTTCAATTCTTTCATAATGAAGCTTGTGGTGGTCATTTCTCTTCCAGTGTCACAGCCTATAAGTTCTAAGGCATAATTATTATTGGCCTGGCTTATTCAAAGATGCAGACCAACGGCTGAAAAAGTGTGAATCTTGTCAACAATTTAAAGGCAAGGTCAAGCTAGCCACACAGCCATTGAAACCTGTTATTATTGAAGAACCTTTTCATCAATGGGGACTAGATTTTATTGGTCCACTTCATCCAACATCTAGCGTCGGGCATACACACATTTTGGTGGCCACAGATTATTTTACTAAATGGGTTGAAGCCATTCCAGTTTGTCAAACTTCCTCTTAGGTGGTATGTGATTTTCTAAAGCAGAATATTCTTGTGAGATTTGGTGTACCTCAAAAAATTGTTACAGATAATGCTTCCAATTTCTCCTCTCATGAAATCTCTGATTTCTGTTATTGACATGATATTGTACTTGCACACTCTTTTGATTATTATCCACAAGGGAACGGATTGGCAGAGTCCACCAACAAAAACCTCATCTCTATCATATGGAAGCTACTAGAGGAGAAACAAAAGAGTTGGCACAAAAGGTTATTTGATGTGTTATGGGCTGATAGGACTACATACAAAAGGATTATCGGTATGTCTCCCTTCCAACTTGTTTATGGAGTTGATGCTCGCCTGCCAATCCCTCTGGAACTTATTGCCCTATCTCTTCAGACAGTAATCGAAGGTAATGAATTTAAAGATTCTCTAGAGAAAAGAATCATGCATTTGACAAAACTTGAAGAACAAAGGAGTCAAGTAGTTGACAAAATAGCAGAACATCAAGCAAAAGTCAAGAAACTATTTGATAAGAAGACCAAACAAAGGCAGTTTGTTATAGGAGATCTCGTTCTACTTTGGGATAAGAGGAAAGAACCTAAAGGGATGCATGGAAAGTTCGAGTCTCTATGGAAAGGACCTTTCCAAGTTAGAGAAGCATGTGGTGATAATTCATTCTACTTGGCATATCTTGATGGCTCTCATCTGCCCTTGCACTACAATGGGTAGCACCTAAAGATTTACAATCAGTAATGTGGGATTTACTCCCAACTCTTTGTATATAGGACAATTTTGTTGTGTTAGTAAGTTTCCTTGATTGCCCCATTTTTGTCATGTTGTACATCTCTTTTCTAGTCTGATTCTATTTGCCCTAAGATAAGATCACTAGTCTTGTCAAAGACACTGGGGTTAGTCTACATCCTTGTAGTTCTTGTCCCCAAGTAGAGCTAGCTGTTTGCCCCAATCCTTCTATCCAAAGTCTAAAACCTTCTTGCAAGAATTAATCCTCAGTGTTAAGTCATATTTTTCTTTTCAATTCATTTAGGGTTACGTTGCATACATTTAAATCATAATTCGTTATCATAGTCTTCCCTCGTCTCATTTTCTCTCCATTTAAAGCGTCAAAAGAAATTTTTATCCCAAGGCAAAACTCACAGCTTAGTAATATTTTACTTTGCATCTATTTTCCATTTTGGCTAAGTCCGTGTTAATTTTTGTTTCTCACCAAGTCCATCTTGCATTTGCTTTTGATCCTCGCCAAACTCGCACCAATTTCTGCTTTTCGCTAAATATGCGCAACTTGTGAGTTTGCCTAAGTCATACACTTTTGTTTTAACCGATGGCATAGGTTCAAAGAGATAATAAAGTCTTACACTCACTTGTGGCTACATTCATGCTTTCACTTTTCTACATACACTTTTACATACCTCGGCTGTGTTTCCACAAGTTTACATGTAGCCGGTAATTATCATTGGTGTTAATGGATGTAGAAAGTGTTGGAGTTTAGTCTTGACAAACATATTATATGATTAATTCATACCAAGATTGATGGGCATTCATAATTTTTCACCTTGCATATATCGTGGGTCTTACCTCATGTAAGACACATGCTGGAAAAGGTGGTCATGGTAAAACTCCATCAACAGTTCTCAAGGTTGATATGTGCAAAAGGTGTAAAATTAAAATGTTAATATGGTGAATTCTCCGTGCATCATTCACAACCTTAAATAGCGAGGTTCAAAGATATAGTGAGGTGGCACCTTGTTTCTATTTCTCAAGAAACGTTTGGAGAATATTGTCATTTATCCCGGCGGAAAGGAGGCTTGAATAACTGATGAAGTGGCAAACTTCAAGTGAGATGATCTACACCAACTTCCAAACTGCCAATGATAACCATCATGCAAGCTGATAAAAGTGAGGAAAATAAGGAATGATATTATGTTGTATATAAAATGTCTTCAAAACTGATGTGATCTCTTGGCATTCTCTGTAAAAGGATGAAACTACCAGCATCTTACCGCCGGCACTCAGGTAAGAAACTGTATGTCTAAGGTTCAATATCTATGAAGATTTAATATGAAATGGATATGTTGACAGAGATTTTAATAACCCTCAGGCTATTGCAAGTGTAAAAGATGGAGAAGACAACGCATTGCATCATTGTTTTCTTACTCATCGAGGCATGTTATTGTATCAAGCAGTCGCACTGCCGGAGATGGAAGTCGCATATTGTAATAGCAGGGAAACACATGTTCACTGAAGCACATGTCAAATGGGTCGCGAGCCTTCACTGTAGACTCGGCCACCTTAACAGACACGCAAAGAGCACTTTATTAAATCTTCGAAGAAACATAGTTTTATGCACTGTCTCAATATAAGCGACTATATAAAACGATGTGTTGAACACTCCTTGAGAAATATGTGATTTTCTCATTTAAAGCCAAACTCCATGATTTCGAAATCATCTTCTCGTCATAGCAGGACATGCAAAGTTTATCAAAACATAATGGGAAGGAAATTTTTGCTCTAAGCAAACGTGCTCATCGCCATCATTCCACCGTCAACTCTAAGAAAGATCTGAAGAATATCACATAAACAAGATGGTTATCAGAAGTTGTAAGTGGAATACAACTCACAAAACATGATTTAAAATTTTTGACAGAAGCAAAGATTGTAGTTCGTGGCTATTGAGAGCAAATGACGACAATACATGTTCTATAGTCAGTTAGAAACCATGAAAACACAGCTGCCAAAATCATTTGTTGTATTGCACCACTTTGTTTATCACATGGATATTCATTGAACATTGTTGAAATAGAATTCTATTTTTCAGAAACCAAATCCCTATCCATATACTTGGTACTGATACTTAGTAGAGGTCTGTGAAATGCTTGAAAGAATGCCTCCAAGTTTCAGTTGACAAAGTTTTATCTGTGTGAAGGGAATGTTATGCTCAGAAAATTGTTTGTTCATTATCAGCCTTTTCATTAAATTTCTTGTGAGTGTAAGTCCCAGCCGATGTGGATGGAAGATGTGAAATCATAAGCCAATACACGTGAATTATTCCACATATTGGTTTATTTTTCATACAAAAGGGTGTAGGTCTGTGAAGAAATACAAAAGTACAGACACCGACAAATACAGTTCTCTTGCAGTGCAGTAATGGCTACTCAATGAAGATGTCCAAGTATGAACACCTTCTGCCTTCTAGTTTGAATGATGTGTTTTTCCAAATTTCCATTTGAAATTCATTGCAACAATTTGCAAACTATCAAAACAAAGACCTCCTAAAACACTCCAGAAAAACTTTGAAAGAGAATAAACACAGAAAGTTTTCACGACTTGTGGCAAATATTCAATCATGAAATACAGATATCAGGGGTTTGAGTTTCTCTCAGTCCTTGAATCCATGCTTCCAGAAATATCGGATACCTCTCTTGGGTACATCAGCTAGACAGATTTCTGGGAGATAATGAAACAAGAGAATAAATCACCGATGACTCACAAGTTGTTTGACAGTGGATTAGCCCAAGTAGCTAGTTTCCCATGGCAGTCCAATGCACAGACCTGGTTTTAGAATGTATGAAACATTACAAACCGAAAACCAGAGAGATCAGAACTGTTGATGGTAAACTAATTGTCAGATTGAACAGTGTTTTGATTAGTATTGCTTTCAGGTTACCTGTCAGGGATTAGTTTGTGAACATAGACAAGAAGCTCGCTCATCAATATTTCAATGAAAGAAAACATCAGTGTCTCAACACCATTGCAAAACATTGGTTGCATATGCCCAAAGGATGAAAATCACAGTTGCCTAAAATCCTTCATAGATCATGTTTCATAGAAGATATCTCTAATATGATTGTTCTACTCCATAGAGTGATGGGAGATGAAAAAGTAGCCAATTTTGAAATGTGGATGTTCCTTTTCATAAATGTTATTTGTGCAAGAAATCAGTTTATTGATTGGGGCAGCATTATTAGTGACAATTTGCATTATTAGTTGACCAATTTTGAATTGAATGAACATTTCTACATGTCCTATTACTTATTTTATGCAATTGCCTGCATGAAATCATGGCCAGGTCTTGCTACCAGAGGAACTTATGATAACATGGCACAGATCTATAATCATTACCCTTAGTTACAACTGGAAGAAAGTTACAAACACTACTGTAGGGTAAATGATGCCTTCACAATGTTAATAGTAAAAGAACTTCAAGGTAACACTGCACTCCAGATATCACCAGAAGCTGCGAGTTTAATCAAAATATATGGGAGTTACTTCATCCAATATCCTAGATTTACCTATCTGAGAGTTGGTGGGTTTGATGGATATGCATATAAGTTACCTAGATATGTAGATGACAAGATGATATTGATAGAACTATGTAGGCAAATTGGTTCACTTAACAGGAAATGCAAAGACAAGAGGAAACCTGGAGTCCCATTTCCCATTGGCCTTAGTCACTACAGCTGCAAATCTTCTACAGATGCTCAAAACATAGAGATATCTTTGATAAAATCAGCTTGTATGCCTATACTATGAGATTCCCTTTTGACAGCAAAGGATATGTCAGAGATAATCTACGGCTTGGTGCAGGATACTGTCATTTTCCAGAACTTGAAGACTTTTGGGAAGATTGTGAAAATGATTACGAGGTACGTAAACGGGACTGGGTGAGGATGACCATTCCACAGATCAGAGAATTCAAACTAGATTGCAATACAGATGGAATTGAGGAAGATGGTTCAGAATTAATTGATCCTATGTTTTTTGATAAAATTGAAACACAGTCTTTACCACCTATGAATTGGGCTAATGAGGAGATCAAAGATTTGAGTATAAGGATTGCACATGTCATTCAAAAGACTAAAGCTTGGGTAAAGAAAAAGGCTATTGAGGCAACAACTACTAAACCGACAAGTAATAATGCTTTATCATCAAGTAGAAAAGATAAGCATTCGAATTCTTCTTCTTCTTCTTTTTGTTCTCATTCTCCATCTTTAAGAAGTGGTTCACATAAGAGTACTCAAGGAGGAGATGACGGAGAAGATCCATCAAGAAGAAAGGGTACTAAGAGCATCTATGAAAATGATGAAAAGCAGAAAAGAGGGAAAACAAAAATGAAGGATAATGCATTGCCTCCCATACAGGAAATAGTTGAAGTAAACAAGTCTACAAGTCCTGAAGTAATCCATCAAAATGTTGAGCATTTGAATGTCTCTCCTTTACTCCTTGTTGTTTCTCCTCATGAAACACCTTGTTCACCTCATGCATTACAATTTTCACTCCCGCCACCTATGAACATATTCAGTGAGCATATTCCTCCCTCAAACATAGTACCTCTTTCCACAAATATTCCAGAATCCTCACATAATTCTTCCTCTTCCTGGTTGCAGCAAAGTCTGTCAAGGAAACGAAACAATGCCCAATTAATCATGCCCGATTTTGATACAGTCTCTAATTTGCTGCAAAAGTCTCCCAAATCTAAAAAGATCAAGGTTGCATCAAGGATGGCAGTGGATTCTTCATCGGGCAATGTCTATGTTGAGGTTGCACAACCCGTTTCAGAAAACAATTTGAATGAGGGTACAGAAATTGATTTTAATATCACTAAAATAGATCTTGGTCCATCTACATTTGAGGGTGACATGCAAAACTTTCAAGTATCGGCTGCCCAGTTAATAAAAAGAACAAAGAAAGAAAGACACACGAAAGATCAACTAAAGCAATAGGTGCAAGTTTTGACATCCTATCTCAAAGCCATCATAGATACATCTACATTGCCTCTTGATACTTCCTCTACCTCCACTAATTTCTCTCTTGAAAATAATGTTGAGAAAGAAATTATTGAGAGTGTTAGCAAATATCAGTTGTATGGAAAGGTGACTGAAAAATGGGTTGAACATATGAAATCAAAAGCATTCAGTTTCTTTGAGCAGGCAAGGAGTCTATTTGATGAAGTAGAAAAAAAGAGGGAAGTGATTGATAATGAAATGAGAGGTATCCAAAAAGAAGAATTGTTATGGCAGGGAATATCCAAAGACCTCAGTGAGATGATCAAAACTGATAATGAGATTTTACTTGCTGAAAAAGTCTTTCCAAACATTGAAGAAAACCAATCTATTTCTTGGCTATGTTCAGTTGAATGGAAAATGTCTAATATAAGACAAGTGTTGGCAGCCCAAGAAAAGCTCTTGGAAATTTGTGAGCAGGTGAAGAAGAATATTCAGGCTGATTTATTGGCAATCAATCTTGATGTAATCGAGACAGATAAATTTTCAGTTTTGGAAGCCCAAGCTATCAAAAGAAACTTTGAAGACATGATTAACACAGGATTATTCAACAAACAGGTTTTCAATGAAGGATTTATGGACAAATTGAACCTCATCTTTGTTGCTGTCAATTCTGGCTTTGATCACATATCAATTTATTGACATAATTTGAATGATGTCCATAAAGATCAATCAGAATGGAAGCTTCGCATGACAGAAGTAATTGTTCCCAAAAATAAACTTATAGCTACAGCAGTCAGGATGTTCAGAGTATACAAAACAAAGTCTACTCTCCCTTCACAATAGTTTGTAGCAGTAGAAACATCTTCAGATGGTGTCAAACATGGCGAGGACAAAACCTGATGGTTTCTTGATAGATCCATCTTATTGGTCTACTTTTCAAAGTTTACAAATGATAGGTTTTAGTTCTCTTTCTATGAAAGTGACTTTATGTCACTCTTTTGTAATTAAGGTAAAAAGTGCATTTTATTATTTCAGGGACTTTTGAAACATTATGTAAAGGTTAATTAAAGTGCACCTCTATTTTCATAAAAATATTTTGGGTAGTTACGGGAAGTAGTTATAAGGTAGTTATAAAGTTGGTTACTAAGACAAGTCTATATATACAAGGCTTGGTTTTGTAATAAGGACTTTTTGGCTTTCACATTTATAAGGATGTTATAAGGAATAGAGTTGTACAACTCAGTGTGGAGAAATAAGAGGCATTTTGGATTGTGTGATCTTAAATATCTTCTTAATTTTGCATCTGCAATGTGGAATAACAACTAGTCTTGAAGGAATTGATTACTAGATAATGTTTCAACATATGTTGAATATCTCCTGAATCGTTTTCTTCTTTCTAATACTACACTCACTTTAACAGTTTAAGAAGTATTCTTATATTGTCTTGGTGGGATTGTTGAACTTTATGCATGTGGGATGAGTCAATGTTCGTAAGCCCATTGTCTTCATCTTCCAGACCTTTCTTTAATTGCATTTCATTCTCAAAATCCTTTAAACCTATAATTTATCAAACGAGGGAGCTGCCCCTCTACACGCAGAGGTAAGTTGATATAAAAACTACAACTTTACCAACTGTTGGTACTTAGTTTCACTATGTGTTTTTCTGGGCAAAGAGTTAATATAATAATCCATATGTTATAGTGCAAATCTGCTTACCAACAATATTAAACTATCGCCAAAGGCAATTAATTAAAAATAAAATGAAGAGCTGATATGTGAAGGGTTACAACCCTAAAGATGCAAGATATATATGGGAGATGCAAACCGAAGTAAAAATCATCATCAGTAGATTAGAAAAACATCATGATTAGAAGTAGGCGTTAGATAACTGGATGGATTGATCAGTTGCTGAAAATAAAACATTATGCTGTATATTGTAAAATATTTTGAAATTGTATATTGGAGAATAATGCATAAATTGGTGATTTATTATTGGTGTCTATTATTTGTTGAAGCTGAACAATTATTTGGCTGTCTCCACATTTTTATTTCTCTGTTATTTGAACCTGAGTTTCCAAGTTGATATTTTAGTTTCATCAAGACACACTTGCTGTCTTTGTGTAATTGAATTAATTGGTTTCTATTGAGAATTAAAATCCTTTTGATTGATTATAGTAACTTGGAAGTAACATTTGGATTAGTAAGAAGAGTCATATAATTGACAAGATTGCCATACTGTCTCCAACTAGATATTGTCTTGTTATTCAAATTAAGGATTTACTCTATTTGTCAATACACACTTGCTGTCATTGTGTGATTCTGTTGATTGGTTCCTTCAAGCAAGGATTAAAAATCCTTTCAATAAGTCATAGTAACCTTGTAGGATCAAGTGGATCAATAAGTAGAGTCTGTCAGGCACATTCTTGCATGTTTATATAAGGTATAAACAAACACAAGTGCCAAACAATTAGACTTGTAACCAGTAAGTAAATGATATCATATACACCTTGATTCCATTAGCCCAACTAAAATAGGTACTAGTCATACTAATTCCACTCTAGGATTCCATAAAATCTTATTCAAATAATTACATCTTAGATCTTAGTATTAGGAGTAGAAGTAGTTTGCAAGCTTTCATCTATTCCACACTTTATGCCATTGTGGGTAGATCCCTAAATTCATTTGAGTCATACATTCCTTTTATCTTCTTCAGCTTTCAAGGTTCACCCACCTAGGTTTAGCAGAGCCTAAAGTGTAGGGAGTCATCAACCATTTAGGTTAACTCTATTAGTTGGTTCAAAAACGTTACAAGTTTGATCATAGAGCTTGGCATCCTCTTAGGGCTTGAAACTTGCATTTTTGAGACCCAACAAATTGGTGACTCTACTGGGGAGTAATCTAGAATTTGGTTAAAGATCATCTCATTACAAAGTTAAGAAACTTTTGAATTCTAACACGAATTGGTAACTCTGCTGGCAAGAAGGACCTGGAAAAGAAAAAATCATTCCTCTTTTGATAAGAGGTGGCAACTCTGAAAAGGAATTCAATGAAGAATATAAATACAATTTGTAAACAGCACCATCTGTAGTCAAATTGAATATGTCAGAAGAAGAGGAACTGTTGGAGTTGTTAAGGAAAAAAAAAGGTTGATTCAAGAAATACAACGATTAAAATCCAAATAGGCTTCAAGTTCATTACAACATATACCAACGTCTAACAAGAATGGGTATAATGATCCTTTGAACTCACAAGTGTTCCATGATTCAGGCAATGGATATAGTACATACCATGCACAACAAAACAATTATTTACCACAAGCCTCATACCAAATAAATGCTTATCCCGTATTCCAAAACCCATATGGCTCTCCAAACTTTGTCTAAGTCATCGATAAACCATTTAACTGCAATAGTATCCAAGGCTACCCAAATCCTTATCCCTGCGAGCTGACAGAAATACTAAGGTATATCCCTAAATTTCATGGAGAATAGTATGAATTATCTCATAAGCATGTACAATGATTCTGGGATTTCATTTTAGACTTTCAAATTTTTTCAGAAGATGTCATTATGAGATGTTTTTCAAGATCTTTAAGGGATGACGCAAGGGATTGGTTTATAGGCCTACCTATGCAAAGCATCTCTTCATGGGAAGATCTCAAAAGTCTATTCCTTAGCCACTACAATGACTATTATGAAGATGAATATGGAGAATATGATCAAGCAATGCAGCCAGTTAATGAGACATATGCAAGTGAAAATTTTCATGATGATATTTCAGATTTAAATGATGATGAAGTTCTAAATTACCAAATCTTCACCCGGGACCATGATTGCAATTATAGAATTTTACATAAGACTTGGAGCCCCAGCATATACCTAAAAATGAGAATAGTCTTCAAAATATGGATGTTCCTTTTGTCCCAACCCACCCACCACAATACCTAAATCAACAGTTTGAGGAGGAAGAGGATGATTGTTCTCAACAAATAGGGTAAACTCACGATGAGGAGGAAATGTACATATCTGAAAATGATTTTCAGAGTTGTTGAAACCCATTGTATGATGAAGAAGATCAGATGACATTTTGCCAAGGTGTGTCGAAACACGAATTTCATGTGTACGCAAACTTGTTCTATGAAGAGGATGAAATGCTTTCAGATAGTTAGGAAAATGAATATGCTGATAATGAATCCATAAATGAAGGGAATTCATATGATGAAATGAGCACAGTTGATTATTGTGATGATGATGAAGAGAACAATGAGCACTCCCAGTTTTTAGATCATCCAGGAGGTCAATTCACAATGCATGACAGTAAGAAGAATAATGAAAAATGTTGCATTGAAGAGGGATACTCTTCATGTAGCAAAAATATATCACATAGAAATGAGATTGTTCAGATTATACTTGAATTTCAATTGCACAATGAGGAAAAATATACCAGCAAGATTGAGCAAAGAAAGTTGATCAACGATATGAATGCATTCAATCAGATGAACTTTAAAAATATTGACAGAATGACTTCACCACAGTGTGATGAAAATCAAATTTTTGATAGAGGGAAACATGGCTTTTTCTTTTTCTGGTGGCATTGGATCATCTATTGTGGTGTGATTCTTCAAATTATATCAGATAACGGCAAAAAGAAGAAGTTGACTCTATTGCCCAACGGAGTAGGCACTGGTCTGCTCCCCAAAGATCTAGGATCTTGTTATGCCCATAAGGGGCATACATCCCCAGACAAAGCCACTGTTGGGACCTAAAATTTCTTACCAATTTTTGCAAGAAATTTTGTGTTCCCATATGAAAAAATCAATTTCAATACTCATAGATATACCTCAAAATATGTCCAAGAAGCCTACTTTGGAGAGTTGCATTTTGAAGGCTGTTCATTTTCTTGCAAAATCACTTTTCTAGCATGCTTACCCATCATACGTAAATGCACATGTCTAATTTCACCTTCCTATGACAAGATTTGACTAAGTTTCAAGGAATCAAGTTGAGGGGTTCTGGTAAAGTTTGTTATCTGCAGTGTAAAATCAACTCAGGAAGCCAAATTGGGAGGTTAATATCTTGCAGATGGATAATGATCCTGACAAACTAATTGGTGTTCCTGATTCACCTTATGAAAATCTACTTCTATGTCTAGTTGTAAGGCTCTAGTACATTGTTTGCTATTTTTTCAAAATAAAAAGCAAATGCACTTACCTCTGATTTCAAAGTTTTCACCTATAGAGAGGTCAACTTTGGCCCTGAGTATTTGATGAAGAAAGGTGATTGGTGGAAAATCCTCTTGTACACTCTCTAATGAAGCCTAAATGAACTAAATCCTCTGATTATAGCTTTCCAGGAGGAGATTTGATGGTTTTTCAAAATTACAAGTTGGTAAGCCCTAATAAGGTTTTTCACAAGTGCAATTGCAAAAAAGGCCAAGTGAGCTGCTTTGAACAATTATATCTTGCACCTCAAGATGCATTTTTCTAAATTGTTGGTTGCATTGAGTTCTTGGGTTGAAAATCTACATGATTGTGTGTTTTCATGGCTCTAGGAAATAGTTTGACTGGTTTTCCAAGGCAATTCTGAACGCTACTTGACTAGTTTGATCACTATGTAAAAATCCCAGGAAACTAATTTTGAAGATAACCCATTGCAAATTTTTCACTTCAGAGACACATTGGAATGGTGTCAGATCAATTCTAGACTAAAAACTTGTTTCAAAATAAAAAAATTTTAGTTGGGCCCATAATGGGACCTGACATGCTTCACGCAATTATGAAGTTATAAAGGTTTCAATGGCTATCCTCAATCTTGCATATTAGCATCATGAAAAGGTCATGTCTAGGATAAACAATGGACAAGTTTGTTGTTGCAATAGCCTAAAAAGTTCTATTTTGGGCCTCTAAAAGATGTTGCAGTCTAGGAGGATAATGGCTTAGATCATAAACGCTGCACAAGTGGAAGAGGTCTCGTGGGTGGACAATGTCACAACAGCAGTTGCAATTGTGCTTCAGGAGGTTGCTTGGCTGTTCATGGAGAAGAAATTTTAAAAGGGAGACATTCTACTGATACACTTACAATCACTCAAGCTGTTATATTTTGCAATACAAAAAGAAAGATTGATTAGCTAATAGAAAAGATGCGGAGTAACAATTTCATTGTATCATCTATGCATGGAGATATGTCCTAAAAGGAATGTGATGCAATTATGGTTGAATTTTGTGCTGGTACAACTTAGGTCTTAATCACCATAGATGTTTGGACTCGTGGACTTGATGTTTGGCAGATTTTTGATGAATGCATTTGAGTCAATAACTCTATCTCAAGGGCTCAATATCTCTGCATTGTTCAACAGGCGGTAGGACTCTATAAAGTGCCAATTCAATTCAGATTGACTGTGATCTAATTGAGGATGATTGAATTGAAATTGGACGACCTAGAGATGTGGGTTGTTTTAAAGAAATGGGTAAATCCATCGGTGGGTATACACATGCCATTTTTTTGGGGGTCTCCCTGTATTTTATTGGTCAAAACAGATCAATGGCAATGGTGAAATATCTATTGTTGTTATTATTCATGGGGTATGTTGGCCTCCTAGCTAGGAGAGACATAGGGTTTGAATCCCAAGAGCCCCAAACAATTGTAGAAGAAAACCCTAATTCTATGCTTTTAAATGAAATAAAGAATCTCAAGAATGAAGTAAAGACTCTCGAAGCCAAGGCACATTCTCTAGAGTTGACAATTGAGGAGAAGAATCAGGAGTTAAGGAACAAAGAGTCCACCATTACCAAAAAGGAGAAACTTATTAAAGAAAATTCAAAAACTATTAGTTCACTGCAAAATGATAATGAAGCAATTCAGAAAAAAGGAGCAATGGCAACAAGTCATCGTTATAGTTCCACCACATATGGAAGTCTTTAAAGCCAAGATAATTGGCAGTTACGAGGTTTCAAGGGATATGATGAATCCACATCTTGTTAAGGCTTAGGAATTACTAAGGCCTCATTTGCAGACTGGTAAGCATCTCAGTGGTCCATATATTGATCAAGTTGCCTCTGTTGCACAACCACATATCAATAAAGCTAAAGTTACTTTGCAACCATATCAAGACCAAGCTATTCATGCCTACCAGAGATTTCTTACAACTGCAACAAACTACCATCATCAGTTATAGGGCCATGTGAGAAAATCATTAAAGAAGCACAAGATTACAACTGCTTTGGTTACCAAAGAGCCAATTTGGTTTCTGACATCTACACTGTTGGCTTTCTCCGTGTTGGGGCTATGCATGGTGTATTTCTCCACTTTTAGTAGCAGTAAGAAGGTTCATAAATCTGGTTGAAGCAGTCACATTGGAAATGCAAATAGAAAACATAAGCGCAGGCATGTTGAGAAGTAAATTGTGGAAAATAGGTGGATCTTTTTCTGCAATGTTTTGTTGTATAACTTAAGATGTGTGGAGTTGAAGATCAGAATCATAGTTTTTGGATTAATCAAAGTGGCTATTGGAAACGATGAACTTAGAGAAATTGTGAGCCTATTATTTTGATTTATTGCTTCTGCAAATGAGGACTTTAAAATTTCTCGCGGCTATACATTTATTATTTCAATATAATGGTGAAAAGTTGCTATTGACTTCAGCATGAAATGTAGCAGTGGGTTTGAAGGGTGTAATAGATTCTAATTCTTATTTAGCAAGTTCACATCAAGTGTCTAGTTTAACGAAGTGCAGAGGTGCCTAGTCTACAACTAACTCTCTACAAAGAGAATGGACCAAGGTGAGCATTGATAGATAAAGTAGACATGTATAATACATGATGAACATCTCAATCTGGATACCCAACATTCCAGTGAATTGCAACTCAGAAATCTATCTATTCAATTGATTAAGTTTGCAGCCCCCAGAAGGGAGAGTATTGGGGAATGTCATTAGCAAGATTGAAGTCATAAATCCAGGAGGGATTTTGAAAACCCTAAAATCATGAAGGAAGGATATATCAGCTAGACATGTATAATTGATGAAAAATCTCCAAGTCTCCCCGACCTCGTATGTCACACAGATGAGCAAGATATTAAAATAAACGCATGAGGAAGATTAACTGTGTCGGGACAATATTTTATTTTCTTAACGATGATGCATATTACTCCAATGAGAGAATTTAGGAAATATTTTTGCCAAGGAATAATATGTTTCACCTAGGAAATGCAAAACCATGCATTAGATAATTGATTTCACCCAGGAGTATTTTACATCAAGTGAAAGCACACAAAGTAAATACAATGTGAAATATTTGCACCTGAGAAGTTAAAAAATGCTCAAATTATTCACCTAAATGAAATTCTTATCAAACAAAGAGTGAAAATACATACGAGTAAAGACATCAAACAAATATTTACAAACCGAGCCTAGAGAATATTTTACAGTGAAGTATTTTTCACCAAGAGGGGAAAAGACATGTTCATTAGAATAAATGAAATTGCAAGAAGGAAAATAAAATTAAAGTATTACGAAATACTTTATTGGAAAAACCAAAGGATAATATTCTACAAAAACATTTCATTAACCAAATAATTATTACTCATGGCTAATAAAGAAATACACAAGAGAATGTTACCAAGATATAATAAAGATTAAGGCATTGATGAATACTTTATCATGTGAAGACCAAAAAGGTAGGTTAAATATTAAACTATTGCCGAAGGCAATTAATTAAAAATAAAATGAAGAGCTGATATGTGAAGGGTTACAACCCTAAAGATGCAAGATATATATGGGAGATGCAAACCGAAGTAAAAATCATCATCAGTAGATTAGAAAAACATCATGATCAGAAGTAGGAATTAGATAACTGGATGGATTGATTAGTTGCCGAAAATAAAACATTATGCTGTATACTGTAAAATCTTTTGAAATTGTATAATGGAGAAGAATGCATAAATTGGTGATTTAATATTGGTGTCTATTGTTTATTAAAGCTGAATAATTATTTGGTTGTCTCCACATTGTTATTTCTCTGTTATTTGAACCTGAGTTTCCAAGTTGATATTTTAGTTTCATTGAGACACACTTGTTGTCTTTGTTTAATTGAATTAATTGGTTTCTATTGAGAATTAAAATCCTTTTGATTGATTATAGTAACTTGGAAGTAACATTTGGATCAATAAGAAGAGTCGTATAATTGACAAGATTGCCATACTGTCTCCAACTCAATATTGTCTTGTTATTCAAATTGAGGATCTACTCCATTTGTCAATACACACTTGCTATCATTGTGTGATTCTGTTGATTGGTTCCTTCAAGCAAGGATTAAAAATCCTTTCAATAAGTCACAGTAACCTGGTAGGATCAAGTGGATCAATAAATAGAGTCTGTCAGTCACATTCTTGCATGTTTATATAAGGTATAAACAAACACAAGTGCCAAACAATTAGAATTGTAACCAGTAAGTAAATCATATCATATACACCTTGACTCCATTAGCCCAACTAAAATAGGTACTAGTCATACTAATTCCACTCTAGGATTCCATAAAATCTTATTCAAACAATTACATCTTAGATCTTAGTATTAGGAGTAGAAGTAGTTTTCAAGCTTTCATCTATTCCACATTTTATGCCATTATGGGTAGATCCCTAAATTCATTTGAGTCATACATTCCTTTTATCTGCTTCAGCTTTCAAGGTTCACCCACCTAGGTTTAGCAGAGCCTGAAGTGTAGGGAGTCATCAACCATTCAGGTTAACTCTATTAGTTGGTTCAAAAATGTTGCAAGTCTAATCATAGAACTTTGCATCGTCTTAGGGATTGAAACCTACATTTTTGAGACCCAACATGCATGACATTAGTTGATGCACCTAAATCCACAAGATAGTTGTATATGTTCTTACCAAATACCCTCAATGTGAGTAAGAAAGGGGGTGATTCAAGTCTATCTTTGTATAAGTTCATCTGTGATGTGTCAGTAGTGTGAATAGTGTCTTACACTTTTTGTTAGCAGTATTGTCTCTAGGTGTAGGCTCTTCAGTCAAGATATGACTAGGGTTATGACCAAGATTGTCCTCTTTGGGTGTAGGTTCATCTAGTGACTTCAAGAAAGCTTTCTTGATGAGAGGAGATTTCAAAAGTTCTGATAAAGACAAGATGATTTTTATCTTCATTTCTTCAGTTAGGTAAGTGACAAGTTTGTCTCACTCAGGTAACTGGCCTATGGCTTTTGTTACTGTGGTCTATGGTGTGAAATACTATGTATTCACCTTAGGAGGTCCAAGGTTATTTCTAGATTTAGGATCTGGTAGTGTATTGAAATTATTAGGAGGAATGAATGTGGTCAAATGACCAGTAGGTTGGTTTGCATTACTCCTAAGGTTGTAGTTATGTCTACCCTAATATTACTATTGGTAAGGATGAACCTCTTTAGGTTCTTGTTCAGGTTTGTTCTCATCCTCAAAAGAAAAAACACAATTTGTCTCAAAAGCCAAGGTAGATTCCTCACATGCCAGGTTATAGTTTTCATGTACTATAGTCATTTGATGATGTTGATAATTGTTAGAACTCTCAAGTACTAAGGTTGACTCATATCCTAAGGGAACGATCTCATAACCTTCAAGAAAAGGTAGATCTCCTGCAATATTTGTCTCTTCATATTAGAATATGCTAGCTATTATTTTGACCAGAGGATAGTCCAACTCTGCATGTGCATTTGTGTTATGCATCCTACACCAATTGGTGAGTGTAGCTTCTACCAAATTTACCTAGTTGTTTGCTTGGGTTCAGTAGGAGGTTGATTATCTAATGGTGAAGGTAATGAACCATTGTTTGGCCGGGTGTTCTAGACTCTAGATGGCCTAGGGGCATTGTTATTATTGTTGTTGAGATTTCTCTCATTATTGTATCCCTTGTCAGGATATCTAGACCTATCGTTATCTTGTTTTGGCTAGAAGAAAGAACTGCCATTACTATTTTGTGTAGCATCCTATTGTGGATGTCCAGGGTGAGGTGTAATCTGACCATTACCCTGAGGAGGGATTAGGCATTATAGCTAGAGGCATCAAGGCTCCATTAACTAGTGGTTGACTAGAATATGTAGGATATCCTAAGTTAGGGGTAAAACCAAGTGTTAGCTACTGATTAACCTTAATAGCTTTTCAAAAGCACCTGCTAGGGATTTGATGGTAGGATGTGTCCTCGTAATGAACATGGATGTCAGAGGATCTAAGGTTGAATAATAAATTGACCTAGCTACTTTGTCACCTACATTATAAGGAGTAGTTAGCTTAGAGTACATCTTTTAGAACCTAGCATTAAAGTTAGAGATTAATTCCCCCTCAGCCCTTTTAATGGTAGCAAAAAGGTGAAATGTCATACTAGATCTATAGGTAATTTGAATCTTCCTAGGAAATCTTTCTCCAAAGCATCCTAAGAGGCTATGGAAGACTGAGAAAGACTAATATACTAGTTATATGCCTCCTCTCCTAATGAATAGGGGAACAACCTACACACAAATCCTCATATTGAATCCTAGCCCTAAAACAAGCTTCCTTATAAGTTCAGATGTGATCATCTGCATCCTAATAGGGATGATATTTTGGATAGATCTTGTCAGAATTCTTAGGCAAAGGATTATAATCTGCAAAGAGTAGTGTTGATTTAATGGCAAAGAAAGACATTGTAGGAGGTGCTTGAGGTATTATTGGAGATATTGGAGGTGTTACAACAAGTATTACCAGAGATGCTGGTGAACTTAGACTAAGACTGTGATGAATATTTGTTGCATGAGGTCTAAATCCAAAAACAAGCAATTCTTCTAAAGGTCTAGTGGATCTCAACCTAGTATTAGGTCTGTGAGCCAGGGCTTCATGATTCTAGATAAGATATGGATATTTGGACACGACCTTCACCAAGATGCGGGTATTTACTCCTCTGAAGTGAATATTTACAAATAGATGTCCAAAATGACAATATATTTGTAGAAAATGCAAATATCAACTCAAATTTGGAATTATGGATGACTATCTATAAATATCGAGGTAATTAACAACAAGGACTGCGTATTTGTAGTCAGATTCCTCAAATTTTCAAAGATAAATAGAATCTTTGCACAAATAGTCAGGATTTAACGTATTCTTAAGAACTTTGAAAATATCAATTCACTTGAATGCGGGAAATGACATCCAGGTGACAAATCCTTTAAATCAGATTGCTCATGGCCCTCCTTCTAGTGCCAATTTTGTTGATGTTGATTGTTAGTCAAAACAACATGAAATAAAAGTTACACAATAAACCTTTGTTTATCTTGAAAGATATGATAAATTTAGAATGAATTTATTATCCCAAGTCTCCATGCATTAGTTAATAATGATATGGCATTACTTAGAGGTTGATGTGTGTTGTTGTTTTCCATTACGGACCTTACGTTTGATTCTAAAACATTTGTATCCTGATATCCAAATGTTACTTTGTTTCACCTGCTTTCTATAAATTCTCAAAAAATGACTGTTAAATCCTATAATATCTAACTAGATCATGTAGATGTGTATGATAAGTTTGATCAATTCTTCTATATATCACTATGGTTAAGATGATTCATGATCATTTTAATTAGTTCTTCTGAAACTATCTCTAAATTCACTTGAATTTGAACTAATCTTTGTTTAATTTTTCTTCTACACTATAAATTCCTTCAAATAATGTGCTTACAAGCATGTATTTCTATGATTATTATCATTATTTGTATTTATTTGCTTGATATTTGCTAATTTATGTGCACTTTATGTAAATATGCCTAAGATCTCCATGTATTTACAGATACCAGCATGTTTTGTGTTCTGCTTATCATTTTCAATGTTTTGCAATTAGATGATGGTGATTTAAATGAAATTTAAAGAAATTTCAACTAAAGCTTTCTAAATTTACTAAAATGAATGAAGTTTGGTCACTAATCCACATATATCCTTGATACTTTCATGAAAAGGAAGAAAATCAAACCATATTTTCACCAAGTCATTCCACAGCTAGATATGATTGATGTGAATCTTCAAAGGTAAGGATAATAACAACATTCACAGACTAAAATTCACTCCAAGGAATGTAGAAAATTAAAGGCATATCAATAGATCATCCACAAATTATGCAAGATTTACGATAATTTCTAATCACAAGTCTTCATCTTCATTAAGTATGCAAAATTAATATATATTTACAATTGACCTTGAGAGAGGACCATGAAATTCAACAACTCCTTAATTAAGCTTCTAATAATCAACAACTAAGATTCTCCATCCTTTTATAGAGCAAGGATGAGAATTAGTTACAAAAGATCCTATGATCAGGATTTGTCTATTATGATCAATGGTTTACATTGCTTTGACCAAGTGAAAGTACAAAACATGTGGCACAAGTTGCTAGTTGGCAACCCCCTATAAGGCATGAATGAATATCCTCTGACTTCAGATTTGGCCAATTCAACCTCTTAGCCCCTCATTCTATCAAAATACCCTTAGGTGAGCCCTACTCAGACATATTTGGCTCCTCATACATGAGCACTCCTATATCTAGCTTCTTATGATAATGATATGCTTGCACCATTTGATCTATCTGATGCTTACTAATGGGTTGAGCCCTTACTTTGGCATACTTTAATGCTCCTATTTATTCTTCCAAAGCCTTCATCATAGGTTCTCTATTTTATTTCTCCTTAGCATATGTCTTCACCTTAATATTTAGGTCTGCCATTTCATCCAACACATCCTCCGTGAATGAGTTTATTGCATCCTCTACAACCTCCCTAAATTTATCCTTAAAGATCATGGCAACTTCATCTCCTTCAGGCATAGCATCTTCTTCTACAACATCATCTAACAGTTCTGACAGTATATTCATTTCTTCAGCTAGTAGGTCATGCACCTTAGTTTGTGATGCAGAGCGCACAGTGGAAGCGCACAATTGATCAAACTTATGATCGGTGAGAGGGTGGCCTATGTCTTGGCGATCTACTCCTATCGGCCAAACATACCCCATCGGTCACTTTGCTATTTATCTCCCTGATCTCCCAACTCTCCCCGATAGCTCGACTTCACCTTGTCTTCAGAGAGACTTCTTCCATCAGCGGCGTCTTCTGGCCTCTTGCCGATACCCCGATGGCGGTTAAGTTTCCACTCACCTTAACCATGGCAGTTAGTCATGACCTTATCAACAAGACTTCGATCATCAGTTACCACTTATGAATATTGGCCGATATGCTGATATGTGTTTCTTCGATGAGACTTCCTTCATTCTTCACTGATACCCTTTCTATCGGCCTAACACCGTTGATCAGTGTAACTTCCAAAAGTTTCTCCAAGGGCTGTGTTATGCCGATGGTAACCTTTGCTACTTTACAACTACGTAGACACCAAACCAGAAACAAAACTCAATAGAATGGAAGGGGTCTATAATCATCTGCAAATAGTTGATCACCATCAATTTGGCCACTCCAGTAACAACACTTTTCCTATCATTTCAAAGACTAGTCACATAGAGATGCCTAGTCAAACTTAAGCCAAACTCCTTGGATCCTTGGGTGTTTGACCCAAAACCACAGAAAACACAAAATTTACACTGTATTCCTCCATCACACTAAAAATGAGAATCTTGCTTTTAGTGGATAGAGGAATAACAGTCCATTTATTCACCAAACCCTAGTTTCTAGGTTTTCAGGCCAGTCTCTGCAAAAAGAACAATTTCTCACTGACTATGACACCTCAAGACACCTAACCACTTCCAAATGAAAGCTACTTCAATACATGAACACTTCCATTTGATTTTAGGCAATCACCTATCCGTACAGGCCATACAAAATGACTATTGCAGAGAAATACTCAGAAAGAACAATGTTTCAACACACCCAAAAATCCATATCTTCAATCATTCATTCCTTCCTGTCATTACATCCAATTTCTCACCTATAAAAGGCTTGAGACCTTTGTTTACATCCCTCCCAACTGTACAAACTAATTTTGAAAGTCAGTTAGCCGTTGGGTTTCTCCTCTCACAAGAAAACTACATGTTTTCACTGTGTTATCAAACTTGACCAAAACATGGTCTACATAGGTCTAGTGACCAAAAATTGACAAAAAAACCTTATTACAAACATGATGTGGCTTAAAAAGCCTTATTGAAAACAGAAACAAAACATGACTCCTGCACCATAAAGAAGGTGCTCCTACACCATACTCCCCCTGCAAGAAAAACTCAAGTCTCTTGAGTTCTTAACTATTGGAGTGTCTTCCCATGCTTCAAGATGTCTGCCTCACTCATCCATGTAGCCTCTGAATCAAGAAGATCCTGCCACTTGACCAAGTACTCCTTGTACACACCCTTCCTTGTCTTTTTGATAACCTTGGAATCTAAGATGCATTCCAATTGTAAAGGCTTACTTGGAGGTAGATCTCTGACCCAATCTTCATCTTCAATCACAACATCTGATCCATCTTCAGCATTCAATGGAGGTCTAAATGGAAAGAGGTCTGAAACATTGAATATGGGAGAAATACCAATACCAGATTACAGTTCTATTTCATAAGCATTTAGACCAAACATATGTACTACCTTGCATGGTCCTATTTTCCTCATCAAAAGCTTGGTTGGCTATCCTTTAGGTAGCCTTTCCTTCCTTAGAGAGGCCATCACCAAATCTCCCACCTTGAATTATACATCTCTCTTTTTGAGATCTGCTCTATCCTTGTATTTGGAGACTATTTTTTCCAACTGAACTTTGTCTTGATCATGAGCTGCCTTCATGGTGGCAGCAAAATCTTTGCCTAGAGCACTCCTCTTATCCCAACCTTGTAGGTCTTTGAGTTCAAGTGGTCCTCTTGGATGGAAACCATAAACAATTTCAAATGGACTCTTCCCCATGCTTCTAGTCACTGAATCATTGTAAGCATACTTAGCTTGATTGATAACCAAGTCCCATGCCAACCCATGTTGCTTGGTAAGGCATCTTAGAAGGTTTCCTAGGGACCTATTAACAACCTCAGTCTGACCATCAGTTTAGGGATGGTAGACTGATGAGAAAGACAATTGTGTTCCCAATTTTCTCCATAAGGTCCTCCAAAAATGACCAACAAACTTGGAGTCTCTATCAGTGACAATTGAAAGGGGCAAACCATGGATTCTAACCACTTCTCTGAAAAAGAGACCAACACTGTGAGATGCATCATTTGTGCATTTGCATGGCACAAAATGAGCCATCTTACTAAATCTATCCACAATGACAAAAACACTATCCACACCCCTTACTGTCTTAGGGAGACCAAGTACAAAATCCATACTAATGCTCTCCCAAGGCCTATTGGTAATAGGAAGGGGTTGGTACAAACCAGCATCAGAAGACATACCTTTGGCCTTTTGACATATGGTACAACTTGCAACATATCTCCTTACATCCGATTGTACTTTTGGCCAATAGTAGAATCTAGTGACTTGTTCCAAGGTCTTGTCCAACCCAAAGTGTCCTCCTAAGGTTCCATTGTGTTTCTCTTTGATGATGTTATCCCTCATTAAACACTTAGGAACACATAGCAAACTGCCCTTGAATAAGAGACCTTCCTGTAACACAAAATTTGAATATTCACCATGGAAAGTGTTAGCCAAATTAGCACAAACTTCATAAGCAGCCTTCAAATCTGCATCCTCCTTATATAACTCCTTCAAATAGTCTCTCCCCATGCTTTCCATCTGTACTTCATGTATAACAAGCATCCTTCTACTTAAAGCATCAGCCACTTTGTTGGCAACACCCTTTTTATGCTTAATAGTGAAGGTATAGGCCTGCAATTGTTCCATCCACTTAACATGCCTATGATTCAACTTTTCTTGACTATTTAGGAAGCTAAGAGCATGGTTATCAGTAAAAATAGTGAATTCTCTTGGCAGCAAATAGTGTCTCCACTTTTTGAGAGCTTGCACCATTGCATAAAGCTCTAGGTCATAGGTAGTGTACCTTTGTTTAGCCTCATTCAACTTCTCTAAAAAAAAGAACACTGGATGTCCATCTTGACTAAGAATAGCACCTATTGCTTGCTGACTTGCATCACATTCCACTACAAAAACTTTGTCAAAATTAGGGAGCACCAATGTAGGTAATTTAGCCACTTTCTTCTTTAACAATTCAAAGCTATCATCTGCTTGCCTTGTCCATTGAAATTTGCACTTTATGCCACCCCTGATGGTGTTAAGAATAGGATCACTTATGTCACTAAATCCTCTAATGAACTTCTTATAAAAAGTTGCCAAGCCATGGAAGCTTCTAACATCTCCCACTGTCCTAGGAGTAGGCCAATTGAGAATGGCCTCAACCTTTGTGGGGTCCATCTTCAAACAACCATTAGAAATCACAAAACCTAGGTACGCAAGTTCAATTTTCATGAACTCACACTTATCCAAGTTGATCATCAACTTATTCTCATGCAACTTCTTCATCACTTGTCCAAGATGCTTCACATGTTCTTCTTTTGTCTTGCTGAAAACAAGTATGTCATCAAGATAAACAATTACAAATTTGCCAATGAATTCAACAAGTACCTCATTCATCAAATGCATGAATTTTCTTGGAGCATTGCTAAGGCCAAATGGCATGACAAGCTACTCATAGAGACCTTCATTTGTCTTGAAGGTAGTCTTCCATTCATCTCCCTGCCTAATTATGATTTGATGATAACCAGATTTCAAATCAATCTTTGAATAATAACATGACCCTCCAAGATAGTCCAAAAAATCCTCAATCCTTGGTATAGGGAACCTATACCTTATTGTGATCTTATTTATGGCCCTTGAATCCGTACATAGTCTCCACTTCCCATCTTTCTTTGGAGCAAGTACACTAGGGACTTGTTGATCATGATGTTAGTCATAAACAAACATAGAATAAAAGTTACACAACAACCTTTACTCATCTTGAAAGATACAATGAATTCAAAGAATTCATGATCCCAAGTCTTCGTGGATTAGTTCATAATCTGCTGACGTTACTCAGTGGTTGATGTGTGTTGCTATTTTCTAGTTCAAGGGGCCTTGCGTTGATTGATCAGTTTCTATTTCCTGTAAAGATGCTACATAGAAAGGTTATTCTACACAGTTATTTACCAAAATAATGTGTCTGTACTCAAATCTTTGCATGATATTTATCAATTGTACATGCTTTAACTTCAAACATGCTATGTATTTTCAATTTGCTATGAGATATCTGCATATTCCATGTTATTTGCTTCTGATTATCTATTATTTTGCAATTGTGATGGTGAATTTATGAAATTAAAATAAATTGAAAAGAATAATTCAAATTATGATGAATCTTCAGCTATTGAGCCACATACACACTTGATACAGTCATGAGGAGAAGAAATCAAACCATATTTTCACCAGGATGTTCCACAGCTAGATACAGATGATGCAAACTTCAAAGGATAATGAATGAAGACCATACATGCAGACTGATGAGCACTCCAAGGGACGTAGCAAATCAAAGCATATATCTAGAATTCAAACACAGACTACTCAAGATTTACGATGATTTGTATTCAAAATAATCTTCTCTTTCATTAAGTATGCAAAAATATGTATCTTTACAATAACTTTGAAATAAGCCCTGATATTTCAGCAATCAAATTTCAATTAAGCTTCTGAATGTCTAAAATAAGGCATCCCTGTACCTTTTATAGAATAAGGTGTGGGAGCGGTTACAAATGACCTATGGTCAAGATTTATCAATTAAGATCAATGGTGGATATTCCCCTTTTGACTTGGTCAACTACCTCCCGTGCACAGGTTGCCAGTTGGCAACCATCTAGGTAACTTATTTTCTTCTAAGTACCTGATGCATATGTTTCCCTTGTGGCGCATCTTCATTTACTCCTCAGGTTCTCCTTCTTCATCATCATGATCATCACTTTATGTGTCATCATAACTCTGATGAATATCTCCTTGTACATGGACCTGCATTATTGTCCTGATATTTTCATATGCTTCTACTATTTTATCAACCTCCCCGCCATCCTGAGTTTTGGCTTTACTAATGGCGTGCTTATGGGCTTGAAATTTATCTCTAAGGGTCTCCAATTTACCCTTCCTATTGCTCAATGTTTCATTATAGTTTTCCACCTTGACTTTGATCCTCATGATCTTATTCATTGTTTCTTCTGTCAGGTGGGTGAGAGGATCATCAGCCATCAGCTGAAAGTTATCATACAGAGCTTTTATGGCAAAGTTTGCGTCTTGATTTTCAATTTTCTCCTCTACTTTTCCCTCCAGGGCTTCCAAGACTTCTGCTTCATAGGACATCATGTTGTACAGTTTCACACTAATATCTCTTAACTTACTACTGCACTTCTTCAGTACATCACATTCAAACCTGATGTCCTTATACCAAATATCCACTAGTATGGCAGTGTTATTATTCAACACTTGATTATTTATCAGGATCTGAGGATTAATCCTCTTTATTTCACTCAGAGCACCCAAGGCTTTCTCTAACTGGAATGACGTTCTTCTGGCCTCATTCTATATTTTATCAACTTTCTTCTTGGAGGTACTCAGAGAATTCCACCTCTGCAAAGAGGCTCTCACTACTTCCTCAGCTCCCGTGAGTGCTGACAGGATCCATTTTCTCATGATCCCTGACTCATGATTCATAAGGTCCAGTTTATTAACCTCCTCTTGAGAGATTGTAGTCAATGGGACTACTTGATCTGATGATGTATCGTCAGGGTTAATCAACCTTTTTATGTATGAATGCAGCTAAGGAATGTGCTCTTTATGTTGCTTATTCTTTTCCTTTTCTTTCTTCACCCTTTGGGTTAAAGAATCAATTATATCCTTCCCTTCCTAACCTTCTTGGTGTGGTAATCTGGAATTCTTCTAGGGTGATTTTTCTTTTTTCTTTCTCAACAATGGGAAGTGCTACCTGGGCGGTCCTTCTGCCTGTAGCAGGATCTCTTCTAATTGTAGATGTTAATCTAGCTTTCCTCTTAGGTTTCATGATGGTTTCTAAAAACAATGTTTAAACATCAAATTCTTGAATCTCAAAACCTGATTGCATACCTATTTCTTTCTCAAGCCATTGGGGTACTTGATCTCCAGATCCTTGGTGTCTATCATCATCATCATGTCCACCCTGATCTCTAGCATTTGTCTCGATTCTCGATGGAGAGGGTGACTTCCTTATTTCTTTCTCATGATATTCATCATGAGGGGGATCCTGTTGTATTTCTTCTTCCTGAGGAACTTCCTTTTGCGAGGGAGGATCATGCTGTGTATCTACATGCTGGTCCTGGACCTAATCTTGTACTCCCTCCTTTTGTGTTTCATCCACTTTGGGTATTTCCTCATCCTGAGGTATATTTGTATCCATGGATATCATTGTGTTTGTACTAGGTACATCACCCTGATCCTGGATCACATTTTGCTCTGCACCTAATATATCTACCTCCTAGGTCTTAAGGTCATCATGACCTAATGTTTCTTTATCACCTGAGATTTCTTAAGTCTGGGGGGGCATCATCACCTGATGTGTCTTTATCATTCTGGCCCTTTTGTTGGACTTCAACTATTTTGGGTTCAGCTGGTATCTCTTGTTGTTGCTGACCAATATTTGGAGTATGTCTTTCCACTTCTGTCTGTTTGACTACCTCAATATTTTTTGTTTTATCAGGTGCTGACGCCACCAGGGGTGCCTTCCTTTTTCTTGTGACCATCATGGGGTCATCTTCTGTAGGCTCCTCTTCAATAAGGATATCCTCCTCCACATTCTGTCGTGAGGTTTGGCCTTCATCTTGTATTTCTACAGTCTCTACAACTGGCCTTAGGATCCTTTTGGTCTTTTGTTTATCTGCTAGAGATGGTGTAGATGAGGCTAATGCCTATCCTGATGCATATGCATCCTCAGCTATTACATCAATTCTTTCAATTAACACCCCCTTAGGTTCACTATCGGTCTTCCTTCCTCTGGGGAATCTTTTGCTTTGTTTCTAAGGTGGAAGCCTTTCTCCATTAGATAATCTCTTCTTAACCAGAAAGTCATCATATTCTTCATCTAGAATCTCATGCTTTTTCCTCTTTTTACCTTTTTTCTTTAGTGTATTGATTTGTTCATTTACCCATGATTGGGTCAATTGCAGTACCCCACTTGTAAACTGATCTAATGAAATGTCTTCAAGTTGCATTAGGTCAGGTGCTGAGATGGTGTTATTATACACCTTTTTATCTTCGTACTCATTAGACATGGTCTTACCATCATATTTCTTCAATTGTGCAGGCACTGGCATTGAATCAAATGTCTTAATCTGATTGAGGGTAAGCCTTTGATATTTTCTTCTTCTACTTCATCCTCACAGTCAGTCCAAAAATCCTCTAAGTGCTTCTTATGTATGGGCTGACCTATGATCTTTTACATTCTTCCATAGGGATCATATGATCTAGCCAATGGAAATGGCTGTAAATTCATCAGGTTCAAATCCCCTATGGCCTTCTTTATGCCTTCTGAATCAGGGCATATGTACCACCCTATAGTTACTAGAAACAATACTGGAGGTATTTTCTTATTTTCTTTGTATGCATCCAGTATCGCAGATATCTGTCTTAAAAACTCCATCAGGACTACCCCATCAGTAGGGTACCTGGGTAGCATTAATGGCTGTCCTTCAAAACCTTCTATCCTGATGTAGGAAAATGTGGCAAACTAGATGAACCAAGCACCATGCTTGTATATAACTTCCTGAGCTTCCATGCTTAGTCTTTTTGTTCTATCCTCCTCCATTGTTCTAACCAGATGCATAGAGAATGCATCATTCACCAATTTATAATCAAGGAGATAGTCTTTCTCTGTAATTGAGGGTAATGGTCCCATATATGGGCATCATTAATACTACCACCAATCTTTCCAACTATGGTAAGTGCATCAAATGTACCTTTATAAGCACATGAATATACAACATATGAAGTCATGTAAAATGAACACTCCAGGCCTCCTAAGTTCATCATTTGTTCATCTAAAGCATCACTGATGATCTTTGCCCATAATGGCTTATTATCTATATAAAGACACATCATGATGATTCCATACATCCAATCCTTGAAACTTCCAATAGTAGGCTGGCCTGTCACTCTGTTGAGCAGGGTAGTCATATACTAATATTCATCATCAAAATCAAATTTGTACAGATGTACTGGCAATTTAGCAGATGCAGTATAAGTGTTGTTCTTAGATCTCCATTGATATATCCTCTTTCTTGCAGTCTTTTTATTGTTTTCATATTCAATCTCCAGTTTGCATAGATCCATACTGACTACCTTCTTTCCAATTGGAAGATTAAATGTAGCTGTAATCCCTTTTATTAACAAATCTACATAAACCCTTCCATGTTTTTCCACCTGCCTTATCTGAGGGTTATAATTTCTTGCACATTCTATTATCAATTCTGGAGTTTCCATGGAATAGGGAAATCCAGCTGCATGCCACATTCCTGATACAAATATGTTGTCTAGTAGGATATTATCTTTATCATCATGCATCTTTGACAACCATACTACCAAATTTGTGTTTCCCTGATGAGTATCTCTGATGACACCATACTTAAACCACACTCCTTTAGGTTGAACAAACATAGGCTTAAGAAATTCAAACTCAGACTTGTTCCTCCTGATGTCTGCCATGGATTCCTGCAATGAACATGACTAGTCTTACCATACTATTCACATGCATTCATACAACATTATACATTTACAGCATCATGCATATTATACTTATTAATTTCTATTTCATCATGATATGCATACTTACAGTTTCAAACCACCGGAAAAGCACACTGCCTGGTCACTCAAAAAATGACACAAGAGGGTTTTTAATTACTTACCTGATAACGCTTATCTCCTGGGTTAAGCTAATGATTACGAAAAAGGGACTCAAATGATGATTATCATGTGCTCCATTATGCTGTATGTTGTATATCTGCTTACAGGTAGCTCGTATGAGGGTTTGAATGTCCGCTCTGTAAATTCTCATTTCTTCGCAAGGTAAGTGTACAATGACATTGTAAATTCACTTTTAACCTCATTCATAGGGCAAATTAGGGCAAAACTAGGTTAAATCGATTAAAACCATTGATCTTCTGTCATGAATCTATGGATGCAGCCAGGTGTTTGCATCATGTTCGCAATCAGCGGGAATCCACCTACTACATTTATGTGCATTTAATGTCATGGGGCAAGATGAGGGGGGTGATCTTCAGAAGATCGGGTGATATTGAGAATATGATCTCCTCTGTTTAATATGACCTTTTGCCTTTGAGCGGGAAAATTGATGTCTAGGAATCAGGTGATATTGAGAATATCAAGTCATATTTTAAAGATTAGGGGATGTTTAAAATGTGACTGCTCAAAACTAAAGTGACCCCCTTTCGAAAGATCAGGATGACGTCACCGTCATGCTATTGAAAAAGGGTGATCGTTGGAAATATACCTCTGCAAGGTAAAAAGGATGATGACATCACCATCAGAGTGATTTTCTTGTTCATCTGGGTTGGATGATGTCATCAGCATATTGGCACTAGGGTGATATTCTGTGATAGGGTGATATTCTGCGACAGGGTGATATTTGGAAGATCGGGTGATATTCAAAATATGACCCCCGCAAAATATATGAAGATGTTTGACGGGTAAATACCGCTATCACGTAAGATTGACGTCCAGAGTTCTAGACCAAATGATTATCAGGTGATAAAATTGGATCGGGGTGATCTTACATAAGATGACTGATGTTGAGAAATATGACCCTCCCAGAATATCAGGTTTGACCAGGACTTTGATTTGTCATAACTTTCATTCCCTAAGGAATATCAGGGTGATCCAAAAGGCAAACCTGCATGAAATTTTGTACTCTTTCCAACCATGAGGTTATTGATATGAAATACTAACTTTGATGAATTGACCTCATCATGACGACTTACCCAGCCCCCTTTTATGCAGGCTCACCTGCATGACTTACTTTTACCAGACTGCCGAAAAGCAGAAAAACAACAAGAACAAGCCAAGCAAAAAGTTGGGTCCCTATTTTGTCAAGTCAAAATGGGGCATGTTGTGTAACCACACAACAACTTGCCACCAAAGAAAACAACCAAATTCCAATGATTCAAGTGAGGTGATCACATTCATATATAGTATTCTAACTCTTTCTAAGTATAAGCATCATAATCTTTCTGTATGATAAAATTTTCATCATGGCAACAATACTAACAAAGGATTAGGTGTGTGCAAATGATTAATTATTTTCATCTTGAAAGCAAGTTGAAAACATGAGTAACTGGTGTTAAGCTACATAGTTTGGGAGCATCCCTCATAGCCAACCTGGATAGAGCCTTACTGCCAGCAGGCATCCATATCCCCGGCAAGGTTATCTATACAATCCCCCTAGGTAGAGCCCCACTGCCAGCAGGTGTCTATAGCCCCGATAGAGTTACTTAGATGGCCTAATTTATTTCTTTTCCTAGTTTTTTCAATATTTTATATTTTATATATCTGATGTCATCATGTAAGCTCAGTGTGCAAGGTATGGTCACTTACTGATTTAGGTTGGAGATTGTATTGGTAGCAAGGGAGTCCCTTTAGATTTTTCACTTAACACCTATACTTGTGTGTTCAACAACCCAAGGCTGTTAGGTGAGTCATTGTGAAAGAATCACTTTGGTCAAGAAAAGGCACCCTGATGAAAAGATATCACAGACCTGATCATAAGTACTTCTCAGAATAAGTCATAACCTATATATAAATTTGTTCTCATCACTTGAATCCTAACAATTTAGTTATTTCCTAGGGTGATGAGTTGCCTCATCTTGACTAACCAAAACAAAACTCAACAAGCAAACAAAACAAAACAAAAACAAAACAAAATTGTACAAACAACTATACAAATATATATACTATGATACACATGATTGTCATGAAGCTAACTTAGGCTTGGAAATAATGTTTAAGGAATTGTCTATTAACTGGTAATGGAACATCCTCAGCTGTCAAGTTTTTAAGCCTGTAAGTATTGTCTCCTAATATTTTAGAAATTTAGAAGGGACCTATCTAGAGTTTATCAAATTTACCATGATCTCCCTTCCTCTCATGTGCTTTGTCCCACATCGGGACCAAATCTGAGATCCTAAAGGCCTTAACCCTGGCTCTTTTGTCAAACCAGCATTTGACAACAGCCTGATGTTTGACAAATTGATCAATTGCTTGACTTCTTTTCTCTTCCAGATGCATCAATTGGAGCAACCTGACTTCTTGCTTATTGTCTATGCCTAGGTACTCTTGTGCAAACTGTAGTGTAGGAATCTTTAGGTTAACAGGGAGAATGGGATCCACCCCATATACTAAGTGAAAAGGTGAGTTTCCCAATGTAGCTTTATTCCTAGCTCTATCTACCCACAAGGCATATTTCAGAAGGGTGTTCCACTCCCTAGGGTTCTTTTCTATTAACTTTTTTATGATGTTCAACAAATTTTTATTGGTGGATTCTGCTAATCCATTCCCTTGGGGATAATAGTTTGAGGAAAACTTCAATATGATCCCATAATCAAAAGCCCATCTTGACAATCTTGTTGAAGCAAAAGTAGACCCATTGTCACATACTAGAGCATAGGGAACTCCATACCTGGTGACTATATTACTTTCCAGAAATCTAATGACATCTTCAGCATTGCAAGTCTTGCTACTGACAGCTTCAATCCACCTAGTACAGTAGTCAGTAATAGTTAAGACATACCTGTGGCCTGATGATGATGGAGGATTAATTAGTCCTATGAAGTCCATTCCCCATTGAGCAAATGGGTGCATCTCCATCACTGGCTGCAAAGGTTGAGCAACATATCTCTCTCTGTTAGCAGCAACCTGACACACATGACAACATTTAATATGTTCAGCAGTATCCTTAAAAATTGTGGGCCAGTAGTATCCTGCCCTAAGGATAGCATGAGTAGTGGCCAAGGATGACCCATGTGATGTTCTAAACTTGTCATGTAATTCTGATAGGACCTTGTCTTCTTCTGGCCTTTCTAGGCATCTTAGGTATATCCCTTCATAATTTTTCTTGAAAAGGACTCCCCCTTTCATCATATACTTTTGTGACCTTATTTTTAGGGCTCTTCTTTGTGAGGCTTGCAGTCTTGGAGGACATCTTCTAGTAATCAGGATGTGCCTGCTGTCTGAATACCATTCCCCATTGTCCTTGGCATTAATAACATACTGCTGACTCATGATAGTTGGATCAATCTCTAATATCATTTGGCTTAATGAATGTCCTCTCACTAGCTTCATGGGTGTAATGTCCATATCATATTCTTGTAGGATAGTGATCCATTTAGCCCTTTTCTCTCCTGGTTCGCTCTGCATTAAGAGCATCTTCATTGCTGCATTAGTTACTACAACAATCACTTTACTTCTCAAGATATAATGCCTGAACTTCTTTACGGCTTAGACCAAAGCAAGTGCCTACCTTTCAACATCCATGTATCTGAGTTCTACATCTTTAAAAGGGCAACTCATGAAGGCTATGGGCTTTTCCTCCTTTTCTTCATTTCTCTGTGTCAACACTACTGCAGAAGTATTCTCTGAAGCGAATGAATAGATGTAAAAGTCCTTAGTGTAATCTGGATTGATCAGAACTGGAGCATCCAATATAGATTTTTTGATATCTTCAAAAGCTACTCTAGCCTCTGGTGTCCACTCAATCTTAGCGTCCTTCTTCAGCATGGCATTTAAGGGCCTGACTATTTCTGCAAAGCTAGTGATAAATTTTCTAACAAAATTAATCTTACCAAAGTAAGATTTGAGCTCCTTTTTGCTTCCAGGAAGCTATATCTTAATGATGGATTCCACCCTATTAGGATCAATGATAATCCCATTTTCAGTTATCAAGTGGCCTAGTAATTTTCTTGTTGTTACCCTAAATATGCATTTCTTGGGGTTCATGGATATCCCATATTGTTCACATTTTTTAAGCACATTTATGAGATCTTCTACATGGTTTCCTCTGTCTTTAGAGAACACTGTTAAGTCATCCATGTATATGACTATGCATTTTCCTATTAAGCCTCTGAAGGCTATGACCATTACTCACTAAAACATTGCTCCAACATTTATTAACCCAAACGGCATGCGCATGTAGGTGAAGATCCCCCACTTTGTGGTGAAGGTAGTTTTCAATTTGTCAATTTTATCCACCATCCCCTAGTTTTAGCCTGAGAAACCATCCAGAAATGACATCATTTTGGCACCATTCACAATTTGTAGGACTTCATCCAGGGAAGGTAAAGGATAATTATCCTTCTCAGATGCTCTGTTTAAATTCCTGAAGTCCACACATAATCTGATGTCTCCATTTTTCTTCCTCACTGGGACCAGGTTTGCTACCCAAGTGGAGTGCCTCACAGGAAATATGACCCTGGCATTTAACAATTTCTTAACCTCCTAAAAAATAATGGGTTCCAGCAAAGTATTGACAGGCCTTTGCTTCTGTCTAAATGGCTTAGCATCCGGCTTCAAAGGTATGGTGTGAGTGATGACTGATGTGTCATAAGTTTTTAGCTCATCATAAGTCTAGGCAATGACATGGATGTAATCCTTGAGAGCTTGGGTTATTCCTTCCAACTCGTCTTCTGTGCAAACCTTCCCAATCAGGACATTTTTCTTTTCATCATTCTATCTAATATTAACCTGTGAATATTGTCCTCCATTAGCTTTTGGAAGATCCTTCTGTTTCAGCATGTTGTCCAGATCAAATGCTCTTTCTAGCTCTATCATTCCCTTAGGAATCTTATTGCTGGGCAACTCTAAGATTTCTTCTTCTTCCCAGATATGATCTTCTACATTGTTCTCATGTATGATCTGTGCATCAAATATATCTCTATTGGAGATGAAGTCTAGAATATGCCGATCATCGTCAAATACTTGGAGGTTGGTTACATTGTTAGGCACAGAAGGTACTGATACCAATTCTACTGAAAATATTTTCAAACCAGAAATATACAGTGGCTCCAATGTACTGGAAGCCTAGGCTAAAGCATCTGCCCTATGATTCTGCTCTTTGGGTATGTGGGTGATATTGAATGCATCAAAATCTTCAATCAGGTCCCACACCCTGTGTCTGTAATTGGACAATTTTTTATAATTGCAAGAGTAAATTCCTCTTACCTATCTCATGACTAATTCTGAGTCTCCATAGACATGCAAAATTTTCACTTTCTTCTTAAGGGAAAATAGTATCCCATGAATTAGAGCTTCATACTCTGTTACATTGTTGGTGCAGGGGAACTGTAGTCTGTATGCTACTAAGTAGGACTTTCCAGATGGATTAACAAGATCTATCCCTACTCCAGCTCCTTGTTTTGACTTGGATCCATCAAATCTAAGGATTCATGGCTTATCTTCTACCAAAGGCTTGTCTGAGTGTTCCTTTTTCTTTGCATCTCTAGCAACTGCACCACCTGATATCCACTTTAATTTTGGTGGTTCAATTTTCTCCAACTTCACCTTTTCTGTCTCATGTGAAGCTGAGGCTTCTTCTTTCCTTTTATCACTAGAAGGTAAATCCTCTGGACTTGGCGATGTCTATCTTTTTAGAAGATGCATACACAAAGAGAAAGCATTCTCTAAATGAAGTGCCTCATGTAACCTGCACCAACCTTCAATCAAGGCCTCCTGTGGAGATCTCTGCTGCTATGTCATCTTCTGAATCTCTTTGGATAGAAACTCTTCAAATTTAGATAGATTGCTACCTCTATCTTCATCAGATAACTCATAATCTGATTCTACCAAACAATCACTCCCTGGGGTGATTTTCTTGTTACTCATAGCATTATTATGTTCACATACCAGCATCTCCTCTGTCATTTGAATAGGACATCCATCATGGCATGTGGATTCTCCTATTCCTATAGGAAGTAAACAACAATCAACATCACTATCATTATCATTGTCTGAGGAACTTACCTCTGAGGATGATGATGATGATGTCGCTGATGCATCACTATATGTTTGCTCCAAGTCCAGCATCTCTATGTAGGCATCATAGGCTTTTTCTTAATGTGCCTCATTATGCAACCTGCACCATCCATCAATTAGAATATCATGAACAGGTATTTCTAACAACTGACATCGCTTTACCTCTCTAGACAAGTGCATCTCAAAATCTTGTAATGGTCTACCTCATTTTCATTCTCAGGGTTGCCATTAGATTCTACAACTATTTTGTTATCCTGAGGGTCATCATGATGATGATGAACATCATACATGAAAATTTCTTCTATCCTGACAGTCTGTGCCCTGATGGAGTAAAATCTGAGTTCTACATCCACATACATGATCTTGTTGGTCTTATTATATTCAGTGATCATGTGCTTCATTTGAGGCTCAACATCAATTCTTATTGTATTTGGTATCCCTTTCCAGGGCAACCACATATGACTGAAATCGGTGGCCATGTATCCATTAAGGGTTTTTGACCAATCTCTGCTGAGTAACATCCCATATGTATCAGGTATATCAACTACCTAAATGTCAATATAATATTGGATTATGGGATAAGATGCTAGCTGCATGTGAATGTGAGTTAGTTCTCCTACCACACTCACCTCTGTTTTGTCTAATTGAGTCACTTTCTTTAATGATTTAGCAGGATGCAGCCCTAAAGCATTGCATATGGACAGGGGCATTACATTGGTAGATGCTCCTGAATCTACTAAATAGTTGTGCAAATTTTTACTAAACATCCTTATAGTAAGGAGAAAAGGAGGTGACCCACTCTTGCTCTGTATAAGGTCATGTGGGAGGTCTCTGTAGCTTGAACAGTAGTTGGGACTTTGTGTTTGACATTAGGATCCCTAGCAGCATGATCCTTACTATTGGATTGACCTGAGGTATGACTCTCCTCTTTAGGAGTAGGATCATCTAGTGATTTCATAAATGTTTTCTTAATGGCAGGAGTTTTGAGCAACTCTGACAGTGATAGGCTGATTTTAATCTTTTTCATTTCATTTGCTAGATAAGTGACCAACTTATCAGATTCATGAGGTAGATTAGTAGCTTTGTTAGATTTAAGGCACACAACTAAGAGGGGGGTGAATCAGTTGTGCAAAACTTGCTTCTAATTCAAAACACTTAACTCCTCTTTATTATTTAAAAGCATATCAATTAATCACTCATGAAAGCATAAAGCATAAACATCAGAGTAGATACACATCAACACATGAGACACCAAGATTTTGACATGGAAAACCTGGTTAAGGGAAAAACCACGGGGTGATTAACCCAAGGATTATTCTCTATTAGAAGAATAAGAAAAATAGATGGCACATGCCAATTAGGGCTCTTTGCCTAAGCACACTACTCACAAGAGGCACACTGCCTACAAGAGACACACTGTCTACAAAGTAACAAGTATCACAAAATTGAACTGGAGATTGGCATCTTTACCATGCCTGGATTAGTTCCATTTAAGCCCAAAAACTCATGCTCTACTTTTCACTCTTCTTCTTTGCTATACCACACTCATTCGCACCAAGACATGTTTCAAAATGAATTCACAATCCCTTATTTATACAAGGCATCGAATTAGGAACAATCATCTAAGTCGGCAAACACCTACAAGATCATTCACAAGACGTGTAATACATCCAGTCGGCCAGTCTCAAGAAGAACACCAATATCCATGGTTATTCTTCAAATGCAAACTCTAACTTTAATGTAGACTACCAATAAGAATTGTACATGCTCCAAAGATCACCAAAACCTTTCCTGAGTCATCAAGGACATCCGCACTTTATCAGCTTAATGGAATTCTTCTGTTCTTCATCTGAAACTTCAAGAACATAATCTGTCATCACTGTCATAATGAAAAAGGTGCTTTCAGACCTCCAAACCATGAAAAAATCTAGTTGTCACTTCACACGAACTTCTTCAACACTCCCTCCAATCCGCAAAATGGGATAATGCAATTCCGGAGCTCACCGGACCAATCTGTGACACTCTGTCACCACTGAACATCTGTCGGAACCGGTTCTACTAGAGCAGTCATAACTTCTTCAAATCATTATGTGGACCTCTGAAAAATTTACTGGATCATCTCAAGACTCATATTTGCAAACTCTTTAAACCACATCTTCTGATCTTCATCTTATCTTGGACTTTTACCTTAATGTCATCACTGTTCCTGATTGAAACTAATTTCCTCAATATCCTTAGCACACAGCTCATCCAATCCTTCTCATTAATGCAATATGAGTATGTTGACATCAATGACAACACCAATTATCCTCATACTTGCAACAATCTCCCCCTTTGTCATTGATGGCAACATGTGATGTGAAAAACCATCAAGACAAGAACTTCTCCTTTCTGTCACAACTCCCCCTATCAGCAACAACTCTTCACATGTCTTCTCTTCCTTTACTGCTCCCCCTTTGATTATCAACCACTTGTTTTTCACATGTATTCTCTCCCCCTTTGACATCAATGGCAAAGGGCTCATACTTGCAATTCTAACACATTAGAATCATACTAGCTACTCCCCCTGAGTAGCAGCTCCCATCAATCCAGATCACAAGATATGACTATGATATCCACCGGACTGATGCACATCAGTGCATCCTAGTTCATCACTGGAGGGGCAATAACCCCTAACTTCTCCCTGAGATACTCAAAAGATTCCTTGGGAAGAGGTTTAGTAAAAATATCTGCAAGCTGATCCTTGGAGGGCACATACTCCAATCTGACTTCACCCTTGTTCACTTGCTCTCTCAAAAAGTGAAATTTGATAGATATATGCTTGGTCTTAGAATGCAACACTGGATTCTTAGAAATATTTATTACACTTGAATTATCACAGAAAATTGTGATAGGCTCCTCATATTCTACTTGAATATCTCTTAGCATTTGCTTCATCCACAAAAGTTGAGTGCAACTTCCTACTGTTGCAATGTATTTTGCTTCAGTTGTAGATAGGGATATTGCCTCTTGTTTCTTGCTTAGCTAAGAAACCAACCTTTTTCCTAAAAAGAATGCTCCTCCACTTGTACTCTTCCTATCATCCACATCTCCTGCCCAATCTACATCTGTATATGCATGAAGAGAAAAATTATGATCTCTAGGATACCATAGACCATACTCAACTGTTCCTTTTAAGTACCTAAAAATTCTTTTGATTGCCATGACATGAGATTCTCTGGAATCAACCTGGAATCTCGCCACAAGACCAACAGCCTGGATTATATCTGGTCTAGTTTGAGTGAGATACAATAATCCTCCAATCATTGATCTGTACTTTGTATGATCTGTCTTAGGAGAGTCATCATCTTTGCTCAACTTACATCCAGTAGCCATGGGAGTGTTCATTGGCTTTGAATCTTCCATTCCAAATTTCTTCAATAGTTCTTTCACATATTTGGTCTAAGAGATAAAGATTCCTTTCTTTGTCTGAGTAATTTGCAGACCCAAGAAGAAATTCATTTCACTGAGCATTGACATTTCAAACTCACTTTTCATTTGATTTTCAAAGGTTTTACACATACTGTCTCTTCCTCCAAAGATGATATCATCAACAAATACTTCAACAATCAAGATGTTTTCATGATCAATTTTGAAATATAGGTTGCTATCAGCAGTACCTTTGTTGAAACCAATCTTCAAGAGATGTTTGTCTAGCCTTTCATACCATGCTCTTGGAGCTTACTTTAGACCATATAGTGCCTTCTTTAATTTGCAGACCATATCACCATGCTCAGATAACTGAAATCCATCCGGTTGTTCAATGTACACCTCTTCTTCTAGGTCACCATTCAGGAAAGTAGATTTGACATCCATCTGAGACACTTTGAAATCTTTAAAGGCAGCAAATGCAAGAAATAGTCTAACTACTTCAATTCTTGCCACCGGAGCAAAGCTTTCCTCGAAATCAATCCCTTCTATTTGAGAGTAGCCTTTGCAGACTAATCTGGCTTTATTTCTGATTACTTCACCAACTTCATTTAGTTTGTTCCAGAAGACCCATTTGGTTCCAATCACATTCTTGTTACTAGGTCTAGAAACAAAATCCCAAGTGTGATTTTTCTCAATTTGCATCAACTCTTCCTCCATTGCTTTGGTCCAATTTTCATCATTGCAGGCTTCATTTATTGTCTTAGGTTCAATCTTTGAAATCAGACAACATTCATCCGAATTTTGAGCAATTTTCCTTCTAGTTTGCACACCTTTGCTTTTGTCACCTATGATCTGATCTTCAGAATGGTTCAGTCTTACATACCTTGGAACTTTGGGAGTTTCTTGCACTTCTGCTTCTTGATCAAGCTCATTCAAACCTATCTCTTCTTCCTGATTTACCAGATCAGTCTGAATCTGACTTTTAGGAGAGGATTGAGCTCCTTGAGCCAGAACACCATCTTGATCATCTTCATCATACTCATAAAACCTTGAGGGTTTCTCTATTCCCTCATCAACCTTCACATTTGTACTTTCTATCATCTTTCTTAGTCTCTTGTTATAACACCAGTATGCTTTGCTTTAAGTCGAGTAACCCAAGAAAATTCCTTCATCACTTCTAGCATCAAACTTTCCAAGATCTTCATCTCCTTTAATGTAACATTTGCTACCAAATACTCTGAAATATCTCATAGTAGGAGTGATGCCAAACCAAAGTTCATAAGGAGTCTTACCAATATTACTTCTGATTTGAACTCGATTGAGAGTATAGACTGCAGTGCTGACAGCTTCTCTCTAAAATATCTGGGGAACATTTGCTTCCATCATCATTGTCCTGGATGCTTCTTGGATGGTCCGGTTCTTTCTCTCTACTACTCCATTCTGTTGTGGAGTCCTAGGAGTAGATAACTGTCTCTTTATACCATGCTTCTCACAAAAATCTATGAATTCACCGGATGTGAATTCACCACCTCTATCAAACCTCAGACATTTCAGTTTTAATCCAGTTTGATTCTCTACCATAGCCTTGAAGATTTTGAACTTCTCAAAAGCTTCTGATTTCTCTTTCAGAAAGGTAACCCACATCATCTGAGAATGGTCATCAATCAGTAACATGAAATATCTATCACCTTGCATAATCTTAATTCTTGTCGGACCACATAGCTCAGTATGAACTAGTTCCAATAATCCGGTAGAGGACTGATCCTTGCTTTTGAATGAGACTCTGCTCTGTTTACCCAGCTGACATTCTTTGCACAAACTATTTGTAGGTTTCACCAATTTTGGAAAATCTCTTACAGCCTAAGTATTGCTTATCTTGATGATGGTATGAAAATTTATATGACACATCCTTCTATGCCATAACCAACTCTAATCAACTTGAACAAACAGACAACTTTCAAAGATTTTGTATTTGCCATCCTTGAATCAGAGATCATAGCCTTTGTCCACCAACTATCCAACACTAAGAAGATTGTGCTTCAAACCTTCAACATACAGCACATTACCAGTTTTGTTTCTTCCATTAAAAGAAATAGTTTCTCTTTCTCTGATTCTACCAGCTGAATTATCACCAAACTTTACCACTCCTCCTTCATACCTTTCCAAATTTAAGAACTTGTTCTTGTGACCTGTCATATGGTGAGAGCATCCACTGTTAATAACCCAATCATCCTTATCTTCAACTTGGGCAGCCAAAGCTCTTTCTACAACCTTACGATTGATAGATTCAGAAGATATTGGATCTTCTTCCTTGATGGCAATAAACACCCATTCATTTCCAGATTTGTTTCCTATCTCTGATTAATCATTTGTTACTCCTTCATTATCATCTTATTCATGAACATAATAACAATTCTTTTGGAACCTTTGTCTATTAGAATTTGACCTTGTAGATCTTTCCGGACATCTTGAGGCAAAATGACCAATCTTATTGCAGTTGAAGCACATAAAGGGTAATTTTCCTTCATACTTACCAGATCCTCTTGGCAGTCTCTTTGCAATGAGGGCTTCAAGTTGAGCTATTTCTGCTTCTTCTACTTCCATGTCTCTTCTTGCTTGATCATACCATGACAGCTTCCTTGAAGAGTTTTCTCCCAGATCAAAACTTTGTTTACCTTTCACAGAGGCACTGGCTTTGAATGCAGATTCAGTCTTGGGGGGATCATCTCCAAACTTAGTCATTTCAAATGCAGCCAGTTTGCCAACCAATTGGTCTCTTGTGACAGTTGTATGGGCTCTGAATTCATCAATGGCAGCAACCTTGATTTTGTAGGCAGCAGGAAGGGATCTGAGAATTTTGCCAACAATCTCATTTTCATCCAAAACTCCACTAGCATTCCTAATTCCACACACCAGCTCATTTACTCTTGGCATAAAGGTAGTGATATTTTCATCATCTCTCATTTTCAGTCTTTTAAATTTCCCTTTGAGACTCTGCAACCTTGCACTCTTAACATACTCATCTCCTTCATGCAGAAGTTCCAGTTTAATCCAAATCTCATAGGCAGTTGGTAGGTCAATAACATTTGAGAGCTCTGAGTCAGTTAATGCGCTTAGAAGAGCCTCTTTGGTCTACAAATTATTTTTAGCATCTGTGATTTCATTTAGAGTTGTCGAACCACCCTGTGGAGGTACATATGCTTTTGTGACCATGGAAAAGTACGCCTTTCACATACACTCCAAGTGACATTTCATGCGACCTTTCCAAAGAGAGAAGTTGGTTCCATCAAACTTTGGACTATCCTTCTTGTATGATGACATCCTGGATCTCCTCAAGCGGTTAAGCTCCTTTTAAAGGAACCTAGCTTTGATACCAATTGTTAGATTTAGGGCACATAACTGAGAGGGGGGTGAATCAATTGTGCAAAACTTGCTTCTAATTCAAAACACTTCACTACTCTTTGTTATTTAATAGCATATCAATTAATCACTCATGAAAGCATAAAGCATAAACATCAGAGCAGATACACATCAACACATGACACACCAAGATTTTGATGTGGAAAACCCGATTAAGGGAAAAACCATGGGGTGATTAACCCAAGGATTATTCTCTGTTAGAAGAATAAGAAAAATAGATGGCACATGCCAATTAGGGCTCACTACCTGAGCACACTGCTCACAAGAGGCACACTGCCTACAAGAGACACACTGTCTACAAAGTAACAAGTATCACAAACTTGAACTGGAGATTGACATCTTTACCATGCCTGGATCAGTTCCATTTAAGCCTGAAAACTCCTGCTCTACTTTTCGCTCTTCTTCTTCGCTATACCACACTCATTCGCACCAAGACACGATTCAAAATGAATTCACAATCCCTTATTTATACAAGGCATCAACTTAGGAACAATCATCTAAGTTGGCAAACACCTACAAGATCATTCGCAAGACGTGTAATACATCTGGTCGGCCAGTCTCAAGAAGAACACCAATATCCGTGGTTATTCTTCAAATGCAAACTCTAACTTTAATGCGGACCACCAATAATAATTGTACATGATCCAAAGATCACCAAAACCTTTCCTGAGTCATCAAGAACATCCGCACTTTATCAGCTTACTGGAATTCTTCTGTTCTTCATCCGAAACTTCAAGAACACAGTCTGTCATCACTGTCATAATGAAAAAGGTGCTTTCGGACCTCCAAACCATGAACAAATCTAGTTGTCACTTCACATGAACTTCTTCAACACTCCCTCCAATCCGCAAAATGGGATAATGCAATTCCGGAGCTCACCAGACCAATCTGTGACACTCTGTCACCACTGAACATCTGTCAGAACCGGTTCTACTAGAGCAGTCATAACTTCTTCAGATTGTTATGCGGACCTTTGAAAACTTTACTGGATCATCTCAAGACTCATATCTGCAAACCCTTTAAACCACATCTTCTGATCTTCATCTTATCTTGTACTTTTACCTTAATGTCATCACTGTTCTTCACTGTTCCTGATTGAAACTAATTTCCTCAATATCCTCAGCACACAGCTCATCCAATCCTTCTCATTAATGCAATATGAGTATGTTGACATCAGTGACAACACCAGTTATCCTCATACTTGCAACAAGCTTTTGGTGTAGTATTCTATGGTGCTAAATATTGAGCATTAACCTTGGGAAATCAAGGGTTATTACTTGCCTTGGGATCAGGAGGTGTATTGAAATTGTTTAGAGGCAAGGAAGAGGTCAAAGGACCAGTAGGTCTATTTGCATTATTTCTCAAGTTGTAGTTATGCTTACCCTGATATTGCTGTTGATAGGCATGTACCTCCTCATGTTCATTTGAGGGCTCATTTTCATCCTCAAAAGGAAAAACATAATTTGACTCAAAAGCCATGGCTGATTCTTCACATGCCAGAGTGTAATCTTGGTGAGCAGGCATCATCTACTGATGAGGATGATGAGGGTAACTTTCTAGCACTAAGGCGGAGTCATATCCACAAGGGACAATTCCATTTCCTTCTACATGAGGTGGATTTCCTGAAGTATTGGACACAAAAAATACTAGCAGCAATCCTAAACTGAGGACAGTCAAGCTCTGCATGAGCATTGGTGTTGTGTATCCTGCACCAATTTGTAAGGGCTGCTTCAGCTAGGTTAACTCTAGTGGTCTATTTTGGTTCACCAGGAGGCAGAATGTCTAGGGGTGATGGAAAAGAACCATTATTTGGCCTAGAGTTCCACACTCTAGGTTGTCTGGGAGGATTATTATTGCCATTATTGTTGTAATTATTATTGTTGTACCCACTATTAGGATAATTAGGTCTATCATTAGCATAACCTCTGTTTTGATTAGGTTGAGAATAAAAGTTTTGACTCCTCAAGTGAGTGATCTCAGTACTAAGTTTCCTTAACTAAGTTAATATTTCCTTAATCTCTTCTTTCTCTTCTTGAACCTTGGCCACTACGTTCTTTGTTAGAGGCTTGAAAAAAGAAGATCCATTGTTGTTAGACTGATCTACAACATGAGGTGTTTGAGTTTGTCCTAGATACTGTAACATCTGGCCATTTCCATTTGGAGGTGGCATGATACTCAGTGGAGGTATCTGCAAAGGACTTGGAATCACAATTGGAGGCATCATGGCTCCATTAGGCTGTTGTTGGGCAGGATATGTTGGATAACCAGGAAGTGTGGGAAAGGCAATGTTTGGTGTTGGAGCAGGAACTAGCTGCTGGCTGACCTTAATAGCTTCTTCGAAAGCCTGTGTCAAATTTGTTACATTAGGATGTGCTCTCCTGATGAACATGGAAGTCAAAGGATCTAGGGATGAATAATATATGCTCCTTGTGTATGAGGAAAAATTGATTAAATCTAAACTAATAAAACCAAAAACCAATCACATAAAGCGAACCAATCTAAGTAAAAGCCATTATCATCAAATCAAAGCAAAATGAAAGCTCTTACCAAAATTTGTATTGTTCCCTTTTGGAGAAGTGTAGATTGCTCAATGAAGTTGCGAAACCATAGCTGCAACAAGCAAGTAGTGTGCTTAAAGATCAATGTTAAGAGATCATAGGGTTGCTCAATTGAATCGTTGTATGCTCAAAGCACTGTCAAGTATGCCTAAGAATAAAATCGAAGAGGGAGGCTCAATGAAGGAGATGAGGGGGGTTTTTACAACGAGGATCGATCAACAGTCCAGATAATTCAGAAGAATCAACGGAGGAGAACCATTGAGGAATGTGCAACGAATAAGAAGAAGACAAGTGTCACACAAAAGCTGTTTTATTTGAGTTAAACACTTTCTTTTCTAAAGATAAGACATGCTTTTCATAAATTAGAAAGTTTTTTTCTAATTTAAGAGAAATTGATAAAAACAAGGTTGAGTGAATAGATAACTCAACTTAAGATTTGCTTTTGCATGATTTGAGAGAAATTAAATAATAAATTATTTAATTGTGTGCGCATGGAGAAGAAGACTTATTTTTAGAAGATTTGAAAGATTTTTGAAGAATTTGAAAGCAAATTAAATAAATAGATTTATTTAATTGTTGTGCATGATTTTGGAAGAATAAATAAAATATTTGGTTTATTTTATTTTTGGAGAATGAGAGAATTTAAATAAATTTGATTTGATTTATTTAAATTTGGAAGAATGAATTTGATTTAATTAAATAATTAGGAATTATTTAATTGTTTGGATAAGATAGAATTTGTGATGAATTAATTAATGGAGACTTGAGATTTGGAAAGAAGATAATTATCTAATTAAATAATTAAAATTATTTAATGGAGACTTGAAATTTAAAAGAGGATAATGATTTAATTAAATAATATAAATTATTTAATTAATGAAAACTTGAAATTTGAAAGAGGATAATGATTTAATTAAATAATATAAATTATTTAATGGAGACTTGAAATTTGAAAGAGGATACTGATTTAATTAAATAATATAAATTATTTAATTAATGGCAGAATAAGGTTGATTTTGCTGAAATTAATTAAATAAAGGGGATTTATTTAATTAATGTTGAATTTTGAAGTTTTGGAAGAATTTGATGAAATTAATTAAATAATTAGATTATTTAATTAATGTTGAAATGTAGGTGATGCTATAGATTAGACGAAATGCAAGTGATTCGAAGACATGGTCATTTTAGGGTGTCTACATTTTGCCCCTCTTTGATGCAATGCAGTTTACAACGTTGCTTCAAAGAAATCGATAGTTGAAGACATGATACAATTTTTGATGCCCCAATGTAGCTAGTTGCCCTAGCATAGCTGGCGTAGGGTGCCCCCTTGAGAGGAAAGATAGGGAAGTGACAGAAGAACTGTGTTGACGCTCGACTAGAAGATTTTGTTGGAGATAGATGAGGTTAGGTAGAAGAAATTGGAGATAGAATAGAACACGAGAGAAAGACTGTTGATCGATCATTGCTGGAAAACTATATAAGGCCATGGAAAAATGGATGGTGTAAATGGATGAGCTTGTTGCAACGGTTTCACAAATGTTTATAAAGAGCAATCCTTATTTTTGATATAGCATGTGGATAGTTCGCCACCAAGCTATAAAAGACCAAGGTGCAGTAATATCCAAGTGCATGGACGTTGACTCTACAAGCAAGCGGTTTGAACTTAGATCCCTTTAGACATAATATGACCTTGTTGGAACATGTGAATAAGCCATAGTCTTGAACATAAAATAAACTTCAATACATGTAAATGCAAGAAGAATTATTAATATGTAAGATGCTAGGTTGTAACACACACAAGATAAATAGAATGCTAAGAAATATGCTAAAGATCATTCTTCAAACATGGCACACAAAAGCAATGACTATGCCCCCAATCCATACTGCATTGCAATGTACCAAGATTATAAATAAATCAAGGTAGCCTTGAGTAGGTAATGGATAAAGGAACAAAAGATAAACTATAACACAAATTGATTGACTTACAAAGTAAACATACAGCCAACATATTCTCTTGCCAAAGAGGTTGCTCAGGATAGATTGGGTAGGAAAGATAATAGCCTTATCATAGGAACTCTGTGTCTGTTAAAGGGTGCTATCTACCTAAAAAGATAATGTCTTGCTGCGGGAAATGCCACATGTCGCAGGAGACGCGTGTGTTGGTCTCAACAATGGAACACTGCACATAAGATAAGCTTGTTGATCTACGGCTTTGGTTAAGCGGTACTTAGCTGATGTTGGCAATCAGTATGCAGGACAGTAGATGACTCTAGAAGGAAGCTGCTTTTCTTCAGGTTTGTTAAGGACTTTTGCTTTGAAAGGATGCGCTAGCTTGCTGCTTGAGTTAGTCAAGGCGAGGCGAAATAGATTTTGATAAATGGAAGACTAGAAAGATGACAGTGCTAATGGACTGGGGTGGGTGGAGAATGATGGATCATGTGTGCCTGAGTACTGGATACATCCTTTGTATTCTAGACTGCCTACATACCCTGTATCCACGGGATCAAGGCACATTACGAGGAAAGATGAAAAATGATAAATATGTAGTTCTAGATAGAGTGATGAGATGGGTCAAGGTGAAAGGAAGAGATCTTACGTACCTAAGTACTGGATACGTCCTTCGTAATCCAGACTGCCTACATACCCATATCCATGGGATCAAGGTACCTTAAGACTGAGAAGAGATAATATGTAGTTTTGGTTGGTGTGATGATGTGGGAAAAGTGTTGAGAAGATAACAGCCTTATCGTAGGAGCAATGTGTCCATTAAAGGATGCTATCTGCGGAAAGGAGAAAGATAGAAGAGCGTGTTGTGAACCACGAACAAGGAACCTCCCCTACACCTAAGTTAAGGAAAGAGTTGCCCCCATTCTGGTAGAGGAAAATGCATGGGTGACTGATGAAGAAGACCTAGAAAGTTGTGACCTAGGACCAGACAGTGCAAACTATAGACACAGATCAAGATGTGGGGTGACGATGATGGACATTGACAAATTTCCAAGCTATACTAGATAGGGAGATGGAAATGCAAACATGGTCAATAGTTTTATTATGGATGGATGGAAAGGTGTGCTTTGTGCACTGGACATGGAGTGGACAGGACTCGATAGACGATGGATGCTAACTCTACACATAGTGCCTGTTTGCCAGGTTTTCACCAGAGGACGGATTTTTTTTTTTGGAATACTCTGAGGATTAGGTGTAGAACTTCTTGAGATGGACACTGTTAAGTGGCTCATCCAGAGGAATGCTGTTAGGTGTAGCTAAAGTATAAGCTCCTGATCCATATGTTGCTGTCACAATAAAGGGACCTAACCAGTTAGGCTCAAACTTGCCCTTCTTTTCTCGATCTGGTTGATTTCTCTGATTCTCCTTAAGTACAAGATCAACTTGAAACTGTCTTTCTTTGATCTTTTTGTTGTAATTATGCTGGAGGTAGTTTTGATAGACATGGAGATGATTAAGTGCGGCAAGGCGCCTCTCATCTAGTAGTTCAAGCTCAGCTAATCTGGAAGTACGATACTCATCTCTGCCTATCCAGTCCTGCATGGATACTCTGAGGGATGGGATCTCAACCTCTATAGGTAGGATGGCTTCAGAGCCATAGACCAAGGCATAAGGTGTGGCACCAGTTGGTGTTCTGATACTAGTGCGGTAGGCCCATAGGGCGGGATTGAGTTGCAAGTGCCAATCGCCACCAGCTTCATTGACTATTTTCTTGAGGATTTTGAGAATGGTTTTATTGGAAGCCTTAGCTTGGCCATTACTCTGCGGATAGTAGGGAGTTGAAAAGCGATGTTGGATATTGTATTGTGTGCACAAGGCATGGACATCTTGGTTCTTGAATGGTCTCCCATTATCAGTGACAATGGCTTAGGGAATACCATACCGGCATATGAGGTAGTTTAGGATAAACTTGGTTATTTGCTTACCGGTGATATAGGTCATAGGAATGGCTTCCACCCACTTCGTGAAATACTCAATGGCGGTAATGATAAACTTGTGGCCATTGGAGGAGGAAGGGTGGATTTGTCCTATGAGGTTGAGACCCCATTGAGAAAAAGGCCATGGAGTTGTCACAGGTTGTAATTCATGAGCTGGTGCGTGAATCAGATCACCATGCTGCTGGCATTGTAGACACTTCTTAGCAAACTGTGCAGCATCTTGCTCTATTGTAGGCCAGTAATAACCTGTTCTGAGTATCTTCTTAGCAAGATTAGGACCGGTAGAATGTGCACCACAGACACCTTCGTGTATGTCTCGTAAGGTAGCTTTGGCTTCTTCTGCGTTAAGATATCGTAAGAGGATACCATCAAGACTCCGGTGATATAGTGTATCACCCAGAATGATGTAACAGGAGGATCGACAGATAAAGGTTTTGCGTTGGGTGGATGATAGGTCAGGGGGAAAGGTTTTGTTCTTGAGGTATTCATAGATATCTTCATACCATGGGGAATTGGGACCAACAAGTTTGCAGATAATTTCAGTAATAGGAACATCGACAGCTGGTATCAACAATTGCTTGATCAAGAATTCACACTTCTGTGTATTTGTAGGCATGTCAATCAGTGACCCTACAGAAGCCATAGAATCCGCAGCTTTATTATGCTCTCTTGGAATTTGCTCAAATGTGATGCTAGAAAAGTGTGGTTTGTAGGCGTCCACTAGTTGCTTGTAGGGGACCAACTTTTCATCCTTTGTTTCGTACTCATCCGTGACTTGGCGAATGACTAACTATGAGTCTCCATATACTTGTAATTCTATGATGTCCCATTGAACTGCTGTATTGAAGTTAGCAATAGGCTTTCCTTCAAATCGTTTGATTGTGGCAAACAAATGATAGTTCATTGAAGGATCTATTGGAATTTTGAATCTGTCAGTGAAAGCTTTCTCTAAGACAGCCCATGAACCGACTGAACCTTGACCAAGACTAATATGCCAGTTATAAGCCTCTTCCCCTAAGGAAAATGGAAATAACTTGCATACAATGTCTTGATGCTTAATTCTAGCCCTACAATAGGCTTCCTTGAAGGTTCTGATATGATCATCTACATCCTAATATGGATGATACTTTGGACAAATTTTATCAGGATTCTTTGGCAAAGGATGATATGCATTGAAAGTCAAAGGTGATTTTGTTGCAAAGAAAGACATTGCAACTGGAGGAGGTTGAGCCTGAGGTATGACAGGTTGAGGTTGAACTTGAGGTGTAATAGGTGATCCTGTAGGTGTTTGTAAGCCAATAGGAGTTACAGGAGGACGCTCTGGTGATGCTCCTAATGCACTAGAACTAGGAGTGTGATGAATGTCTATAGTAGGTCTAAATCCTCTGGCAGGTAATTATTCAAAGATTCCAGTGGATCAGGACCTGGTATTTGGCATGAAATCTAGGATTTCTTAAATTTAAGGAAAAATGGCTGGTTGACTATAAAGATCAGTTGGAATTTACTAGAAAAAGCTAGATTTATGGTTAGAAACGGAGACTGACTGGATATTTATGAAATATTTGCATGAACAATGCAAATATGAGGTGATATTGAGACTCAGTGACACTTGCAACTGGATATCAGGTTTCTAAAGCAAATTACCTCAAAGCTTTGACAAATTTACCTAAAATAGAGCTAATCTTTGCAAATTCACGACGATCGGCCACAAAGCTTGCAATATTTATGATCAATTTTGAACTCTTCACAAAGGATTAGCATGCACAAGCTCAAAACAACAAATCTCTATATCTAACTGGAAACACAGAGGATCATGAATGTTACCTTACTATAAATCAGACAAAACCTATTGATGATGATCGGTCCCTCCTTCTACCACCATTTTTTGTTGCATTAAGAGCAAGGAGCCTGCATAAAATGAATGATGACTGAAGCAAGGTGTCCTTTCCCGTTGTGCCCTCCTTCTAGCACAAATTTATGTTGATCATGATGTTAGTCATAAACAAACATAGAATAAAAGTTACACAACAACATTTACTCATCTTGAAAGATACTATGAATTCAAAGAATTCTTGATCCCAAGTCTCCATGGATTAGTTCATAATCTACTGTCGTTACTCAGCAGTTGATGTGTGTTGCTATTTTCCAGTTCAAGGGGCCTTATGTTGATTGATCAGATTTTGTTTCTTGTAAAGATGCTACACAGAAAGGTTATTCTACATAGTTATTTACCAAAATAATGTGTCTGTACTCAAATATTTGCATGATATTTATCAATTGTACATGCTTTAACTTCAAATATGCTATGTATTTTCAATTTTCTATGAGATATTTGCATATTTCATGTTAATTTCTTCTGATTATCTATTATTTTGCAATTGTGATGGTGAATTTATGAAATTAAAAGAAATTGAAAAGAATAATTCAAATTATGATGAATCTTCAGCTATTGAGCCACATACACACTTCATACAGTCATGAGGATAAGAAATCAAACCATATTTTCACCAGGATGTTCCACAACTAGATACAGATGATGCAAACTTCAAAGGATAATGAATGAAGACCATACATGCAGACTGATGAGCACTCCAAGGGATGTAGCAAATAAAAGCATATATCCAAAATTTAAACACAGACTACTCAAGATTTATGATGATTTGTAATCAAAATAATCTTCTCTTTCATTAAGTTGCAAAAACATGTATGTTTACAATAACTTTGAAATAAGCCCTAATATTTCAGCAATCAAATTTCAATTAAGCTTCTGAATGTCTAAAATAAGGCATCCCTGCACCTTTTATAGAATAAGGTGAGAGAGTGGTTACAAATGACCTGCGGTCAAGATTTATCAATTAAGATCAACAGTGGATATTCCTCTTTTAACTTGGTCAACTACCTCCCGTGGCACAGGTTGCCAGCTGGCAACCATCTAGGTAACTTATTTTCTTCTAAGTACCTGATGCATATGTTTCCCTTGTGGCACATCTTCATTTACTCCTTAAGTTCTCCTTCTTCATCATCATGATCATCACTTTCTGTGTCGTCATCACCTTGATGAATATCTCCTTATACATGGACCTGCATTATCATCCTGATATTTTCATATGCTTCTACTATTTTATCAACCTCCCACCATCCTGAGTTTTGACTTTACTGATGGCGTGCTTATGGGCTTGAAATTTATCTCTGAGGGTCTCCAATTTACCCTTCCTATTGCTCAATGTTTCATTATAGTTTTCCACCTTGACTTTGATCCTCATGATCTTATTCATTGTTTCTTTTGTCAGGTGGGTGAGAGGATCATCAGCCATTGGCTGAAAGTTATCATACAGAGCTTTTATGGCAAAGTCTGCATCTTGATTTTCAATTTTCCCCTCTACTTTTCCCTCCAAGGCTTCCAAGACTTCTGCTTCATAGGACATCATGCTGTGCAATTTCACACTAATATCTCTTAACTTACTACTGCACTTCTTCAGTACATCACATTCAAAATTGATGTCCTTATACCAAATATCCACTAGTATGGCAGTGTTATTATTCAACACCTGATAATTTATCAGGATCTGAGGATTAGTCATCTTTATTTCACTCAGAGCACCCAAGGCTTTCTCTAACTAGAATGACCTTCTTCCGGCCTCATTCTATATTTTGTCAACTTTCTTCTTGAAGGTACTCAAAGAATTCCACCTTTGCAAAGAGGCTCTCACTACTTCCTCAACTCTCATGAGTGCTGACAACATCCATTTTCTCATGATCCTTAACTCATGCTTCATAAGGTCCAGTTTATTAACCTCCTCTTAAGAGATTGCAGTCAATGGGACTGCTTGATCAGATGATGTATTGTCAGGGTTAATCAACCTTTTTATGTATGAATGCAGCTAAGCAATGTGCTCTTTATACTGCTTATTCTTCTCCTTTTCTTTCTTCACCCTTTGGGTTAAAGAATCAATTATATTCTTCCCTTCCTGACCTTCTTGGTCTTCATTGGCAAACCCTAGGTCAACTGTGGTAATCTGAAATTCTTCTAGGGTGATTTTTCCTTTTTCTTTCTCAATAATGGGAAGTGCTACCTGGGTGGTCCTTCTGCCTATAGTAGGATCTCTTCTAATTGTAGATGTTAATCTCGCTTTCCTCTTAGGCTTCATGATGGTTTCTGAAAACAATGTTGAAACATCAAATTCTTGAATCTCAAAACCTGATTTCGTACCTATTTCTTTCTCAAGCCATTGGGGTACTTGATCTCTGGATCCTTGGTGTCTATCATCATCATCATGTCCACCCTGATCTCTAGCATTTGTCTCAGTTCTCAATGGAGAGGGTGACTTCCTTATTTCTTCCTCATGATATTCATCATGAGGGGGATCCTGTTGTATTTCTTCTTCTTGAGGAACTTCCTCTTGAGGGGGAGAATCATGTTGTGTATCTACATGCTGGTCCTAAACCTGATCTTGTACTCCCTCCTTTTGTGTTTCATCCACTTTGGGAATTTCCTCATCCTAAGGTATACTTGTATCCATGGATATCATTGTGTTTGTACTAGGTGCATCACCCTGATCCTGGATCACATTTTGCTCTGCACCTGATATATCTACCTCCTGGGTCTGAAGGTCATCATGACCTGATGTTTCTTTATCACCTAAGGTTTCTTGAGTCTAGGGGGCATCATCACCTAATGTGTCTTTATCATTCCCGACCTTTTGTTGGACTTCAACTATTTTGGGTTCAGCTGGTATCTCTTGTTATTGCTGACCAATATCTGGAGTATGTCTTTCCACTTTTGTCTGTTCGACTACCTTAATATTTTCTAATTTATCAGGTGCTGACGTCACCAGGGGTGCCTTCCTTTTTCTTGTGACCATCATAGGGTCATCTTCTGCAGTATCCTCTTCAATAAGGATATCCTCCTCCACATTCTGTCATGAGGTTTGGCCTTCATCTTGTATTTCTATAGTCTCTACAACTAGCCTTAGGATCCTTTTGGTCTTTTGTTTATCTACTAGAGATGGTGCAGATGAGGCTGATGCCTATCCTGATGCAGATGCATCCTCAGCTGTTACATCAATTCTTTCAATTAACACCCCCTTAGGTTCACTATCAATCTTCCTTCCTCTGGGGAATCTTTTGCTTTGTTTCTGAGGTGGCAGCCTTTCTCCATTATATTTTCTCTTCTCAAAAGAAAGTCATCATATTCTTCATCTAGAATCTCCTATCTTTTCCTCTTGTTATCTACTGTGATGGCCACACCTTTTTTCTTTAGTGTATTAATTTGTTCATTTACCCATGATTGGGTCAACTACAGCACCCCACTTGTAAACTGATCTAATGAAATGTCTTTAGGTTGTGTTAGGTCAGGTGTTGAGATGGTGTCACTATACAACTTTTTATCTTCGTACTCATTAGACATTGTCTTACCATCTTCTTTCTTCAATTGTACAGGCACTGGCATGCAATCAAATGTCTTAATCTAATTGAGGGTAAGCCTTTGATATTTTCTTCTTCTGACTTCTGCTTCATCCTCACAGTCAATCCAGAAATCCTCCAAGTGCTTCTTATGTATGGGCTAGCCTATGATCTTTTTCATTCTTCCATAGGGATCATATGATCTGGCTAATGGAAATGGCTGTAAATTTATTAGGTTTAGACCCCCTATGGCCTTCTTTATGCCTTCTAAATCAGGGCATATGTACCACCCTATAGTTACTGGAAATAATACTGGAGGTATTTTCTTGTTTTCTTTGTATGCATCCAGTATAGTAGATATCTGTCTTAAAAACTCCATCAGGACTATCCCATCAGTAGGGTACCTGGGTAGCATTAATGGCTATCTTTCAAAACCTTCTATCCTGATTTAGGAAAATGTGGCAAACTGGATGAACCAGGCACCATGCTTGTATATAACTTCCTGATAGTCTTTTCTCTGCAATTTATAATCAAGGAGATAGTCTTTTCTCTGCAACTGAGGGTAATGGTCCCATATATGGGCATCATTAATACTACCACCAATCTTTCCAACTGTGGTAAGTGCATCAAATGTACCTTTATAAGCACATGAATATACAACATATGAAGTCATGTAAAATGAACACTCCAGGCCTCCTAAGTTCATCTTTTGTTCATCTAAAGCATCACTGATGATCTGTGCCCATAATGTCTTATTATTTGTATAAAGACACATCATGATTATTCCATACATCTAATCCTTGAAACTTCCAGTAGTAGGCTAGCCTGTCACTCTGCTGAGCAGGGCAATCATATACTAATATTCATCATCAAAATCAAATTTGTCTAGATGTATTGGCAATTTAGCAAATGCAGTATAAGTGTTGTTCTTAGATCTCCATTGATATATCCTCTTTCTTGCAGTCTTTTTATTGTTTTCATATTCAATCTCCAGTTTGCGTAGATCCATACTAACTACCATCTTTCCAACTAGAAGATTAAATGTAGTTGTAATCCCTTTTATTGACAAATCTACATAAACCCTTCCATGTTTTTCCACCTGCCTCATCTGAGGGTTGTAATTTCTTGCACATTCTATTATTAATTCCAGAGTTTCCATGGAATAGGGTAATCCAGCTGCATGCCACATTCCTGATACACATATGTTGTCTAGTAGGGTATTATCTTTATCATCATGCATCTTTGACAACCATGCTACCAAATCTATGTTTCCCTGATGAGTATATCTAATGACACCATACTTAAACTGCACTCCCTCAGGTTGAGCAAACAAAGGCTTAAGAAATTCAGACTCAGACTTGTTCCTCCTAATGTTCGCCATGGATTCCTGCAATGAACATGACTGGTCTTACCATACTATTGACATGCATGCATACAACATTATACGTTTACAGCATCATGCATATTATACTTATTAATTTCTATTTCATCATGATATGCATACTTACAGTTTCGAACCACCAGAAAAGTACACTACCTGGTCACTCAGAAAATAACACAGGAGGGTTTTTGATTACTTACCTGATAACACTTATCTCCTAGATTAAGCTGATGATTACAGAAAAGGGACTCAAATGATGATGATCACATGCTCCGTTATGCTGTACGCTGTATATCTGCTTATAGGTAGCTTGTATGAGGGTTTGAATGTCCACTCTGTAAATTCTTGTTTCTTTGTAAGGTAAGTGTAAAATGACATTGTAAATTAACTTTTAACCTCATTCATAGGGCAAATTAGGGCAAAAATAGGTTAAATCAATTAAAACCATTGATCTTTTGTCATGAATCTACGGATGCTGCCAGGTGTTTGCATCATGTTCACAATCGGCGGGAATCCACCTACTGCATTTATGTGCATTTAATATCATGGGGTAAGATGAGGGGGGTGATCTTTAGAAGATCAGGTGATATTGAGAATATGACCTCCTCTGTGTAATATGACCTTCCGCCTTTGAGCGGGAAAACTGATGTCTAGGAATTGGGTGATATTGAGAATATCAGGTCATGTTTTGAAGATCAGGGGATGTTTAAAATGTGACCTCTCAAAAGTAAAGTGACCCCCTTTTGAAAGATTAGGATGACGTCACCGTCAGGGTGATTTTATTTGTTCATCAGGGTTGGATGACGTCATCAGCATATTGGCACTGGGGTGATATTCTGTGACAGGGTGATATTTGGAAGATCAGGTGATATTCAAAATATCAAGTTATATTCAAAATATGACCCCCACAAAATATATGAAGACGTTTGACGGGTAAATACCACTATCACGTAAGATTGACGTCCAGAGTTTGAGACCAAATGATTATCAAGTGATAAAATTGGATCGGGGTGATCTTACATAAGATGACTGATGTTGAGAAATATGACCCCCCCAGAATATTAGGTTTGACGAGGACTTTGACTTGTCATAACTTTTGTTCCCTAAGGAATATCAGGGTGATCCAAAAGGTAAAGCTGAATGAAATTTTGTACTCTTTCCAACCATGAGGTTATTGATATGAAATACTAAATTTGATGAACTAACCTCATCATGATGACTTACCCAGCCCCCTTTTATGCAAGGTCACTTGCATGACTTACTTTTACCAGACCGCCGAAAAGCAAAAAAATAACAAGAACAAGCCAAGAAAAAAGTTGGCTCCCTGTTTTGTCAAGTCAAAATTTGGCATGTTGTGTAACCACACAATAGGACTACACATGGACTAAGACTCTTTCTAATCAATCATTTCTCTAAGAGTTCTTGAATTTGTCTACTCACCTCTTTATTTTGCTGTGGTGTCAATTTATAGGCAGCCTTATTGGGCAATGTGGCACCTGGGATCAAGTTAATTTGATGACTTATATCTCTCACGGGTGGTAAGGAGTTAGGAGTATCCTCTACCACAAGATCTTTATACTTATCCAATAATTGCTACACTTCTAGTGGAATTTCTTTCTGCCTTTTGTCTTGCTGACCTGATTCATCTTTAGGATTCATTACCAAGGCATACCCTTGGGTATCCTTCTCCTTCATGAGGTTTAAGAACTCTTTGCCACTAACCATCATGACATTAGTGTCATTACTCTTCTCTCCAATCTGCTCTTGCATAGGATCCATCCTAAACTTCCTTCCATTCTTGGTGATGAGGTATGTGTTCTTCTCACCATCATGTTGTGCCTTCACATCATACTACCATGGACGTCCAAGAAGAAGATGACAAGCATCCATAGGAATAATCTCACATAGTACCTTGTCCTTATAATCACCTATCTCAAACTCAACCCAAGTTTGTTCTTCTACCATGTAATTTTGACTCTTAATCAACCAAGAGATCTTATGAGGACTAACATGGGGCAGCCTTTTCAACTTACACTTCTCTAACTTTTTAGTAGACACTACATTCTTAGTAGAACCTAAATCAACAATAATTTTACAAATCTTACCATATGCTAGACGTTGGGTTTTGAAGAGAGTCTTCCTTTGTGGGGGCTCTTGTTTCAATGGCATCTTCATCAAGGTCCTCTTGATCATCATGTTCTCTGCTTCAAGGACTGGTGCAACACTACCAATGGGTGAATTCACACTTTGGCAATCATCATCTTTCAACAATTGATTCCTTCTTCCACCATCATGGGAACTAGTTGCCTTCTCAGGGCATTTGCTCATAGTATGGCCTACTTGATTGCAGCCATAGCATCTACCAGTGAAAATGCCAAGTCCTCTATCTGCACCACCACTTCTACCTCTACCATTTGGTCTTCTCCAACCTCTAAAACCACCACCTCTATGTTCTACCTCAGAATGAGACTCTTGTTGACTTGGGTTTTCATTTCTACTTGACTGTCCTCTACCAAAACTACCTCTTCCTCTAGTGTTTTGATCACTCTTTCTTTTCAACTTCTCCTCTGCCCTAGAGGCTAATTGAAAACACTCATCCACTATTTTAGGAACCACCATACTGAATTAATCTTGTATGTTATAACTCAATCCATCAAGATATCTAGCCACCATCTCTTTCTCCTCCTCCTTGTGATTGACTCTCATGTTCAATCTATGAAATTCTCCAATATATGTAGCCACATCCATATCCTTTTGTCTAAGATGATTAAACTTCCTAATGGTTTGCAACTCATAATCAGATGGCATGAACTTGTCTCTTAGCATGGCCACCATTCTACTTCATTTGGTGATAAGGTTCTTTCCAACTTTCTCTCTTTCACCTTGCATATAGTTCCACCAAACTAGGGCAGAACCTCTCAATCTTGTCTTAGAAAACTTGACTTTCTTGCTGTCACTATACACCTTGAAGTCAAAATAGTTGCACATGGCTTCAATCCAATCCATGAGGGCATCTCCATCTAGTTTTCCATTAAATGTAGGAACATCCATCTTTGGATCACCAGTATCTCCATGAGCACCTTTGAGTGCATTCAAGAATGCCTTTTGGTCTGTAGACATATCTTGTTCTTGAGGGCTCTCCTCTGCCTCTTCTTCTTCTTCTTCTGTATTAGAAGCACTTCCATCCTCTTTACTCTTACCCTTGGACCTCTCTTCTTTCAACCTTGCTTCAAACATCTCATCTACCATCTTCTTGATGGCTTCTTGGCTCATAGACTTGGGAGACATTGTGCTAGCCTCAGTTTCTATCTCCTCATCTGACATACACTGCTCCAATTCAAATATTAGCTCTGATACCAATATGATGCAGAGTGCATAGTGGAAGTGCAAAATTGATCAAACTTATGATCAGTGAGAGGGTGGCCTATGTCTTGGCGATCTACTCCTATTGGCCAAACATACCCTGTCGGCCACTTTGCTATTTATCTCCCCGATCTCCCAACTCTCCCCGACAGCTCGACTTCACCTTGTCTTCAGAGAGACTTCTTCGATCAGCGGCGTCTTCTAGCCTCCTGTCGATACCCCGATGGCGGTTAAGTTTCCACTCGCCTTAACTGTGGCAGTTAGTCATGACCTTGTTGGCAAGACTTCGATCGTCAGTGACCACTTATGAATATTGGCCGATATGTCGATATGTGTTTCTTCAGTGAGACTTCCTTCGTTCTTCATCGATACCCTTTCTATCGGCCTAACACCTTTGATCGTTGTAACTTCCAAAAGTTTCTCCGAGGGCTATGTTATGTCGATGGTAACCTCTGCCACTTTACAACTACACAGACACCAAACCAGAAACAAAACTCAATAGAATGGAAGAGGTCTATAATCATCTGCAAACATTTGATCACCATCAATTTGGCCACTCCACTAATAGCACTTTTCCTATCGTTTCAAAGACTAGTCACATAGAGATGCCTAGTCAAACTTAAGCCACTCCTTGGATCCTTGGGTGTTTGACCCAAAACCACAGAAAACACAAAATTTACACTGTATCCCTCCATCACACTAAAAATGAGAATCTTTCTTTCAGTGGACAGAGGAGTAACAATCCATTTATTCACTGCAAAAAGAACAATTTCTCACTGACTATGACACCTCAAGACACCCAACCACTTCCAAATGAAAGCTACTTCAATACATGAACACTTCCATTTGATTTTAGGCAATCAGCTATCTGTACAGGCTATACAGAATGACTGTTACAGAGAAATACTCAGAAAGAATAATGTTTCAACACACCCAAAAATCTAGATCTTCATTCATCCATTCCTTCCTGTCATTACATCCAACTTCTCACCTATAAAAGGATTGAGACCTTTTTTTACATCCATCCCAACCGTACAATTGATTTTGAAAGTCAGTTAGCCATTGGGTTTCTCCTCTCACAAGAAAACTACATGTTTTCATTGTGTTATCAAACTTGACCAAAACATGGTCTACATAGGTCTAGTGACCAAATTGTAAAAAAAACCTTATTACAAACATGATGTGTCTTAAAAAGCCTTATTGAAAATAGAAACAAAACATGACTCCTGCACCATAAAGAAGGTGCTCCTACACCAGTTTGGGTATCTCTTACTATGTTCATGCTTGCCTTTAGTATATCTAACTCAAATTGTAGCTCTATTATCCATGTATCAAATAGAGTAAGAGACATATGAGTGACTATCTTATTAGAGATCAGTTCATCATTGGTCATCCCTTTAGCTTCTCTCATCCTGTTCAATGCATAGTTGCATTGTTTTATTCTCTGAGTGAATTCACTCTTCAAAGAATCAATGCTCTCCTTGAGCGTGGACAATGTGTCCCAATTGGACCTAGATATCCTTATTACTTTCTCACCCAATGTCATGAACCTTGTAAACCATTTATCCATGATATGAGCTTAGTGCTTCTATACATCCAAACCAACTATCTCCTCTTCACTAATTAATGTCAATGCAGTAGGCTTCTCTGTAGCTTGGAGGGTGGATGCTAGATTATCTGGTTTCATTAACCCCTATATAAATTGTTGCAACTGAGCAATTTGCTCCTTCAGCTTCTTCCTAGCTTTGAGTTTCTTTATTTTAGACACTATAGGCTCAATACTCTCAATATGCTCTTGTATTTCTTGCTCTGTAGTGACATGACCTAAGTCAACTTGTGTCACTTGGAACTCCTCTGGCCTAATTTCTCCTTTGGCATTGTCTACAATGGGAACAACGAATTGAGTTGTCTGCTTTCCTATTTTATGATCCCTCTTTATAGTGGAGATTACTCTAGCTCTCCATTTAGCCTTAGTTGGGTCAAGAGTAAATAAAGATTTAAAATCAAAAGGTACATGTTGTTCTTGCAGACGGTCTACTTCTGATGAAACCTGTTGGTAAGAGACACTATATGGATTCATGATTGTTGTCATTGATGGCAACAAAGTTCATCACACACATCCGTAGGACATGGTGTGTCTATACCGGAAGTTAGAGTGAAGAATGTTGTGGTCCGGTAAGCAAGAACAAAGCATGTGGTGAGGTCCGACAGTCAGGTCCGGATCTCTCAGAGGAAGTATCTTGGTGAAGTACAGATTTGGGGAAGTCAAGAGGACTACCTTGACTGATAGATTCCAAGGTTTTAGCCTCCAGTGATAGATGAAGAAAAATATATGAATACTTGAGTGTCGAGTTCCTGATTGGCAGTGTAGACAGAGGAAGAACTGACTGGCAGAACATCAGACATTATTCTAGATGCGTTACTGATGATGGTAAAGATTCTTAAGGCATAAGTTATGATTGGCCGACATGATTGATGACTTCTACAAGTTTATCCTTGATCCACATTACTTGGTAAGCAAGGATTCAGCCAACAAATCAGAGTTTGTGGAAAATATTGACTATTCTGTGTGCCGACTAGAAAGGTGATGAAATCACTTGTGCGGATATATATACAAGATGGTTTTAGTTGTGAGATGTGTTGTTGTTTCATGTGATGTGCAAAGAAAAGTAGTAGAGGAGAGTGGAAGTAGTAAGGAAGGTCTGGCATGTGAAAGGAAAGTAGCACAAAACAAGAGGAAAGATGAACTGCAGCAGATCAGTGTACTAAGCCTAACTAGAACTGAACTCCAACATATGTAGATGCTCCCTATCAGTTCAAGTATTGTATTACACTCTTTATGAATTGTAGACATTGAGTCTTTTGTAGGCAGTGTGCCTCTTGTGAGCAGTGTGCTCGGGCAGTGAGCCCTAATTGGCATGTGCCATCTATTTTTCTTATTCTTCTAACAGATAATAATCCTTGGGTTAATCACCCCGTGGTTTTCTCCCTTAATAGGGTTTCCACGTCAAAAATATTGTGTCATGTGTATTTCCATTTCATGGTTATGTTTGATTATTTAAATTAATGCTGCATTGATTAATAAGAAAGTTTAGAAAGAAGAAATAATTAGGATAACTAATTCACCCCCCTCTCAGTTATCAACAATTGGTATCAGAGCCAAGTTCCTCCTAACAGAGCCTAACAGCTTGAGGAAGATCTGGGAATTCAAATGGATGTATATGGTATAAGGGAGCAACTCAAGACTGCCCTTGATGATCTCAAACAGTCAAACTCTGAAGTTAATGAATTGAAGGAAAGACTCAAACAGGCTGATGATTTCATAAATGAACTAAAAGGGAAACTAAGTATGTCTATGAAAAAGAGAAAAGAGCACCTTCAACAACTGGCAAGTCAAGGTGAAGCCAATGATACAAATGAAGATCTGAAGGAGAAAACCAAGTTGTGTGAAAAGTTATCAAAAGAGATCATTTTGATAAGACATGAGATGGAATCAGGAGTTATGAAGTTTTCCCAAGAAATTGAAGAAAAAAGAAAAACTGAAGATGATCTAAGACAATCTCTCAAGGAGAAATCAGAAGACTGCCATAAGATGGACAGAATAATTAGACACCTTGAATCTGATCTTGAAGATGCTAAAGATAATGAAGAAAAACTTAAGGATCAAATTGTCTCTCTTAAAAGAGATCTTCAAACAGCAAATGAATATAAAGAAAAATTCAAGATAAGTTCTACTCAACTTGAAGTTCTTCTTGAAAGCCAAAAGAGGGTAGATGACAAGTGTGGTTTGGGATATGAGAAAGAAGAAAGATCCGGATCCGGTCAAAAGAATTTTGGATCATAAAATCCAAGGAACATGCCTAGAAGACCTCTGGTAAGGCAGCCTAATGCTCAAAGATATCCATCCTTCAATGGATACTGCCACAATTACAATAACTTTGGTCATAAAGCTAATCAGTGTAGAAAGAGAATGAATCAGACTAATTCATCCTTCTCCGAACATTGTTTCAACTGCAAAAGGTATGGTCACAAATCTCATGAATGCAGAAATATGCAAATGAACAAATCATTCAATGGTAGATGCTTTGCATGCAATAGAATAGGTCATATGGCTAATCAATGCAGATCAAGAGGATATCAATCAAATATGCAAAGAAATGTTGTTTGTCAAATTTGCAATAGATCCGGTCATATTGCAAAATTTTGTAGAAGCAAGAATCAGGACAAAAGAGGTCCGGTACATCATAATCAGAATCAAGATAAGGGAAAACAAAAAGTGAAAGCAAATGAAGTTCAAAGTGAGATGAACAAGATTTGGGTGAAGAAAAATACAGAGAATGTAGGGGATGGGTCTGCACCAAACTCTGGTGCTGATATTCCTTCCAGAAATTAAAAAGTGAGCTCTGGCTCAGGGGGAGACACAAAAGAAAACCCTGTTCCCCTAGCCAGTCAATTGGTGCTGGAACTGGCACAAGAAGAGTTGCAGATTAAAGGGTTCATAAGAGAAACATCCAAATAAACTATGGTTAAGATTTGAAAGATCCGCAAGATGTTTAAGATCAAGACTGATCCGGTTCTTCAAGTCATCTGAATAAGGCAAACCAGAATGACTTAGGTCAAGCATTTATTGCAACTCAACATTAGGGTTTGCGGAGCAATATAAGGGTTTTCTCATTAAGCATTTGTTCATTCTGCATTCAATAAGAAACGAAAAGAGAAAGCTCTATGGCAAATTCCTCAATCCCATCAAAGTTCATCTACAGAAGTTGATCCATCCAAGATTTTGATCCGACTCACTCCGTGTAACCTAGAAGTGTAAAACGTATTTTCCGTTGCTGAATATCTCTCTCTAAATCTTTTGGAAATGGCTACTCTGAATGTGGTGAAGATTTCTGATAGACCTCGCCCTAAATTTAAGAAGCATCCATATAAATCTCTAGAAGTTGATCCCCTAGGCGCCTTTTCAAGCATTCCGCATGGGGTTCTGCATGTAGAAGATGTTAGGGTTTACATTCATAAAAGCATTGAAGAATTTGGGGAATCAAAGTTAATGGATATCTATCACAAGCAGTTAATAGATGATTCTTTTGAGATCAAACCTCAGTATAAAGCCATCCAGGATAAGCATTTTGCACAGTGCATTCATTTCCCCTATTTTGAAGAAGATGAATGGGTTCGGTATGTGTTGAGTAGAGTGCATGACAATTTCTTATGGTTGAATAGACCATTTAAGATCACCAAAGATGCAATTAGGGCAGTAACTGGTCTGCACTCATCCGGTGGGATACCTGTTCTCAAATTTGTCAAGAATCAGATAGTAAGTGATGCAACCGGATCAAAATTTGACAAGAGAACTATGACAATTGAAGACATCACTGAACCAGATGTCAAATTTGCATCCATGATAATTGGTTACAAGATTTATCACTCCAGTAGGGAAAATTCAGTACCGGGAACTATAGTTTATATAGCCTATCAAATGCTAAAAGAAAATGCTAACTATGATCTGTGTGAACTTCTAAGCCAACTTTTTGAAAATTTGCAAAAGATTAAGAAGGATAAGAAGAACTCCTTCAAGTATGGTGGCTTGATACTCTTCCTGTTCTTTTATTACATGAATGAGCTTCCCGGATCCAATGGCTGGGTATGGCAGAATGACAGACCAGTTGCCATCCAAATCAGAGACTATTTGCATGGGCTTGGGGATGCTAAAGCAAGAAATACAGCCCTGTGGGGTTATTTCAAAAACTTTTAGAATATAATGCAAGCAAGAGAGAGAATTCCTAAATCTCTAGTTGAAAAGTATAAGGATACAGTTTGCTTTATGGTAGAAACTGATCAGTACCTAATGGAGGTTGTGGAGCCAAGGATAGTCTGGATCATGCCAATGGGGTATGAGGTGGATGAGAAAATTGTGGAACTGCATGTCCAACACATGCTTGGTCAACCTAAGGATCCTAAGGCAGAAAGGCTTGGAACCTTTGAAGAATTAAGTGTAAAGATTCATGTGGAACTCAAACAACCGGAGATAAAGAGAAAAGTGAGAAAAGAAGTTGAGGATATTGCCAAAAGACATGGCATCTCAAAAGAAGCTCTTGATGCCAATAGAGAAAAGATGGACAGGGCAGAGAAAGAGAAGGAAGGAGCAGAAAAGGAAAGTGATTTGGTAGAAGTCCCCTCCCAGACTAGATCCTCTAAAAGGGCTGCAACTATCTCTGTTAAAAGCTCTAAGGCATCAAAACCGGAAGTCTAGGTATCCGGAAAAGAAGAAAAGAGAACAAAGAAAAAGGTGACAAGGTCCTATGTTAGCCTAAAGGATGATGAAGAAACTGAATCAGATGAGGAGATAAAGAAACCGAAGAAGAAGAAGAAATTATCTAGTGAACCCTCTACCGGTCAAAGAGAAGAAGAAAAGGAAGAGGAATTTGTTGAAAAAACCACTCTATCCTTAGATGTTGTAGTAAAAGTAGTCACTGTGGATGGGAACCTGCAACCCTTAACAGAATTCTATGATGCATATAATGAAGCAGATGAAAAGATTCTGGAGGGAGCCACAGTTAAGTTTTTGAACACTTACAATAAAGCTTTTATTGAAATTATCTCTCTAATTCCCAAAAGCCTAGAGAAAAGGCTTGAAATGAGGAAGAACAATGCTCGAGCAAAAGATCTCAAGATCCGGGAGCAGGTAGCCATTCAGCTCTTTCCTTCAATCACTCCGCAACAAATGAATATGATCTTCAAAGATTGCAAAGATGAGTTCCGGAGAAAAGCCAGGATGAATTAGCTCATGCTTGGTGAAACTGACAAAGTGGCAAGAGAGACTGAAGAGATCCTCCGGAATGCCTTTAAAAAGTTTAACATTCCCATCATAGAGGACTTAGGTGATGACGCATCTGCTATGGATGATTCTACTGAAGAAAAAGGTAAGGACTTAGATTCCTCTGTTCCAGAAGAGGAAGTCCAAGGAGAAGTAAATCCAGATTCTCCAATAGTCTCCAGATCTAAAGGAGAAGAAAGAACAGAGGAGAAAGAAGAAGAAGCGAAAGGAAGAGAAGAAATTCAAGCTGAGAAGAACATAAGTGACAGTGCAGAAGAGAAGAAATCTCTGTCTTCGGCAAGAGACACTGCAGAAACTGTCAAGGACTTCTTGACCAAAGAAATGTTGGAAATTGATGAACTGGAGTTACTTCAAGGTCCATTTAACTTTGACTCTCTCTCCTTAGTTCAAACAATGAAGATAGCTTCATTTGCCAATGCAAAGGCAAAAGAAAAACTCCTGAAGTCTCACATGGAAGATTGTGAGCAAATAGAAGCTGCATCCAGCATTTTAGAAACATCATGCCATCTTTTCAGAAGGATCACTCAGCCTCCTCATTAGGTAATCTTAAAACTCTTGTTAGTTCAATCAGCACTCATTTTGAGTCCTTAGAGAAATCAGTTGAGGAAAAGGTCTGGAAAGAATTTTTGGATAAAAGACTCTCTAAAGTACTAAGTCTAATATCAAATGATAGAAGAAATATGGATATAGGGATAAAGAGCTTAGAAAATGCTCTTAAAGATGGCGGGGAAATATATAAATTTTGTCTATCATGGTCCAAAGTAACATTGGATATTGAGAAGAAAGTGGAAGAACAGGAGGACAAATTGACAAAACTCTCCAAGGATTTTGATCCTCTCTCATCTTCAATAATAAATCAAGAATGTTAGACTATTGCAGTCTTGAATGAAATTAAGAAGATTGAGAACAAAAAGAAAAGCAGAATAAGCAAGTTAGGTGAACTCAGAGGGATAATTATCCCTAAGTTAGAGGCCATACATGAGGCCATAAAAGAAGCTCAGATCACAGCCCAGACGAATGATCTGACAGATCTAAAAGGGGCAGATGCGTTTGCATTCCTGTTGAGTAGTCATATATCAATTTTGGATAGAATGAAGCAAAGTTGGGCAGCAAAATTCATCCAATTGAAGACAACTTTTGCATACATTCTTCAGTATATGTGAGTATGTTATATGCAGCTAAGTATAGTTAAATTTTTGAAAATTTTGATGCGCAGTTCCCACCCTTTGCCATTGATGTCAAAGGGGGAGTGTGGAGCAGTGAAAAATGAGGAATCCAACTAAGGGGGAGCTCTAAAAAATGTATATAAAAATAGAACATCAGCCAAGGGGGAGCATAGTGTAAACACTTAGTCATTTTTTAGTAAGTGTTGCCATCAATGCCAAAGGGGGAGATTGTTGGCAAGAGACACTATATGGATTCATGATTGTTGTCATTGATGGCAACAAAGTTCATCCCACACATCCACAGGACATGGTGTGTCTATACTAGAAGTCAGAGTGAAGAATGTTGTGGTCTGGTAAGAAAGAATAGAGCATGTGGCGAGGTCCAACAGTCAGGTCCGGATCTCTCAGAGGAAGTATCTTGGTGAAGTGTAGATTTGGGGAAGTCAAGAGGACTACCTTGACTGATAGATTCCAAGGTTTTAGCCTCTAGTGATAGATGAAGAAAAAGATATGAATACTTGAGTGTTAGGTTCCTGATTGGTAGTGTGGACAGAGGAAGAACTGACTGGCAGAACATCAGACATTATTCCGGATGTGTTACTGATGATGGTAAAGATTCTTAAGGCATAAGTTATGATTGGCTGACATGATTGATGACTTCTACAAGTTTATCCTTGATCTGCATTACTTGGTAAGCAAGGATTCAGCCGACAGATTAGAGTTTGTGGAAAATATTGACTATTCTGGGTGCCGACTAGAAAGGTGATGAAATCACTTGTGCGGATATATATACAAGATGGATTTAGTTGTGAGATGTGTTGTGGTTTTGTGTGATGTGCGAAGAAAAGTAGTAGAGTAGAGTGGAAGTAGTAAGGAAGGTCCGGCATGTGAAAGGAAAGTAGCACAAAAGAAGAGGAAAGATGAAGTGCAGAAGATCAGTGTACTAAGCCTAACTGGAACTGAACTCTAGCATATGTAGATGCTCCCTATCAGTTCAAGTATTGTATTACACTCTTTATGAATTGTAGACAGTGAGTCTTTTGTAGGCAGTGTACCTCTTGTGAGCAGTGTGCTCGGGCAGTGAGCCCTAATTGGCATGTGCCATCTATTTTTCTTATTCTTCTAATAGAGAATAATCCTTGGGTTAATCACCCCGTGGTTTTCTCCCTTAATAGGGTTTCCACATCAAAAATGTTGTGTCATGTGTATTTCCATTTCATGGTTATGTTTGCTTAATTGAATTAATGCTGCATTGATTAATAAGAAAGTTCAGAAAGCAGAAATAATTAGGATAATTGATTCACCCCCCCTCTCAGTTATCAACAAAACCAATGTCAATCCAGCTGATTATGATCTTCCTTGATCTGATTGCTCAATTTGAACATCTTGTATTCCTTTGTTTTTATTAACTCCTTCATCACCAACAAGATCATGCACATTTTCTTGTTGTTTTTCATCTTGATCCTATTGTGATGATATAACCCTTGGGTTATCTTCTTGTTGATCTCTATCTGGATCCATTTTATCCTCGCCCAAAACCTTCTCTTGTTCTAGTAAGGGTTGATCTACACCTTCTGTATGCACATCTTTAGATATATCTTGAACTTGCTCCTGTTGTACATTTTCCACCTGGGTTTTCTCAGGCTCTCTTATTTTCTCATCCTAATTGGGGATCTGCATCTATTGCATTTGATCACCCTCATCAATTTTATCCTTTTTATCCAAGACCAATCCTGATACAGGTTCTTCCTTAGGTTCTTTCATCGGAGTATCTGGATGTCTTGGTTCACTTTCATCCTTATAGATATACTGATGTGCTCCTTCTATCTGAGCATCACCACTTTTATCATCTACCTCCATCTGAATGTTTCTTCCTGTATTTGGCTATCTTTAATAGCCTCTTCTTTAGTTATTCCTTTCTTAGGCAGATAAGTTAAATTGACTATTACTAGGCTGGTTACATTTTCAATCAGAGTGTTGAGAGGCCCCATTTGTACCTCTACCTCAGGAGATTCTACTCTATCTATTTTCTCTTCATGTGACTCCCCAGCAACCTCACCTATAGATTTTGTATTCTTGAGCAAAGTTTCAATAGGATGATTGGTGATATCCTAGACCACCTCATCTTATGTGAGATCGATTGTGTCACTCAATGGGAGAGCCTTAGCTACTTCCCTCTCTGTCATTTGACCCTTGGCCTCTTGTGCCATTTCATTTTTCACCTTGACAATTGTCTCCACCGACACATCATGTTGTAACTCCTTAACTATATTCAATGATGGATCCATTGATCCTGATGCTACTGTTGGTGGTGGTGAAATGGACCCTCTCATACTTGGGCTCTAATATCTTGAATAACTGGGTACTTTGACCCATGTAGCACATCACTTCTCTTCCTCTTCAGTGTCTCAATAGGCATTTGATCTTCTTCATCATCACTATCCCTTTCCCCTATAGTAGTCCTAACTAGACTTTACTCTAGATCCTCTATCATTTCCCTTTGTGTAGTTGGTACTTGGGGAATGGATATAGGAATGGCTATTATTGGTTGACCCTTGGGAGGTGAGGGTGGTGCATACACCAATGAAACCCCCTCAGTTGTAAGCTATTTTGTAGCCCCTTATAAACTGGGTTCTGTTGCCTTTGTCCCAAGGACCTACCTTTTCTTTATCAGAAAGTCATCAAAGCCAAGTTCCTCTCTTTCCTTCATCTTCTTCTTTTTTTCTAATGTGATAGCAATGCCTTTTCCTTTCAACTCATTAGCCTTCTTGTCAGACTAACTCCTTGTCCTATCCATGACTTTGGAAGTGAGGACATCTATTGATGTTTCTTCCCTTTGTTTTAAATTAGGAGCATAAATTCTGTCATTGTATATCTTTTTCTCTGCATATTCAGGATCCATGAGGTCATCATCATCCTTCCTAATTTGTGGAGGCCCTTTAGGTTTCCCTATAGTCCTCATTTGGTGGAATGTTAATCTTTGGTACTCTCTCCTCCTCACCTCATGTTCATCATCACAATTAGCCCAATAATCTTTGAGGTGTACACTGTGTTTATACTTCTTATTGAACCTTTTTCTCAATCCTATGCTAAGGATCATAATCTCTAGCTAGAGGAAATAGCTTCAAGTTCAAGCCTTTTTGAAAGGAAGCTAGGTGTGAGGAAAATGCTTCATACACTAATCTAATGAGGGGAGGAGAGTGCAAATTCAATTTATCTTTACAATTACAGCTATGTTAACCCACTAACAGAGATATTACAGCAAACACATACACAAGAATGTAAGACAAAAGAAGAGAGACACAGGATATACGTGGGGAAAACCCTTACGGGTGAAAAACCCCACACTCCAAAACACAGCTCAAATGTATTCCATAAACAAAGAAGGTTACAATACAATCATAGAGCCAATGCTCTTGTAGGAGTCTTTGACACTCGAATCTGGAGATGATCCGATAGCATAACAGTACTTGTCAAACCCATAGTACATCACCTCTCCAAAGCACCTGTTTATAAAGAATATACAAGGCAAAAATTACTCTATCTTGGGATGGGCATCCAACATGGCCTCATGGACCAAAACCCATTCCTATGGACACTTGTCCAACATTGTAGGATGCTCCTAACATATGTCAAGTCAACCCATCCCAAAGAGTTCACCTATTCCCAAAATGGGTAATGACAGATGCTTCTACGACTCTTACAACTGTCATAGAATCTGTCATAGTTGTCATAACTTACAGTTGTAAGAGAATCTATCATACACATTCTATACATAGCATATTCTCTTACAAAATGTCATAACCCACCTTGGGGTGTCCAAAGATTCCTTCCTCAAAGATGCTTCTCAACACATGTCCATACCTGTCATAAGATCTTCTATTTCTGACTCTTACATGTCATAACTTTGTCATAGGAATCTATCATGACCGTTTTGGTCAATATTCCCTTACACACATTCCAAGATGCCAACACATGGAAAAATATTCCTACCACTAAGTGGGATACCTATCTCCTCATATGAGGACAAATTTACATGTGGTCATATGCCATGTAGGATGACACATCACCGTGCCAACTCCCACAATATGACAACATAAGATTTGCATCCAAATTATACAATAGGCAATAAATACATAAATACAATGAATTAATACAAGGAATTACCAAGGTTGAGACATCTTAATTCTCAACATTCTCCCCCTTGTTGAACACCTTGTAAGAGCCAATAGAATTAACAAGATTTAACTGCTATAGGCTGAGAGGCCCATAGACTCCAAACACCATCTGAACTTCTTTGTGCCCAATAGTTTCGTCAATGCATCTGCAACATTCTTCAATGTATCTACCTTCTCCAAATTTACCTTCTCATCCTCTACCATGTCTCACATGAAGTGAAACTGTACATCAATATGCTTTGTCCTGGCATGGAAAGTTGGATTCTTCACAAGGCAAATCGCACTCTGACTATCACAACAAATCATAATCTGTCCTGCATTAACACTAATATCTGAGCACAATTTCTTAAGCCAAATGGCTTCCTTGCAAGCATGAGTTACCGCCATGTGTTCAGCTTCTATCATGGACAAATCAACCACAAGTTGTCGCTTACTCATCCAACTAATTGCACCACCAAACAAAGTGAACACATAGGCACTATTGGATCTCCTGGTGTTAATGTCACCTGCCCAATCAGAATCCACAAATCCACAAATACAAACAGAATGCAGAGTGTTGACAAGAGACACTGTGTGGCTTCATGAGTGTTGTCATTGATGGCAACAAATTCTATCCCACACATCCGCAGTACATAGTATGCCTATACCGAAAGTTAGATTGAAGATTGTTTTGATCCGGTGAACAAGAACAGAATATGTAACAAGGTCCGACAATCAAGTCAAGATCTCTTAGATGGCATAACTCAGTAAGTTGTAAACTTTGGAAAGTCAAGAGGGGTATCATGACTACTGTATTCCAAAGATTTAGCCTCCGGTAGTAAAGTATGGAAAAGATATGAGCATCTGAGTATTGGGTTCCAGTTAAGTAGAGTAGACAGAGGAAGAACTGACCGACAGAGTATCAAAATTCAATCCGGATGAGTAAATGATGTTGATCAAGCAATTTGTGGGATCATACATTGTTGGCTAACATGATTAATGACTTCTATGTCTATGTTTTGATACGCATCACAAACCAAGCATGGATTTAGCCAATAGAGTAATTACTTGCAGTGTTCTTGATGCCAACTAGCAAGTTGATAAAAATCCTTGATGCGGATATATATACCAAACAGATTTCAGCATGTGAGGGTGTAAGGTAATATGTGAAGAAGGAAAATGTGAAGAAAAGTAGAGATAAGTGTGGGAATAGTTATCCAAGCCCAGTGCGTGATAGAACAACAACATTGAGCAGAGGAAGGATGAAGTGCATCAGATCAGTATATTGTGCCTAAACCAAAACTAAACTCTTGCATTTGTAGATGCTTCTCATCAGTTCAAACACTTGATTATCTTCTATAAGTTCTATAGATAGTGAGTCTCTTGTAGGCAGTGTGCCTCTTGTGAGCAGTGTGCTCAGGTAGTGAGCCCTAATTGGCAAGTGCCATTTTGTACTCCTTTATTCTTTTAACAGAGAATACAATCTTGGGTTAGTAATCCCGTGGTTCTTCCCTTAATAGGGTTTTCCACGTAAAAATCCTTGTGTTATGTGTGTTGATTTCATTTTTGTTCTTATGATCACATATGCTTATATGATTTGATGCTGCATTGATTATTAGGATAACAAAAGAAAAGAAAGTTAAGGAAATTTTGAGATAACTGATTCACCCTCTCTCTTAGTTATCTGCCTTGTTTCCAACAATTGGTATCAGAGCTAAGTTCCTCTAAACAAAGCATAACAGCTTGAGGAAGATCTGGGAATCTCAATGGATATATATGGTATGAAGGAACAACTTTAGTCTACCCTAGATGATCTTGAACAATCCCACTCTGAAGTCAATAACTTGAGAGAAAGACTCAAACAAGATGATGATTTCATAAATGAGCTAAAAGAAAAATTGAGTATCTTTGTGAAAAAGAGAAAGGAACTACATCAAAAATTAGCCAATCAGAGTGAAGTAAATGATACTAATGAAGATCTGGATGAGAAAAATAGACTATGTGAGAAGCTGTCAAAAGAAGTCATTATGGTAAGGCATGAAATGGAATCAAGGGTTATGAGATTCACCCAAGAAATTGAAGAAAAAAGGAAAATTCAAGATAATCTAAAATAATCCCTCAAGGAGAAAACATAGGACTACCACAAAATGGACAGAATAATTAGGCATCTTGAATGAGATCTTGAAGAAGCTAGAGACAATGACGAACAACTTGAGAATTAGATAGACACTCTTAAACAAGATCTTCAAATAGCCAATTAATACAAAGAGAAATTCAAGATAAGCTCATCTCAACTTGAAGTTCTTCTTGAAGTGTGGCTTGGGATATGAGAAAGGTGAAAGCTCTAGATCTAGTCAAAAGAACTTTGGATCAGGAAATCAAAGAAACAGGCCTAGAAGACCTCCAGTAAATCAACCAAATGCTCAAAGATATCCATCCTAAAATGGATATTGCTTCAATTGCAACAATTTCAATCATAAAACAACTCAGTGTAGGAGGAGAATGAATCAGACTAATCCATCCTTCTCCAGATAATGTTTCAACTACAAAAGGTATGGTCACAAATCTCATGAATGCAAAAATATGCAAGTAAACAATTCATTCAATGATAGATGCTTTGCATGCAATAGAATGGTACATATGGCTAATCAATGTAGATCAAGAGGATATCAATCAAATATGCAAAGAAATGTTGTATGTTACAACTACAATAGATCCGATCATATTGCCAAATTCTGCAGAAGTAAAAATCAAGATAAAAAGGGTCCAGTGCAACATAATAAAAGACAAGATAAGGGTAAAGGTAAAGTGAATGTGGATGAAGTTCAAAAGGAGATGAGCAAGATTTGGGTGAAGAAGAGTACAAAAAATATTGGGGATGGATCCGCACCAGAATCTGATGCTGATATTCCTTCCAGAAACTAAACAGATGAGCTCTTGCTCAGGGGGAGTCACAGAGAAAAACAAATTCCCCCAGCCAATGAACTAGTGCCTAAATTTGGCACATGGAATGCTGCAGATTAAAGGGTTCTTAGAAAAACATCTACATAACCTTCAATAAAAATATGAAAGATCCGCATGGAGTTTTGCAAGAGTTTAACGTCTCAAGTTAATCCAGTTCAGATAGTGCTCTAGTAAAGCAGGATTTTCACAGACAGATCCGGTATGATTCAAAATTGAAATACTTTGATCTACAGACCCATGTCATGATTGAAGAAAAGAAGATACATTGTCAATCCTCATTGACAATGATTCTAAGTTTAGCACAGTGATTCAAGAAGATCTCTCTCAAAATAGGGCAATCAGATAATTATGATGTGCATTTATTACAAAAGGAATTTAGGGTTTGCACAAGCATAAAAGGGTTCATTCACTCATTATTTGCACATTTGCATTTGAGAAGAAAAAAAGAAGAGCTCTACAACAAAGTTTCTACAATTCACTCAAGATCAACTGGAAAATTGAATTCAACTAGCGATTTGTTCCGGCTCCTATTTGAAACCCTAAAAGCATAAAAAGGTATTTCCATTTTTAAAATCTCTCTCTAAATCTTTCTCAAGATGGCTACTCCAATGGTTGTAAAGATCACTAATAGGCTGCATCCTAAATTCAAGAAACACACCTATAAATCTCTAGAAGTTGATCCTTTAGGTGCATTTGCTAGTATTCCGCATGAGGTATTGTACGTAGAAGATGTTAGGGTCTATATCCATGCCAACATTGAGCAATTTGGAGACTCAAAATTGATGGACATCTATCACAAATAGCTAATAGATGAGAGTTTTGAACTGAAACCTCAATACAAAGCCCTCCAGGATAAACACTTCAGACATTGCATACACTTTCCTTGTCTTGCGGAAGATGATTGGGTCCAATATGTCCTAAGCAGGATGCATGATAATTTCATGTGGTTAATGAGGCCCTTCAAGATAACTAAAGATGCCATCAAGTCAATGACTGGACTGCATTCTTCCAGTGGGTTACCTGCGCTTAAATCTGTCAAGAACCAGACAGTAACTAAAGCCACTAGATCTAAATTTGATAAAAGAGAAATGACCATAGATGACATCATAGATCCGGATGTCAAGTTTGCCTCAATGATAATCGGATACAAGATCTATCATTCTAGCTGGGAGAATTCTATGTCTGGGACAACAATCTATGTAGCATATCAGATGTTGAGGGCAGATGCAAATTATGACCTATGTGAACTTCTCCTAAATCAACTGTTAGAAAACCTACAAAATATCAAAAAGGATAAGAAGAATTCCTTCAAATACGGTTGTCTAATACTGTGTCTATTCTTATACTATATGAATGAGCTACTCAGATCTAGTGGTTGGGTTTGGCAAAATGATAAACCAATTGTAATCCAGATTAGAGATTATATGTATGGACTTGGTGATGCTAAAGCTCAGAACACAACTCTCTGGGGTTACTTTAAGAACTTCCAAAGCATGATGCAATCCAGAGAGAGGATGCCTCAATCCATAGTTAAGAAATACATGGACACAATGTGCTTCATGGTTGACACTGATCAATGCCTAATGGAGGCAGTTGAGCCTAGAACTGTGTGGATAATGCTTATGGGATACGAGGTCAATGAAAAAATACTGGAGCTACATATTCAACACCTATTGAGCCAGCCTAAGGACCCTAAAGAAGAAAGGTTTGGCACCTTTCAAGAACTAAGTGTAAAAATACATGTTGAGTTAAGGCAACCAGAGATTAAAAAAAAAGTAAGAAGGGAAGTTGAGGAAATTGCCAAAAGATTTGGCCTATCAAAAGAGGTAGTAGATGCAAATAGAGAGAAAATGGAGAAGGCTTAGAAAGAAAAACAAGAAGCAAAGAAAGGAGATGTTCTGGTACAAGCCTCCTCCCGGACTAGATCCTCCAAGAGCTCTGCACCTGCCACTCCTAAAATCTCAAAGGCCACCGAACCAGAAGTCAAGACATCTAGAAAAGGAGAAAAAAGGATGAAGACCAAAGCCACAAGGTCATACACAAGTCTTAAAGATGATGAAGAAATATAATCTGATGAGGAAATCAAGAAAATGAAGAAGAAGAAAACATCTAGGGAATTCTCTGCTTGTAAAAATAAGGAAGAAAAGGCAGAAGAATTTGTTGAAAAGCCCACTCTTTCCATTGATGACATCATCAAGGAAGTTACTGTGGATGGGAACCTGCAGCTAGTAACAGAGTTCTATGATGAATATAGTGATACTGACAAGAGAATTTTGGAAGAAGCTACTATTAGGTACCTGAATATTTACAATAAAGCTTTCATTGAAATTATATCATTAATTCCCAAGAGTCTAGAAAAGGTACTTGAACTAAGAAAAGAGAATGAAAAGGCAAAAGACTTAGAGATTCGGGAGCAAATAATGATTCAGTTTTATCCTTCTATCACTCCAAAACAAATGGATATGATTTTTAAGGATTGTAAGGATGAGTTCCGGAGTAAGGCAAGAATGAATAAATGTATGCTTAGAGAAACTGACCAAGTAGCAAGTGAGATAAAAGATATCCTCTGGAATGCCTTGAAAATATTCAATCTTCCTATTATAGAGGAATTAGTTGAAGAACCTTCTACCATGGATGTTGAAGGATTAAATGTAACTAATGAAGAATCTCCTGATGTAGAAGGATCAAAAGAGATAGATGAAGAGAAGTCTAAGGATTTGGATTCCTCTGTTTTGAAAGAGGAAGTTCATGAAGCAGTAAACACAGGTAACATCTCTCCTCTAGATCCCATTGTAGACATTCTAGGTTCTGAAGCTGAAGGAGAAGGAAGAAAAGAGGAGAAAGTGATTCAAGAAGAGGAGGTTAAGGGAAAAGAAGAAGAATAAGCAAAGAAGACAAATGGTGACTGTTCTAATATCCCAAAAGAAAAGAAGACTCAACCACTGGCAAGAGACACTGTAGAGGTAGTGAAGAACTTCTTAAACAAAGAAATGATGGAGATAGATGAACCTGAGATATTTCAAGGGCCACTAAATTTTGACTCTCTCTCCAGTTTAGACAATGAAAATAGCATCTTTTGCTCAAGCCAAAGCAAAAGAAAAACTCCCGAAATCTCACATGGAAGATTGTGAACTGTTGGAGATTGCATCCGGGATGCTGGAGAAAATCATGCCATCATTCCAAAAGGATCCTTCAGCCTCACCATCTGGCAACCTGAAATCTTTGGTAAATTTTGTTAGCACTCACTTTGAATCTCTAGAAAAATTAGCAAAAGCAAAGGTCCGGAAGGAGTTTCTGGGAAAAAGATTCACTGAAGTACAGGGACTCATTGCTAATGATAGGAGGACCCTAGACATTGGAATAAAGAGCCTTGAAAATGCTCTTAAAGATGGTGGGGACATGTACAAATTTTCTCTATCTTGGCCCAAAGTGATAGAGGATATTGAAAAGAAGGTGAAAGAACAAGAAGGTAAACTGTCAACTTTATCTTAGAATTTGGATCCCCTTACTACCTCTTTAATGAATCAAGAATGCCAAGCCATTGTCATCATAAATGAAATAAAGAGGTTGAACAAAGAAAAGAAGGATATAATAAAGAGAATGAGTGAACTCAGAGGGATAATTATCCCTAAGTTAGAGGCAATGCATGATGCCTTGACTGATGCTCAAACCATAGCCCAAACCAGTGATTTGACATATTTAAGAAGGGAAGAAGCATATGCATTTTTGTTGAGTGGTCACATCTCCATTTTGGACAGGATAAAGTAGAGCTAGGCCACAAAATTTGTACAGTTGAAGGCCACTTTTGCGGATATACTTAAGTATATGTAAGTATAACATTTATATATATATACTTATACGGCCATGTGTAGGACAATTTTTGCAAAATTTTGGTATGCGGATTCCGCCCTTTGCCATTGATGTCAAAGGGGGAGTGAGGAGTAGTGAAAAATGTAGAATTCGGCTAAGGGGGAGCTCTGGCAAAATAGTACAAAAGACAGAGCATCAACCAAGGGTGAGTTTACTGCCACACTTAGCCATTTTTCACTAAGTGTTGCCATCAATGCCAAAGGGGGAGATTGTTGGCAAGAAACATTGTGTGGCTTCATGAGTGTTGTCATTGATGGCAACAAAGTCTATCCCACACATCCATAGTACATAGTATGCCTATACCAAAAGTCAGATTGAAGATTATTTTGATCCGATGAACAAGAACAGAATATGTAACAAGGTCTGACAATCAGGTCTGGATCTCTCAGATGGCGTAACTCAGTAAGTTGTGGACTTTAGAAAGTCAAGAGGGGTATCATGACTACTATATTCCAAAGATTTAGTCTTCGGTAGTAAAGGATGGAAAAGCTATGAGCAATCTAGTATTGGGTTCCAGTCAAGTAGAGCAGATAGAGGAAGAACTGACTGGCAGAGTATCAAACTTCAATCCAGATGAGTAAATGATGTTGATCAAGCAATTTGTGGGATCATACATTGTTGGCCGATATGATTTATGACTTCTATGTCTATGTTTTGATATGTATCACAAACCAAGCATGGATTCAGCCGATAGAGTAATTACTTGCAGTGTTCTTGATGTCGACTAGCAAGTTGATAAAAATCCTTGAATGCAGATATATATACCAAATAGATTTTAGCATGTGAGGGTGTAAGGTAATATGTGAAGAAAGAAAGTGCAAAGAAAAGAAGAGATAAGTGTGGGAACAACTATCCAAGCCCGGTATGTGACAGAATAGCAACATTGAGCAGAGGAAGGATGAATTGCATCAGATCAGTATATTGTGCCTAAACTGGAACTAAACTCTTGCATTTGTAGATGCTTCTCATCAGTTCAAACACTTGATTATCTTCTATAAGTTCTATAGACAGTGAGTCTCTTGTAGGCAATGTGCCTCTTGTGAGCAGTGTGCTTAGGCAGTGAGCCCTAATTCACAAGTGCCATTTTGTACTCCTTTATTCTTTTAACAAAGAATACAATCTTGGGTTAGTCACCCCGTGGTTTTTCCCTTAATAGGGTTTTTCACGTAAAAATCCTTGTGTTATGTGTGTTGATTTTATTTCTGTTCTTATGATCACATATGTTTATATGATTTGATGCTACACTGATTAGTAAAATAACAAAAGAAAAGAAAGTTAAGGAAATTTTAAGATAACTAATTCACCCCCCTCTCAGTTATTTGCCTTGTTTCCAACACAGAGGTCCTATAGCATTACCATGATAGCATATGGAATACTCAGAAGTACCCCTCAAACAGCTGAACACTCGCTTAACTACATCCCAATGTACCCATCCAGGATTAGCCATAAATTGACTAAGGACTCCCACTGCTTGGGTAATGTCTGGTCTTGTGCAGACCATAGCATACATCAAACTGCCAACAACACTAGCATAAGGTACTCTACTCATGTCTGCCTCACTAGGAGATTTTGAACAATCATTAACAGACAACTTTTTCCCCAATAAAATAGGAACACACAATGGTCTACAATCTTCCATGCTGAACCTATCCAATACGGTCTTTACATACTTACTCTAGCTTAACCAAAGTTTTCTGTTAGCTCTGTCTCTTCTGATTTCCATTCCCAAAATGTACCTGGCTGCCCCAAGATTTTTCATCTCAAATTGTGCTAACAACTGAGACTTCAAATTAGAAATCATATTCTTACCATTCCTAATTAACAACATATCATCAACATACAATGCAATAATGAGAATGCGATCATTGTCAAATTTGTAATACACACAATGATCTAATTTCGATCTCAAATATCCAATCGACAACACAAAGGCATCAAACTTCAAGTACCACATCCTAGGATACTGCTTCAAACCATATAAAGACTTCTTTAACTTGCAAACCAAATTTTCATTACCTTTCTCTATGTAATGCTTTGGTTGTGACATGTAAATCTCTTCCTCCAAATCACCATGAAGGAAAGTTGTCTTCACATCCATCAGTTCTACCTCTAAGTCATAAGCAGCTACAAGAGATAATAGAAATTGAATGGATGTAATCTTTGCAATGGAAGAGAAAATTTCACCATAATCAATTCCCTCCACTTGTGAGTACCCCTTCACAACCAATCTAGCCTTGTACTTTTCAACATTGCCATCTGCACTAAATTTCTTCTTGAACACGATTTGCATCCAACGGGTTTTTGTCCATCAGGCAAAGGCACCAAGTCGCATGTTTTATTCTTTTCCAAAGAATCCATCTCATCTTCCATGGCCTCCTTCTAGGAACCTACATCTTTCATGCACATAGCCTCTTTAACAGTTCTAGGCTCATCAGTGTTAGTAAGTAAAGCAAAAGCACAACTAGAATCAAGTAATGAATAACCAAACCTATCAAGTTGCTTTCTCATTTGTGTAGACCTCCTCAATGGCTGAGTTTGAGGTTCTACTTCTTCTAAGCTTTCAGAGCTACTAGAGCTCTCCTCATCATCAGGTCTCATAGGGTTTGTCGGTTTAGTCTTCTCAGGGGTAGAAGGAAACTCAACTGCATCTTTCTTTTATGTCTGTTCTAGCTGTAGAACAACAAAAGGTGTTAGCTCTTTGAAGATAACACTTCTACTATACAACACTTTTTCAGCCATAGGATCCCAAAGCTTGTATATGTAGACACCCAAAATTGACCTAGTTATCATTAGTATCAAATATTGCATTAGCTATCATCTACATTTGTCTAACACATTGAGTAATTTCCCTATCACCTATTTCTTCTATAATTAAATAAATTTATTTTATTTAATTAATTCATTATCTATTTCTTCTATTTTCTCTAATCTATAATTAAATAATCTTTAATTATTTAATTATCTATTTCTATCTATTTTAATTAAATAAATCTTATTTATTTAATTAAAAATACCTTCATAATCCCACTTTCTAATTAATTAAATAAATTTATTTAATTAATTAGAAAGTGGGATTATGAAGGTATTTTTAATTAAATAAATAAGATTTATTTAATTAAAATAGATAGAAATAGATAGCTCCACTGAGGTTCTCGTTTGAATCATGCAGAGGTGTGAATTTGTTGTGAATTGAAATATTTTGTTCTGAATCATTCTCTTGGATGTCCAGATTATTATCTTGGTGGGAATGCTTTGAATTCACATTTCTTTTGGAAATGTTTCTAAGTGGTGGAGATGACTGCAAATTTCTGCCTTCCATCTTGGATCTCCTACCATCCATTTGATATTGAAATTTTTTTTTTGGTTATAATTGTAACTAGAGTCGCCACCTATTTGTTAAATAGGAAAAGTTTATATTTTATCTGTAGGGTTCTTGTCTCCAGCAAAGTTACCAAATTAAATTTTCTGAAATGACTCTATGAAAGAAAGGATTAATTTCTAAGGTCTTTTACTAATCCCCAATAGAGTCACCAATTTGTTAGGTCTCAGAAATGCAGGTTGCCAATCCTAAGAGGATGCCAAGCTCTATGTTTAGATTGGCAACGTTTCTGAACTAACTTGACAAAATCAACCTTCAAGGTTTGATGATTTCCTTCGCTTTAGGTCCTGCTACACCTAGGTGGGTAAACCTTGGAAAATTAAAGCAGATTGAATGTGAATGCGTGGACTAATTAAATCTATCTACAATGGCACAAGATGTAGGATAGATGAATTGCTTGCTAAATGGTTTATGTCTAATGTCTAATGAGTAATTGGTAGAAATTGTATAAGCAATATCAAGGTAAAAGGTTTTAAGTAAAATAAGACTAGTGCCTTGTTGGGTAACAGAGTCAGTTTGAAGGACCAGGACTAATGGTTTCCTAATGGTAATAATTCTAGTTGTTTGGCACAGTTTTAGTTTATAACTTGTATAAACGTGCAAGTAAATGACTGACAAACTCTTCTTGATAATCCAACCAAATAGAATCAGATATCTTATAATTCACCAGAAGGTATTTTAATCCTTACTTGAAGGAACCAAATGAAATGAATGGACAAGATTAACAGATAATATTTTACTGGAGACAGAATGGCAATCTAATTGTATGGCCCTACTTAGTAATCCAAGCTTAGTACTTCCAGGCTACTGTAACTAAATCAGAAGGGTTTAATTCCTCAAATGGATACCAACCTATTTAATCACACAGATACAGCAAATGTGTATTGACAGATCAAATATATACTTGATATGTTTAATCTGAATATCAAGGAAATGCAGAAATGGAGACAACCACACAATTGAATAATCTTAACAAACAACTGATACCAAAGCAGAACCACTGAATCAGAGAACTTCAAACTTCTTCTTCAAGTAAAATATGCAACATAGTCATTTTGAAACATTGTATATATGATGTATCTAAATATATTCTACTACTGATGATTCCTTTTCAGCATCGATTTTTTGAACTTATATAGATGTTTCTATGAAGAGACATAACTCTTCAATAAGTCTTTTGGAAACTTAACAAGCATTAATAATAATTACATAAGTGTAATTAAGCTCTATTCAGCCATAAATAAACTTTAGCCAGGTGATCTAAATACTCCTGATCACGGTGAGAATTAGTAAGATCAATAGCATCTCTGGTAATCACATCAATTGTGACCATCTTTTCCAGGTGTTTGCAGGCTTCTCTGGATGCAGAAGTTTTATCTTTGAGCGCTCCTGTGGCCTCGTGTAATATGACTTGACAATCAACAATCCATTCTTCTTTTCTCTTTACCTCTCCATTGTCTTTAAATAATCTAGGCACTCCTACGTTTGAGGCATCAGCTCCTTCCTTAGCATCAGCTTTAAGTCTGTCATAATAATTTTGGTGCTGTTTGAGCAATGCTCTTGTATCAGAGATATCTGTACTATCAGTAGCACTTTTATTTTGTAACTCAATCAATTTTTTTTGTATTCTCTTTTCGGATGGTTTTTTGCAACTATAATGATCATAGAAATTTTGTAGCCGTTTGTATTTAATTATCTGATCAATTCAATGTTCATCGCTGTGAAGTGTCACATCGCCATAACTCTTCTTATCGGCGTGAATTTTAAAATGTCTGGGCGACCTCAATGTTTTTATGGCGCGAACAATCAATCGGCATGACCCCTCAATTGTATTCCTGATGCTATGTAATGTCATATCTTAAGTGGGCGCAACCATTGGCATGACTTCCTTCATCGCCATGTGTTTTAGATTTCTCTGCGATATAGTGAGTCCTACCGATATGATTTGTTTATCGGGGTGATTAATACTATCGGGATAACATAATTATGTTCTCCCGATCTTCGTTGTCTCACCGATAGTCATCTCTACTTTGGATCGGGATGACTTTATTATTGTCTCGCCGCTAGAGTATCAACAGGTATGAATTTTATTCTTATCGGAATGACATATACTATCGGGATAGCCTTTTAAAGATAACCCGATCCAAATCATCTCCCCAATGGCCCTTTCATATCCTTTATTGGACAGAGTATGTTAAAGTGTCGCCAACACCTTTTGATCACTGTGACTTGTGAATCGGCGAGACCTAATTCCCTTGTCCCGATATGTTGAGTCATCCCGACAGATACTTGTATCGCTGTGAGTCTTGCCGAAAGCTCTCTTATCGCCAAGACAATGAGTATCAGAAACTTCTTTGTGTCTTATCCCGATAGTTTACTTCTTGCCGATGGCTATTTGCTTCATTACCCCCGCAGGATGTTCGGTGAGACTCTTGCCGAAATACTTCATCGGTATGATATATACCGTTGGGGAAACTTTTAAAAGGTCATCCGATAGTTGTCTGTCATACCGATCGGTATGACCACTTGCTTTTCTTGCCGATGTAAGGTCATCGGCATTACTTACTCCATCGGTGACTTTTATAAATCTCTTTCCGATCTCTATTCTCACGCCGATGGTTATTTTCAAATGATTCCTTATGTATCGGTGTAAGCAACACAACATCTTGCCGATAAATTGACCTTGAAGAAATTTAGCACTGCTCATCTATAGACACCTTGTGAGATACATTAAATTTTTATTATGGTTTTTTGGGATATTTTTCAGGATTTATTCAAATATGATGGAGAGAGAAGATAGTAAAAATTTCAAATTTTTACTATCCTAACATCTGGCATGCCAATTTGGGTGGAAAACTACCACCCCACTTGGTTAGTTTCCTCAAAATATGGCTCAACAATGGTGACATGCACTTGAGAAGGGTGAGCTCAAAGCTCTCATTCGCTCCTCAATACCAACTATAAACAAATTATTACTATTCAATAATATCGAATAATAGGATAAGTAAAATAGTTACAACATTATTGAAGTCAACCTACAAAGAGGTTCCCTCTAATAGATATATATATATATATACATATACATCCTTACTAAAAGATAAGGGTTAAATAATACATATTTAATATTAAGGATTATCACTAAAGAAATGAAATCACAAAATGATTCACAACAAGATCATCGGTTGTCGGGGTCGAGTAATACTCCCCCGAAATCAACTATAATCCTTAGTCGAATGACTAGGAAATAATATCCCCAAAAACAAAAGGATAATGAGAGGCCTCCTCATCTCTTAAAATGATTGTCTCTTGACTTGAGATGATGTTCCAAGAACATTGCCTAGCCGTCACAACTAGTCATGAAAGCACCATCGACAAAACGACTTACAAGAACAAAAAATACTAAGAAAGGAGACATGACTCAAGACAACTTACGAAGGGATTTGGAAGGACATAGAAGCTGATACTCAGATGGCTAATCAACCTTTTTTTTTCTCAACACCTAACCCTTCCTCCAAGATGATACTCTCCATCTTTCTTCAAAGGATGTTACATTTTCCTGTTCACACTCAGGACCACAAGATCATGATCGGTGCATCATTATCATATCCCATAATATAAATCAATTGATTTACAAAAATAATTAACATCAATCATTAACTTCATAATAAAAAATTAAATTAGATATTTCCACAATATCAAGTCAGTTAACTATGACTAATCCTTCTAATTATCATGCCAAGTTAATGATTAAGTCTAATTGTAAGTTGGGGATGTAACATTAGAGTGCATGTACACCATCTCATATAATATTTATAAGAAGGAATTTTTTGCAACTTTAATCCCTTTAGATTAGAAATTTGCCTGATGATGCCTTTGTGACCTACTAAAAAGTCAAGATAACACATCAACTATCATGCTCACTTTTATTAGCAACAGGAAATCTAGGATATTTATTTTCACTGAAGAGTCATGTCCGGTCACTTACTTTTTGTCTCAAATCATAGTTTATTTTTAAATTTTTTCTAGCAATTAAACTTGTTTACAAGTGGCTAAAACTTGTTTACTAGTGGCTCCAAATCATTTTCATGGTGTGAGATAAGTTTCCCAAGGACTTTGTGGACTTGCAAGTCCACTTAAAAATCCTTCAACTAAGTAATTATGAAGTGGAGATTTTCATAAATATTACCAAATATTATTTTAAGGAGATTTTTTCTAAGAATATTCTTTTTTAAAATATTCCCTAGCACATCTTTATTGTCTGTTGTAAATCAATTGCATAGAAATAGGCATATCTTTTGTCAAAAGTATTAGTTTTTGACTTCTTATAGGTCATAGAAAGATCTTTTTGAGCCCTATGATCTCATATGTGATTTGTGTTATTTGATTTTTCTTAGATTGATTATAATTTATTATTGAAACTTCTTGTTGCTCAGAAGCTTATAATTGCACTAAATATAAACTGTCATGATCATTTTGTGTTGGGGGCTTCTATTATTGAGTAATTTCTAAGGGGTCTTTTATAAATATATCATAATCATTAATTGAGATAATGTTCCATTTTGGGGGTTTTCATCATGATATTCCATCATTATATTTGCTATATCATAAAATGTCCCCTTAGGACTTTTACCTCCTAAGTTTAGCTCCCAAGTCCCCTTAGTCTAATCATGCATGTATAAAACTCATCCTAGAGAAAAATTCCCTAAAACCCATGACAAATGGGGCTTAGGGGCCACTCTTAAGCTTAATCTAGTCCCAAAATAGGTCCCTACACTTGGGCACCTGCGCCCTAGTCCAGACCTATTTTGTCGGTACCCAAATTTTAAATGTCGGTAAATTGACCGTTAAAAGGTTTCCCTTTGTTGGTCTATTCAATTTAATTTACTAATGTTTAGTGGGAATGCATATATAAACATGTTTTAGACTTAATGCGAACTTGTGATTTGGAGCTAAGGGATTTCAGGGCATTCATTATGTTGCAGAGCAAAATTGTGGTGTGTTTGTTATTGCAGATTTGGATTCATATATCTATCTTCTCATGGTGTGAAAGTGTTGCAAGTATGGGCCTAACCGGTGTTGTCATTGATGTCAACATACTCCTGTTTCATTAATGTCAAGGATTGGATGAGCTGTGTGTTGAGGATATTGAGAAAATTATTCCTATTAGAAATAGAGAAGAACAGTGAAGACAGTGAAGCTCTATGAAGTCAAGATCCCAGCTAAGGTGAAGATCTGAGGATGTGCATCAAAGGGTTTGTAGATATGTATCTAAAGATGATCTAGTATAGATTTGAGAGGTCTGCATAAAGATTTGAAGAAGTTATGGCCATATGAGTAAAATCAGTTCTAGCAGATGTTTAGAGGTTACAGAGTGACATAAATAGGTCCGGTGAGATCTGAAATGCAATATCTTGTTCTGCAGATTTGGTGGAGTGTTTAGGAAGTCAATGTGCATTGAAAACTCAATTGGTTCATGGTTTAAAGGTCTGCAAGCATTTATTCCAATATGAGAGTGATGACATATTGTGTTCTTGAGGTTCCAGATGAAGGAGAGAATGATTTCAGTAAGTAGAAGTGTGGATGTTCTTGGTGATTCAGGAAAACCTGTGGGGGTCTCTAGATTGTGACCAGTTTGTGTTGGTGGTCCGCATTGAAGATTGAGGTTGTAATTGAAGAATTATTTCTGGATGATGATGTTCTTCCTAAACTTGGCTGACCAAATGATTTACACATCTTGTGGATGATCTTGAAGATGTTTTGGGAAGGATGGTGTGTTCCTCAAAGAAGATTGAAGTCCCAGATATGTGTGGCCAACAGAGTAGTGATTTGCATGAAGTCTTTTGTAATAAGTCAAGTTGTATTTGTGTATTTTCTCTGTAATAAAATAAAGTATGCCGACTTTGATGATTATCCCAAAGTCAATGTCTTGTATAAATAAGATTTGTGAAGTCATTTCAAAAAATATATCTTGGCTAAGATGAGGGTGTGGTAGAGAGGAGAAGAGCAAAAGGCAAAGTAGAAGTGTTGAGCTTAAATGGAACTGACTCAAGCATGGTGAAGATGCCAATCTTCAGGTCAAGTATGTAATATTTATTATTTTGTAGACAATGTGTCTCCTGTAGGCAGTGGGCCTCTTGTGAGCAGTGTGCTTGGGCAATGAGCCCTAATTGGCATGTACCATTTCATTCTTCTTATTCTTTTAACAGAGAATACAATATTGGGTTAGTCACCCCGTGGTTTTCCCCTTAACTGGGTTTTCCATGTTAAAATCTTGGTGTCATATGTGTTAATGTGTTTCTATTCTTGAATTATTGCATTGTGTTTCCATGATTGATTTATGCTATTGAATTACAAGAAGGATTTAAGTGGTTAATAAAATGAAAGTTTTGAGACAACTGATTCACCCCCCTCTCAGTTGTTTGTCTTGAAACTAACAGAAAGATCTTCATTCCCCATGGGAGCTTCACCTCCAAGGTGATATCTATGTGTGATTCAATCTATCTATTTTATCATTATTTTTGTCTCTGTCCACCAAGGACATGCACTCTCTATCTAACAATGGTGTTGGAAGGCTTGAATTCCATTCTGGGGCTTGACTAAGGCAAGCTCCTAAACACCACAACCCTCAACCCCTCTCTTGTGATTGCAGGTTACAGGTGTTGGATCTTGCGAAGAGTAGTTGCAGGAGAAAATAGCAGAGCATGAAGATTCTAGATCTAAATAAAATGACAGAAAAGAGCCCTAATTAGACATAGGCACCTGCTCTTTTATCCTCCAGTTTTGCGGCACTGGAAATCTCTGAGCAAGTTACAGTTTGAAGCATATTTGATCCAAAGGCCTCAAAAAAAGCACTACACTAGATAAGGGCACCCACTCTTTTGTCCCCAATGTTTCCACTTTTCAAAAATCAAATATGGGTATGTTTCTAATCTACATTTAGTGCCTTCATGTGTGAGCATTTGTCAGGTTTCGTCTGTTTGTTTATGATTTTGCATAATTAAAGTTTTAGGCCTAATCACACTAGGGTTTTAAATAATATCAATCTATTCTATCTTTCCAATCATCTCATAGTGACATCAGACCTATAGCTGAGTCCTCTATCACAGTTGTGACTTAGTTTGATATATCTATGTCCTTGAATGTATGTGTGAAAGAAGGGTTTGATTGAATCTAATTAACACACAATTTAATCATCCCTATTTTCATACATAACATTTTTGTGAACCTATGTTTTTGCTGAACTGACATCTTGTTGAGTGTTGTAAATCAGATTTACATTCATACATATCATTTTCATCATCATACATTTACAAATCTTGCATAAATTTGAAAATTTTGAAAAACAATAGGCATTTTTTGCTTGCATTAAGGCATAGTTTGCACTATTTTCCTTGCATATCATTGAAAACATATAATTTTCTGATATTTACATCAGATCTGAGATAAATTACAGCAATTCATCATTTGATTGTCTTTTACTGTGCATGGGCATATCTCATTTGATGGGGTTTGTGCTTGAATTTTTTGCATTTTCATATAACCTAGTCTCTCCAAAAGCAAGGGTTTGTAGTTAAAATATTGTTTCTGATTTTACTACTCATTTCAACACTCATTCAAATCTGATTTTGGACCATAGTGTTTCATCATAGTGTGTTTTTGCATCTACATTTCAAATTTTGCATTTATACATTGTGTATTTCAACAAAAATAAGCATATTCACTCATCTTGCCTTAATTTTGCCTTTACCTTGAACATTATAGCCTGTTGTCATCATTTTTAAATCTGATCTAAGTTAGTTTACACATTAAATCAGATTATATTTCATTCATCCATCATTGGGCATAATTTTATAACATTCTTGTGCATTTACATTAAAAAATGAAAAATTTGAGCATCTTAGGTGCATAAGCAAGCATAGATTTGGTTTGTTTCATTACATTTGTCATAAATATGTTTCATTTAGATCTTGCATTCATTCTCAAACATACATTAATTTGTCATTTGAAAATTTTGCATAATTTCATATCATTGTGTGAAAATTGGCATAATTTTAATTACACAGTGTGTATTTCAACACTGAGTGTTGTCACACCTTTTTCACATCTTTTTGATCAAAACCTTTAAGAGCATCAACCTTGCCTTGTTGTGTGGCACTCTTTCCTCCTATCCACTATGATTGTTGTGGACTCTGTGTGTCTTTTAGTACCTGTTTCCCTCAAACAAGTGCTTGGGTGAGAAATAGTCTCACATCTAGGGTGTATTAAGTATCATAGAAACTTGCATGAGTTGTCTTACTAGATTTTAATGGACATTCTTGATACAAGACATTCATTTATGGCATATTCATCTCGTTGCTCTTTGGTATCTTTACATGCATATATCAAAGACTTTGAAAATTTCTACAAATTCTTTAATATGAATCCTCATGTTATCACTTATATACAAGCTATGTATCATAAGGATATATTTAAATTCTCTTCATTTGAAATCCTTGATTATGTATATGATTTTGACAATTTCATAGCTCTCATGAATAGATACCCTTCGGCATTAGAAGATCTAACCAAGTACATTTCCAAGAATACTCTTGAGAAAGATGAGTGTGAAAATTCTTCTCCTAATGCTTTGGAACTAATATCTCAAATATATGACGATGAGGATGATTCCATGAGTGACACTATTCCTCGTTTAGTTGAATGTTCAAACACCTTAAACATCCCTATAGAAGTAGAAACCCTTCATCCTCCTCCTTTGATTGAATGATCAACTACCTTGGATATCTCTAAGGATGTGAAGACCTTGGGTAGCTCTCATTTGGTTACAAGATCTATTCCATTAGACATCACTAAAGACCAAACCATCAACAATCAAGATCAAACCAATGTGAATTCCATCTCCTTTAATAGGTTTCTTCCACCCACTAAGGGGCTATTAGAAACATGTAGTATATTCCTAAGATGATTATGTGAGGGGCACCTAATGCACCTTCTTTCTAAAACCGACGATTATGGTTCAAGGTGATCGAAAACAACCTTGACCCCCGGATTACTTTCTAAACTATGCAAGACAAATCACTCAAAGAAATCAAGGTGTTCATAATGTATTGCAACAACCACATTACAATGTGATTTATCACACATACAACACTCATAATAATAAGCAAAGTAAGCAAGTACCACATGTGCATGTCTCTCTCCTAGCTTCTCAACCTATGCTCCCTCCACAACCTCACCTTACTCATAAAAGTGGTTAAGAATATGATCTTGTTGAGTAGCTTCACACTACTCCTACTAAGATCTCTCTTTGGGATTTAATAGAAACATCACCTACATACCATGGGATGCTCCAAGAAGCTTTACAAAAGGTGATTGTACCACCTACAACTAAGCCAAATGATGTAGCAGCTCTGTTAGATTGTATGTGTAACATCAGAAAATGTCCCCTTGGGGGCTTTTCCCTCATAAGGTTTAGCTCCCGGGTTTTTTGCATGCATTTAGGACATCTTAGTTCATAATTTGGCATCCCGATGGAATGAGCCCTAGGTAACATGACAAATGGGACCTAGGAGGACCCCTTGAGCTATACCCTACCCAAAATAGGGGGGGAGGACTTGGGCATCTGCACCCTAGTCCTACCCTATTTTGGGGCAGCCCCAATTTTTGGGTGTCAGTTTATGACCGTTATTTGGGTCCTATGCCGACACGGTAAGTTTGAATTATAAAAATCTTGGTGGGAGTGTTTGTAGTTGGATATATAAGCATGTTTAGGAATTCATTTGTAAACTAGATGGCAATTGTGATGTTCAAGTATTCTCAAGGTGATTCAAGGATTTCATTGTGTTGCAAGAGCAAACTTGTGTGGTTTGTGTGTTTGTATTTACAGATTTGAGCATTAATTTCCTCTTGGAATGAAGAGCATCTTCCTCCCATGAGAGCTTCACTACAAGGTGACATTATATTGTGTTTTTATCATCATTTCCTTTGCTTTTTACCTTTGCCTCACAAGAGCATGCACTCTCTATCTAACAATGGTATTCGGAGACTTAAAGTGTCCTCTGGGGCTTGATTGAGGCAAGCCTCTAAACACCACAACCCCCTCCCAAAGTCTTGTGATTGGAGGTTACAGGTGTTGCATTTAGGAAAAGTGGAGTTACAGGAAGGATTAGTAGATATCAAGGATTTAGGATCCGAAGAGAAGCAGGACACTGAAGTCTTTCCAAGACTTGGGCACTCACTCTAGTGTCCTTGGTAACTGAATTTCTGGAAATTGGAGTTACAATGCTGATCAATGTTGGAAGGAGGTCAGGATCCCGCAAAGAAATTGGTACCTTGGACTTGGGCGCCCGCTTCGGTGTCCCTAACTTTTCCACCTTGGAACCCCGAAAATAGGTACTCTGTGATTTGGTATCTTACTTCCGTCTATAAGAGCTTTTTCAGTTATTCTTCTGTTTATAGTTGTATTTACGAAATTAGGGTTTTAATGGTCAATTAAGCACAAGAGAAGAGAAATTGATAATTAAATTCCCTAATCCAAGTTTCCCTACATCTCACAATGACCTAGGGTATGATAGTGAATTGTCACTTGACCCTAGATCCTTGAATGTAAAGGGTGAAAGGAGGATTCAAACATCTAAACACTAAAACATTAATCAATCCAAAGTTTACCCTAAACATTTTGGTGAACCTATGTTTTTGGACTTAAATTGCAACTTTCTAAGTGTGTGTCTTCAGATTTGGATTGATTTCATTCATTCATATAGTCATTCATTTTATTGCATTGAGAAAAATTCAAAAAAATCATTATTAGGCTTAGTAAATTGCATCAATTCTTTCTAAATTTCCCTAGTTCATGATTTTTACATCAAATCTGATATAAACTATAGAAAAATACAAAAATTCAGAAATTTGCATTGCATTTTCATCATTAATTTGCTAGGCTTTTGTAGAAATTTTGATAATTTTCATTAAACCTAGTAATTCCAAAATCTAGGGGCATAGCATTGTAGTTGATGTCTTGGGGTCATCCTCCTACATGGTGTTCCTAAGGGACTTGTTCTCCTCTCTCTCTTTTATTGTTTACCTTCTTCAAGTGATTCTACCTAGTTAGCGGATGACAAAAAAAACAACTAACTGATACAGACCATGTGCCCCTTCAACAAGCAAATAAAAATGGACCTAGTCCATGTATGATGATGAGGTTGGTACATATATTTGATGCTTGACTAGTAGAATCACTCTCTGTGATGAATCATGTTGTCTTATCTTTTGTAACAAACCATTTCAATACATTTTCTTCGTGCACTTTGATTGTCTTGTATCTCACCTTGTTGGTACACTCAGTTTTTGAGGTGTCTACAATATAAGTCCAACAACTATACTTGGATTTGAACCCGTATTTGTAGCCTTGGTTTCTTGGATGTGATTTATTACATGATTTCTAGTGTTTATCTTAGCATATCTTATCAATGTGTTTGTGGGAACATTTGGCAATCATGGCATATGTCACCTTTGGGGGCATGGGCTTTGCAAGAGCTCTTATTCCCTTGTGTGTTTTCACTCTACCTTAATGTGCTTGATAACATTAAGGTGGGGTTATAATATTATCTGTCTATTTATTTTGGTACCAACGAAGCATTTTTGTAAGCCCTCTCCGCGTGGCAGGATGTTGTATCTCCAGGGCGAGTGCACATCCTTATATCAATTGTAATAAAAAATCCCTCTTCATGAGGTGGGATAACATATCTCTTGAGCTAGTGCGTATCCTTTTATACAAAAGTTCTCATCATGAGGCAGGACGGTGCATCTCTTGAGCTAGTGCACATCCTTTTATACAAAGACCTCATTGGGAGGCAGGGTTGGATCTTGAGACTATCCTGCCTTAAGTATGTCTTTGGCAGTTGTTGTGGAATAAGACCAACTATTAGGTGTGTTTGGCATGTTTTCCCCCTTGTGTAGTCTCCACCCACACTTGGGGTTTTATGTTGTAATTTTATTTCCATGCATATATATGAAAATGTTATATCAATGTATTCATTTTGTTTTACGTGATTGCTCTCATGTCTTCTTTGTGTTTTACATGCCTATTACTATATTCTCCATGTTTTGTGTGTCTCCAATGTGTTTTCTAGTGCTTACCTAAGATTAGGGGCTATAAATAGTTCCTCAATCTCAGTGTATGCCTTAGCTTCATGTGCTTGGCATGTCTGATGTGTTTTTGACCGTACTTTAATGCATGTATGGGTCATAAGATCATACATACATTAAAGTGGGGGCTAAATGTTATGTCATAAAATGTCCCCTTAGGAATTTTACATCCTAAGTTTAGCTCCTAAGTCCCCTTAGTCTAATCATGCATGTATAAAACTCATCCCGGAGTAAAATTCCCTAAAACCCATGACAAATGGGGCTTAGGGGCCACTCTTAAGCTTAATCCAGTCCCAAAATAGGCCCCTGGACTTGGGTGCCCACACCCTAGTCTAGACCTATTTTATCGGGACCCAAATTTTAAATGTCGGCAAAGTGATTGTTAAAAGGTTTCCCTTTGTCAGTCTATTCAATTTCATTTACAAATGTTTAGTGGGAATGCATATATAAACTTGTTTTAGACTTCATTTTACAACTAGAGGGATAATGTGAACTTGTGATTTGGAACTGAAGGATTTCAAGGCAGTCATTGTATTGCAGAGAAGAATTATGTTGTTGTTGTGTTTGTTATTTCAAATTTGGCTTCATCTATCTATCTTCTCATGGAGTAAAAAATCTTCATTCCCCATGGGAGCTTCACCTCTAGGGTGATATCTATGTATGATTCAATATATATATTTAATCATTCCTTTTTCCTCTATCCACCAAGGGCACGTACTCTCTATCTAACAACAGTGTTGGAAGGCTTGAATGCTATTATGAGGCTTGAATAAGGCAAGCTCCTAAACACCACAACCCCCAACCCCTCTCTTGTGATTGCAGGTTATAGGTGTCGGATCTTGTAAAGAGGCGTTGCAGGAGAATAGAGCATAGCATAAAGATCCCATATATGAAGAAAATGACAGAAAAGAGCCCTAATTAGACACAGGTGCCCACTCTTTTGTCCTCCAGTTTTGCAGTACCAGAAATCTCTAAGCATGTTACAGTCTGAACTATATTTTGATCCAAAGCCCTTAGAATAAGCCACAGAAAACATTGTGCAAGACTTTAAACCATCAAAATCACTTTTTGGTGATGATTGGGGTTCATTAGATTTTATCGTTAAAAGGGTGTTGTGAAACTTTTTAGGAGGAGAATAAAATTATTACCCTAATAATAGTCAATTAATGCAAAAATACCCTTCACAACATGCATCTGGTGCAAGTTTAGAGAGTCGATAAGGCCAAATTTAGTAAAAATTGGTGTTTTTGAAGCCCTTGGTTTGAGATCTTGGGACAAAATGCTATATGAATGTTTTGAATCTGATTTCTAGTGAAAATTAATTAATCTTAGATTTGAAAATGAATTCCAAGATTTAATATGCAAAATGTCAATGCAAATCTAATGAAAATGCATGAAAATTGCTAGTTTTTTGTTGAAATTTTCTATGCAAAAATGCAAATATTTTAAATCTAAATGCAAATTTACACTAAAATGCAAGACTATAGTCAAATGAAAATTTTAATGAGCCTCTAAAATTAGTAGAAAAATCTTAAAGCAGATTTTGCCTACTAACCCTAGATTTTGGAATTACTAGGTTTAATGAAAATTGCCAAAATTTCTACAAAAGCCTAGCAAATTAATGACGAAAATGCAATGCAAATTTCTAAATTTTTGTATTTTTATATAGTTTATATCAGATCTGATGCAAAAATCATGAATTATAGAAATTTAAAAAGAATTGATGGAATTTAGTAAGCCTAACAATGCAATTTTTTTGAATTTTTCCAAATTTTTCATTTTTTTTGAATTTTTCTCAATGCAATAAAATGAATGACTATATGAATGAAATCAATCAATCCAAATCTGAAGACACACACTCAGAAAGTTGTAATTTAAGTCCAAAAACATGGGTTCACCAAAATGTTTAGGGTAAAATTTGGATTGATTAATGTTTTAGTGTTTAGATGTTTGAATCCTCCTTTCACCCTTTGCATTCAAGGATCTAGGGTCAAGTGGCAATTCACTATCATACCCTAGGTTTTTGTGAGATGTAGGGAAACTTGGATTAGGGAATTTAATTATCAATTTTTCTTCTCTTGTGCTAAATTGACCATTAAAAAAGCAACCATATGTAAAAGATACTCCTGATCCCCTGAAAAGAAACATGGCACACATGGCAGAAAATAAACCTTGGTGTTTTGTATGTAATTTACCACATTTACCTGAATACTGTGAGGTAGCTAAATCCATACAGCAAGAGGAAATGCTATACAATTATAATAGGGATAATCACACCATCAATATGATGCAGGATACACCATGTGTGGTGACAGAAGACTATTCTTCTTCAGAAGAAGGAGGATATGAGTATGATGTAGGGAACCAGAAGTATCATATCAACATGGGAGAACAAGAGGTATTCTCAGACCAGGAAGATAGTTGTAACAACAAGTCATATGGTCAATGGAGAAAACCTACTGAGGATGAAAGAGAAGCTCTCACAGTGGCTGCAGTGGCTCAAGCTCGAAACACTTATAACTTGAGGAATAGAACAACAAATGTTGGGCAAGGAACTCCTGGGAGTGTATTTATAAAAGACCAGAATAACAAAGGGAATAATACAAAATCATCATCTAAAGAACTAGAAAAAGGGGATAAAAGTAAAATGAAAGAAAATCAAGAAAAAGAGAACACAAAAATAGAAAAGAATGACCAGATCATAGCCCATTCTTTTGACATTGCACATGCAGTGTCTCAGGTGAAGATATCAGTCCCACTTCTAGAGATGATGAAAATAGATAAATATAGGAGTACAATTGTCAAGATGATTTCTGATACACCAAATCCAAAACATAAAGGGTTTGAAAAAACAACAAATAATGTGCATCAGGAAAATTTCAAGATGCCTAAGGTATACCTTGGCGACACACTTACAAAAAATCCCTCACAGGTAGACCCATTCTATACTACACTAGTAATCAAGAACAAGATAGTCAGAAATTGCATGATTGATTCAGGTGCTGCTATGAATATCATGCCTATAGCAGTTATGAAAGAATTGGGAATGTGGGTTGATACTACGTATGGCCAGTGTTATGCAATGGATAACAGATCTATTCCAGTAGTTGGTATCATGAAGGATGTAGAGATAAAACTTGCCTCACATCCTGAAGCAACTTATAACATTGACATTACTGTGGTTGACATCCCACCGTATTATGGGATGCTTCTATCAAGGCAATGGGCTACAATGGCAGGAGGCAATGTTCAGTTAGATTTATCATATGCCACCATACTAGTGGGTGGCAAGGAAATCAAATTGTGCAGAGAGCCAAGGTATGACAATATTATAGAAAGAATGGACCGGCATCAGGTGAATTTCTTTTGTGACACAGATTTGGGAGTTTTCAAAGTTGGAGAAACTACACCAGAGTTGCATAACACTGATCCAATACACACTGAATCTATGAAAGAAGAAAATGATCTGTGGAAAATGTATTTTGATGGTGCATGCAGCAAAATAGGGAATGGGGCTGGAGTAATTTTCATTTCACCAGGAGGTAAAACTTTCAAATACTCTTTCCTATTGACATTTAAATGCACAAATAATGTAGCCGAGTATGAAGCCCTGCTCATTGGCCTAAACATAGCCACTAAACACAAAATAAAAAGGTTAGCTGTCTATGGTGATTCTGAATTGGTCATCTCCCAAGGAAGAGAAAAATACTTATCTAAAAATAAAAGATTAAGATAGTACAGAAATGCAGTTTGGGATAGTGTTGAATTATTTGATGCCTTTTCAATCAGCTGGGTTGATAGGTCTAAAAACATTATGGCAGACTTTTTAGCAAACATTGCATTAAAGAGAGATGATGTCACATTAGGAGGAATCACAGAAGTTGAATTTAAAACTAGACCTACCATCCCTGATAATATACAGAACTGGCAAGTATTTGATAGTGATGCTGATATAATCAATTTCTTGCATTGTGCTGACTATTATGAAAATCAAGAAATTGATTTTAATGCATTTGTAGAGGAACATGATGGGAAGGAAACCCTTTTTGGCCAAGAGGTGGTTTAGTTGAAAACGAATAAGATACCCAAAGGACTTATTGCGTTAGAAAAGGCATTTAATGGCCATGATAGATATAAAAAGAAAGACACACCAGTGATACCTAGTAACCTTGAAGAAATCAATTTAGGGACACAAACAACCCCAAAAAATGTGTATATTGGAAAAAGTCTTGACCCAAAAATCAGGAGCAGACTTATCAACCTGCTTAGGAAGTACAGGCATGTATTCACTTGGTCATATGATGATTTAAAGGCATATAGAGAGGATTTATTTCAACATGAGATACCACTGAAGCCAGATGCTAAACCATTCAGATAGAAGCAGAGGCCGATTAATCCTACATTAGCCCCTAAAATGCTAGAAGAACTTACAAAGTTAAGGGATGGAGCGATAATCAAAACTATTAGACATTCTTCCTGGGTTTCAAATTTAGTGCCTGTCAGAAAAAAGAATGGTGACATTAGACTGTGTGTGGATTTCAGAAACTTGAATAAATCTTCCCTCAAAGATAATTATCCTCTTCCCAATATGGAAGCAATATTGCAGAAAGTCACTGGGTGTGAATTGTTATCAATGATGGATGGTTTCTCTGGCTACAATCAGGTAAAAGTTAAGGAGACTGAACAATTTAAGACTGCATTCACCACTCCGTGGGGAACATATGTATATTTGAGAATGCCATTCGGATTAACTAATGCTGGAGCAACATTCCAAAGAGCAATGGATGTGGATTTTGCTGAATTGATCAATAAGATTATGATAGTATATCAAGACGACTTGACAGCATATTCAAAAAGGGCCGAAGATCATTACACACATTTAGAACAAATATTTATCAAAGCCCTAGAATATGGGATATCATTGAATCCTAAAAAATGCCATTTTGCAGTGACAAAAGGAAAATTGCTTGGCCATATAGTCTTGAAGGAAGGAGTTAAAATAGATCCTGAAAGGGTAAAAGCAATTGATCAAGTCCCTATTCCAAAAAATGTAAAAGCTATACAATCATTTTTTGGTCAGATAAATTTTGTCAGAAGATTTATACCAAATTTTGCAGAGATTGTTTATCCTATATCAAGAATGCTGAAGAAGAACTCAGAAATAAAGTGGACAATAGAAACCTTGGAAGCATTTGGCAATATTAAGGAGGCAATCAAGCAAGCTCCAGTCTTAGTATCCCCTGACTTCAGTAAACCTTTCCAACTTTTCTCATTTGCTTCCTATCATACAGTAGCAGCAGTGTTATTATAGAAAAACAATGATGGATATGAACAACCTATCTCATTCTTCAGCAAGTCCCTTCAGAATGCAGAGTTGAAGTATGACATTATTGAAAAACAAGCATATGCATTGGTAAAAGCAGTTAAAAATTTTAGACCATATTTGGTGGGAGCTAAAATCACAGCATATGTTCCTAATGCTGCAGTGAAGGATGTATTGGTCCAAACTGAAGTCACCAGTAGGAGATGTAGGTGGATCAATAGGATTCAGGAATTCAACATTGAAATCCAAATCACTAATTTGGTAAGGGGACAGGGTCTTGTCAAATTGATGGCTGAAAGTAATCTAGAAGCTTCTCAGATATGTAATGTTGATGTAAGTACCAGTATCGAACACACTCCATGGTATACTGATATAATATATTATCTAAATCATATGAAGTGTCCTAAAGGATATGATGATAACAAAAGGAGGACACTCAAACTACAAGCTTCAAAATATGTACTCATCAGTGGGGATCTTTATTGGAAAAATAGAGATGGGGTTCTACTATTATGCTTGGATGAATATCTGTCAAAACATATTATGAAGGAGTTGCATGAAGGCATGTGTGGAGGTCATTTCTCAGCAAAAACTACAGCCCACAAAATCCTGAGGGCAGGATACTATTGGCCTAAAGTTTTTAATGATTCATACCAGTACACTAGAAAGTGTGAAGCATGCCAGCAGTTCTCAGGCAAGTTAAAATATCAGGGAGCACTACCCTTAAAACCTATGCAGGTTGAGGCTCCATTTTATCAATGGGGTATTGATTTCATAGGTGAAATCTCAGAGAAATCAAGTGGGGGGCATAAATGGATTTTAGTTGCTACTGACTACTTTACAAAATGGGTAGAAGCGATCCCAACCAAACAGGCTACAAGTAAAGTTGTGATTAATTTTCTAATGGATAATATTATATGTAGATTTGGTACTCCAGTAAGATTGATTACAGATAATGGGATGTGTTTTAGATCTGATGAATTCAAAGGTTTTTGCAGTACACATGATATCACTGTTTCTTATGCTGCTCCCTACCATCCATAGGCCAATGGACAAGCTGAATCAAGTAATAAGAGCCTCTTGAAAATCATAAAAAGAATGTTGGATAGAAATAAGAAGGCTTGGGATTCAAAATTAAGAATGGCAGTATGGGCTGATAGAATTACTATAAAAAGAGCAATTGGGAGATCTCCTTATGAGTTGGTATATGGAACACAAGCAAGATTACCATTGGAAAATCTTATACCAGTATACAAATTCATTCTCCAGGAAGACTTGAATATTCCTGAACCAATGGAGGAAAGGTTGGAACAATTGGCAGAGCTTGATGAAACAAGAAGAATAGCTCATAGGCAGAATGTTAAATTACAATCACAGGTAAAGTATCTCTTTGACAAGAAGGCCAAAGACAGAAAGTTTGAAGTAAATGATCTGGTACTGATGTGGAATGCAAGATGTCAGGACAAAGGAAAACATGGAAAATTTGAAGCCCTATGGTTGGGTCCTTTCATTATCACTGGCAAGGGAGGTGATGATTCTTACTATGTACAGAATATGTCAGGAGAGGAGCAGGAATTGCCTGTACATGGGCAATACTTGAAGCAGTTCTTTTCATAAACATGTACAAAGAGAATTGAGCGTTGCCAGTGCATGGACAACCTTCAAATAATTCTCAAAATATCTTATTCCATGCACAGTAGTTTAGGAATCATACCCACCCCCCATCATTTGTTACTTTCCTTTTCCCATTTTCATAAAAACCTCACCCCAAAATAAACAAAATATGTTGTCTACTTCCCTAGGAGATCTGGATCCTTGTTATACTCACAGGGAGTATACATCCCAGACAGAGCCACTGTTAGGACAGTAAAAATTTAAAATTTTTACTATCTTCTCACTCCATCATATTTGAATAAATCCTGAAAAATATCCCAAAAAACCATAATAAAAATTTAATGTATCTCACAAGGTGTCTATAGATGAGCAGTGCTAAATTTCTTCAAGGTCAATTTATTGGCAAGATGTTGTGTTGCTTACACCGATACATAAGGAATCATTTGAAAATAACCATCGGCGTGAGAATAGAGATCAGAAAGAGATTTATAAAAGTCACCGATGGAGTAAGTAATGCCGATGACCTTACATCGCCAAGAAAAGCAAGTGGTCATACCGATCGGTATGACAGACAACTATCAGATGGCCTTTTAAAAGTTGCCCCGATGGTATATATCATACTGATGAAGTATTTCGGCAAGAGTCTCACCGAACATCCTGCGGGGGTAACAAAGCAAATAGCCATCGACAAGAAGTAAACTATCGGGATAAGACACAAAGAAGTTTCTGATACTCAATGTCTTGGCGATAAGAGAGCTTTCAGCAAGACTCACAGCGATACAAGTATCTGTCGGGATGACTCAACATATCGGGACAAGGGAATTAGGTCTCGCCGATTCACAAGTCACGGTGATCAAAAGGTGTCGGTGACACTTTAACATACTCTGTCTGATAAAGGATATGAAAGGGCCATCGGGGAGATGATTTGGATCGGGTTATCTTTAAAAGGCTATCCCGATAGTATATGTCATTCCGATAAGAATAAAATTCATACCTGTTGATACTCTAGCGGCGAGACAATAATAAAGTCGTCCTGATCCAAAGTAGAGATGACTATCGGTGAGACAACAAAGATCGGGAGAACATAATTATGTTATCTCGATAGTATTAATCACCCTAATAGACAAATCATATCAGTAGGACTCACTATATCGCAGAGAAATCTAAAACACATGGCGATGAAGGAAGTCATGCCGATGGTCGCGCCCACTTAAGATATGACATTACATAGCGTCGAGAATACAATTAAGGGGTCACGTTGATTGACTGTTCGCACCATAAAAGCATTGAGGTCACCCAGACATTTTAAAATTCATGCCGATAAGAAGAGTTATGGCGATGTGACACTTCACAGCGATGAACATTGAATTGATCAGATAATTAAATACAAACGGCTACGAAATTTCTATGATCATTATAGTTGCAAAAAATCGTCCGAAAAGAGAATACAAAAAAAATTGATTGAGTTACAAAATAAAAGTGCTACTGATAGTACAGATATCTCTGATACAAGAGCATTGCTCAAACAGCACCAAAATTATTATGACAGACTTAAAGCTGATGCTAAGGAAGGAGCTGATGCCTCAAACGCAGGAGTGCCCAGATTATTTAAAGACAATGGAGAGGTAAAGAGCAAAGAAGAATGGATTGTTGATTGTCAAGTCATATTACACGAGGCCACAGGAGCACTCAAAGATAAAACTTCTGCATCCAGAGAAGCCTGCAAACACCTGGAAAAGATGGTCACAATTGATGTGATTACCAGAGATGCTATTGATCTTACTGATTCTCACCGTGATCAGGAGTATTTAGATCACCTGGCTAAAGTTTATTTATGGCTGAATAGAGCTTAATTACGCTTATGTAATTATTATTAATGCTTGTTAAGTTCCCAAAAGACTTATTGAAGAGTTATGTCTCTTCATAGAAACATCTATATAAGTTCAAATAATCGATGCTGAAAAGGAATCATCAGCAGTAGAATATATTCAGATACATCATATATACAATGTTTCAAAATGACTATGTTGCATATTTTATTTGAAGAAGAAGTTTGAAGTTCTCTGATTCAGTGGTTCTGCTTTGGTATCAGTTGTTTGTTAAGATTATTCAATTGTGTGGTTGTCTCCATTTCTGCATTTCCTTGATATTCAGATTAAACATATCAAGTATATATTTGATCTATCAATACACATTTGCTGTATCTGTGTGATTAAATAGGTTGGTATCCATTTGAGGAATTAAACCCTTCTGATTTAGTTACAGTAGCCTGGAAGTACTAAGCTTGGATTACTAAGTAGGGCCATACAATTAGATTGCCATTCTGTCTCCAGTAAAATATTATCTGTTAATCTTGTCCATTCATTTCATTTGGTTCCTTCAAGTAAGGATTAAAATACCTTCTGGTGAATTATAAGATATCTGATTCTATTTGGTTGGATTATCAAGAAGAGTTTGTCAGTCATTTACTTGCACGTTTATACAAGTTATAAACTAAAACTGTGCCAAACAACTAGAATTATTACCATTAGGAAACCATTAGTCCCGGTCCTTCAAACTAACTCTGTTACCCAACAAGGCACTAGTCTTATTTTACTTAAAACCTTTTACCTTGATATTGCTTATACAATTTCTACCAATTACTCATTAGACATTAGACATAAACCATTTAGCAAGCAATTCATCTATCCTACATCTTGTGCCATTGTAGATAGATTTAATTAGTCCACGCATTCACATTCAATCTGCTTTAATTTTCCAAGGTTTACCCACCTAGGTGTAGCAGGACCTAAAGCGAAGGAAATCATCAAACCTTGAAGGTTGATTTCGTCAAGTTAGTTCAGAAACGTTGCCAATCTAAACATAGAGCTTGGCATCCTCTTAGGATTGGCAACCTACATTTCTGAGACCTAACACCAGAATCAGTCGGATAACAAGTTTTGTTATCATTTTGAAAGAGAGGATTTTGGTTATGAAGTATTCTTGGTTGGTTGGGGTTTTGGTGGAAGGGTGGCAAAGTTTTTCTAGAAAACACTAAGAGAAAAGAAGTTCAAAGCAACTTGAAGTGGATTCAGTCTGGGACTGCACCACTTTCGAAAGTTTTGTCTAGGTAAAATGGTGGACTTTATTTCTATTTGTTTTCGATTTAAAAAGAAATAACTATGTTGAACTTCCATTAGAGCACGTATGGCAATATGTTTCTCATTTATAGATAACATAGAGGCATGAGTCCTATGAGGTCATGCCCATGGCTTTTGATATTATCTTCATAGTCATGGCTCAAGGCCGATACGGCTAAGCTCATATTGTATTAAAGCATTATTTCTTTTCAAAGGTTCAGAGCCTTAAGGTCGAGCCATATCATATTAAATTCTTTATTGAGATTAGTCTTGAAGCCATTATGGTTGAGCCATCTTACTCTATAACCTTTACTGAAACAAGCTCAAGGCCGAATGGTCGAGCAGTGAAACACTGTAATCCATTGCTGAGACTAGGCTTGAGGCTTAATAGCCGAGCTGCATTTTGTATTATGTTTTTATTGTGACATAAGCTTGAGGCCATAAGGTCAAGCTGTATAGAGTTATACTCTTTTCCGTGACTTAGCTTAAGGTCTTAAGACCAAGCTTTAATGCATTATACATCATATTGTAGCTGGTGCTCAAAGTCGTTATGGCTGGGCATGCTTTCTAAACATATCAAGTAGTCATCAAGTAACGATGTAGTTAGAGCCTAAGTGCTCTCGGCATGGGAAGTATCAAATAACTGGTAATGATTCTAGTTAAATGATTTAACTTGTATTCAAATCTTATAGTCACCTTGACTGTGGTGATAGTCGTAAAGGCCCTTAAACATCATTATGTTTGCAAGACTCAAACTATTAACGAGTCTAGCTTGCATGAAAATCTGACTGTGGATTATAATTAAGGGTTACTAAAATAGTCAAGATTGTATTTGTTTACCCTTGACTATGGAGGTGGTGAGAACATTTAAGATCATAGTCTCATCACATAGCAGCTTGTTTGTGCTAAAAGAATAATATAGACTTGTTCTATGTATGAAAATTAAGACCTATTCGGTTATTGTTACAAGTTATGATCCCTTTATTTTACTCAAGAGTAAACTAATAGGAATGGTGTTTAGCACCTAAATCTCATAAAGGTAATAAGAGCTATTAAGCATAATGAAACCATTCTATTTTTCTAAGGCAAGGTATGCCTTGAGTACCATTAATATGATTTCAACCTATATGCTATTTTGTTATCAAAATTGTAGACCATAGAAGACCCAAGGTGGTAAAAATTGGTCAATTTTTGATATGAATCGAAAGTGGAATAAGATGACAAGGAGTCACTAGTTCCTTGTTATGAAAGTAACCCATTTAGTTGTAACCAACCAATAATGGGAGTCAAATGTCTAGGTATAACCAATGAATCGAATTGATCCCACTCATACTAGACCTAGAGAACAAGGTCAATAAGAACTTAATATAGGACATGATAGCTTATAAGTTGAGCTAGGGTGGTGGACATACGATGACATTCATTGTGCACCATGTATGTATGTAAATATTTTTCCAAAGTAATGCATCCATCTCTGCATGCATTGTCGGTCCATAGTGTTCTAGATGGCCTAGTGTCTCCAGTAGTGTCATACATAGATAGAGTGGATCTATAGTGTGTGACTATGAGACATTAGGAAGGACACAACACCAGATACTCAGATGGATAACCTAATGGTTTCTAATGTCTAACCTTTTCGTGAAGGGTAGGCCCACTTCCAGTTAGGAAGTTGAGCGGGGGACTGTAGGTTTGTGGTTGGAGGAAAGCACCAGGATGATGCTCTCCTTCCCAAGCATGAGACAAGCCCTGGCTTATGGAGATAGATGTCATTGGTTCCAGATACAGTATTTGCATTTATGACCAGAGGGTCTATTGTAATATATTAATTGGTCTATGATGCCTTGACATATCTTGTACTTGATTAGTGATGATTACTCACTAAGGATTTGTAATTGATTATTGAAATGTAAGCCTTGTTATATCTTGATTAGAATGACATGCTTAATTGATGAAAAGATTATGTTTCTTTTGGTTAAAAATTTATTAGCTTAATCATCTTGTTAACTAATCACTTGATTAAGATACATGTTTATGTTAAATCTTAAGCATTATGGATAGTGATGTTACATTGTTGACAAGAGACACTGCTTTGCATTGATAGGTGTTGTCATTGATGGAAACTAAGATCATCCCAATCATCTGCATAGCACAATTTGTTCACACCAAAAGTTAGAACCAGAATTTGTTTAAGTCCGGGCAGTTAGGAACAGAGCAGGCGACAGGGTCCGGTTTCTTGGTCCAAATCTCTCCAGTGGAAAGGCATGGTTTGTTGCAGATCTGAGGTAGTTGTAAGAATTGTCAAGACACTCTAAATCTAGAGTTTTGTCCTCTAGAGATGAAGGACTCAAAATATATTAGCTTCTGAGTATCGGGTTTCAGTTTGACAGAACAAACAAAAAAATAACAGGCTGACCTTGTGAATGATCTTAATTCTGGATGTATAGAAGTTGTTTATTGGGCAATTGGTGATGATAAGTGATGGTAGCCAACATGATTGGTGATTTTTGAGTGCAAGTTTTGGTCTGCATCTCATATTATGTATGGATATAGTCGACAGAGTAGAGTACTCGACAAAGTTCTAAATGTCCTTGAAGCCGACTGGTAAAATGATTGTAGATCATGTTGTAGATATATATATCCGATGGAATTGGATTATTTTGGTGTGTGTGTGTTGCGACCATGGTGTAATTGTGAAAAGAATAGAGATCAAAAGTTCAAATGCTAGTAAAGCAGTAAGAGGAGCAGAGTAAGGATGAAGTGTGTCAAGTCAATTTTCTATGCTTAACCAAAACTGAACTCCAACATTGATAGATGCTAAATATCAGTCCAAATTTATTGTAACTCTCTTCCTATAGGCAGTGAGCCTTCCTTTGAGTAGCGAACTCTTGGCAATGAGCTCAAATGCATGTGCATTCCCCATTGTAATACTTTTAACAGAGTATAATCTTTGTGGATTAATCCCCACCGTTGTTTTTCCCTTAACCAGGTTTCCACGTCAAAAATCTTGGTGTCAAGTATGTTATTTATGTTTGTACTCATGTGTTATTGATTAATACTAAAATGTTTACATCATTGATTTGGTTATAAGTTGTAAAGGAAGATCAAAGGTAGAAATTATTAAATTATTTGACAACTGATTCACCCCCCCTCTTAGTTGTCTAGACCTAATTCAACAATTGGTATCAGAGAGAGGTTCCTTTTGAAAAGTTTAACAACTTAAGGAAGATCTGGGAAGTTAGTAAAAATGGATGAATATAACCTTCAAGGGCAACTTAATCTCACCCTAGATGATCTTGAGCAGTCCAAGGTAGAAGTCCAAGAGCTGCAAGATAACCTCAAAAAGGCTAAAAACTTCATTGAGATTTTAAAAGAAAATTTGAGAAAATCCAATGCAAAAGGAAAGGAGCAACCTCTTCAATTGGAAGACAAGGCCCTGAAAGAGAAGACAAAGGAATGTGAAAAGTTAGCTAAAGAAGTTGTTGTCCTAAAACATGAGATGGAAACAGGGGTGATGAGACTAAACAAGGAAATTGAAGATAGGAAAAAAATTGAAGAAGAAATGAAGCAAAATTTGAAAGATAGAACTGAAGAATGTTGCAAATTGGATGGAATAGCTAGTCTCCTAGAATCTAATCTACAAGAAAGTAGAAACTGTAACGTCAGAAAATGTCCCCCTAGGGGCTTTTCCCTCATAAGGTTTAGCTCCCGGGTCTTTAGCATGTATTTAGGGCATTTGATTTCATATTTTGGCATCCTGATGGAATGAGACTTGGGTTTCATGGAAAATGGGACCTAGGAGGACCCCTTGAGCTGTACCATGCCTAAAATAGAGGGGAGGACTTGAGCATCTACGCCCTAGTCCTGCCCTATTTTAGGGCAGCCCCAATTTCTAGGTGTTATTTTATGACCGTTAGTTGGTTCTTTTGCTGACACGATAAAGTTTGATTTTTAAAATCTTGGCGAGAATGCTTGTAGGTGCATATATAAGCATGTGTAGGCATTCATTTGTAAACTAGATGATCATTGTGAACTCTAGGCATTCTCAAGGTGATTCAAGGCTTTCTATTGTGTTGCAAGAGCATACTTGTATGTTTTGTGTGTTGATATTTGTAGATTTGAGCATCAATCTCCTCATGGCATGAAGAGCATCTTCCTCCATGAGAGCTTCACTACAAGGTGACATATCATTGTGTTTTTATTATTGATTCCTTTGGTTTTTGCCTCTGGCTCACAAGGGCACACACTCTTTGCCTGACAATGGTGTTTGCAGACTTAAGTGTCCTCTAGGGCTTTACTGAGGCAAGCCTCTAAACACCACAACCCCCAAACCAAGTCTTGTGATTGCAGGTTACAGGTGTCACATTTGAAAAAATTGGAGTTATAGGAAGGCTTGGCAGGCATCAAGGATTTAGGATCTAAAGAAAAGTCAGACAAAGGAGCACTTCCAGAACTAGGGCGCCTGCAACAGTGTCCTCTACAGACAAATTTTGAGAAACAGAAGTTACAGGGCTGATTAGTGTCAGAAGGAGGTCCAGATTACCTAAAAAAGTAGGTACCTTGGACTTGGGTGCCCGCACCTTAGTCCCCAACTATTCCACCTTGGAACCTTAAAAATAGGTATTCTTTGATTTGTTATTTTACTCCCGTTTGTAAGATTTTTTTTGTTATTCGTCAATTTGTTGTCGTATTTGCATAATTAGGGTTTTAATGGCTAATTGGACATAAGAGAAGGTAAATTAATAATTAAATTCCCTAATCTAAGTTTTCCTACATCTGTAAGTGACCTAGGGTATGATAGTGCTCGCTACTCAACCCTAGATCCTTCAATGTTAGGGTGAAAGGAGGATTTTAACATCTAAACAACAAAAGATTAACAAAATCTAATTTTACCCTAAACATTTTGGAGAACCCTTGTTTTTGGACTTAAATTACAACTCACTGAGTGTTTTTCTTTAGATTTGGATTAATTTCATTCATTCATTTGGTCATTTATTTCATTACATTGAGAAAAATTCAAAAAATTTAAAAAATTGGAAAAATATAAAAAAATTGCATTGTTTGGCTTACTAAATTGCATCAGTTCTTCCTAAATTTTCCTAATTCATTATTTTTACATCAGATCTGATATAAACTATATAAAAATACAAAAAATCAGAAATTTACCTTGCATTTTCATCATTTAATTGCTAGGGTTTTGTGGAAATTTTGACAATTTTATATAACCTAGTAATTCCAAAATCTAGGGTTAGTAGGCAAAATCTTTTATCAGATTTTTATACTTATTTTAGAGGCTCATTTAAATTTTAATTTTTCTATAGTCTTGCATTTTAGTGTGAATTTGCATTTAGATTTAAAATATTTGCATTTTTGCATAGAAAATTTTAACAAAAAACTAGCAATTTTGATGCATTTTCATTAAATTTGCATGGGCATTTTGCATGTTCAAGATTGAAAATAATTTTCAGATCTAAGAGTAAGTCAATTTCATCATAAAAAAGACTTCAAAACATTCGCATAGAATTTTGTCTCAAGATCTCAAACCTAGGGCTTCAAAAGCAACAATTTTCAATAAAATTGGCCTTATCGACTCTCCAAACTTGCACTCTATGTGTGTTGTGAAGGATATTCTTGCATTAATTTTCTTTTATTAGGTTATTCATTTGTTTTCTCTCATAAAAATCTTCACAACACCCTTTTAACGGGCTCTTGTAGTGAAAATTTGGCGAAAAACTACACATTTTGACCATTTTTGCCTAGGGTTTGACCTAGTTTGCACTCCAAGCGTGTTGTGATTAATTTTATCAATTGAGGTGACTGATATTATTGATATTATTTTCTATACCTCCTAAAATTCCTTACAACACCCCTTTTGCTAGGCCTTGGAGTTGAAAAATCATGAAAAAAAACCTATTTTTTCTATATTTTCACTAGGGTTTTACCTTAAGTGGTGCTAAAAGCGTGTTGTGCTGGGTATTTTGACACCAAGTGGGTGTTATTACTGATTTTTTTTGTCCATCATCATTTTCCTAACAACACCCTTTGTTATGCTATTTTGCATTGAATTTTGGTGAAAAAAGTGCCTATTTTGACATATTTTCACTATATTTTGACTTGGCATTATCTTGGATTTGCATCAAGAGTGTGTTGAGAGTGATTATATTGCTGTTTTGGACTGATATCAGACATATAACTTTCTTCCCTTGACTGAAATCATTACAACATGCTTTGTTTCATTCATTTGCATTGAAAACGTATCAAAAAATCAAGCATTTTAGGCTCTTTTTTGCTCTTGTCTTACACCAATTTTGAAAAGATTTCAAAATCTGATTTGGCATTGGTTTGAGCATAAAAACATGGTCTCTAATCATAATAGAAAAAATTGGTTCCCTCCTAGACCTTACATGAAAAGAAAGGCTCCTGAACCTGAAATTGTCTTCACTCCTCATGATAGAACAATCAGTGATTCTAAAGGACCTCTTTACATCACTGTCCAGATAATGGGAAATATTGTGGAGGGAACTCTAAGTGATCCTAATTGCATGACTAATGTTGCCACTGAAAAATTCCTCTTTTCGAATCAATTAATATAAGGTCCTTATATCCCTTCGAGCTTGATGATTAAGACACATACGGGAGCTTTAAAGAAACCACTGGGTAAGATATCATTGATATTCACTATATTTGAGAAACATGTTGAGAAATGGTTTTTATATTACTCCCAATTTTGATACCTTTGACATAAAACTTGGAATCCCTTGGTTAAAAGATATGAAAGCAGTCCCTTCAACTATTTATAAATGTCTTAAATTTCCTTTGAATGGACAAGTGCATGTCATTCATCGAAATACATAAAAACCTTCAATTAGACAACAACACTTCACATTGGATTACTTTTACAACAAACATACTAGCAACAAATTAGAGCTACGAGCAGACTTTACATTTTTGACCTATAGAAATTACAAAGCAAAATTGTTACATCCAACACCTAGTCCTCCTACACAAGAAATGATAAAAGACAAACAACCCGCATATGAAGAGAACTTTAGACAAAAAGGACAAGGTCCCTATGCTAAGGTTCCTCCCCCAAAATCCTTATAGGGATTGGGAGATCATTGTCAACAACAAAGTGTTCCACTGCGACAAATGAGATTCGATCTCGGTGCTTCATCTTCTAATTTACACAAGCCTATGAAAGAGGATAGCCCTATCTTACAAGAGATAAGTGGTAAAACAAAACAAAATGGAAAAGCAAGAGAAAGAAGAAAAAGAAGACAAGCTTATGCCATAAACCTTGCCTCTCAACAAGAAAACATCGATCCCAACATTCAACCAAATGAAGATGATGTTAGTTTTAGGACAGACAACTGAGAGGGGGGGGAATCAGTTGTCCCAAAAACTTTTTTTTCTCTAAATACTTAAATCCTTCTTGTAATTCAAAAGCATAATAAATCAATCATGGAAGCACAATGCAATAATTCAAGAGCATAAACACATTAACACATATGACACCAAGATTTTAATGTGGAAAATTCAGTTAAGGGAAAAACCATAGGGTGACTAACCTAAGATTGTATTCTCTGTTAAAATAATAAGAAGAACAAATGGCAGATGCCAATTAGAGCTCACTACCCAAGGACACTACTCACAAGAGGCCCACTGCCTACAGCAGACACACTGTCTACAAAATAATAAATATTACATACTTGAACTGGAGATTAGCATCTTCACCATGCTTGAGTCAATTCCATTTAAGCTCAATACTTCTACTTTGCCTTTCGCTCTTCTCCTCTCAACCACACTCTCATCTCCACCAAGATACTTTGAAATGACTTCACAACTCTTATTTATACAAGACATTGACTTTGGGATAATCATCAAAGTCGACATAATGCATACTTTATTTTATTACAGAGCAAATACACAAATACAACTTGATTTGTTACAAGATCTTCATGCATATCATCACACTATCAGCCACACATATCTGGGACTTCAATCTTCTTAGAGGAACATGCCATGCTTCGTAGAATATCTTCAAGATCATCTGCAAGATGTGTAAAATATCTGATCAGCCAAGATTAGGAAGAACATCATCATTCGGAAGTAAATCTTTAATGCGGACAACCAACACAAACTGTACACAATCTAGAGACCCCCACAAGCTTTCCTGAATCACCAAGAACATCCACACCACTTCTGTTAACTAAAATCATTCTCATCTTCATCTAGAACCTCAAGAACACAGTCTATCATCACTATCACATTAGAATAAATGCTTACGGACCTCTAGACCATGAACTAATTGAGTTGTCAAATCACATTGGCTTCCTAAACACTCTACCAAGTCCGTAAAACAAGATATTGCATTTCTGGATCTCACCAGACCTATTTGTGTCACTCTGTCACTTCTGAATAGGTATCAAAATTGGTTTAACTCATATGGCCATAACTTCTGCAAATCTTCATGTGGACCTCTCAAATCTTGACTGGATCATCTTTAGACACATATCTACAAACCCTTTGATGCACATCCTCTGATCTTCATCTTAGCTGGGATCTTCACTTCATAGAGCTTCATTGTCTTCACTGTTCTTCTCTATTTCTGATAGGACTAATTTTCTCAATATCCTCAGCACACAGCTCATCCAATCCTTGACATCAATGAAAACACCAGTTAGGCCCATACTTGCAACAATCTCCCCCTTTGTCATTGATGGCAACATATGATGTGAAAAATTGTTATAACCATCAAGACAAGTACTTCTCCTAACTGATTGACATAGCTCCCCCTATCAACAACAACCATTCTCATGTCTTCTCTTCCCTTACTACTCCCCCTTTGATTAGCAACCACTTTTTGTTTTTCACATGTCTTCTCTCCCCCTTTGACATCAAAGGTAAAGGGCACATACTTGCATCAATCTTCTGAATCATACAAACTGCTCCCCCTAAGTAGTAGCTTCCTATCATCAATCTAGACCATAAGATATGACTGTGAGATCCACTGGACTGATACACATCAGTGGACCTTAATTCAGAACCAGAGGGGTAATAACCCCTAACTTCTCCCTGAGATACTCAAAAGAGTCCCTAGGTAGAGGTTTAGTAAAAATGTCTGCAATCTGATCCTTAGAGGGCACAAACTCCAATCTGACTTCATTCTTGTTCACCTACTCTCTCAAAAAGTGAAACTTGATGGATATATGTTTTGTCTTTGAATGCAACACTAGATTTTTTGATATATTTATTGCACTTGAATTATCACAGAAGATTGTGATAGGTTCCTCATACTCCACTCTGATGTCTCTTAGTATTTGCTTCACCCACAATACTTGAGTGCAAATACCTGCTGCTGCAATATATTTCTACTTCTACAGTGGACAGAGATATTGTCTCTTGTTTCTTGCTCAGCCAAGAAACCAATCTTTTTCCTAAAAAGAATGCACCACCATTGGTACTCTTCCGGTCATCCACATCTCCTGCCCATTTCGCATCTGTATATGCATGAAGAGAGAAATCATGATCTCTAGGATACCATAAACCATACTCAACTGTTCCTTTTAGATATCTGAGAATCCTCTTGATTGCCATGAGATGAGATTCTCTAGGATCAGCTTGGAATCTGGCAACAAGACCAACAACATTCATAATGTCAGGTCTAGTTTGAGTAAGATACAGTAGTCCTCCAATCATTGACCTATACTTTTTCTAATCAGCCTTAGGAGAGTCATCATCTTTGCTCAGTTTACATCCAGTTACCATGGGAGTATTCATTGGTTTTGATTCTTCCATCCAAAATTTCTTCAACAATTCTTTCACATATTTGGTTTGTGAAATGAAGATTCCTTTCTTTGTTTGAGTGATTTGTAGACCCAAGAAGAAATTCATTTCCCTAAACATGGACATTTGAAATTCACTTTTCATTTGATTTGAAAAAGTTTTGCACATACTATATCTTCCTCAAAAAATGATATCATCAACAAATACTTCAACAATTAAGATATTTTCATGATCAATTTTGAAGTACAAGTTACTGTTAGCAGTACCTTTGTTGAAACTAATCTTCAAAAGATGCTTATCTAGTCTTTCATACTAGGCTCTTGGGGCTTGTTTGAGTCCACACAATGCTTTCTTCAACTTGCAGACCATATCACCATGATCAGACAATTGAAATCTATCTGGTTGTTCAATGTATACTTCTTCTTCCAAATCACCATTCAGGAAGGCAGACTTGACATCCATCTGATATACTTTGAAATCCTTGAAGGCAGCAAAGGCAAGAAATAATCTGACTGCTTCAATTCTTGCCACCGAAGCAAAAGTTTCTTCAAAATCAACTCGTTCTTCTTGAGAATAACCTTTGTAGACCAATCTGGCTTTGTTTCTGACCACTTCACCATCTTCATTCAATTTATTCTAGAAGACCCATTTGGTCCCAATCACATTTTTATTTCTAGGTCTGGGAACAAGATCCCAAGTGTGAATTTTTCTCAATCTGTATCAACTCTTCCTTCATTGCTTTAGTCCAGCTTTCATCATTGCATGCTTCACTTACTATTTTTGGTTCAATTTTTGAAATCAGACAATATTTTTCTAAGTCTTGAGTAATCTTTCTTCTGGTTTGAACACCTTTGCTTTTATCACCTATGATATGATCTTCAGAATGATTCAGTCTTACATACCTGGGAGTTTTGGGAATTTCTTGCACTTCTATTTCTTGGACAGGTTGATTCAAACTTATGTCTTCTTCCTATATTTTAGGATTCTTTGGATCAGGCTGGATCTAAATTTTAGAAGGAACTTGGACTTCTTGGACCAAAACATCATTCTGATCATCTTCTCCATATTCATAAAACATTGAGGGTTTTTCAATGCCTTCATCAACCTTCACATTTGTACTTTCTATAATCCTTCTCAATCTCTTGTTATAACACTGGTATGCTTTGCTTTGAGTAGAATAACCCAAGAATATTCCTTCATCACTTCTAGCATAAAATTTGCCAAGGTCTTCATCTCTTTTAATGTAACATTTACTACCAAAGACTCTGAAATACTTTACAGTGGGAGTGATGCCAAACTAGAGTTCATAAGGGGTCTTACTAGTATTGCTTCTGATTTGTACTCGATTAAGAGTATAGACAACAGTGCTTACATCTTCTCTCCAGTAGATCTGAGGAACATTTGCTTCCATCATCATGGTTCTAGATGCTTCCTAGATGGTCTGATTCTTTCTCTCCACTACTCCATTCTATTGTGGAGTCCTTGGAGCAGATAACTATTTTTTTATCCCATGTTTCTCAGAGAATTTTATGAACTCTCCGTATGTGAATTCTCCACCTCTATTAGACCTAAGACACTTTATGTTTAATCCAGTTTCATTCTCTACCATTGCCTTGAATATTTTGAATTTCTCAAGAGCCTCAGATTTCTCTTTCAGGAAAGTCACCCACATCATCTAGGAATGGTCATCAATTAATAACATGAAATATCTATCACCTTACAAACTCCTAATTCTTGCCGGTCCACATAGATCAGTATGTACTAAGTCCAACAATCTGGTAGAAGATTGTTCCTTACTTTTGAATGTGACTCTACTCTGCTTACCCAACTGACATTCTTTGCACAAACTATTAGTAGGTTTCACCAGTCTTGGAAGATCTCTTATAGCCTGAGTGTTGCTTATCTTGATGATATTATCAAAATTCACATGACACATTCTCCTATGCCACAACCAACTCTGATCAATTTGAACAAACAAACAACTTTTGCCAGTATCAACCAAGTGAAAGATGTTACCTTTTGTTTGAGTACCGGATGTAATCTCTGTTCCAGAACTTTCAAAGATCTTACATTTTCCATTTTTGAATTGGAGATCATAGCCTTTGTCCACCAACTATCCAACGCTGAGAAGATTGTGCTTCAAACCTTCAACATACAGTACATCACTGGTTTTGTTCTTTCCATCAAAAGAAATAGTTCCTCTGCCTCTAATTCTGCTAGTAGAATTATCACCAAATTTTACAACTCCTCCATATCTTTCCAGATCTATGAACTTATTTTTGTCACTAGTCATATGGTGGGAGCATCCACTGTCAATGACCCAATCATCCTTTTCTTCAACTTGGGCATCCAAAGCTCTTTCTATCATTTTATGATTGACAGATTCAGAGGGCATTGGATCTTCTTCCTTGATGGCAATAAACACCTAATCATTTCTAGATTTGTTTCCTGTCTCTGATTCATCATCTATTACTCCTTCATCATCATCATCTTTGTGAACATAGTAACATTTCTTTTGGAATCTTGATCTATTTGGATTTTCTCTTGAAAATCTTTCTAGACACCTTGAGGAAAAATGACCAATCTTGTTGTAGTTGAAACATTTGAAGGGCAATTTTCCTTCAGACTTACCAGATCCTCTTGGTAGTCTTTTTACAATAAGGGCTTCATGTTGAACAGCTTCTACTTCATCTTCTTCCAGATCTTTTCTTGCTTTTTCATACCATGATAGTTTCTTTGAGGAGTTCTCTCCTGGATCATACCTTTGTTTGCCTTTTACAGAAGCACTAGCTTTGAATGGAGATTCAGTCTTGGGGGGTGCATCTCCAAGCTCAGCCAATTCAAATGCAACTAATTTTCCAACCAATTGATCTCTTGTGATATTTGATAAAGATATGAATTCTTCAATAGCAGCAACCTTGTTTTTGTAAGCAAGAGGAAGGGATCTGAGAACTTTGGCAACAATCTCATCTTCATCCAAGATTCCACTAGCACACCTAATGCCACAAACAAGCTCATTTACTTTTGGCATAAATGTAGTAGTGATAGTCTCATGTTCATTCATCTTTAGGTTTTTGAATTTTCCTTTCAGACTCTATAGCTTGGCACATTTAACATATTTGTCTCCTTCATGCAGAAGTTCTAGTTTTTCCCAAATCTCATATGCAGTTTTTAAATCTATAACATTTGTCAGCTCTGAATCAGATAAGGCACTTAGTAAAGCTTCTTTAGCCCGAAGATTGTCTTCAGCATCTTTGATTTCATCTACAGTTGTCAGACCATTCTTTGGAGGAACATACTTCTTTGAAGTTATGGTCCAATATTGCATTCCCATACATTGCAAGTGACATTCCATGTGGCTTTTCCAAACAGTGTAATTTGTTCCATCAAACCTCGAACTATCCTTCTTGTAGGAAGACATCTTGGATCTCCTTAAGCGGTTAAACTCTTTTAGAGGAACTTAGCTCTAATACCAATTGTTAGTTTTAGGGTAGATAACTGCGAGGGGGAGTAAATTGGTTGTTCCAAAAACTTTCTTTTCTTTAAATACTTAAATCCTTCTTGTAATTCAACAACATAATAAATCAATCATGGAAGCACAATACAATAATTCAAGAGCAGAAACACAAATTAACACATATGACACCAAGATTTTAATGTGGAAAACCTATTTAAGGGAAAAACCACAGGGTGACTAACCCAAGATTGTATTCTCTATTAAAACAATAAGAAGAACAAATGGCACATGCCAATTAGGGCTCACTACCCGAGCACACTGTTCACAAGAGGCCCACTGCCTACAGGAGATACACTGTCTACAAAATAATAAATATTACATACTTGAACTGAAGATTAGCATCTTCACCATGCTTGAGTCAGTTCCATTTACGCTCAATACTTTTGCTCTACCTTTCGCTCTTCTCCTCTCTACCACACTCTCATCTCCACCAAGATACTTTGAAATGACTTCATAACTCTTATTTATACAAGACATTGACTTTGGGATAATCATCAAAGTCAGCATAATACATACTTTATTTTATTACAGAGCAAATACATAAATACAACTTGATTTGTTAGAAGATCTTGATGCGTATCATCACATTATCAGCCACACATATCTGGGACTTCAATCTTCTTAGAGGAACACGCCATGCTTCACAAAATATCTTCAAGATCATCTGTGAGATGTGTAAAACATCCGGTTGGCCAAGATTAGGAAGAACATCATCATCCAAAAGTAAATCTTCAATTACAATCTCAATCTTGAATGCAGATAACCAACACAAACTGGACACAATCTAGAGACCCCCACAAGCTTGCTTGAATCACCAAGAACATCCACACCACTTCTGCTCACTGAAATCATTCTCATCTTCATCCAAAACCTCAAGAACACAGTCTGTCATCACTATCACATTAGAATAAATTCTTGCAGACCTCCAGACCATGAACCAATTGAGTTGTCAATTTACATTGGCTTCCTAAACACTCCACCAAGTCCGTAGAACAAGATATTGCATTTCTGAATCTCACCAGACCTATTTGTGTCACTCTGTCACTTCTGAATAGCTGCCAGAACCAGTTTAACTCATATGGCCATAACTTCTTCAAATCTTCATGCGGACCTCTCAAATCTTGACTAGATCATCTTTAGACACATATCTACAAACCTTTTGATGCGAATCCTCTGATCTTCATCTTAGCTGGGATCTTCACTTCATGGAGCTTCATTGTCTTCACTGTTCTTCTCTATTTCTAATAGGACTAATTTTCTCAATATCCTTAGCACACAGCTCATCAAATCCTTGACATCAATGCAACATGAGTATGTTGACATCAATGACAACACCGGTTAGGCCCATACTTACAACAGATGAACACATGTTGAACAAGATATGAGTTTGGCTATGGTAACGTATGTCCCACTATCTTCCAACATTAGGGAGTGGGAAGATGATGATGATGATTTGATTATAGACAAATTATAGCCTGAAAGGGGCCCTAAAGGTAAGTATCTCTAACCCTTTATCTCTCTCGTGATGTGCTTCCCCCGTGATGCATTATATGTTGTTTAGGCCTCCTGGGATGACCTCGGATTCTCCCGTAAGGTTCGGGATACTAGGAGACCGCCTCTATTTTGACCTTCTTATATTTGTATCATCATTCTTCTAAATTGCCTCTCTTTGATTTCATTGTTGTGTGTTGTGTCTTATAGACATAGCATCGGGTTGGTGACTTGGGGGCACCCTCCTACGTGATTCTCCCTAAGACACTTGTTTTCTCCTCTCTTATTTATTATTTCCCTTGCTCTAGTGTTTCCATCTAGCAGGTGGATGACGACAAACATTTATACTGATGTGGACCTAGTGTCCCTTTCGAGAGCAATCAAAAAATGGACTTAGTTCCTAATATGATGATGGGGTTGTATATCTTATCTGACGCTTGGCTAGTGGAAACACTCATGCTTTTCGCGTAGTGAATTTTATGATGTTTCTATCGCATTTACCAACCTTAACAATAATGTTGCTCCATGCACCTTTGTTTGCCTTTGAATCTAGCCTTGGTAGTACTTGATTCAGAGGGCTTCATGATATATCCTCATGGTTATCCTCGAACTCCGGATTTGTTGTATAACCTTGGCTCTTTGTGTGGTAAATCATATGCATTGATAATGTTGATTATCCTGATCTTTTAGACACTAACATGTTTCTTGCAGGGATGTGTTTGTGGGAACATTTGGTGATCGTAAAGTACATATCACCTCCAGGGGGAATGGGATTTGCGAAAGTCGGTGTTCCCTTGTGTGTTTTCTTCCTACCTTAAAATGCTTGATATCGATAACTGATATCAACCACCTTAAGTTGGGGGTATATATAAGGTAAGTTGTCTGTTATAGATGTTAGCAATGTGTTTGACCTCAGATGCAAAGACTTGCACCCCAGGGTAGTGTATCGTGCATCCTGAGCTTGTTTGCAATCAATCAATCAATCAATCATGTAAGCCCTCTATGGAGGTAGGATATCGAGCATATCTTTTTTTTTTCTTAAGCCCTCTATGGAGGCGAGGATGGTGTATTTCTTAGAGCAGATTGCATCATCCTATCATTTTCAAAAGTCCTCTGCGGAGGCAGGGAGCGGTTCTATGACTAACTCAACCCTTAAGCATGTCTTCGGTGACTTTTGTGGCAAATCCCAATTGTCGGTGTGTCCCTGTAATGTGCTTGAGATGGTGTTGGACTTAGAAATAGGTACACTCCATCGCTTGTCTATTGTGTTTTCTCCGTGTCTTCAAGTGTGTGTGTTTTGGTGTGCTTGTTTTGTGTGGCGTGTTTGTTGCCCCATATGCAGAGACCAGTGCCCTTAGGTAGTGCTTCCTACATTTTTTGGGAGCTTTTGCATGTCTTGCATGTGTGTTGCCCCATATATACTGAGACCTGCGCCCTCGGGTAGTGTATCCTGTATTATGGGAGGTTTGTTTACTTTTCAGTACTTGCATTTGCATTTCATATATATATGAGAAAAAGAAAAGAAAAGATATCATTTCTATCTTCTATGCATTAATGTGTCTTCTATGCATTGACTATCTACTCCATGTTCTGCGTGACTGTAACTGTCTTCTCTGTGTTTTGCATGCCTGTTACTATTTTCTATGTGATTGGCGTGTCTTCTCCATGCTTGGTGTGTTTGCTGTGTTTGTGACCTTACTATAATGCATGTATTGGCCTTACATTTATACATACATTAAAGTGGGGGCTAAATGTAACATCAGAAAATGTCCCCTTGGGGGCTTTTCCCTCATAAGGTTTAGCTCCCAGGTCTTTAGCATGCATTTAGGGCATTTTAGTTCATATTTTGGCATCCCAATGGAATGAGACCTAAGTTTCATGGAAAATGGGACCTAGGAGGACCCCTTGAACTATACCCTACCTAAAATAGGGGGGGAGGACTTGGGTGCCCATGCCCTAGTCCTGCCCTATTTTAGGCCAGCCCTAATTTCTGGGTGTCAGTTTATGACCGTTAGTTGGTCCTTTTGCCAACACGGTAAAGTTTGATTTTTAAAATCTTGGTAGGAATGCTTGCAGGTGCATATATAAGCATGTGTAGGCATTCATTTGTAAACTAGATGATTATTGTGAATTCTAGGCATTCTCAAGGTGATTCAAGGCTTTCTATTGTGTTGCAAGAGTAGACTTGTATGTTTTGTGTGTTGATATTTAGAGATTTGAGAATCAATCTCCTCATGGTATAAATAGCATCTTCCTCCATGAGAACTTCACTACAAGGTGACATATCATTGTGTTTTTATCATTGATTCCTTTAGTTTTTGCCTCTGCCTCATAAGGGCACGCACTCTTTGTCTGACAATGGTGTTTAGAGACTTAAGTGTCCTCCGGGGCTTGATTGAGGCAAGCCTCTAAACACCACAACCCCCAAACCAAGTCTTGTGATTGTAGGTTATAAATGTTGTATCTGGAAAAAGTGGAGTTACAGGAAGGCTTGGAAGGCATCAAGGATTCAGGATCTGAAGAAAAGTTAGACAAAGGAGCACTTCCAGGACTAGGGCACCCACAATAGTGTCCTCTGTAGACAGATTTTAGGAAACAGAAGTTACAAGGCTGATCAGTGTCGGAAGGAGGTCTAGATTCCCTAAAAAAGAAAGTACCTTGGACTTGGGTGCCCACACCTTAGTCCCCAACTATTCCACCTCAGAACCCTGAAAACAGGTATTCTATGATTTGTTATTTTACTCCTGTCTGTAAGAGCTTTTTCTGTTATTCGTCAATTTGTTGTCGTATTTACATAATTAGGGTTATAATGGTTAATTAGACATAAGACAAGGAAAATTAATAATTAAATTCCCTAATCCAAGTTTCCCTAAATCTACAAGTGACCTAGGGTATGATAGTACTCACCACTCGACCCTAGATCCTTCAATGTTAGGGTGAAAGGAGGATTTTAACATCTAAACAATAAAAGATTAATAAAATCCAATTTTACCCTAAACATAAACAATGAGAGAGAACTTGAGAGATAGATTATCACTCTCAGACATGATCCATAAATTGCAAATGAGTATAAGGAGAAGTTCAAGATAAGCTCAGCTAAACTTGAAGCACTAATTGAAGAATAGAAAAAGGATGATGACAAGCATGATCTTAGATATGAGAAAGGTGAAAGCTCCAGATCTAAACAAAGAAATTTTCAACCAAAGTATAAAAGAAATAGAACTAGAAAACCTCTAGTAAGATAGCCTAATCCTCAAAGATATCCATCATTCAATGGTAATTGTTTCAATTGCAATAAATTTGGTCATAGAGCTACTCAGTGCAGAAGCAGAGTAAATCAAAATAATTTATCCTTCTTGGCTCAATGCTTCAAGTGTAAGAGGTATGGTCATAGATCAAATGAATGTAGAAGTATGATAATGAATAATGCTAACAATAGAGGAATTAGCAATTCTTTCAATGGTTACTATTTTGTTTGCAATGGGTTTGGACACATGGCTAATCAGTGTAGATCAAGAGGAAATCAAGTTTATAAGAAAATAAATGTTGTGTTCTTTAACTGCAATAAATCTAGTCATACTGCAAGATTCTACAGAAGTAGGAACAATGGAAGAAAAGGTCCGGTAAATAGAAAATCGGATGAGCAAAAACAAGATAGAGACAAAAGAAAAATTGATATGAATGAGATACAGAGTGAAATGAACAAGATTTGGGTAAAGAAAGATACAATAAACAATGGTGATGGGTCTGCACTGGAATCAGGTGCTGACAATTCCTCCAGGAGTTAAGTCAGGACCTTTGGCTCAGGGGGAGCTACATTGAACATGAAATTCCCCCATTCAGTAAGTGGGTGCCTGAATCTAGCACAATAAAAGAGAATATTTTGAATTGGTTCAGAACCTTTGGAAGGATTTTTGGAAGAAAAGATATTGATATGAAAACTTGCGAAGTGACTCATGAAGAATTGTCAAAAACAGAGTAACTAGATATAGTTAGGCCAACGCATTTATTACAATGCCAAATTAGGTTTTGCAAAAGATAAAAGGTCACTTGGTCACTCATTTGAATCACTTTGCATTTAGAGGAAACAAGAAGAAGAGCATTCAAACTACAAATCCAGAGACTGAGGCACAAAGAGCAAATTCAACTAGCAACTGATCAACCCTAACCCCATGAAATAAAAAGGTACCTCTCTGTAAAGCTTTGAATCTGAAATCTGTTGAGATGGTTACTCCTCATTTTGTTGACATTACTGAAAGGCCTCGACCCAAATTTAAGAAGCATCCTCACAAATCAATAGAAGTCGACCTGTTAGGTGCTTTTTCAAGTGTTCCGTATGGTGTGCTGCATATTGAAGACATTAGGGCTTATATTCATGAAAACATAGATGAATTTGGAGATTCAGGGTATGTAGACTTGTTTGAGAAACAACTCAGGGATGAAAATCATGAACTTAAACCCGAGTATAAGGCACTATAGGATAAACACTTTATTCAGATTATGGGGTTTCCAACATTTGATGAGGATGAATGGGTTCGGTATGTTTTGAGTCAGATGCATGATAAATTCATTTGGTTGTTAAAACCATTCAAGATTACCAAGGATGCTATCAGAATTGTAACTAGGTTAAACTCAACCAGAGGATTTCCCATGCTGAAAGCCGTGAAAAACTAGACAGTGACTGATGCTACTGGTGCCAAGTTTGACATAAGGGCAATGATCATTAATGATATTATAGAACCGAATGTCAAATTCACCTCCATGGTGATTGGTTACAAGATTTACCACTCGAGTAGAGAAAATTCTATTTTCGGAACAACCATATATGTTGCATACAATATGCTAAAGGAAAATACTGATTATGACTTGTGTGAATTACTACATAATCAACTGATTGAAAATTTAAACAAAATCAAGAAAGATAAGAAAACACTTTCAAGTATGGTATATTAGTTCTATGTCTATTCTTTTACTTTATGAATGAGGTACCTGGGGTAAAAGGTGTACATTGGACTAAGGATGAGCCAGTTGCCATTCAGATCAGAGATCATCTTCGCAGCATTAGTGATTGCAAAGCTTAGAAAATTGCAATATGGGGTTACTTCAAGAATTTTCAGAGTATGATGCACTTAAGGGAAAGAATCTCTAAATCAATTGTTGAGAAGTACAAAAATGAAATATGCTTCATGGTTGATATTGATCAGTGTCTAATGGAAGCAGTGGAACCCAAAACTGCTTGGATCATGCCCATGGGATATGAAGTAGTTGAAAAAATCTTGAATATGTATGCTCAACATCTTCTAAAAAAGCCTTTAAGACACAATGGTTGAAAGATTTGGAACTTATGAGGAGCTGAATTTAAAACTACATACTAAGTTCAGAGAACCTGAAACCAATAGGAAAGTAAGAAAAGAAGTTGAGTAGTTAGCTAAAAATCTGAGCCTAACTAAGAAGGCTATGAGGAAACTCAGAGAAAGGACTGAATAGGTTGAGAAAGAGAAACAATATAAGAAACAAATAGATGCTTTGGTGGAACTCTCTTCCACTTCACAAACTACTAGGAGCTTTGTTGCTGCCCCTATTCCTTCTAAGACTACAAAACTGGAAGCAAAATCATATAGAAAATGGGAGAAAAGGAAGAAAAGAAAAGCATCCCAAACCTATGAAAGCATAAGAGAAGAAGAAGATACAAATTCTGACATTGAAATCAAGGAAATAAAGGCCACTGGAACAAAAGCTGCAAAAGTAACCAAAGAAAAGTCCTCCGGAAGCAAAAGGGCTAGTAAAAGGCAAAAGATAGAAGCATATGAGGAATATGTTGAGAAGCCCACACTTTCCCTAGAGGATGTGATAAAGTTAGTCATTGTAGATGGTAATCTAAAACCATGATTGAATTCTATGATGAATACAATGATGTGGATACAAGGGTGTTGGAGGAAGCAACTGTCAGATATCTCAACATCTACAAGGAACTGATTGAGATAACTTTTGAGTTGCCACAAAGTCTGGCAAATATTTTGGAGTTGAGAAAAGAAAATGCCAAGAGCAAGGAGATGAAGATCAAGGAACATGAGCTAATAAATTTGTATCCTCAGATTTCACTTGATCAAATAGATATGATATTCAAGGAAGTCAAAGATGACTTTAAAAGAAAAAAGAGAATAAACAAAATCATGCTTGGAGAAACAAGTGAAATTGTTAAAGAAACTCAAGAAATTCTTTTGAAAGCATTGAAAAAGCACAATTTTCCCAGTCACAAAAGAATTTCCGGATGGTGAAGAAGAGAACATCATTGAGCAGCAATCTGAGTTGGGCGAAGCCTCTAATCTGAAAGTGGAAAAAGTAAATCAGGATGATACAAAAATGATGGATAAAGTAGTTGATGCAAGAGATACTCCTAATCCACCTGACTCGTCAGGAAAAGAAAATATTACTACTTCACAGAGCCCTCTGGATTAGGTAGCAAGTGGTGAACAAATAGGAAAGAGTCCCTCTGTAGAGATCATAGAGAAAAGTAAAGTAGAGAAAGAGGAAGAAAAAGGAATGAAAGATAAAGCAAAAGAAGATGGTGCAAATGTTGAAGCACCTAAAGTGGATACTAAGAAATCTAATGAACAAAAGGATGGTTCAGAAAATGTTGTAAGAGATACTGCAGATGCAGTGAAAAGTCTTCTTGAAAAAGAGATGATTGAGCTTGATGAGCTAGAACTACTCCAAGGTCTAGCCAATCTAGATGCTCTCTCTCCAATTCAATTGATGAAAATTGCATCATTCACCCAAGTAAAGGCTAGAGAAAAGATGTTAAAGTTCCACATGGAGGACAATGAGCTACTGGGGCTTGCAACTAGGATTTTGGAAAAATTAATGCCTTCCTACCAAAAGAGTCCATCTGATTCCCCCTCCAGACATCTAAAAAATCTTTTAAGTTCTGTAAATACTCATTTTGAGTCCTTTAAGAAGTCTACAGAGACAAAAGTTAGAAATGAGTTTTTGGATAAGAGATTTAGTGAAATTAAGAGTCTAATAGGGTATGATAGGACTATACTTGCTACCAGTATAAAGAGTGTTCAAAATGCTCTAAGTGATGGAAGTGATGTATATAAATTTTGTCTATCTTGGCCTAAAGTAAATGAGGATATTGAGAGAAGATAAAGGAACAAGAACTAAAATTGTCAAATTTGTCCAATAATTTTGATCCTCTAACTATTTCACCCATAAGTCAGGAATGTCAAGTAATTAGCTTGACTGATGAGATAAAGAGACTTGTTAAAGAGAAAAGCAACATTATGAAGAGAATGTGTGAGCTCTGAGGATTGATTGCCCCTAAGTTAGAGACAATGTATAATGCCCTATCTGAAGCTCAGACTGTAGTTTAGACTAGTGATCCATCAGATCTATCAAAGGTAGAAGCATATTCATTTTTGTTGAGTGGGCACATCTCAATTTTGGATGGAATGAAGAGTACTTGGGCCTCTGAACTTGTGTAAATAGAAACCATCTTTGTAGACATTTTCAAGTTTATGTAAATAGAACTTAATGATTAATTGTACATATGCCGCATAATATACGGAATTTCTGGAGAATTTTGGCTTGAGACCCCACCGTTTGCCATTAATGTCAAAGGGGGAGTGAAGAGTAGTGAAAAATGAGGAATCTAGCAAAGGGGAAGCTTTAGAACTAATATAGAAGCACAAGTGTATAGAGTAAGGGGGAGCTACATTAGAGCTAGATTAGACACTTAGTCATTTTTCACTAAGTGTTGCCATCAATGCCAAAGGGGGAGATTGTTGGCAAGAGACATTGCTTTTCATTGATAGGTGTTGTCATTGATGGCAACTAAGATCATCCCAATCATTTGCATAACACAATTTGTTCACAATGGAAGTCAGAATTAGAATTTGTCTAAGTCTAGGCAGTTAGGAACAGAGCAGGTGACAGGGTCCGATATCTAGGTCTGGATCTCTCCAGTGGAAAGGCATGGTTTGTTGGAGCTCTGATGTAGTTGTAAGTATTGTCAAGACACTCTAAATCTAGAGTTTTGTCCTCTGGAGATGGACTCAAAAGATATTAGCTTCTGAGTACTAGGTTTCAGTTTGATAGAACAGATAGAAAAAGAACAGGCCGACCTTGTGAATGATCTTAATTCTGGATGCATAGAAGTTGTTTATTGGGAAATTGGTTATTATAAGTGATGGCAGCTTACATGATTGATAATTTGTGAGTGTGATTTTTGGTCCGCATCTCATATTATGTATGGATCTAGCTGACAGAGCAAAGTACTCGACAAAGTTCTAAATGTTCTTAAAGATGACTGGTAAAATGATTGTAGATCATGTTGCAGATATATATATCTAATGGAATTGGATGATTTTGGTGTGTGTGTGTGTGTTGTGACCATGGTGTAATTATGAAAAGAATAGAGATCAGAAGTTCAAATGCTAGGAGAGCAGTAAGAGGAGCAAAGTAAGGACGAAATGTGTCAAGTCATTTTTCTATGCTTAACCGGAACTGAACTCTAGCATTGATAGATGCTAAATATCAGTTCAAATTTATTGTAACTCTCTTCCTAGAGGAAGTGAACCTTCCTTTGAGTAGTGAACACTAGGTAGTGAGCCCGAATGCATGTGCATTCCCCATTGTAATACTTTTAAAAGAGTAAAATCTTTGTGGGTTAACCCCCACCATGGGTTTTCCCTTAACCAAGTTTCCACATCAAAAATCTTGGTGTCAAGTGTGTTATTTATGTTTGTGCTCATGTGTTATTGATTAATACTAAAATGTTTATGTTGATGCTTAAAATTGCACTGATTCCAACACCAACATGGGAAGTTTCAGGAATATGGGACTTGCAACCTGAAACAACCTCCAGATTTTTAAAGAAGCTGGCTCTTCTTTATCTCGAATGCATTTTGGGGAAAAGGGTAGAAACTGAATAGAATTACAAATGCAATGAAATCAAATCTAACTATGGTGATGCGCCTGAATATGATTTGTTTCTTACTACCAAGCACAGTGAAACTATCTTCAAGATTCAATTATATTAAAGAGCAAATTCTGAATGATTAATATAACAGATAAAACAAATAGAATCAAAGGCTCACAACCAGACAATTTTGCAATGACATAGGAAATATCAGCAAAGGCACAGAACTCTATCTTTCTCATTAATTTCCCAGCAATATAAGAGGCACAGATACATGCACAGTTATGATTACTTTCTAAATCAAGAAAATAAACTAAAGGCAAAATGATATTACTGGTCACAACAAAAAGTCTCAAACTCTCTTGAATCTCTGATAACAATCTCTATGAAAAATCTCTCTATCTGAATAAATCTAGATCCTACCCTACTATCATTGTTACATATTTATAACATAAGATCGGCCCATAGATTGCATGCACGATCAAATCCCAACAGTCTAACCGAAATGGAGCTTAACTAGAAGTGTCTAACAGAAAATATTTCTTAGATTTGCAAATAGTTCCAATAACTGAAAGTTCATTAGCTGTGACACTATACATGCGGCGCGTCCCCTCTAGTTAGGAAAAGACACTTGGCGGCTTCCGCATATTTGAAACAAAAAACTCGTAACAGATGGCAGCGTCTACGTGCATCACTTGAAACTGCTTTCATTCCTCAGGAGACATAAAAAATCAACACTTGGCGATATCCGCAGCAACTACAACTCTGTTACTTTATGAAAAATGGGACCCACAGCACTTACTGCTCGATAGCTTTCAAAAAGGCAACTGGGACAGGTGGCGCCCTCTACGCTCTCAACAAACTGGTACGTGGCATCTTCCGCTATCTTCTTTGAAACTGTAGGAACCTTTTGAGAGTACCGCGAAAGATGACACATGGCGGTATCCACCTTACTTAACACTTTCTGGGAACTTACGCGGAGATCGACACTTGTCGCCATCTGCATCAATGATGAAACATATATAATCATTAGAAAAAAGGAGCAACAGCTTTTATCCTGGGACCCACCTTCACCACATGGTACAATCTGCATCAATGAACCTTCACACCAGGACCCACCAGTATTAATTACTATGCATCAGAGAATACTAATACAAATACGCGGAAGCTGATAGATGGAAAACTCTGCGGCACTTAGAAAAATACACATGGAAAGCTCCGCTGCACTATGAGACTTTGTAACTGTGTCTCGACAGGCGACACTTGGCAACGTCTGCTTCATTTAGATGCTACAAGACTATGGCCCACCACTATTAATACCAACTGCAAAACATAAGAACCAACCCGTGGGGCTGACACATGGCAAGCTCCACTACAACTACACAGGACACATGGTGCCTTCTGCGCTCCCACAGAAACTCTTAAGGAAGCTTAGAAACTCAAGCGAAAAATGGACACTTGTCGCATTCCACACTCACTGAGAAACTTAGAAATAGGGACGCACCAGACTTCCTTAGAAACATTATAATGGGTCTTAAAACTTAACGTGGATGCTGACACTTGTTGCACTCTGCTTTAATATAAAAGGACACGCGGCCTCTGCTGTGATAGTCTGAGACTTCGACAAAAGAAAAACAATGAAACTCGTAGAAGTAAAATTGGGACATGCACAACCGCGCTGATGCACTACAACTGAAATAAAAATGTAGAGTATTTTACTCTACAGTTCTTGGCGACCCCGAGGACTTTTGAGCCTGCTCAAAAAGAATCCAAAATTGTAGCAAAAGAATGAGTTTTTAAAATACAATAAGGATTATAGATTCTGCAAAGCTACCTAATAAACGGCCCATTCTAAATTGGAAAGACCCTGCTTATTCTGCAAATCCTGGTAAGCAAAATCAAGGTTTATAATGTCCTTGTGAGAGAAAGCCTGCAAAATTTGAACCGTAGCCTTCAACTGAAACTCTAGTTGGGCCATTGGGATTAGGACATCTTCCACTTCTTGCAGTGATGAAGAATCTGTTAAACCCTGGAAAACTGACTGATCATTCTACCTGGTTAACAGTAAAGATTTGATTTCATCAATCATTAACACAGTGTTGTGGCCCAATTTTACTAGATCTTCTATATGCTTTTTCATATCTTTGACTTCTGCTTTGACAACATCCATGAGCTCATGGCACTTGGTAGCAGCTGAATTACAACTGAGAACTTCATTCACCTTCTTTGCTGCTATCATCTTGTCATTAATCCCTACTGCTGATAAGATTTCATCTGTTGTGTCATAGAGTTTCTTGAGCAATAGGTGAGATTCAGATACTCTAAGGGATATAGTGGATAGAGTAGCTTGAACTGAAGTTTCCACCTTTTCACACAATTGCTGGGCATTTAGCAGGAATGTCAAGGAGGGTCTGAGTTGAATAATTTCTTTAGATATCCTTTTCCACACTGATATAGATAGCTCCTTGACAAGGTTTAGAACTCCAGCATTCTTAGGCCTATTAGCCAATTCAAGTGTCAACTATTTTGTTGTTTGTTGCTTAGCTTGGAATTGGTCCTATATTGCAGCAGCAACATTTTGCTCAGTCAGCAACATTTGCTGAGATTGTATAGATTGTTGCATCTTTTATTGATATCTCTTCTCTAATGTGGCCTTTTCCTGCCTCAAAACATTTACAATAGCTTTCTCCTGTGCCAGCTCCATCTTTAGAGAAGCATTTTGTGCCACTGTCACTTGATGAATTTGACAAGAAATAGTATTTTGCAATTGCTTGTTTAGATTCTCTATTTCACCATTCTTGGATTTTAGTTCTATAGCGAGGTTGCTACTATTTGTCTTTGATTGGGTCAGATCAGCTTCTACCTTCTACAACTTCTTAGATACTTTCAAATAATCATTTTCTACAACAGAAGTGGTTTCATTAAGCAGCTTGACCCTGTCTTGTGGTCTGAATGGTGACATATCCATAGCTACTACACTCGTTGTGAAATCCTATGGTTGCATCTGCTCATTTGGCTTAACCACATTTGGTGACAAATGTGTTACAGTCAGCTGCTGCTGAATTGGGTCAAAGAGTGACCTCATGTGTGGCGCAACTAGACTTTTATTTTCTTTCTTTCTTTTCTTGTCCATCCGGGCTTCCCTGGCTTTCTTAGTTGTATCAACTTGAGCTTGGAAGGTAGGGGGAGAGGCAATATAACCACCAGCAAAAGGATGTCCTTGTGGTAAACCATAGGGAATAGCCAAATGTTGGCTAGGAGAAATTTGGGGAGGGACTCTTTTAGGAACTGAAGGGGAAAAGGAGGGTAATGTGGTGGCCTATGGTGACATGGCTAGAGGATTAACAGGTGGGGTAGGTGTAGATATTAGTACAACAGAGGTGGCAGGGGATATTGTTATTGGGCCAGTTGGGATTGCCACCCCTATAGTAGAAGAAAGAGACTGAGAAGAAAAGGGAGAAGAAATAGTTACCTGAGGAGCAACAGATGTGGCTAGTAGTTGCTTCTGTGATGGCTTTGCCTCTTCATCTGAATCTGGTGGCAGGTTTAGTTTCCTATGTTTCCTTGGCTTTCCTCTGTTTCCTCTGTTTCCTTCTCTACTACATTTACCACTACTGATGGTGGTAATGATACAAAACTGGAAACCCCAGTGGCTGAAAATGATGGAGTCTCTCCAAGTGCTAATGACATGACATCCTTTTGCTTCTCTAGAGTACTAAGAGATTAGGACCAGGGGGAAATAGGGGCATGTGATGAGGATTGTCCTGTAGCTTGTACTGCATGAGTGGACTCAGCCTCCTCTTCAGACTCCTCATCCTTCCTATGGATTCTTCTTGTATCAGGGCTAGAAACTAGAGAGTGGTGCCACTTGTCCCAAATGGACTCCCATTTTTTGTCTGTGTCAACCTTGCCAAAAGAGTGATTCAACTCAAATATTTCTTGCCTGTACTTCCAATATGCCTCTATTTTGTCTGGTTTCCATTCCCTATCTTTTAATAAAGCTTTCTTCAATCCAGTGCCCATTATGATCTTAGGGTCATAGGCCCTTCGTTTATCATAAAAGGTTTCCCATGGCCTGGGCCGCTCAAAAGGTAAGTCTGTCAATTCTACATATAGATCAGGGGTATCTTCCTTAGGGTTTCTTTTGTCTTCCCAAAAAGGATGACCCTCATGAGCAGTTTTAGCCCCAACATTGTTGCTTTTAACCCAAAAGGCTATGAAATTGCTCGGGTCGTATCTCCATTTGTCTTTGATGAGAAGGAAACCCAAGGCACCAAGCTTTCTTAGCAACAGGAGCTCTGCATCCTAAATCTCTAGGGCCATATTCTTTCTGACCCAGGGAATGTCATACATTTTCTTCTTCTTCTTCTTTGTGCCATACACATTATCAACCACGGATACTTGTCGGGCCACCTCCAGAAACACTACCCTAGGAGTCAAGACCTTAGGAAGCAGCATGGGTTCATCATTGAAGCCATGGACCCTAATGATGGTATTTTGGGCCCCAAAGTAGTAGTCACATGAGATTGGGCAATTGGTCATGAAACCCTTGATGCTAGGTGTCAACCTATTTTCTACAGGTTCAGGGTTTAAATGACAAAAGGCAGGGGCAACAAAAAGCTCCCAGAACTCATAGGGATCTAACGCCTCAGATAATACATGTGTCCATGCTGGCACAGGGATAGTTCTATTATGCCCAAAATCTAGGTTGTACATGTTTAGTTGCATATATTGTGAAAAGATACTAGGGTTTTGATATAGCATAAGGTGAAACAGATAAGCAGAATACCTAAAAACCCCCTTAGTCTTGAAATGGGTGAGTTGATCGACCATTGAATAAGCCAGCTGCTCTAAGAAATCTAGTCGAAACTCCTGCGACTTGTCTACAGTCTTCAGTCTGAATAAAATGGCAATTTGCCAGTTGTAGACTGTGATATCCTCCTTCATTCCAAAGATGAAAGCCATCATAGACAGTGCCTCTTGACTGGCCTACACAAATTGTGCCCTTCCTGTAGGCAATATGGGCATCTGTGTATTCTCCTCATCCAACTGCAATTCTGAATTGAGAAACCTTAGCTGATTATGGACATTTGCCCAAGTTTTCTGCATTTTGGCGATAGTGGGGAATGTGGCCGTTCGATCATGGGACAGGGCAAGCATGTCTCTTATGGCTTTAGGTGTAATTTGTATCATAAAGGAGCCCCATTGAATAGTGCCTGAAGGTGCACGAAACAATTCTGCACACAAATCAATTAGGTCTGGACACGAATGCACTGTAGGGACTATGAATTGTGCCAACCTTGAAGTCCAAATCCTCATTCTGAAAGTCTCAGACTGTCTGACTTTTGCTTTTAGGATACATCTCTGATGTGCCCCTTCACAGAGCATCTTGGTAGATTTCTGAAGGGCTGGGTCGAAAACATTATCTTTGAAATCCTTAACCTTTTCTGGGTCAACAGAAAGACCCAACTCAGGAACCCTCATCCTTGGATAGGTTCTCTTTGGCTTTGCAGGCACTGAGGCATACGATTTGCTATTTAGGAGTCTATCTCTTGATTCATATATGCCAAGTCCCTCTGAAGAAGACTGCGCTTCGGCCATGGTTGTTTCTGCAGGGAGAATGTAAGTGTTTCAACACAACAACAGACAAAAACTGCGCAATAAATGACACACGGCCAAAAGCTCCTGCGAGGAATGAAAATTTGTAGAGGATCACCAAGGAAATGATGCAGGGAGACTTGGCAAAAATGAGAGATACAATTTAAGGTTTAACTCCTATTAATGGGGCTTTAATGACACATTGAGTCTCATAAATGGCATTTACGCCAAAGAAACTGTTAGTGTATCTTATGAAATCTGCACAGGACAGCGTGTCAGACACTTCATGAAAGTGGTTGCGTAAAGTGGTACTTTCAAGAATTTTGGGGATTGGGGACAACCTTAGTGAATGAGAGGATTCCAAAAAGAGAAGAGGCTTGTGCTTCCGCCACGTGTTCATAGAACACTTATTTAAAAGGAAAGCAGGAAAAAGAAGTGGGAAAACAAGAAAGGGAAACTAGCTAACTATAGTACATAGGAGACACTGCTTAATTGAAATGTTTCAGGTAGATCCCATTCATAGGAATCTCTTTAGGTTCTCCCTCCATTGTTTCAAGTTTGAAAGAATTTTGTTGCTTACATGAATGAATCTTATAGGGGCCAGTCCACAATGACTCAAATTTGCTATGACGACCCGGCTTGGCAGCTCTCTCGTCTTCTTATCAAAACATTCTTTGATTATCTTCTGATGTTTCATTAATGATTCATGTGCTCTTTCTCTTTTTTCTTGTACTTTGAGGAGCTCAGCAAGTTGGACCTGCATGGGACCATTTTCCTTAACCTCAATTTGTTTCAACAATTGTAGAGCAGGGATCTCTAGGCTCAAGGGCATTACTGCTGGCTTACCATAGACCAATTCATATGGGGACATCTTTGTGACTTGCTTAATTCTGTCAGCCCATAGTGCGATGTTAAGCACTTTATACCACTCTTTATGATGATCAGCCCCTATTCTTTTAATGAGTCTAATCAAGTTCTTATTAGTAGACTCTGCCAGACCATTACCCTGAGGGTAATAATTTGAAGAAGTTTTTAAATAGATTCCATATTTCAATGCAAAGTCAGATATGTTTGCCCCTAAAAATGCCTTAGCATTATCTGAAATTATGGTACGAGGAGGCCCAAAATGAGCAGTAATACCCTCCAGAAAGTCTAAGATCACATTTTCTATTGCTTCTTTAAGTGGCACTGCCTCACTCCATCTAGTAAAGTAATCAGTAGCTGTAAGGATCCATTTGTGTCCCATACTTGACATTGGACTGATCATTCCAATGAAGTCTAGACCCCATTGGGCAAAGGGTTCATCTATAATTATAGGGCTTAGGGGCATTGCTGCATTTCTTCTTTTTCCTATATAGAACTGACAAGACTGACACTCTTTGACTAGCTGATAACAATCTGTGAATAAAGTGGGCCAGAAGTATCCTGCTTGAGTTATTTTTATTGCAATAGTTCTTGCAGAAAAGTGTCCACCTGAGGCTCCATGATGCATTTCATGTAGTATTCTTTGGGCTTCATCCTTCTTTATACATCTTAGAAGTATACCATCAGCATTTCTTCTAAAAAGAACATGGTCAATTAATACAAAATATGACCCTTGCTGTCTATAATACCTTCTCTTATCATGACAGAGTCCATTTGGGAAAATCCCATGTTTCATAAAATGAATCCTATTTGTGACCTAGGAGTTCTGATCAATCTCTTGGATTTTCAACACATTCTCATTTTCTGTTTCTTCAATTATCATTTTCTCCATGTCTTGGGCCATGTATTGGCACAGTCCCTTGCCCCTGACTAGCTTAGTGGGTCTGACCTCTACATCATACTCAAGGATCTTTGTTATCTAGTTTGCTCTTTTCTCAGTGATCTCACCCTCCATAATGTATTCCCTCACACTAGGATGAGCCACTAATATTAGGATTTTATTCCCTGTGACCATGTGTTTGAATTTTTTAAGAGCCTTGACCATGGCATATGCCTATTTCTCTACAAAATTATATCTGGCTTCATATTCCCTGAGTGTTCTGGAGAAAAAGGCTATTGGGTGCTCTCCTTCTTGCTGGTTATCTTTCTGAGTCAAAACAACAGCAACACTAAACTCACCACCATACACACACATTATAAAAGACTTAGAAAAGTCTGGGTTTCTCAATACTGGGGCTGCAAAAATGGCTTTCTTAATTTCCTCAAAAGCCTGTCTCCCTTCTACAGTCCACTTGAAAACCAAATCCTTCTTTAACATCAATGTCATAGGTATAATCATTCCTACAAAGTCAGATATGAACCAGCTGAAAAAATTTATCTTCCCCAGGAAGGACTAAATAGCCTTCTTATTAACCGGCAGAGACAAGTTCATTATAGCAGTGACTCTTTCTAGATCAATAGAGACTCCATCCTTTGACACTATATGTCCCAGTAGTTTGCCTTGAGGCATTGCAAAGATGCACTTCTTGGGATTCAAGGATATTCTGAACTCTTGACACTTTTTAAAAACAACTTCTAGAAGATCAAAATGATCAACAACATTCTTGGAGAAAATAGTGAGATCATCAAGATAAATCAGAATGATTTTATTTATGAGCTCTCCAAATGCTACATCCATTGCTCTTTGAAAAGTGGCTCTAGCATTTGAAAGGCCAAATGGCATCTTGGCATATGCAAATGTTCCCCATTTGGTAGTAAATGCAATCTTGTGTTGGTCTTCATCAGCCAACCAAATCTAATTGTATCCAGAGAAACCATCTAGCAAGGAAAATCTCTCTGATCCAACCATAGTCTGTAAAATCTATTCCATAGAGGGTAGGGGATAATGATCCTTTAAGGATGCTCTGTTCAAATCTATGAAGTCTACACAGAGCCTTATGTCACCATTCTTTTTTCTGACTGGCACTAGATTGGATACCTAGGTTGCGTGTTTAATTGGAAACATTATTTTAGATTCAAAAAGTTTCTGCAACTCATCCACCATTAGAGGTTCAATCCTTGGATTCACTGGCCTTTGCTTCTATCTGACTGGCTTAGATCCTTCAGTCAATTCTATGGTGTGCTGAATGATGTCTCTGTTATAACCATGAAGGTCTTCATAGGTCCAGGCAATCACTCTATCATATCTTTCACACAAATCAATTAGTCTTTCCTTTTCCTCTGGGGTTGTGGAGTTTCCAATTTTCAACTTCCTTCCTTCAGTAACCTAGATTTCAGAATAATCTGCTTTATTTGCTTGAAACCTTTTCTTTTCCAGGCTTACATCTTCTAGGTCAAATAAGTTTTCTAAGGTAATTAGTCCTCTAGGGAGCTTATTTGACTTTAACTGAATAATTTGGTCCTCATATGCTTCTTCAATTTTGGGTTGCAATTGATCAGCAAACTCCCCTGACTGTTGCAAAAATGAGAGTACCTGAAAATCATTTTCAAAGACTTGCCAATTTTCATCATTGTCTGGGATAGTTGGCCTTACTATAACTTTGACTAACTCATTGTTGACTAATAGATCAGTTGTTGGGTCAAACTGTGAGCCAATCTGTGCCATCCTATCAGGTTCAGAATTTTGGGTTCTAGGGATTACTTCAATATTGAAAGCTTCAAAATCATCTATTAAGTCCCAAATCCTATGTCTATAAGATCTCATCCTTACATTCTTGGCTACTGCCTTTTCTCTGATTTGTTTCACCACTAGTTCTGAATCTCCTTTTACTATTAGATTCTTTATGTTGCAAGTATGAGGATAACCAGTGTTGTCATTGATGTCAACATACTCATATTGCATTAATGAGAAAGGATTGGATGAGCTGTGTGTTGAGGATATTGAGGAAATTAGTCTCAATCAGGAACAGTGAAGAATAGTGATGACATTAAGGTAAAAGTCCAAGATAAGGTGAATATCAGAGGATGCGGTTTAAAGGGTTTGTAGATATGAGTCTTGAGATGCTCCAGTCAAGATTTCAGAGGTCCGCATGAATATCTGAATAAGTTATGGTCGCTCAAGTAGAACCGGTTCTGACAGATGTTCAGTGGTGACAGATTATCACAGATTGGTCCAGTGAGCTCCAGACTTGCATTATCTCATCCTGCGGATTGGAGGGAGTGTTGAAGAAGTCCATATGAAGTAACAAATAGATTTGTTCATGGTTTGGAGCTCCAAAAGCACCTTTTTCATTATGACAGTAATGACAGACTGTGTTCTTGAAGTTTCAGATGAAGAAGAGAAGAATTCCAGTAAGCTGATAAAATGCGGATGTTCTTGATGACTCAGGAAAGGTTTTAGTGATCCTTGGATTGTATACAGTTCTTATTGGTAGTTCGCATTGAAGTTTGAGTTTGCATTTGAAGAATAACCATGGATATTGGTGTTCTTCCTAAGATAGGCCGACCGAATGTATTACACGTCTTGCGAATGATCTCATAGGTGTTTGCCGACTTAGAAGATTGTTCCAAGGTCAATGCCTTGTATAAATAAGGGATTGTGAATTCATTTTGAAGTGTGTCTTGGTGTGGATGAGTGTGGCATAGCAAAGAAGAGCGAAAGGCAGAGTAGGAGTTTTCGGGCTTAAATGGAACTGATCCAGGCATGGTAAAGATGTCATTCTCCAGTTCAAGTTTGTAATACTTGTTACTTTGTAGACAATGTGTCTCTTGTAGGCAGTGTGCCTCTTGTGAGCAGTGTGCTCAGGCAGTGAGCCCTAATTGGCATGTGCCATCTATTTTTCTTATTCTTCTAATAGAGAATAATACTTGGGTTAATCACCATGTGGTTTTTCCCTTGACCAGGTTTTCCACATCAAAATCTTGGTGTCTCATGTGTTGATGTGTATCTGCTCTGGTGTTTATGCTTTATGCTTTCATGAGTGATTAATTGATATGCTACTAAATAACAAAGAGGATTTTAGTGTTTGAATTAAAAGCAAGTTTTGTACAATTGATTCACCCCCCCTTTCAGTTGTGTGCCCTAAATCTAACACTTTACTCCTTTGTTCTTGGCCAACATGAATCCATGCACCAAGGATTCATACTCAGCATCATTACTGGTATAGGCAAATTGGAAACGGATGGCTCTTAAAATTTTCTCACCATTTGGAGCAGCAAGACAAATTCCTACTCCAGCACCATTCTTACTCCTAGCCCCATCAAAATTTAGAGTCCAGATTTCTGAGTCCTTTTTAGATTCTTGAGTCTGTGGAGTTTCATCCTTTAAGACATTTGAGATTTCATGGTCTTCATCAAATATGACATAAGTGCCCAAACCAGTAGAGTCATAGTTCCCATAGGGATCACTTTGCATCATAGTCAATAACTAGTTATTTTCCTCCTCTTGTTGGTCATATTCAGTCCAATCCCCTAACTCTTCAACAAAGATCCTTTCTTCTTTATTCAGCATAGCATGAGCTGCTTCTAATTTTGGGGTTGGTTTATTTGTGATGTGATCCTTAGATAATGACTCAGATAGTATCTTCATTTTTGTCCCATATTTGGTCCTTAGATTGAGGTGAGACCAGTCAAGTGACATATAACCTTCTATCTTGGCTGTAAAATCTCTAGATAGACATAAACCAAAAATAGGAGGAATATCTATGACTACCACATCTTGATTTACAATTATATTTGGGCAAGTATACAATTGCAATGGGAGTTGTTTAATTTTCCCTATTGTTTGCACTGATTTCCCATCCAACTGTATAACTCCTCTAGTAAGTGGCTCATACTTTATTTTTAAAGCATCTGCTATTTGTTTAGGCATTACTGTAGTACTAGCCCCAGAATCTATCATTGCATTATGTAACAGTTTCTTCCCAACTATCAAAGTCAAATAAAAGGGCTCTGGTTTGGATTTGCCTACCTCTGATGCATTGTTCAATAGGGCTGTTGTTTGTAGAGGTACAGTACCTTTGAGTTGCAGCTTTTCTTTATTAGCAGGTCCTCCTTTAGCACTAGTATGTTTAGGCATTTCTTGGCCTTGCAGGGCTTCTTGCAATAGTGTCTTCTGCTCTGGAATAGCTAGCATGTCCTAGATTGATACATGTGCTGGAGTTCTTTTGAGCTGATCCACCATGTTCACAGGTCCTAATGCTTGGGTCTTTGAATAATAAGGATACCTTGCTTTTTCTTGAAACTATCCAGGAGCTACTTGATTCTGCATAGGCTGGGGTATTTCTTGTCTAGCAGCTGTGTTTTGATGACCTTGAAATGGAGGGGTCCCCATACTTTCATTATTTGTGACTTCAGGCTGTTCCATCATCCTTCTCTTGGCTCTGGTGTAGTAATCTAATTGCACCAATGGCTTATTGGAAGTAGATGCTTCATTCAAAAACACTGACTCTTCATATTCAATCCATGAAAACAAAGCATGTTCAGGGGCTATTTCCTCTTCTTGCTGTAAAGACATTCCTTGCATCTAAGCCACCAGGACTGAATTTTGCATACCAGGAGACCGATAGGGTTGAATGTTAGAGGTATTCACAAATTGTCCTACTCTTCTTTGCTTTGCTACCTTTTGCTGTAAATTACCCCTAGGACAGTCTCTGGGCATATGAGCATTGTTACAAGGGAAACACCAAGCATTGGTGTCATCTGCATAATTATTCTATCCTGGAACAATCTTCCTGTTGGGATTAGGAGGAATAGTCTGCAAGGGTGTAGGGACTGTAACCAACTGGTTAGATGGCTGAGAGTTAGCCTGCCTTTGAGGGCCTTGATACTAATTTGGCTGATAGGGAGGTCTATTTCCTTGGTAACCTTGATATTGGGGTTTAGGATAAGGATTCTACTGTCTTTTTAGGTTAATTATCTCATTAGAGAATGTCCTTAAGATGTTTTTGACATCATCCATCTTAGATGACTGGACAGGGGCAGTTGCTTTGGCAGGTTGTTGGGGAAATGTGTACATAGACACAGGTGCGATTGTAGGATTAGGGACTTCTTGAGGCAAAGGTAAGGTAATCTCTGGGAACATGGGCATAGGAGGCCTTGGGGGCAACTTTCTGGTAGTGTCTGACCTCCAAGAGACTGGATCATCATTGATATATCTGAGTTCAAAGCTTTTAGGTAAAACACAATAGCCATACCTGGTAATGGTCTTGCTGTAGTAGGGATTCTTTCCCAAGTCTTTTGAAATCTTGAGTTGAAGTTAGTCATTGCTTCATGTGGTACCCTTTTGATAGTAATTAGTTGTTGCAACAAAGAAGATTTATCACCCTTTTCTTTAAATCTTGCAAAGAAAGCATCTCTAGGCTGATCCCATGTAGATATTGTATTTGGGGTCAAAGATCTATACCAGTCTAGACCCTTCACCTTAAAAGAAGCTGCTAACAATCTTATGGCCACATTCTGCTGAGTGATCACATGTACTACACAGACATCAGACACATCTTGCAGATGTTCTTCAGGTGTCTTGAAATCTTCCCCACTGAATTTGGGCAGAGCCTTCAGGGCATTTGTTGGAATAGGATCCCAAGTGGTTGGTGGTACTGGGAGAATCAGAGGACTGCCAGTATTCCAGTTTGCATAATTCCTTGGGGCTATAGGTGCTCCCATATTTTCTCTTGGTGGTGCTACAAACTGATTCGCTCTTCTTCTTGGATTAGCTACTAGTGGTGGTGAAAGAATATTTGGGTTTGTAGCAGATTGGACTCTGGTTACAGGTCCGCAACTATGACTCCTTGTAGCTCTCTGGTTCATACAGTCTTAACAGAAACTTCAAGGACGGGTCCCACCGGGCATGCCAAAAACTGTTGATGCTTAAAATTGTGCTAATTCCAACACCAACATGGGAAGTTTTAGGAATATGGGACTTGCAACTTGAAACAACCTCTAGATTTTTAAAGAAGCTGGCTCTTCTTTATCTCGAATGCGTTTTGGGGAAAAGGGTAGAAACTAAACAGAATTACAAATGCAATGAAATCAAATCTAACTATGGCAATGCACCTAAATATGATTTGTTTCTTACTACCAAGCACAGTGAAACTATCTTCAAGATTCAATTATATTAAAGAGCAAATTATGCATGATTAATATAACAGATAAAACAAATAGAATCAAAGGCTCACAACCAGACAATTTTGCAATGACACAGGAAATATTAGCAAAGGCACAGAACTCTGTCTTTCTCATTAATTTCTCAGCAATATAAGAGGCACAGATACATGCATAGTTATGATTACTTTATGAATCAAGAAAACAAACTAAAGGCAAAATGATATTACTGGTCATAGCAAAAAGTCTCAAACTCTCTTGAATTTCTGATAACAATCTCTATGAAAAATCTCTCTATCTGAATAAATCTGGATCCTACCCTACTATCACTGTTACATATTTATAACATAAGATTGGCCCATAGATTGCATGCACGATCAAATCCCAACGGTCTAACTGAAATGGAGCTTAATTGGAAGTGTCTGACAGAAAATATTTCTCAGATCCGCAAATAGTTATAATAACTGAAAGTTCATTAGCTGTGACACTATACATGTGGCGCGTCCCCTCTAGTTAGCAAAAGACACTTGGCGGCTTCCGCATATTTGAAACAAAAAACCCATAACATATGGCAGCATCCGTGTGCATCACTTGAAACTGCTTTCATTCCTCAAGAGACATTGGAAATTGACACTTGGCGATATCCGCAGTAGCTACAACTCTGTTACTTTATGAAAAATGGGACCCACAACACTTACTGCTCGGTAGCTTTCAAAAAGGCAACTGGGATAGGTGGCACCCTCCGTGCTCTCAACAAATTGGTACGTGGCATCTTCTGCTATCTTCTTTGAAACTGTAGGAACCTTTTGAGAGTAATGCAGAAGATGACACATGGCGGTATCCGCCTTAAATCTTTCTAGGAACTTACGCGGAGATCGACACTTGTCGCCATCTGCATCAATGATGAAACATATATAATCATTAGAAAAAAGGAGCAACAACTTTTATCCTAGGACCCACCTTCACCACGTGGTACAATCCGCATCAATGAACCTTCACACCGGGACCCACCAGTATTAATTACTATGCATCAGAGAATACTAAAACAAATACGTGGAAGCTGACAGATGGCAAACTCTACGGCACTTAGAAAAAAACACATGGCAAGCTTCGCTGCACTATGAGACTTTGTAACTGTGTCTCGGCAGGTGACACTTGGCAATGTCCGCTTCATTTAGATGCTACAAGACTGTGGCCCACCACTATTAATACCAACTACAAAACATAAGAACCAACCCGCAGGGCTGACACATGGCAAGCTCCGCTGCAACTACACAGGACACATGGCTCCTTCCACGCTCCCACAGAAACTCTTAAGGAAACTTTGAAACTCAAGTGGAAATAGACATTTGTCGCATTCCGCGCTCACTAAGAAACTTAGAAGCAAGGACCCACCAGACTTCCTTAGAAACATTATAAAGGGTCTTGAAACTTAACGCGGATGCTGACACTTGTTGCGCTTTGCTTTAATATAAAAGGACACGTGGCCTCTGCTGTGATAGTCTGAGACTTCAACAAAAAAAAACAATGAAACTCGGAGAAGTAAAACTAGAACATGCACAGCCATGCTGATGCACTACAACTGAAACAAAAATGTAGAGTATTTTACTCTACAGTTTACATCATTGATTTCGTTATATGTTGTAAAGGAAGATTAAAGGTAGAAATTGTTAAATTGTGTGACAACTGATTCACCCCCCGTCTTAGTTGTCCGGACCTAATTCAACATACATATGGTATCAGAGCTACCAGGTTCAATACATGGACCTAATGCGCTCACTACTTGATGATTATTTGTATCCAACATTAAGTATGCTAATGTTTGGATGTTCTATTCCAGAATGGTAATAATTAGAAAACCTTGAAAGAAGGTAACAGAACATGGATGTTACCTCTGACAGCAAAAGATCTTGAAGGCACGAGCCTCAAGGATGAAGAAATTTGAATAGACTGGTTACCTGGTAGGAGCATGGTTATCTGATGAGGAAACTTTCATTGATGCCATGAAACACATCAAGCAGGAGTTAAGGAAAGATGAAAGGATGTCTGCCCCTAACTCTACTAATGGATCAGAAACACCCTCTGCCCCTAAAGCACTAGATGAGGGAAATAGCCCTAAAGATTGTAATGTACTTAAGGAGGATGTGAAGGAGTACCAGTGTGTATCCTCACCTCCTAATATTGAAAAGAAACTATGAATATGGGAAGCTATACCAAATTGTAAAGGACTTGCAGTAGCAAGATGTAGACACAATTTTGTAATTTTGGTGGATTATATGTAATCCAATGGAAACTGTAATGCAATGGAAAATTTTGACAACTTTTCCTTTCTTGTTAAAGATTACATGAATGTGAATAGATTTGTAAAATGAATGAATTGAATAACATGGAAAAACTAATTCGTGATTAATCTACAAAGTTCAAGAAGAAGTAGATTGCAGTAAAGGTTCAAATTAGAACCAGAAAAGAGGATAGCCATGATGAAGGAGCACCTTTAGGGCAACCTAAGTCTAAATTAGACCAAATCTTGACTTTGTTAAAAGAAAAAAGAATGAGGGTAGAAAATCTCAAACATAAAGTATGAGATCAGTCAGAAGATAGGTGAAATGCTTATGATGGGGGTGATGGTGAGGAATGCCATAATGACACCACCCAAAGTGAGCACAGAGAAAATAACTCCACGTCTAGATAGGAAGGGGATAAGAGGAGCCTTATGGATATGGAACTGTCTCATGATATATATGAAAAAGGTCATGCCACCTAAATTTGACGAATCCATAAGTGGAGATGCCACAGAGGCATGGCTTACGAAAATGGAGAAGTATTTTGAAATCATAAATTATAATGAGGTTACTAAAGCTGTATGGGGAGCATTCAGCTGGTAGGTGAAGCATCCACATGGTGGATGAACAAAAAGATGGAACTTGGCTTGAAGTCTACAAGCCTTACTTGGGATAGGTTCATAGAAATTTTTAGGAAAAGATGGTTGCCTCACCTGTTCTATGATCAAAAACATAGACTTTCAGAACCTGAATTAGGCTGATATGACTGTAAATGAATATTTGGAAAAATTCACCCGATTATTGAAGTATGTGCTGATGGTGACTGATTGTCATTGATGTCAAAAAGGTGTTAAGTTGATGATGATGCAAGATTGTTTTAACAAAGTGTTGTTTCATGTAGCCATATTGTTCACAGGTTGTCCACCAAAGCAGAGAGTAGAAAATAGATTTGAAGACTCGTTTGTGTTGTTGGTTGAACATATTGATGAGTTGTTGATGACAGACACAGGTTGATGTCTTGCAGATGCATAGAAGAGATCAGATCAGGAGTCTTCATATGTTTGTTGTGAAGTTGAGATGATAAGTTGACTGAGTTATCTTGGATCAGACTATGCAAGCTATTCAAGTTCATCCTTAGACTCATGTGTTCACACATGATCTTTCTCATGGCAATTTTAGTGGAGACCCAAAACAACTTGAAATCTATCAATATTGCAGATGATTGGAAAGATACCTATGGTGGAAAGACAAATATCATTCTAACATTTATTGCCGCAACTAAGGGTTACATATGTAATGGTATGCATTAACAAATATCCAGGAATATGGGTGCTAAAACAAATAAATGACTTAGGTGAAAGTCAATATTAAAAAGAGGCATTGTTTATGACTTAAGTGAAAGCCATCAAATTAAGTCCTATAAAATCATTAAATATCCTAAAAAGCATCCAATTGCTTTATTTAATGGAGTTTGATTTTCATTGAATATCTTAGCATGGTTTATATTATGAAGTGGAGATGATATTATAAGGGGAGCCCGATGCCTATTATAAAGAGGAGATAATATTTGTTTCAAATATTAAATAGGTCTTTTTGTATGGGAACGTGACTAAGCCATAAATGGCTTTAGTCTTAAATTTAGAAACTTTTTTATATCCTATTTTATAATCTTCAAAAAGGCATCAGATTTTATTAAAAAAAACAAACAAAAGCATCAAAACTCCTTTATCTCCTAATTCGGTGGCTTTATGTCATTTTTTTTTATGACATTAGAAGTATGAGATTTTTTAGGAGATTTTTGAGGATATTAAGGAATATCTTTATAAGATTTTTTTAGGAGATTTTTTTTGAGAATTTTGAGGAATTTATTAAAGATTTGTTTCTATTTGAAACACATATTGATCTCACTCTCTCTCTTGGAATTTAAGGGGTTTATATTAGAAAGTTTTTTTTAAGACATTCTATTATATTGGAAATTATTTTTGGAAGACATTTTTGTGAGAAGATTATATTTTTGAGAAGAAATTTTTGAAAGATGAAAGAAATGGATTATTTCTTCAACAGAGGGCAAATTGGAATTATTTTTATGATTTTCTTGTGAAGGCAGATTTTATTAAGACAATGAATTTGGATGAGATTTCAGAATTGAAATTATTTTTTAGAGGAAAAATGAAGAGTTTGGAAATGTGTTTTTGCAGAGAAGAAAATTGAAAAGTGTTTTTTTTTGAGAGGAATATGAAATATCATTTCATTATGTTTTGATACACAGATTGAAGATATCTTTGCTAGAAAAATTTTTCAAAAAGAAATGTCAGATGATTTTATTACAGAGAAGGTTGATTGATAAATTGGTGGAGTTATTTTTGTAGATTGAATTTGCATAGACAAAATGATTTTTTATGAAAAGTTTTTTTAAAAGAAATTATTTTTGACAAGGGCAATATTGAAGATTTTTTATGCAGGAATTTTATTGAAGACAAATTTGAATATGAAGAGGTATTTACAGATATGAGAAAAAAAAAATAAGATATTGAAAATCATTGAATTTTCTTCTGCAGAATATGAAAGGTTTTATGCTCACTAAAATGGATTTGCAGGATAGAGAATTTGAAGAGACCGTATTTGCAAATGCAAGAATATCAAGGATTGAAACAATTGTGGAGAGAAGACAAAATATGAAAAGTCATCTTGTATATAATGGCTTTGCAGGTGGATTGATATGAAGTGTTGTTGAGTGGATCAGGATACAGGGTTGATTTTGAATATCTGAGTTTTGTATATGATTTGGGTTGATGAAAAGAATGGCCATTTGACAGACACATGGGAGAGAAGAAGTGTTTTGTATTGAAACAGAGAAACCCTCTGAGTTTTTAATTTGTTCTGTGTTAGGGGTTGGTGCTCCTTGAAGTTGGTGCTTCAAAAGAATTAGGGGTTGGTGCTCCTAGAAGTTGGTGCTTCCAAACATTGTAACCAGTGAGGTTTTCACTTAAGCCAGTGAGGCAGTTTTGAGTGGTTTTTTACCCAAGAAGGGTTTTCCACTCGTGAAAAACATGTGTCATGTTTAATGTTGTTTTTCATCTGTATGTGTGTATATTAGTTCTTTGCTTATTTTCACATCCTTCATTATTAATCTTGTGCACAAATAATTAATGTATTCCTCTCTATTTGTTCTGTAAGAGAAAGCTTGCAAGAAGTTGTAAAAAGATTTGAAAATTCACACAACACTGATTCGCCCCCCCTCTCAGTGTTGTCCTTGACTCCTACAATTGGTATCAGAGCCAGTTTCCCTCTTGCAGCTTAATCAGCTTGGGTAGGTCCTGTGTGTGGAGTTCAATGGGTAAGTGCAGGAGAAATAAGAACATGAGAAATGTTAAGATTCATTCTGGTCAAAAGACACAAAAGACATCATTCATATCAAATCCAGATGTTAATAAAGATGTTCTCCATGATGAGTCTGATATTATCTTAGAAGAAAAGGCTTCAGATGTTCCTCAATTTGATGGTTCAAATTTTGCAGTTTGGTATGTCAGAATGCAAGTGTATTTATCCTCTTTAGGATATGATGTTTTAATGATAGTTGAGAATGGTTATTGTATTACTGATAACAAAGAAACTATTGAATATAATCTTATTGCAAAGAAGGCTCTATTGTCTGCTCTATCTAATGATGTTACTTGTAAAGTTATGGATTGTGTTACAGCTCAGGATATATGGAGGAGATTGAAAAGAATTTATCAAGATAATGATAAAGAAGAGGACACTCTGGTGTGTGAAGAAAGTGGCAATGAAGGAGTTGAAGTTCAAACCCAATCAGATTCAGAAGAAGCTAGCATCATAAGTGATGATGATCAGGAATATGATGAACAAGACTGTGAGATTGATATGGAAGGAGAGCTTATATATGCTTTGAGTGAGCTCAAGAATTATAAGAGGGAGAACCAGAAATTAATGTTGCAGCTGCAACAAGAAAGAGATTTAAAAGACAAAGCACTATCTGACCTTGAAGATACTAGAAGTCTAATTATGGATTTGAGGAATCAAGTTAATAAATCAGATAAATTAATTATTAGTCTCAAGATGGAGATTCAGGAAGCTAAGAGGATTATTGATATAACAAAGGTTGAATTGGAAGCTAAATCAGTTGAATGCCAAAAATTTGAAGGAGAAATAATTTCTTTAAGTAAAGAACTTGAGGATGTTAGAAAGCAGTTGGAAAAGAATTTGAAGTTTGAAGAAAGTTCAAATAAGTTGCATAAGATGCTTGGTAAACAAAAACTATATGGAGACACTACTGGACTTGGTTTTGAAGAAGGAGAATGTTCAAAAGCTAGAGAGACACCTAGAAAGAAGATTGATTTGACTGATGCCATTGAAAACAAAATGCAAAATCAAAGAAGAAGAAATTTCAGAAGAAATGCTCTTGTAAGACAAGCATACATGTACAGGTATAATTATTCTTTTAGTGGTTATTGTTATACTTGTAATCAATTTGGACACGAATCAGTTAATTGTAGAAAGAAAAGGAATACTGATATTGTTTGTTACAAGTGCAATAATGCTGGTCACATTCAAAGAAACTGCAAAATAAATAAAAGGTATGATTCTGCTTGGAAGCATAATATAAATACTCAAGGGATGTTAAGAAGGTATTCTCAATCATTTGATTATGATTTCAGAATAATTTGTTATAATTGCAATTCTCCTGGTCACAAAGCATTTAGTTGCAGAAAAGCATCACCTGATTTGATGGGTTGGAAATTGAAAGAGACAGAAAAGGTTTGGAGAAAGAAAGCACCTGTAAAAGTGTGGAAGCAAAAACAGAGTCATGAGAAGGTAAATCCCAAACTTGTGCATCCAGCACAAGTTACATCATCAGTTGCATAACAGATAGTATGATGTGAGGGGGAGTTGTTCTTGTTCTATCTTTTATCCCCAAGAAGTTACAGGAGGAGATCAATTGATCTTGTCTATCATGCTTGCCTGATAATGTTTGATATGAAGGTTCTTATGATATTGAGTTTCAGTGTATGTCAGTAATACAAGTGTTCATGATCAGTGACATATAATGTGTTCAAAAGCTCTCTGCACAAAGAGGTTGATGATGTTGTAACTTGATCCTATTTGCATACTATTCATATCATGTTGGTACTTACAAAAATTGTGTTGCATTTCAGTGTGATCTTGCTTGTCAGGGCAAAAAGCTTAAGATGTTCTCAAGAAGCTCTTATCAGAAATTAGATATGTTGGCTAAGGAGGTTACAAATGAAAGAAGTCAATTCATAATTCTTGTCTCTGCATTTGTTTTTTATGCAAAGTTTTGTTGCAGGAAGAACTTGGTGTTTAGTCTTGATGGGCTGATTTGAATGATAAAGTCAAGAGGTAGGGTTTCAGATGTGGTTATGTATATATCAGATTTGACAGTGTGTTGTAAAAAGATGTGCAGGAATAGCAGGATAGTCTTCATTCATTTCAGATGGTCTTCATTCTTTTTCATGTCAAAAAGAGTGTGCAAGAATAGATTGGTTGCAGGATGATAGTTCATGTTGGAAGCCTTTGGCAATGACATCTCTTGTGTGATATTCATGTCATCATGGATTGTGATTCATACTAATTTCTATTGGTGAAAAGTGTAGTCTTTGCATGAAATTCAAGTTCATATCAAAGGAGTCAATTTGATGATCATATCTATTACTTTGTTGAGTTATGTTTTATGGCATATGTCTTGCATAAGTATTGAAGCTTTCAGGTGATTTGGAGATAGTGTTTCACATGTTTCATTGATGATCTTCCTCACTAATTTGTTTCAGATAGTGCTCTTCAAGCTATGACATTGATGGTGATATCTTGTATTTCATCAGAGGAAGTGTTCTTGATGTGATAATCTGACATGTTTCAGGGAGGTATGTTCAAATTTTGTGATTCTAGGTTTGAAGTGCTATCAGGTATGTGTTTCAAGCTATGACATCTAGAGATGCTTATGCAATTGATGGTGGTGCCTTGTTTTTCTTCAAGTTCATCTGTTAATCAGAGGCAAGTAAAGGTCTTGAATCAGCTATTAATGGTAATACTAGTTGGTGTTGTGGGTACTATATTTCTTCTCTACATGACTGAGTTGTGACTATCATGGAAAATTTGAATAGGTCTTATAAAAGTGGTCATCGTGTCATCTTTTGGCTACAATATTGTTCATCAAGAGTATTGATGTGTTTATGATTTCTTTGGATAGTGTTCAAGAAGTTGGTATTTGGTTGCAGAGATATGTCTTCTTCATCCTCATATTGGTATTGTGTCAAGAAGTGATAGTTTTTTTCTTGTCAGTGATTGGGAGTGTTATTTATGTGCAATGATTTGTTTGTGTAATTCAACACAGGGGGAGCAAATAGATTTAAGTCTTTGTCATCAGATGTCAAAAAGGGGGAGAAAGAAAGAATGCTATATGGAGTTTTGCCATCAATGATAAAGGGGGAGATTGATGGTGACTGATTGTCATTGATGTCAAAAAGGTGTTAAGTTGATGATGATGCAAGATTGTTTTAACAAAGTGTTGTTTCATGTAGCCATATTGTTCACAGGTTGTCCACCAAACCAGAGAGCAGAAAATAGATTTGAAGACTCGTTTGTGTTGTTGGTTGAACATATTGATGAGTTGTTGATGACAGACACAGGTTGATGTCTTGCAGATGCATAGAAGAGATCAGATCAGGAGTCTTCATATGTTTGTTGTGAAGTTGAGATGATAAGTTGACTGAGTTATCTTGGATCAGACTATGCAAGCTATTCAAGTTCATCCTTAGACTCATGTGTTCACGCATGATCTTTCTCATGGCAATTTTAGTGGAGACCCAAAACAACTTGAAATCTATCAATATTGCAGATGATTGGAAAGATACCTATGGTGGAAAGACAAATATCATTCTAACATTTATTGCCGCAACTAAGGGTTACATATGTAATGGTATGCATTAACAAATATCCAGGAATATGGGTGCTAAAACAAATAAATGACTTAGGTGAAAGTCAATATTAAAAAGAGGCATTGTTTATGACTTAAGTGAAAGCCATCAAATTAAGTCCTATAAAATCATTAAATATCCTAAAAAGCATCCAATTGCTTTATTTAATGGAGTTTGATTTTCATTGAATATCTTAGCATGGTTTATATTATGAAGTGGAGATGATATTATAAGGGGAGCCCGATGCCTATTATAAAGAGGAGATAATATTTGTTTCAAATATTAAATAGGTCTTTTTGTATGGGAACGTGACTAGGCCATAAATGGCTTTAGTCTTAAATTTAGAAACTTTTTTATATCCTATTTTATAATCTTCAAAAAGGCATCAGATTTTATTAAAAAAAAAACAAACAAAAGCATAAAAACTCCTTTATCTCCTAATTCGGTGGCTTTATGTCATTTTTTTTTATGACATTAGAAGTATGAGATTTTTTAGGAGATTTTTGAGGATATTAAGGAATATCTTTATAAGATTTTTTTAGGAGATTTTTTTTTGAGAATTTTGAGGAATTTATTAAAGATTTGTTTCTATTTGAAACACATATTGATCTCACTCTCTCTCTTGGAATTTAAGGGGTTTATATTAGAAAGTTTTTTTTAAGACATTCTATTATATTGGAAATTATTTTTGGAAGACATTTTTGTGAGAAGATTATATTTTTGAGAAGAAATTTTTGAAAGATGAAAGAAATGGATTATTTCTTCAACAGAGGGCAAATTGGAATTATTTTTATGATTTTCTTGTGAAGGCAGATTTTATTAAGACAATGAATTTGGATGAGATTTCAGAATTGAAATTATTTTTCAGAGGAAAAATGAAGAGTTTGGAAATGTGTTTTTGCAGAGAAGAAAATTGAAAAGTGTTTTTTTTTTAGAGGAATATGAAATATCATTTCATTATGTTTTGATACACAGATTGAAGATATTTTTGCTAGAAAAATTTTTCAAAAAGAAATGTCAGATGATTTTATTACAGAGAAGGTTGATTGATAAATTGGTGGAGTTATTTTTGTAGATTGAATTTGCACAGACAAAATGATTTTTTATGAAAAGTTTTTTTAAAAGAAATTATTTTTGACAAGGGCAATATTGAAGATTTTTTATGCAGGAATTTTATTGAAGACAAATTTGAATATGAAGAGGTATTTACAGATATGAGAAAAAAAAATAAGATATTGAAAATCATTGAATTTTCTTCTGCAGAATATGAAAGGTTTTATGCTCACTAAAATGGATTTGCAGGACAGAGAATTTGAAGAGACCGTATTTGCAAATGCAAGAATATCAAGGATTGAAACAATTGTGGAGAGAAGACAAAATATGAAAAGTCATCTTGTATATAATGGCTTTGCAGGTGGATTGATATGAAGTGTTGTTGAGTGGATCAGGATACAGGGTTGATTTTGAATATCTGAGTTTTGTATATGATTTGGGTTGATGAAAAGAATGGCCATTTGACAGACACATGGGAGAGAAGAAGTGTTTTGTATTGAAACAGAGAAACCCTCTGAGTTTTTAATTTGTTCTGTGTTAGGGGTTGGTGCTCCTTGAAGTTGGTGCTTCAAAAGAATTAGGGGTTAGTGCTCCTAGAAGTTGGTGCTTCCAAACATTGTAACCAGTGAGGTTTTCACTTAAGCCAGTGAGGCAGTTTTGAGTGGTTTTTTACCCAAGAAGGGTTTTCCACTCGTGAAAAACATGTGTCATGTTTAATGTTGTTTTTCATCTGTATGTGTGTATATTAGTTCTTTGCTTATTTTCGCATCCTTCATTATTAATCTTGTGCACAAATAATTAATGTATTCCTCTCTATTTGTTCTGTAAGAGAAAGCTTGCAAGAAGTTGTAAAAAGATTTGAAAATTCACACAACACTGATTCACCCCCCCTCTCAGTGTTGTCCTTGACTCCTACATGTGCCACAGTATCAACAAGATGAGAAATTCCATGTTTGGAAGTTTATAATGGGGTTAAACACTTAGAGTGGAGGTGAGATTGATGTTCACAGTCCTACTACTATGGACCAGGTCTATGAGAAGGCCATCAAATAAGAACAAAACCTGAAGGCTATGTCAGCATATAGAGAAAGAAATCGAAAGAGATATAATTGGTCTCAATCTTCTCAATCCTCAAGGAAAAAGGGGGAGAAATAGGAATATACTGAGAAAAATGATAAAGGAGCAAAAAATAAATAAACTAAGTCCAAGGGAGAGAAAAGGGGAATAACCACTCCAGGAAGAATGGAAACAATTTTGGCAAACCTCAAGAGAGGTGAGGACTAGTAGGTGGATGCTACACTTATGGCAAAGATCACTACACCAATTAGTGTCCCAACAAATCATGGAGAGTACAACCAAGAGGAAACCTTCTACCCTCTTAGCAAGTGGCATTCTAGCAACGTATCCATGCAGCATTGGAAAACCTATTGTGCCTCACACACATGCCCCATTTCAAAAAATAGGGACCCCCTCTTTCAAATTTGGTCTAGGAATGTCAAATGAGTTTTTTTCCACCTCCTAAGTAGTCAAGTGGTCAGAGCACACTTTTTCCATGTTAGAAGTATGATGTTAAAAATCATTTCAAAAGTCTGCTAAGTCAAGATCTTTACATTTCTTCCAGTAGGTCTAATAGTCCTTCTGTACTAAATCTGGTCCTAACCGACCTTTGTGCTAAATTGCCCTCCAACTGACCTCTGCACTATAAACCTTTATTGCCAACTTTGGTGCTTTTTTTCCTCCTGTCTAACTTTGCACCACTTTTCACTTGCAAATATTTTTGTGTTGATTCTTAATGTCTCTAACTTATGCCACATTGTTCGATCACCGACTAAGTTGGAGGATGCCAAAATCCCCGCCGGACCGAGGAACCTCAAAGCTCCACAAATGACACATAACCAAGTTTGTTATCACAGTGCTAAAGTAATTGTTTGCTGACCAAGTCTATCACACCTAATTTCCCTGCCAAAGATACCCAGTTGGAGAGGACCACAAGTCACGCAACCTTAATTTGTTGAATCCCTGACTGACACTGTGTACAATTGGCATTAATGGTGATTTAACTGGAGGTAGTAAAAGTGTTTTTAACACTAGTTGAACTCATTTCACATATTCAATGAAGTTTTTGAGAGCTCCCTACAATTTATCAAATACTTCCACTACATCACCCACGGATTCGATCCAGTAAGCTTCCATCTTTGCCTGTGAATTTCAACCCGACTCAGCACACCAAGTAGGAGCTAAACCTGCATTTTAGGGTTTCTTTCATGTTTATGGTTTTGTTTCTTTTCAAACATGAGTGTAGATAGACTAGATCTGAACGTAGCTAGGGTTTCTGTAATAAACTATTTTTGCTGCTTATAAACCCTAGCTTTATACCTTCAAGGGGAAACATAGGCAAAATGAAGAAAACTTGTCAAAATTGAACAAACTTGAAACCATTCGAAGTGAACAAATAGAGTGAGTTTTTGGCGTTGAAGGTCTATTTTACCAACCTTCAAAATTCCAAGATGTCTAGTTGGTTGGTGGCCATGGAAATCCGTGCCAAGATTTAAACAATTTAGCAATGAAAATTTGACCCTCCAACTTCCATAATGATTGTCATGCTAATTGATTTGGTCAGTAGGATCCAAAAGCCCCATTAGACTCTGAAGATTGTGTTGTGCTAAAACTACCTTGCGCCAACTTCGCGCTAAAAGACCCTCTCACCGACTTTGGTCGGATGACTAAGAAAACTCTGCTACTTGGTGGCTACCAAAACTCCTACTGGAAACAAAGAAAGTGACCTTGCATTAAAAGTAACTTCATCTAACTTTGAGCTGAAACATGCCACCACCAACCGAATCAGTTGACCTCAAAACCCATGCAAGGTCTGACAAGGTCCAATCCCACGTAAACATAGTAAAAGCTGTCCTAATTGTCTTGCGCTAGGTTCTCAACTAACGGACTAAATGATTAACTAGAGTCGGTACCTTCTGAAATCCGCGCGGGTCAGTTGATCAAGAAATTCACGCAAAATATTGAACGCACATGAACAGTGAAAGAATGATTGGTCAGATGTACCCAATTTTCCTGCTGAGGTCGATAGACCTCAAAAGTAGCGCTTTCCTGTTTGCAGGTTGGTTGACCCTGAAATCAGTGCAAATTGAGCAAAATGATTATTTTTAAGGAATTTTCAAAAGAAGTGTTTGAAATGATGTAATAATGACTACAAATGATGAATTATGATGTTTTACATGTTTTAAATGAAAATTTTGCGGCATTTGAAGTGTTTATTGCATACATTGATATTGAATTACTTATTATGGGATTATGAAATGGATGAAATGATAATAAATGTTAGATTTCTATTCTTTTAAGGGCATGTAGAAGCTTAGTAGATCCATTATAGATTCATTGGTTGAGAGTCTAGTGATCCACTTGATAATCATAAAAATTAAACTTAGGAGTTAGTGGAAATATCTTAAGGTATCAAGCTTATAAGGTTTAGTCCTACAAGTTAGATGACTGCACAAGCTCAAATCATGAGTTACGAATTCAAAGGCATCCCTCCAATGAAAAAGATTCATACTAGATGGAGTGACATAGGAGATATAGATCTAGGCCACATAGACCTAGATGACTTCAGACTAAGAACCTTTGGTCCAAATCTAATTCCCAGGGCAAAGAAAGTAAAAGATAGTGGGATTGAATCCTTGGCTGAAGCGGTCAATGTTGAAGTGATTGATGTATCTGACAGTCCTCTAGAGAAAGATCAAATAGAGGCAATCTTCAAATCAACTTAGGAGAATGTAATGGTAAATTGGAGAAATCTCATTGATGAAGGAGATAAAGAATTGGATAAAGATAAGGGGTTAGAGCAAGAGCAAGGGTCACTTGAAGAGCCTACCAAAACTGACAGTGAGAATATCAATGAACTAAGTAAGCCCTCTTCTTCAATACCTGAGTGGTTACAGAATAGAGTGGCATATCCCAAGCCATGGCTACAAATAATGCAATTAGATTTGAGCACAATCTTATCACAGGCTCAAAGGCCCAAGAAGCAAAAGAAAGCAAAGGTAAAATCAAGAATCTATAAGGATGAGACAGGATCCAGGATTGCTGAAATAGCTGTCCCAACGGCCAACCTAAGTAGAGAACAAGTCAGAGTCAAGGACTACGTTATCTCAATGGTTGATCTAGGACCAACCATCCATGCTCAAAGAGTTGATGAGTTTAAAGGGTCTATCACCTCAATCCTGGAGCAGTTGGATAGAGATGAGTTATCAAAGAAAGAATTGAAACAATAGAATGAGGAACTCCAAACTTGCTTTCAATTCTTGATTAAACCAGTTGATGTTGGTGGGGATATAAGGACAGTGCCTACCTTCCTGTCCACAGATGAAATGGCAAAGCTCGGTGAGGTAAGAACCATGTCACAAGGTACTCAGAAGTGGTTAATCAGAGTATGTGAAAAAGGATGTGAAACCATTGATGTTGCTGCCCAAGCACATACAAAATTAGTTGAGCTTCATGAGAAATGGAAAAACCTATGGGAGGAGTGTGACTCTTTCAACGAATATTATTCTCATATGTTTCCCCGAGTCAATAGTATCAAAGATTTTCTTATGCGGACCTTAGTGGTTAAGAGTATTCTAACTAGTGACAAGTTATCAAAGGCTATTGAGTGGTACCAACAACTGAAATTGAGAAAAGAAACCTTTGAGAACATAAAAGAAGCTTATAAGCCAGCAAATGAAGAAATTCGAGCATTAATCTATGATATTAATGATTCTTTAAGGGATTGCCTAGAAGAAGCTTACAATGACTATGCACCTTATGATGTTGAAAAATGCAAGAACAAGTTGCATAAGGTTATTTTTGAGAATACTGAGCTAGATATGGAGGACAGGGTGGATAAAGCCAGTGACCTCAAGGCTGAATTCAATGCATTCCACAAAGCAGGGGTAGAAATAGAAAAGATATACAACAGGTTCAGCCGAGAGCTGGAGATGTTTGAATATCGAGTCAGCCATCTCAAGAAACTAGACCCTTTGGAAATCAATCCAGCACTTGAAGCATGGCTCAACTATCACAACAAGCTGGCAGAAGAAGACAAAATAAATTTGGATGAACCTTAATGAATTTTGATTATTTTGAGATGTAATCCCGTCATTGATGTAAATTGCTATATTTAGAGTAACATGTGATGCTATTTTATCTTTATTAGGCATTAAAAGTGAGCTTTTCCACATATATATTGAGTTGGGTAGTCAAAATGTCTAGATTCAGTGTATCTGGGGGCTGTTTTTCATCTTTTTCATAAGAGACAAAATGTAATTCAAGATTTGCTGTGAGCTGTAAGAAGTACATTTATTGATGTAATCTGGACCGTTGTTGTTGAGTTAATCTCCATCATTCATTGAAAAACTCAGTATGACTCCTCTATATAAAGGGCTGCCATTTCCACTATTTGTAAGAGAGAATTTGATGCCGAATTGTTGACATTCTGCCATTTGAAGTAATACAAAGCAAGTTTCTATAGTTGTTCTAAGAATTTGTGTATTGTGTTTCTTACTTGGTTTTCATGGTTCACTTCTTGCTCTCCCATAGTTAGTAAATTGTGCCTTTATAATGTTCGTGGTTTGCTGAAAGTATTTGATGAACACTCTATGTCCATACTTTTAGTTATTTGTTGATGGTAGATAACTGTGCAAAGTTAGTCTAGGCTAATCAAATGTTCTTAAGTTCAATTACATTTCAAGAGTTAAATTGCATTGTCTATTGGGTATTTAATGAATGAATGTAGTCTAAAAATCCTTCGATTTCTATTGAAGATAGCACCATTTTCTGCAGTGTTGTAACAACTTTCAGTTTCGTAACTCAGAAAACCGGTTAAATTTTAGTGTTTGTCTACTTAAAGTGATCTATACATTGTGAATGTCACTTGGGATTTCTCTAAAACCCTAACCTCTTTTGCATTTTCTTTGAAAACTATTGTTAGATTAGGATTTCTAGCAACATATTACATCATTTTATCAAATCAAAAAGGGTTTATGTGTATTTGTTGTCCCAACTCCAAAAAATCTATAGATTGCATGTAAGACCCCTTGTAGGCACAACTAGAACATACCAACTGAGAGATTCCAAGCGAGCTAAGACCTACCTGTATTATCCTTGGAGTAGTCTTACCTAGGGTAGGATACTTTTCAAGAGAGGTGTGAAACCAGTAATCACACCTACGTTGCTGTGTGCTAAAACACACATCAACACAACTGGCAAGCCGAGTACCAAATGACTCCCATAGAGACAATAGGTATTTTATTTGGAGTTCTAATTTCAGTTTTGATTGATACTGGTGCTATGAAATGTTTCATTTCTCCCAAAATTGTAAATAAAATACCTAGAAAAGCATGATTCATGGAAAATGCTTGGCCTGTAGAATATGCAAATCACACCAAGGCTCAGGTAGAGCAATGCCTATTTGAGGCTAGGGTTAAAATTTTGAGCTTTTCCATGGAATTAAATATTTATATAGCCCCACTAGGCTTGTATGATGTTATCCTAGGGATAAATTAGCTATGGAAACATCGAGCCAAAGTAGATTGTTATGCCAAAACAGTTGAATGTATGGATGATCTAGGAAACAATGTCTTTCTCCAAGGGAAACCTAAGGAAGTTAAATTAAGGAAAATTTCTGCCTTACAAATGAAAAGGGCACGGAGAAAAGGATGCCAACTTTTTGTTGTCAAGATGGACAAAATAGATGAATCAGAGGAAACCTACTTCCAAGATGACTTAAAATTTTATGAATCCTATAAACTTAATAAAGTTGGGATGAAGGAGTCCATAGGTCAGGAAAGATTGGATATGGACATGTATCCTTTCCTTAGGGACTTTGAGGACATATTTCTAGATGAGCTACTGGGATTACCTCCTAAAAGAGCCTTTGATTTTGCCATTGATATTATTCCTAGGTAAGAACCTATTTCTAAAGACCCCTACAGAATGACCACAACAGAACTAATGGAGTTAAAGGCTCAACTGCAAGAATTGCTAGTTAAAGGGTTGATTAGACCCAGTGTGTCACCATGGGGGGTGCCTGTCATTTTTGTGAAGAAGAAAGATGGCACTTTGCGGTTGTGCATAGATTACGCATGTTAAAAAAAGTGTTTTGATTCTCACAACATGCCCCATTCCACCCTTTAGAAAAATGAGGACCCCTTGATGTGGTTTTTGCTTTTTCCTTGTGTGGTTCTACTTGCTTGGTGGTATAGGTAAAATGACATGGATGCTTGAAATTTGAGTTACATAATGTTTGGGTATAAGTTGTGGCTACCAATAGAATCAGCATGAAAAATTAGCTAGGGTTGTCTTTTGAACCATTTGAACATTCTGCATATTTTGAGAGTTATGCGTGTTTTAGGAAAAGTCAATGTTGAATTGAGGGTGGTCAATGTGTATTTGATATACATTGCTATTTGCATCTATATGTTATGCTTTTGGTCTGTCAGGTTGTTTTATTCATTGTTTAATGTATATTGTATGCATTAAAGCATTCAAGTCCAGACCCGACGATGTTTTAAGGTGAACTGTATAAACTGTTAAAGTCCACAGTTGTATTTGTATATTATAAACAGATGTATTAAAAATACAAATGCAATATATACATGGGCGGACATCAAAATAAGTTCAAAGTGGTTTGTTGTATGCTTTTGGTATGAATATACAAGGCCAGATCCGAAAGGAAAATTCAATTGAGTCTAAAAATGAAAAGGTGAATGCACATGTTTGTATGTATTGTTGTATGTATAATTGCATGTATCTTATATACAAATACAAAACTGGATGCGATCCAAAAAATCAAGCAAAATGAATTATAGATGGAGTCTGCATTTATATATTTGGACACATGTATTATATATATAAAAGGTGAAAGGTGCATTTGCAGATTTGAACTAAGTATTAAATATGGAATAAAGTGCATTTGTTCATAGTGAAAAGATATGGAATAAAGCAACGTCATGTTTTTTGGTATATTTCGATGCATGTATACGATATACATGAGGATATACAAAAGAATAATATACATGACAAACATAATTAAAGAGTTGAATATTACATACATCAGGTGGGGTCCACATATGTATGTTGAGATGCATAAAAGCAAAATACAAAGAGTGATACAAAAACTTAGATACAAAGACAGATTCGAAGATAATTGCAAATTGTTTCATAAATTCACTGGAATCTGAGTTTGTATATTTCGATGATGTATAAGATATACATAGAAATATAAAAAACCAAATATACAAAAAGTAAAAGAGAAAAGTGCAAGTATATGAGATACAAAATTCAAAGGTGCAGGCAATTAACATATACAAGATTCAAAATATGATTTGAACGAGAAGTTAAACTCAAATTAAATTGTATGCCTTAATTACAACATTTAATGCACAGATACCACTGAAAACCTAGAATTCAAAAGAAGTAAAAATGAAATTGAATTATACTAATCTTCAAAATTGCATTCAAAGTTAAAAATTGTAGAACATTCTACAGAGCTGAGGTAAAAGTGATTCAAAAGGTGATTTGAAAGTTTGGGAATGGGGGCAGTGTGGAATTTGAACGGTAAATCTCTTGTCAACATTCTTAAAGTCAATGGGTTGCGAAATAGAGGTATGTTTCTAAAACCTCACTGGTATTTTACAGAATGCGATTACAGAATTATATATGTAGTTATTATAGTTGAATAACAGAATGAGATTAAATTAGTTAATTACTATAATCTAATGTGATAAGATCATAAATTTAAACAATAGGGAAATATGTATCAGTCAAATGAAAGGAAAGCTTAGGGTAAAAGTTAAATGGTAAATATGCATGGTAAAAACCCTAGGAAACGTAAAATATGGTTGTAAAAGAAATGAGTATCTTTTTAGGATGCCGCCAAAGGGGAAGAAAGTGGAGAAAATGGTTCGAAAAGCCGAAAGGAAGGAAACCAGAACTAAAGAGGAATTTGCAGTCAAAGGTTATCCTACAAACATATACTTTTTGCATCAGGAACTGGATATTGAGATTGGAGATTTTGACTTCAAGGAAATATTGAACAAAATATGAGAGCCTGGCACGTCTTTGGCAATGAAAAATATTTGGGATGCTGAGTTGTATAATGCTACAAGTTTTCCACAAGTAATGGAGGCTAGGGACCTAGTTATTGAGTGTTTACAGAGATATGATTTTCAATCCAAGAATGTTAAACATAATGGAGTGGTATTCGTAGACTTGTCTATGGATGGGATAGCAAAAACTTTGGGGTTAAAGACTACTAAAAAAATGAAAGAGGTGGATGTAGAGAGATATGCTACGGATTTTAAGGAGGCAATATGTAAAAGTGCCATATTTTACAGGTGGTATCCTTATGATAAAAAGCCAAAAGTAGGTGCCATGGTACCTAAGAATCTATACTAGTTAGATTTCAAAAAGGAAGTGTATATCATGATCACATTACTAAGAAGAGTGATGGGGTTGGAGGATGCAGCTTCAATTAAGCCTTGGATGTTTTCAGTCATACAATTCATTAGGGAAGAAACAGGGTATGTACATTGGGCTTTGGTGATCAACAATACAATTTATTCATAGGCCATAAGATTTAACAAACACAAGGAATTCTTCATGTCATCATACATTGTATACTCCTGTGCTACTAAAATGCAACTAAATGGAATACCAAGGATAGGCACATTGGGAAGTGGGTCAGGACAAACTATTGTATATGAACATTACCCAGACCTACAAGCACAGAATGTGGGAAAGAATTAGATAAGGGTCAATGATGTGTTCTCTATGTATCTGGTGAGGATTTTGACAAGAGAAAAAGACCAAAGATTGTCTAAAACAACAAATAATGCCATCACATGGCATAGTACTTGGTACATTTAGTTCTCTACATTTACATACATTAGAACTTAAGGATTTAAAGGTAAACCTTTTAGATTACCAAGATATCCATCTGACAAAGTAGTACTACTAGAATTCACAAGGCAAATACTTGATGGATATAAGATGTATAAAACTAGGTATAACAGGGGTAACCTCAAATTCCCCTTTGTGATAGGAAGGTATCAGTGTTTTAATGAGGATGTGGCCAAAACATCATAGGCTGAATTATTGTATTATGGTTTTCCAATGTTTGATCTAGTCTGACCTTTTGATCCATTAAATAGGCTTCATAATTTCATAGATAAAAATTCAAGCATCAGCCTCACATTGAGGATTTTTGGGCAGACTGTAGTAGTGAAATTGAAGTGAGGAAGAGAGCTCATCAGCGATTAACTCTTGATCAAATGAGAACATTGGGAGGAGTTGAAGTGACACAAGAAATTGTATATGACAATGAAAATACTTTGCATTTAGGATATGACAGCACAAAGGAGGTTTTGACTGAACCTAATTAGAGTCAGCCAAAGAAATATCATTGGAGAATGTCTCAAAATTAGTGTTTGCATACTCAGATATATGGATAAAATAAATAATAGAAGAGTTGAAAGTGAAAGGAGTGACAATCACTTACAAGAAAGGTAAGAAGAGAAGTAGAGAAAATGAGAAGGATTTTGATGATTTTCTGAGAAGAAAAAGACAGATGTTGGAAGCTAGAATAGCTGAAATCAACACATGAGCCACAATAATGGACCCCTATGCATTAGGGATAATAGTGGCAATACCCGAGGGAACATTTATATTTGCCAAAGGAGGGTCATCTACATCAGATACAGCTGCTTCAATAGGGCAGGGTCCAATACAGGCAAAGGTGGTACCTCAATCACCATCCACACCTATAGTGTCTATGCAGGTATCTCAACAAACACCTCTAGAGACACCCATGGTTGCAAAACAAACCCAACAAGAGAAAGAACAGGGATTTATCAACATTAAACAAGAGATGGCTGAAGAAATGATGGCAGCTAGGACATCTAAAGCCCAATCATCTACCAAAGTAGAAATAGTAGATGTGGATCAAATTGAGGAGGTAGAGGGAGATGAAGAGAAAGGTGAAAAGGAAGACAGTAAAAATAGCCTTAAAATGAGCAGTGAGGAAGAAGAAGACAAACAAGGACCTAAATCTCCTCTACTCTCCAAGTAGGCAATAAAGAATATTAAAATCATTGATCCTTTTAAGAACATAGTACCAAGAGATCTCATGGAGGAGGTCAAGGAAGCGGCCCAAGAAATATTGAAAAATCACGTTGGGGAAGAAGAGAGTGTAGATATGGGAAAGACACAAGATGAGCAAGGAGAGGCAAATCAAGAGAACATGTCTACAGATGAGAAGGAGGAATAAGGGGAGGATGAAGGACAAGATCCACCACAAGAAGGGCCTAATCCAGAGTTACCCCATGAGGAGGAACAACAAAATGCAGAAAATGTTCAATCTCCACAGCAACAAGTCCCTCAACAATAGGTTCCATTACAACAACAACAAGTTCCACAACAATAACATGAATGACAACAAGATCTAGAGCATGAATAGGAAAAAGTGCTCATAGAAGGAGCACATGAAGAAGTGTTGAATGAGGAAGCTACAAATACAAATAAGGAGGTTCCGACTTGGTTAGAATCTGAGGTTAAATAAGACACAGTAGTAAAAGTGGCACCAATTTAAATCAAGACCTTGTTAGCCAGTGAGACCGGGAGAAGAGGTAGAAGAAAGGCTAGAACTATGTCAGCTATAAAGAGGGATTCCTCTGGCGGAAGGATGATGCAAATAGCAATTCCCCAGGAAGATAAGGAGAAAGGAGAAATAAGTGCAGATGAATACAAGGTGATACATGTGGATCTTAGTCATGTTAACAGGGAGCAGCACATTGAAGAGTTGCAAGAAATGACCTAGTTTACTGCAAGCAAAATGAGGAAAGACCAAAAGAAGATAAGAGATTTGAAGGGGCAAATTGCCCAATATGAACAATTCATTCAAGGGATATTTGATCCCACACAAAGTATGTCAGAGTTAGCTCCAAAGCTAAATATTCTTTCTAAGGAACAAGTAGAAGAAATAGAGAATAAGAAACATGAGGCTAGTATGTTGGAGGATTTTGTTAAATCATTCATACATAAAGCAGAGGAAGTAATAAAAATTTCTATTGGCAATTGGAACATCACTCTGGTTGAGCAAAATAATTGTGCACACATTGTGAAAAAGTTTCAAGATAGAATAAAGCAAAATAGAGATGAATTAAAGAAGCTCAAAGCTTTGGAAGGACATACACAGTCCTTGGTGAATGAAGGCTTTATGAATATGTAGGCTGTGTTTCAAATTCCTAAGATGAAGATAGAGCTTAAATATGAAGAAGGGATATTAAGGCCATGTTTGGCTAATATACAGGAAATGGAAAATAATATTCAGGTGTTGTTGAAGAAACATGTAAAGATGGTTGAAGATCTGGTGAAACATCCATGTTCGCAAGTCCAAGTATTCGATGTAGATACAACCATAAAAGAATTCAGAGACAACTTTCAACCCTGCATTAATGATCCTATAAATAATTTAGATGAGGAGGAAATGAAAAATATAGTAAAACTAAGTGCTAAGATCATAAAATATCACAAGAGAAGAGAAGATAGAGAGAATAGAGCTCAGTCCTTGAAGACTAGCATTGAAATGCAACAATATACTTGGGACGCATCCCAAAGGACCAGTCATGCTTCTATATCTACTCTAACAACAAAGTTCACACAATACATGAGCAACAAGAACAAGGATATGCAGATAGAAGATGATAGTGATAGTGAATAGGTTGTTTATTCACTAGTTATACTTTGTTATGATGCATTCAAATAAGGTCAAATGTTTTAAAAAGAGATTCTAAAAGCATCTTTACGCCTAAGACAATATTCTTTTAAGATATTTTTGAAGCGACAGCTATCAGTGGAAATTTGAATTTGAAACTTTGGTAATTATGTAACTGTAAGAGGGGACTTTTGAGTCTATATAAGGGACTTTAGTATGTATAGTTAGATACACATGGCTGGTATAGAGAAAATATTAGTGAATTTTTCAATAGAAGTGATTTGTGAAAATACTTTGAGCATAGGAGTGGAGTTAGTAGTTTCCCTGTGTCTGCAGTGGAGATAATGTGGAATGTCTCGTTTCTCACTGTATCTATAAAATGTCTGTAAGTTTGATTTAGTTGTTGATACTTTAAAAGACTTTGAAGTTGAAATACATTGTAAATTTGAAATGGATTTCATATGTTAATGAATACAAACATCTAATTTCTGGATCTATTTCAGAGTGTAATCAAATTCAAGTGTTCTTTGATATATTTCCTTTGATGATTGCAATTCTATATCTTGATTTGTGATATTGCTCTAAAGACAGGTACATGAATTTAACTCCTTTGAAGTGTTACAACTAATCAGATTTATACACATGAGTAGTAGAGAAATAATTCCTACAGAATCAAGTTTTCTAAACCTTATCTTTTGAATTTTCTTATCAAATCTTAAAATATTTAGCATGCATACAGTTATGTAAAGGAGATTGTTATAGATTCAAACAAAGAATTGTGAATTGCAAGGATCTTTAATAGTTTTCATATAAATCTAAGGTACAAAGTATGTTTTCATTGAAATTCATGCAAAGCTTTGTAGAAAAATAGTAAATACATGCAAAGTATCACTAATCATAGTGTAATTTGTAGTTATTTGCAAAATATAAGTAAAGACAGTCAGTACACATCCTTCAAATCACATAAGGCCCCTTGAACAAATATCTTTACATTGAACAATGAGTTAATCTAATACAACCATGACCTGGTTATTGTAGACTTAAAATTGAGAAATATTTTCTAATAATTCTCCATATTCTTCAAGATAGATTAAGTTCTTTGTGAATTTATCTCTTGTTGTGCATGTATAACAGCTTCATCAACAATTTCTGGTACTAGAAGGAGGGCCTGATAGGATTGTGTAAACTAGCTAACAATACTGGTTGAATGACTAGGTTTAGGTCAAATCTAGGGGATATTTTCAGACAATTACCTAACAAATGACAAAAAGGTGCAAATAATCCTTTAATCTCAAGTCCTAGAATATTTTAGATAGGAGTTTAATCAAATACTCCTCCAAGATCACCTCTAGTCATACCTAACATAGTAAGTCCTAATGTTTCTGCATTCAAACCATTAAATTTTAGTTTAAATCCTTTGAATCAACCAAATTTTGGTTCAAGTCCACCTATAGGTTCTGTCATGGCATTCTTTAATGTGGATTCACCTATACACTTTGCGGTATATCATGACATGCCAAAGAATCTAGACAAAATTTGTCTTAAGTATCAATTACATCAAGATCCCGAAGATCACGTTGGGATTTTCAAAGAAACTTGCTTCAGAGCGAGGCTAGCACATGAGGATGTGGTATGTAGGTTATTTCCTTTCACTTTCAATGAATAAGCTTACAGCTGGTATGTCAATTTGCCCAACAATCACATTACAAGCTGGGCACTTATGGAAGAAAGCTTCCTGTCTAGGTTTAGAGGTCTAGTAGAGCCATCATCTCTATATCATAGGCTAGCAGAGATCAAGAGAGGTGAAGGAGAACTTATAAATAACTTCAATGATCATTTCCAAAAGGCATATTCAAGGTTAGTTGATCCTTATACTGTAACTACTGAGGTGATACTAGCAATGTATTATGCTACTTTAGATCCATTAATTGCAATGTTTGTCAAGAGATAACTACCTACCATAAATACCATGTCAAAAGCTTATAAAGAGGTAGTGAAAATCAATCAAGAGATGCGACAAACAACTTATGGCCCTTTAGTGAGTCTAGGTAACATTGCAGTTCCCAATCAGATGCAACAAGTGAATGGTACTCTGATGCACAATACTCCAATGTTTAATCCAGTACCTTCTCAGGTGCCAATATATAATCCAATCCCCACTCGTGTTGTAGTCCCATATACAGGAAATGTTGCCAATGATAACCAGTTCAATGGTTAATCATTCTTCTAGCCTCCTCAAGATACATTTGTAGCTAAAACTCAGGAAGATAAAAATGAGTTAAGGGAAATTACTGATCACTTGAGAAGGTTGACTACTGAAGTGACTCAGTTGAGGAATGATAATTTTTATGGCAGAAATCCTCAAAATCATAATCAAAACTAGAACCAAAACCAAAATCAAAACCAGGGACAAGGATTACAGAATAGAGGCCATAATGGAGACAACAGAGCCTATGGAAATGACAATAGGAATTCCAATCATCCTAGGCCTCCTAGAGTATGGAACACCAGACCAAATAATGGTACTCTGGCTTCTCCATTTGAGAATCCAGATAATCAGGAGTCTAAACAACCTGCTAGGGTATAGATAGCAAATGTAGCCATAAGAACTAGTGTAGAATTCATATTACTAGTGCTTATGCCAAACCAGATTGTCCACAGTTTCACTTGGCTTCTAGTATCTTTAAAATAGAAGTCCAGACCCCTACATCTAAGTTTTTGATTCCTAAAGGAAACGAGATAGTGCCTTTAGGGTACGAATCATCCATGGTCCTAGAAAGTTTTACAATCTCAACAAAAGAGGAAGAGGATCAGATAGAAGAGGATGAGTCATATTGTTGTGAAAGTTTGTATCCTAGATTAGCTCTAGTGTTGGAAACCTTCCAGTTTCCCTTTAAAACTGAGAATGAAGCATTATGTGACCCCGATGAAGTTTAGGCATTTCAACAGTCCCAAAGGAATCATACCTACAACTTGAGAAAAAATAGCAAACCCAGAAGTCCTTTCACTACTTCCACACCTCCAAATAACCTCAATACACCACCTGACTAGCATGCAAGTAATAATCATGTGCCTCCTAAAGCCAATTATCAGGGCACTGGTACTTCAACATCACCAAAGGTTCAAGTCAGTAAATCAAAGCCTAATGAAGCTTCTAAATTAATGAATTATTTATTTGAAGAGATTAGGAAGATAAAGGTTAATGTGCCTCTGTATGAATTACTGAAAAGTCCAGGAGTGAGAACTACATTTATGAAATCCTTAGATGAGTCAGGTCCTAGGGAAAATTTAGTAAGTCCAGATAGTCATGGCAAAGACATGCAAACTAAGGATAAGAACAAGAGTGTTGAGCAAAATACAAGTACTAATGTAGTGATGTACACAGAGAAGAAGGAATATCCTCCTTTCTTGTTAACTTTGAGAATTTTTGGAAAAAACTTACATAATTGTATGGTAGATTCTAGAGCTTGCTAATGTCATGCATTTAGGAATTTACAAAATCTTAGGACTCACACCTACAAAGTCAGCTAAGGTTGTAACTCAACTGGATAAATCCAAGGTAAATGTGGTAGGAGAGTTGATGCACATTCAAATGCAATTAGCTTCAGATCCTAGGGTAAACCAATATATTGACATTCAGGTTGTAGATATTCCTATGAATTATAGTATGTTTTTGAGCAGGGATTGGTCAAAAACTTTAAATGGATATATGGCTACTGACTTTTCACACATGTGGTTGCCCTAGAGAGGCATTCCAAACCAAATAAGGATTGAAGTAGAACCAAAGATGAAGCATATGATAACCAAGTACAATAGAACAAATGAAGTATTGTATGTTGTTTCCAGTAGAGGAGTCCAAATAGAGGAAATTTTAGCCTTCAATTTTGAAGAGAAACCTGTCAACAAAGGGACCAATGTATCATTGAGTTAGACCATGATTCTTCTTCTTCTAAAGAAAACACAGTGAGTATGTTTAATCAAATCATGAATGAGGAAATTTGAAGATGTATTCAGCAAGGGACTTGCATTCAAGATGTTTTGTGCAAAGGATGGTGTAGAGTCCATAAAACTACACATTCTGAGGAAAATTGTGGGATATGTAGAGAGATAATTAAGTGTTAACATAGAAAATGCATGACACAAAGTGAAAACTAGAACAATGGACATATAGTTGATAGTCATAAATCATTATTGCATAAGAATGTTGGTTTCATACCAAAAGATGCAAATGATTCTGTAAGATCAATAATTGATAAACATCTGATCATACACAAAATTGTAGAAAATGTTTCAATACTTGGAAGTCAAACAAAATGCATAAAGAAATGTGCGCTCCTACAAATCCTGAGGTAAAAGAGATACTTCCTATTAAAACAAGAAATCCAGTAAGAAACAAGAATAACATGTGGATTTTAAAATGTGATGGATCTAAATCTAAACAGGAGGCAGGGGGAGGAATAGAGCTTATTGATCCTGATGGTAAGTCATTTTTGGTAGCTTTTAGATTACAGTTTCCTTGTACTAACAATGTAGCTGAGTATGAAGCATTAGTGCATGGACTGGTAATGGCCATCAAAAAGAAGGTGAAAATTCTTCAAGTTTTGTCTGATTCTTAATTGGTAGTCAGGCAAGTTAGAAAACTGTATGCCTACAATTTTAGAAAAATGGTGAGTTATAGGCATAGAGTCTTGGATTTGATTGAGTCTTTTGATTCTTTTACTATCATACATATTCTAAGAGAGTTAAATCAACGTTTAGGTGCCTTAGCTATTGCGGCTAGTACTCTTGAACCATTAACTTTGTCAAGATTGAAGAAATTTACAGTAGAGTTGGTGTCTATTCCTAGTATTCTTGATAACATAACAAATTTTCAAGTGTTTGAGGGAGATCAACAGATCCTTGATTTTATAACAAGTCATGATATTTTTGAATCTTAGATAGTTGATGAGCAGGATAGACCAGAAGTATCTTGGGATCAGGAGGACATTGTTGATTTGAAAAGTAATTCTTTACCAAACAGAGTTATTGAGCTAGAAAAGATCTTTGATTTCAATGGAGTTGTTAGACAAAGAAGCCTTCCTAAAATAGATGGAGGTAAATGTGAGCCTTTCAATTTAGGTACTGACAAGGATCCTCAAAATGTTTTAATTGGTAAGACTGGTTCCCATGAGTTGAGAGCTGATATAGCTACTGTATTGAAAGATTATAAACATGTGATTGTGTGGACGTATGAAGATCTTAAAACGTATGATACATCCATCATAACTTGCGTAATTCCCTTGAAACCAAGAGTAAAACTATTTAAATAGAAACAAAGGCTAGTAAACGCCATACTAGAACCCTTGATCTTTGAGGAGGTTAAGAAAATATTGTCTGCAAGGATAATTTTTCCTGTAAGGCATTCCACTTGGGTAGCTAATCTAGTGCCCACGAGAAAGAAGAATGGATACATTAGACTTTGTGTTGACTTTAGAAATCTTAATAAGGCATCTGAGAAAGACAATTATCCTTTGCCTCCTATAGATGAAGTTTTATAGGCAGTTAATGGGGCTAAGATGATGTCCTTCCTTGATGGATTTTCTAGTTATAATCAAGCTTTGGTAGAAAAGGAAAATAGGTTAAAGACCACATTCACATGTAAATGGGGTAATTATGCCTATAGAAGAATGCCATTTGGTTTAATCAATGCAGGTGCTACATTCCAAAGAGCTATGGATATTGCTTTTCATGGATTAAAAGGAAAATGCATTGTGATTTATATGGATGATTTAACACTTTTTTCTAAGGACAAGTCTAACCATGCAGATGATTTGAGAAAAGTATTGGAAAGATGTGAAAAGTATGGTATATCCCTTAACCCAAAGAAATGTGTCTTTGGGGTGACCAAAGGTAAACTATTAGGACATATTATTTCTGAGAATGGCATTTCCATTGATCCAAACAGAGTGGAAGGGATAAACAAATTACAGTTGCTTGCCAGTAAGAAAGAACTGAAGTCATTTTTCAGTAAGATAAACTTTGTTAGGAAGTTTATCACTAGTTTTGCTAAGATAGTATGGCCTTTGAATGCTATGCTTAAGAAATATGCCCAGATAGAATGGACACCAGTAGCCAGGGCAGCATTCAAAGATATAAAAGAAACTATTGCCAATGCTCTTGTATTAATGAGTCTAGATTATACTAAGCCATTTTATATATATTCTTTTACATCTGAACACTCATGTGCAATAGCTTTAACACAAAAGGGTGAGGAAAATGAGGAAAAGCCAATAGCGTTCATGAGTGCTCCCCTTAAAGGTGTAGAGTTGAAATACCTGGATACTGAAAGGTAGTCTTTTGCTTTAGTGAAGGCAGTGAAGAAGTTCAAGCACTACATTTTAAGGAGTCAAGTTAAGGCTATTGTGGCTAATGCAGTAGTAAAGATGGTATTAATGTAAAACAAGCCAGGAGACAAAAGAGCAAAATGGATCACTGTGTTACAAGAGTTTGATTTAGAAATCATTCCAATGAAACTGGTCTGAGGTCAGGCTCTAGTTCAGATAATAGTGAATACAGACCCTAAGATTGTTCATCAACAGTATGTTGTGCATACAAGTACCATGAAGGGATGGTATGATGATATTCCTTCATTCTTGATATCAGGAAAATATCCTAGTCATATGAAATCTTCATAGAGAAGAGCACTAGGGTTGAGAGCTTAGAAATACATGATCCAAGGAGGTCTATTATTCAAAAGGAATAATGAGGGAATATAGCTGAGATGTTTGAACAGAGAGCAAGTAGATAAAGTAATGTCAGAGTTACATGATAAATATGGAACATCCCATAGATCTCATTTGGCTACTACACACAAAATCTTGAGGGTAGGGTATTATTGGCCTACCATGTTTAATGATACTGAAGAACACATTAAATGCTATCACGTATGTCAAAACATCACTGATAGGGGAAGAAACATGACTCATCCTTTGCAGCCTGTGATAGAAACTAGACCATTTGCACAATGGGGGTTAGATTTCATTGGAGTCATTAATCCTTCATCTTTTGCTAGACATAGGTTTATCTTGACAGTGATAGACTATTGCACTAGGTGGACCGAGGCTACTTTCTATAAGTTTTCTACCACCGAGGTTATCATCAAATTTTTGGAGGAAAATATCATAACAAGATTCAGAGTGCCTTATTCCCTGGTATGTCACAATGGCCTTGCATTTTCTTCTTTAAAATTTTCAAATTGGGCATTCGAATATGGTATTGTTTTGAAATTCTCATCAAATTATTATCCATAGGGAAATGGTTTAGTAGAATCCACTAACAAAATTTTGGTAGATATCGTTAAGAAATTGATTGCTAAAAACCCTAGGGAATGGAATACATTGCTAAAATATGCTTTATGGGTTGATAGAACAAAAGTTAAGGCAACGTTGGGAAATTCACCTTATCATTTGGTATATGGTATAGATGCAATTTTGCCTGTTAATATGAGAATACCAACCTAGAAGTTTTGCTAATGAGTATTTAGGCTTTGATGATCAAAGAGAAGCTAGTTTAGTTCAATTGCTACACCTAGAGGAAAAAAGGAATCAAGCCATAGTAAAAAGATGGTTTGATAAGAGAGCTAGGGTCAAAACTTTCAAAATTTTAGACTTGGTCTTATGCTGGGATAAAGCACATGAGAAAAAAGGTAATCATGGAAAATTTGATAAGTTGTGGTTGGGTCCACTCCAGATCGCTGAAATTATAGGAAACAACACATTTACGTTGAAGACTTTAACTGGTGAAGATATTCCATTACTTGTTAATGGTCAATATCTTAAACATTACTTTCAGGTCTGAAGGTGGTGAACTGAGTTTCATTGTGTATTATATTGTAAGTATTGTGAATATTGTATAGTTTTATTTGTGTGTTTTTTTCTATTTGTTTGTTTGGTTGTGTGTTGTTTTGGGATCTTCATTTTGATTTTGGGGAATAGCAGCAAACTGTAACCATTGAAAACAATGGAATTTATAAGACTAAGAAACTATTTGAAATTTATGCATAAGTTGTGACTTTTTATAGATGTAGTTGCTTGTTTAGTCTTTTAAGGTTTATTCACCATCAACAAATTTGAGTTTTCAAGGAATCATACAAATACATATCTTTAAGATTTTAGGAGTAGGTTTGGAGGATAGTGGACACTTGCATTAAGTGAAAAATATAAAGGTTTGCCTTTGCTACCACTATAATCTCCACCCTGCATATCATTAACAGGATTCCATTATCTGTTAAACATGAGCGTTATTGCAATATCAAAAGTATTAATGATAAGTACAAAGTGAATGATCAAAAGAAATCATTTGAAACATATGAGGACTACCAAATAACTCCACCGGGGCTATGGATGCTTGCTGGTAGTGGGGCTCTATTTGGGGAGATTTTAGGTGATAACCTTGCCAGGGCTATGAACGCCTAACTAGCAGCAAGGATCTATCTAGGTTGGCTTAGAAGGTTAAATCCATCTATGTAGTTTAATGCAAATGGCCATTGTTTTCTAGATCTAATTTGATGAATGGGAATAAATCAATTGCACACACTTAAATTCTCATTGAAGGCTTTCTTTTAATGTTAGTGAATTTTTTTTTTTTGAGATTAAGTAGCATCTTGCATACAAAGAAATTGGAAATTTATGATTTATTTCATTTTTTTCCCTGAGTTTTGTTGAATTTGATTGTTTTATTTGGTTGCTAGTTGTTGTGATGCTCACAACACACCCCATTCTGCCCTTTAGCAAAATGAGGACCTCTTACTGTGGTTTTTGCTTTTTGCTTGTGTGGTTCTGCTTGCTTGGCGGTATAGGTAAAATGACATGGATGCTTGAAATTTGAGTTACACAATGTTTGGGTATAAGTGGTGGCTACCAATAGAATTTGCATGAAAAATCAACTAGGTTTGTCTTTTGAACCATTTGAAAATTCTACATATTTTGAGACTTATACTTGTTTTAGAAAAAGTCAATGCTGAATTGAGGGTGGTCAATGTGTATCTAATATACATTGCTATTTGCATGTATATGTTATGCTTTTGGTCTTTCAGGTTTTTTTATTCATTGTTTAATGTATATTGTATGCATTAAAGCATTCAAGTCTAGACCCAACGACATTTTAAGGTGAACTGTATAAAATGTTAAAGTTCGCAGTTGTATTTGTATATTATAAATGCATGTATTAAAAATACAAATGCAATATATACATTGGCGGATGTCAAAATAAGTTTAAAGTGGTTTGGGTTATACTTTTGGTATGGATATAAAAGGCCGGATCTGAAAGGAAAATTCAATTGAGTTTAAAAATGAAAAGGTGAATGCACATGTTTGTATGTATTGTTGTATGTATAATTGCATGTATCTTATATACAAATACAAAACTAGACGTGATCCAAAAAATCGAGGAAAATGAATTATAGATGGAGTACGCATTTTTATATTTGGATGCATGTATTATATATACAAAAGGTGAAAGGTGCATTTGCGGATTTGAACTAAGTATTAAATATGGAATAAAGTGCATTTGTTCATAGTGAAAAGATATGGAATAAAGCAACGTCATGTTTTCTTGTATATTTTGATGCATGTATATGATATACATGAGGATATACAAAAGAATAATATACAGGACCCAACATAATTAAAGAGATGAATATTACATACCTCAGGTGGGGTCCACATATGTATGTTGAGATGCATAAAAGAGAAATACAAAGAGTGATACAAAAACTTAGATACAAAGACAGAGTTGAAGTTAATTACCTATTGTTTCATAAATTCACTGGAATCCGAGTTTGTATATTTTGATGATGTATAAGATATACATAGAAATATACAAAAAGTAAAAGAGAAAAGTGCAGGTATATGAGATACAAAATTCAAAGGTGCAGGCAATTAACGTATACAAGATTCAAAATATGAATTAAACGAGAAGATAAACTCAAATTACATTGAATGCCTTAATTACAACATTTAATGCACTACTACCACTAAAAACCTAGAATTCAAAGGAAGTAAAAAGGAAATTGAATTATACTAATCTTCACAATTGCATTCAGAGTTAAAAAATTATAGAGCATTCTACAAAGCTAAGGTAAAAGTGATTTAGAAGGTGATTTGAAAGTTTGGGAACAGGGGCGGTGTGGAATTTAAATGGTAAATCTCTTGTTAACATTCTTAAAGTCAACGGGTTACAAAATATGGGTATGTTTCTAAAACCTCACTGGTATTTTATAGAATGTGATTACGCAATTATATACAATGATTACAGTTGAATAACAGAACGGGATTTGTAGACACCCAAAATTGACTCATTATCATTAGCATTCAAACATCGCATTACACATCATCTGCATTTGTCTATCATACTTGAGCAATATCCCTAACACATCTATTTCTTCTATTAATTAAATAAATTTATATTTATTTAATTAATTCATTAGCTATTTCTTCTAATCTATAATTAAACAATCTTCAATTATTTAATTATCTTCATTCTATCTATTTTTAATTAAATAAAATTTGTTTATTTAATTAAAAATTCCTTTCATAAGCCAACTTTCCAATTAATTAAATAAATTTAATTTATTTAATTAATTTATCTTATCATGTATCTCATGAGTCGACATATGTGCCTCTTTCATTTAAAAAAGATAAGTGGTACTACATCCTTTTATTTAATATCTTTCATATGTAGTACTTTTTTATGTACACAAGCACACATAAGCCCTATCTTCTCTCCACATGTCATCTTCCCATTCATCTATGATTATCCTTCAATCTTAGCCATTCACATAGCCACCAAAACTCCACAGTTGATTGATCTTGGTTGAGTTCTATATAAACACCCTCTTATTCCATACTAGCGATCCAGCATTCATATAGCGTCTACATTATCATCTTGAGCATATTGAGCATTTGAGTATCCATAGCATCCATTGAGCTTATCATCATCATTATCATCCATCCATCATGGTATTTTTTATCTTCATAATTGTTCATTGTTGAAGAAGCAATCCACATCATAAACAAGGAATCACACAATCTAGGTGATATTGGGCTTGAATTGCATACTTTTGGTTTCATTTGGATTAGATTCTTTGATGATGTTAGGGTTAGGTTTTCATGGCTATGCTTGATCTTATTAACCTAATTTTTTACCTATCACATTTTTGCTACACTCGGTGGGACTCACGTCCTTGATTAACTTTGTTGTTTGAAGTTATTTTTAGGAAGATCAGATTTTCCTAGTGCTTACGGCAAGTTCCAGTCACTTTTGAGCAAAAAATTATCGCTGTCTAAATACCAGCATCACCTCTGAGCTGAAATCTACCACCTGTAGCGTTCTTTGGATCACTTTTATACTAACAGTGGTCATTTTTTATTTATTCTGCGTCGCTTTTATACTAACAGTGGTCACTCTTGCATTTAATTGAATCGCTTTTAGCTAATCGCATCGCTTATTGTCGAACTAGGGTTTTTGTTGCATACTATTTCTTTTACAGATCTAGGTCACTTATGAGCCGTAACTAACTGCTTCATGCTTTTCCACATCACTTATAAGCTTTAACAATTCACATCGGGCTCTCTTGGCATCGCTTACGATCTGTAGGATTTCGCCTACGACAGAATAAAGATCGCTTTTGACTGAAGTGGATTGCCTCTGGTAAATTGTGTCACTTTCAGTCTGTATCACTTGTAATTTGTTTTTCTTGGCTACTAATTAGGTATTTGTACAGCATCTTATCGATTGTCTAAGAAAAGGAGGTTATCAAACTACTAACATATCTATTGCAGCTTCGATCGGTCCAAGACTTGTGGTTTTTTTAACTAAATTAGGAACATTTGGGCTTGGTGCTTAAAATGAATCATCGCTTGCTCTGTGCTTGATTTATCTTTTTTGATTGCTTGCATGTAATTGATTGTAACCCAAATTTAATAACAAAAGTATCCTCTCCCCTTGCCTATCAAATGGATCTTAGGTGTATGAGAACTTGTTATTATCTTTAGAGGGCCTACCTTCCTGGTGTGAGAAGTGATATGACCCAAGTGGTAATGGGCTTAAGCCAAGTCCTTCCGAACCGCTATATACGAAAATTGTTTGTGTTGAAAGCCACAAATAACGGGTGTTGTTGTGTTATACCTTCCCCAAAACCCTCCAAGGCGTAACCCTTGACAGTAGGGAGACTCCATAATAGAGAGTAGCACTGCTGCACATATAGCCACCTGAATGGATGCCCTTATTAGCAAATTTGTGTAGTAGCCTAAAGCCTTCTATTTGTTGATGCAAAAGGTGGGACCTTTGAAGCCGCCCCGATTCACATGGTTCTTAGAAGAGATAGCAGGGACAATCCTAAGGTTTGGTGAGGGACAGGCCTTACAAGAAAGCTAGATCTTGGTATGTGTGAGAAGTGTGTATCGTGGAGAGGAGCTAGTGCTACCAAAATCCTGAAACTATTCGCTTTGAATAAGCATGGCCAGAGGATTCAACAAATACAGTCATTTCCTAGCCTAGGTTGTACACGTTTGTGATTGTTGTGAGTGTGATTGACTATAATTACTATTTTCTTGTCAAAAATCACAAATTAGACATCTTTCCTAACAGACACAGTCACTTTTGAGCCTAAACTACCTACATACAGACAACAGAATCACTTTTAAACTATAGTTAGCCACTTTTCACCTAAATAGAATCACTTTTAAACTCCAGCTAGCCGCTTTTTGCCTAAACAGAGTCACTTTTAAACAATAGTCAGTCTCTTTCTATTTAAATCAGTTCACCTTTAAACAAAAGTTTGTCGCCTTTGGCCTAACCTGCGTCACTTCCGATCAGCAGTAAATCACTTTTGAACCAACATTAATCACCTGTGAACAATCAGATTGCCTCTGGTTAACATTGTAACTTGCTGTCAGAACCTAAACCAGTCCACATTTGAGCTATTACTATTCACGTTTAGTCTTTTCTGAGTCGCATATGAGCTATCACTTGTCGCATGTGGTCTAATACCAGCAAATCTTAGTGACTCAGTTGAAGTAACCACAAATCTAGCTTGCTTAGCTTCAACATTAGCTTTCAGACCTATCTCTGATCATTAGCAGATACCTAGACTTTGTCTCCTATTTTGAGCTTACCAATCAATAGCATTTCATGAGCTTTTCATCTTTTTGAGATCCTAAACCATCAAACCAAACATCAAACCAATCATTTTGATTCATTAGCAAACCATTAGCTTTAGCGTCATCAAATCAGCAACATAGAAACCTTTAGCAAACAACTTTCCTCTTGAGTGTGTGAGCTATTCTCTAGGGAAAACCAGCCAACAACAAATCAACAATCAAGAAAAACAAATCAACTAAGCAAACCAACCAACCAACCAACCAGCAAACTATCACCTTTCTTTTGGGTCTCAAAACTTTGACAAGCTAAACTTCAGTTTTCAACATCAACATCATGCCTCAAACTAGGGGTCAATATAGAGCTGAAATGGAAGCCAAATTGCGAGCTGAAATGGAAGCTAAATTGCAAGTTTGCATGGGAACTAAGATGCAACAATCTAGATCAACACCTCTTAAAGATGCAACTCAATTCACAAATGGTATGCCTCCTCATATGTTTACGCCTCATGGGTATACCATTGGAGAGTCATCTTCACAACAAATGCAACCTCAAACATTTTTCAAGACTTTTGAAGAACAATCTCAAGAAGACTTATCAGAATTTCAGGACACCCATGTGTGGGATCAAGTTGAGAGACTTGTTTTATCTAAGCCTAATCACTACTTCTTGCAACTTGCTCACATGGGCGCTAAACTACCAAGAGATTTTGACATATCCGCTATTAGAGAGCACGATCCAAACACTCTCACTGTTGTTGCAAAGGGACCATCCACTATAGTTACACCATCCCCTACCATATCACAAGCTCTTGCTTCCACCACATCCCTTTCATTGCCTATTGTTACATCATTTGATCTACCACACTCGGAGCACATTCTAGAACCTTTGATAATACCAACCAATGTGCTCCCTCGCATGTCACAAAATCTAAACATTCCACCTTTCCATGTTCCTCAACATACACCTCCTCCTACCATGACCATTTCCATGCCTCAAGTAACACAAGCTGTCCATGTGGCACAAGTACAAATGCTCCAAACATCACAAGCTATCCCCATATCCCATAGTGTGCAAGCCTCCCAAACTATCCCAACAATACCCATAGTCCAAGCTTCACGACCATCACAATCTTCCATATCTCATATGAATACCATATCTCATATACCAACTGCTAATACGCTTTCCACCATCTCCACTAATCCATCCACTATACCATATAATCCCAATGTTAGTCTTATTGATATGAGTGACCCTCCTATCGTTTCTCAAACCAATCCTAGTTCTACAATCACTTATGTTCAGCAACTTACATCCATTCCGTCATATTCTTCCAATCCTTCACACACCATCAATCCATCTTATGCTACCCAAGGCTTGCCTATTATCACCCAACCCATGACACATATCAATCCCCATGTTGTCCAAAATACAAACCCAAGTGTCCATCCTTCTTTCGCATCTACTAATCCTTCCAACACTTACCATGTCACGAATCCAACTCCAACTTCCCAACCATCAACTAATGTCAATCCATCTTTCACTTCTCAAGTGATGCCAAATCTTGGTGCCCATTCGTCACAATATACCCAACCACCACTTGTGCCTCAAGGATAGTAACCCTCAACCACATATGTGTCACATCCCAATCCTTTGACATACATTGTGAGCTCACAACCTCAACAAATGGTTATGGCTTCATATATCCCACAACAGCAAGCTCAATATACATCATACCATGTTTCACCCCCTTTGCAACAACAGCAATTATCTTGCAGATGTTCAACAAATGATTAACCAAGTGGTAAGATAAGGCAAGAAGACATTTTCTTTAGAGAACATATGCACTTATCCATTTGACAAGTCTCTTCATATGACACCCTTTCCACCACACTTTGAAATTCCACAATTTGACAAATACAAAGGAAAAGGAAATCCGGAAGACCACCTTAGAGCATTCTTTGTGGCATGTCTCGATGTTGCTTATGATGATACATATCTTTTGAGACTATTTCCTCGAAGCTTAGTAGGACAAACTCTTGAATGGTTCTCTCATTTACCTCCGGGAATTAAATCTTTTTTAGAGTTAGCTAATAAGTCTCAATCACACTTCGCTTTTAACATTGACCATGAGGTAAACATGAGTGACCTTGTCAACAATAAAGAGCGCAATGGTGAAGCCTTTTCTTCATTCACTCAATGATGGCGTAATATGGCTAGCAAACTATCATGGGAAATACTTGAGAAACAACAACTCGATATCTTTGTTCAAAATCTTCATCCCAAGTTGTCATTCCAATTACAATTGCAAAGTGCTAGCACCTTTGATGAACTTGTTTTCAAAGGAACCATCATTGAACAAGCTATTAATTGCTAAGGGAACTATCAAGATCTTTCGCGATAACAAAGGCTATCCTCAAAAATCCAAGCATAAGTCTTGCTTTTGGAACAAAAATAAGAATGTTGTCAATGATGGTGTTGTGGATGCAAAGAACATACAAAATATGAAAGTTCCCATCAACATTCAAGCTGCTTCTACCACAACACAACCTTTTCAATGAATGCGACAACAACAAACTTCCAATCCGCGTCGATAATTTACACCATTAGCGGAAACAATGGAAGTTGTCTTTCGAAAGCTTCTCCAAGCGAGCGATATTATCTTACCGGATGCACCACCCAATGGTGAACCACTCTTCAAAGATCCTTGGTACAAAGAAAATGAGTATTGTGATTTCCATAGAGTTAAAGGACACAAAACAAATAGTTGTATGTGTTTAAAACATGTCATCCAAGATTGTATTGATCAAGGCTTAATCAAAATCACACCTTCAACAACTCAACCTGCAAAACAATCAACATCAAACTATGATCTAGAGGCTTTCAAGAACCCACTTCCATCTCATGACAAAACAAGTAACCCTCATGCTAGGAATGCCATTCAGTACAACTATGAATCATCTACTATTGGCCCCATTGACCATGCTCATATTTCTACCATTACTATCCAAGGTAAAGCACCTGATTACGTTGTAACCACTCGAAGAGATCGAGTCACCATTCAAGGAGCACCTGTTCATCCTACTCGACCATTCTCTAACTATAAAATCTTGGATCACCTTGGCAAAACACCCGCGCACATATCCATTCTTGAGTTGCTTCGCATATCCCCTGCTCACAAAGCTATCCTCAACAAAGCCTTACAAGAATCTTTGGTGCCCAATGATATTGATGTCAAACAGTTCCAATCTATGGTTGCTAGCATTGTAGCCCCTTGTCATTTAACCTTTTCTGACAAAGATCTTTAGCCCTCCATTCATCCTTCCCACAACGAAGCCCTCCACATTGAAGTATTTGTTAAACAACACTGTATCAAACGAATCTTGGTAGATGGTGGAGCTGGTATTAATATATGTTCTTTAAAATTGATAAAACAATTGGGATATTCTAAGAAATATGTTGACACCTCCAAGGTTATTACTATCAGAGCATATGATGATACTGAGCAAGATACTGAAGGGATTGTTTTCTTGCCTATCCAAGTTGGGTCGGTTACCACATAAACTCGTTGTCAAGTTCTTGATATTGACCTTCCTTATAATATCATCCTTGGTCGTCCATGGATACATGCCCTCAAGCCAGTTCCTTCCACATACCATCAATGTCTTAAATTTCCACACAATGGTGTTGAGGTTACTATCCAAATCCCAATCCATTTGAATTTTGTCGTGTCTTTCAAGATAAATATCAAAGTCCAAACCACATTCCTATCAACATCGAGGAATATCCGTCTTCATCCTATGTCGACCCCTCTGACCTACTCAAGCCCTCATCTAGCAAAATTGCTTCCAATCTTCATATTAAGTACACTGAGCATGGCCCTGGTGAATACACACTGTAAGACTCTTGTTGTGTAGGCACCCTCCCATTATCTCCTAAATCCTATGGTAAACCTTCTATAGCCAAACCAACTTCAGGCCCCACTATCATCAAAGCTCCACCTACAGTATTCATTAAAGGAGGATTCCTGGATGATGAAGACATTGATGATATAGACTCTTGGATATTCTTTGATGAAAATGACCAACTCCAACTGGAAGTGGAAAGATACAACAATGGGTTCTACATCATAAAGAACATGGGATATAAAGGACATGGTGGATTGGGATCATAGGAACAAGGACCTATTGAACCCATTATTATGTCTAAGAATTTTAATAAGAAAGGCGTTGGTTATCATCCGTAGGTACTACGACTCAAAGATATTAAGTGTATTTTCGATATCGATGCTGGACCTTCCTCGGTAGGAGAAACTTCTAATTTGGATACTATCGATGACTCCCCCCTTCATATTACCGACCTTTTCCAAAAATACTCCATCTTCATGATTTCTGCAGCCTCCTCTAGCCACAACCATTCCTCCATTACCCTTTCACTCATCGATTGGGACCAACAGGGAGCACCGATGTTAGATACATTTGAAAATGATGAAGCTATTGCAGAATTTATGGGCTTACAACAAGGTATTCCATTGGGTGATCACAAAGCAGGTTTCATGATGGACCTACCTAAAGTAGCATATTTTGGTGGAAGTATCAAATCCTTCAGTCGCAAAAGTGAAATAAATAAAATCAAACAAAATAGGTCATTAGGTGAAAACTAAAAGGTGCCTCTTGACCATCAAAAAGTAAAAATAAAGGATGTATCCAAAGGAGAAAACCTCTCCAAGGCACCTGAGGATGGGGGATTTGATCTTCCTGTTGCCACTGATTATCATGAGAATCAATAGTGCTAGTTGAACAATCACAAGACATGAACTTGGGTACAGAACAGAATCCAAAGATCACTTTTTTGGTAGCATCATTATCAGAGCAAGAAAGAAGAAACTTCATAGCATTTTTCATGAAAAGAGCTATAAATTTTGCATGGACTTATGCTGACATGCTGGGTCTAGATCCATCACTTGTGGTACATCATCTAGTAGTATCTCCTAATGCAAAACCTGTCAAACAAAAATTATGTAAAATGCATCCACAGGTAGCTTTAGTGGTCAAGGCAGAGATTCAGAAACTGTTAGAAGCAAATCTCATAAAGCCTATTGATTATCCAGAATGGGTTTCAAATTTGGTACCTATAGAAAAACTTGATGGATGAGTGTGTTGTTGCATAGACTTTAGAGATCTTAAGAAAGCATGTCCTAAGGATGACTTTCCACTACCAAGCATAGATAACATTGTAGATCTTACAGCTGGACATGAAATGCTAACTTTGATGGATGGATTTTCAGGGTATAATCAAATTAGAATAGCAGAGGAAGATCAAGATAAAACATCTTTCATTTGTCCATGGGGCACATATTGCTGGGTTGTAATGCCTTTTGGTCTCAAGAATGCTGGAGCTACTTATCAGTGAGCCATGATAGTTATTTTTCATGACCTTTTTCATACTATCATGGAAGATTATGTTGATGACATCTTGGGAAAATCTAAGACAAGAGAAGGACATCTATAGGTATTAGCACAAACCTTTGATCTATTAGAAAAGTATCAAGTTAGACTAAACCCAAAGAAATGTGTATTTGGTGTAACATCTAGAAAACTGTCGGGATACATTGTGTCTCAACGAGGGATAGAAGTGGACCTAGCTAAGGTAAAAGTTATCATGGAAATGCCTCCACCAACAAATCTCAAACAGCTCCGCAGTCTACAAGGTAGGTTATAGTCCATCCATAGATTTATCTCACAACTAGTAGATAAATGTCATCCTTTTCAGCATCTTCTTCGTAAGGGTGAACTTTTTAAGTGGGTTGAAAAGTGTCAATAGGCTTTTGATAAAATAAAGGAATACCTAGTAACACCTCCTGTGTTAGTGCCTCCTATGCTTGACCGCCCCTTATTGCTCTACATATCATCCACAACAGTAGCATTGGGTGCCCTTCTAGCTCAACATGATGATTCAGGGAAAGAACAAGCCATCTACTACATCAACAGAACTCTTGTGGGATATGAACTCAATTATTCATCTATGGAAAAAACATGTTTAGCATTAGTGTTTGCTTCCCAAAAGTTGCGATACTATATGCACAACCAAACAACCAAGCTCATATCTAATGTTGATCCACTCAAATATCTTCTCTCTAAAGCAATCCTCATGGGAAGATTAGCAAAATGTGCCATGATCTTAAGTGAATTTGACATACAATATGTGGATCGAAAAGCCATCAAAGGACAAGTCATCGCTAATCAATTAGCTGCAGCGCCCATCATAGATATTTATCCAATATATCCAAAATTCCCTGATGAAGGATTGTTCAATTTAACTTCTCCAACACGATGGAAGCTATATTTTGATGGATCATACACAAAACATGGATCAGGAGCAGGCATCTTATTTGTTACCCCTTAAGGAGATTGTATACCCAAATCATACAAAATTGCATTTCCATGTACCAATAACATAGCAGAGTATGAATCTTTAATTACAGGACTGCGCATGGTAGTACAATGGGCTATCAAACAGTTACAAGTCTTTGATGATTCTCAGCTGGTTATTAAACAAGTCTTCGATGAATATCAAATAAAAGATGAGAAACTTCTTCCATACAAGCTAATGGTTGATGATTTTAAAAAGTATTTTGACAATATCACTTTTGAACAAATCCCAAGACTACAGAACAGAGCAGCAGATGCTATGGCCATGATTGGGTCTCTCCTAGACATGCCATCTAATACACATAAATGTGAGTTTTTGGTCGAACAACTTTTGATTCCAGCATTTGAAGTTCCACAGTCTGAGCTTATATGTGACATTGTTGGTCCTAATTCACCATGGTACGAGGATTTATATGAGTATCTCCACAACCAAACCTTTCCACTTCAACTATCTAACAACCAACGCAAAACCTTTATCCGTTGAGCCTCCTGTTACACTATTTTGGGAGACACCCTTTATCGCCGGAGTCTTGATGGTATCCTTCTTAGGTGTCTTGATTCTGAGGAAGCAAAAGTGGCCTTACATGATGTACATGAAGGTGTTTGTGGCTCGCATTCCGCTGGCCCTAGCCTTGTTAAGAACCTTCTACGAGTAGGATACTATTGACCAACCATGGAAAAAGATGCACAACAATTTGTAAAGAGGTGTCTACAATGTCAGAAACATGGAGATTTAATACATGCACCAACACATGAATTTTAGCCTATCATTTCTCCATGGCCTTTTTCGCAGTGGGGACTTGATCTCATAGGTAAAATACATCCTACTTCATCAAATGGTCATAAGTTCATTATCACCGCCACTGAATATTTCACAAAGTGGGTGGAAGCCATACCAATGACTTATATCATAGGGAAGCAAATATCTAAGTTTATTCTACACTATATCATTTGCCGTTATGGAGTTCCTCAAGCTATTGTCATGGATAATGGTCGTCCCTTCAAGAATCAAGAAGTCAGAGATCTTTGTAACATGTTCCATATCCAACATAGATTCTCTACCCCTTAATATCCTCAAAGCAATGGCCAAGCTAAAGCTTCTAATAAAACAATCATCAAAATCCTCAAAAAGACAGTTAATGAAGTTGGTCAGGATTGGCACCTACAACTCCATCCTGCATTATGGGCATATAGAACAAGTATCAGAACTCCCACTGGAGCCACACCTTATGCTCTTGTGTATGGCACTGAAGCTATTTTACCTATTGAGGTTGAGATCCCCTCACTGCGAGTATCCTTACAACATACCACCTCAAAGGAAGAATATCGAGTATCTAGAATCCATGATCTTGAGCTTCTAGACTAACAGCATCTTACAGCATTCAACCATCTCCAAGTCTATCAAAACTATCTACGTCGTAGTTACAACAAAAAAATTAGAGAACACCGATTTCAAGTTGGAGATCTTGTCCTTAAAGAAAATCAAAAGAATCAACAACACCAAGAGAAACAGGGCAAGTTTGAACCAAATTGGCTTGGTCCTTTCATCATCACAACAGTTTATGGATCAGGTGCATAAACTCTTTCAACACTTGAAAGCATTCCCTTGGATGAATCAGTTAATAGTGTTCATCTCAAGAAGTTTTATCCTTGAATCTCAGCTATCCCAAAAAAAAAAAAACCATCCAATAGTGAAAACCACTTTGTGGCACTTTGGATAACAAAACAAAAAAATAATAGTCTAAGATAAATAATTCATCCTCTGGTGAAAACCTAATAAATAGGCACCTTGGATAAGTACCATAGTGAAAACCTGGCAAACAGGCACTATGTGTAGTGACTAGTTTCCATCATCTGCTTGGTTTGTTTGATCATCACTCTTCTTATCATATTTTGCCATCCTATCCCACATAGTCCATATCATAATCCACATGTCATCGCAATAAATAGCCTTTCCACCTTTGCCTCTATCAATGCTAGCTATCATACTTGAGACACTGTTACGATAACTCTCTCTTTTGGCACCTTAGCATCTTGACCGCACGCCGTCCCTATCATCACTTCTTCATAATAAATGCCATCCCACACTGGGGGCATTTGTTGAGTCTTATTTGGAAGTGGATATCGCTATCTCTAGCTCATAACACATCAAACACTTTAGCTCACAACACAACAAACTTTCAACTTCAACCATAGCGTTCATTCAACAACAAACATGGCAAAACATTTTGCAACCAGGATTTGTATCTTTGTAATCAATTTGCGCTCATCTGACATCTAACCATCGCAAGACATCACCAACGCAAACATTCAAGCATTCATGTCAGTCTTTCAACATCACCCGTCCAACGTAGTAAGTAAGAACTACATCTCAGCTCTATCGTTAAAGACTTGATCTTGTGGATACAGGGTATGTAGGCAATCTGAGATGCAAAGGAAGCACTCTGATTCAGGCCAAGACGATAGCCACCTTCTTTCATTATCCATATTTCATCTTTCTTCTAATCATCCTTTAATCTTTCATCACACACATCATCAATAAAACCCAAAACTACATATTCATCATGTCTCATCTTCATCATAAATGTTCTTTGATCCCATGGATACAGGGTATGTAGGCAGTCTAGAATACGAAGGAAGTTTCTAGTACTCAAGCATAGATGATCCACACCATCTTCCCCATCTTCTTCATCTTCTCTCATCTTCCATCTTCTTCTCTTTGATCGGCACAAGCAGGAAGCAAGTTATGTGTATACTGAAAGCTCAAGCATTTCAACCAATCAAGAATAAGCCTGAAGCTATTTGTCTGCCTTAAGCCAACATTTGCTATAGCAATTTATCAACATCTTTAGCCTTCAACAGGATGCAGCTTTCCTCCCAACAAGGTGCCAACTTAAATCCATCTAAGAGCACCTAAATTTGGCAAGAGAATGTCATGACAATATCTTTTGTTTTATCTTTTGATTTATCTTTTGTCCCTTTTCTATGCCTAATCAAGACTGCCTTGATCTATCATATCTTGGTATGTTGTGATGAAGTAAAGAATGGGGCATGGTCTTATTGCTTTCGTATGCCGTGTTTGCGGGATGATCTTATTCTCTTCCTATGCATATTGGTATCTTGTACGTGTTGGGATTAGCATCTTACATATCAATATCTCTAGCATCTGAGAAGCTAAATAGTCTCTTATGCACTTGAGACTATCCTATATTAAGACTAGCTCCATACATATAACCAGTAAGCTATCACTATGTGTGTAGACACCCAAAATTGACTCATTATCACTACCATTCAAACATCACATTACATACCACCTGCATTTGTCTAACACACTTGAGCAATATCCCTAACACATATATTTCTTCTATTAATTAAATAAATTTGTATTTATTTAATTAATTCATTAGATATTTCTTCTAAACAATAATTAAACAATCTTCAATTATTTAATTATCTTCATTCTATCTATTTTTAATTAAATAAATCTTATTTATTTAATTAAAAATTCCTTCATAAGCCCACTTTCCAATTAATTAAATAAATTTTATTTATTTAATTAATTTATCTTATCATTTATATCATGAGCTGACATGTGTGCCCCTTTCATATAAAAAGATAACTGGTACTACATCCTTTTATTTAATATCTTTCACATGTAGTACTTTTTATGTACATGGTCACACATAAGCCATATCTTCTCTCCACTTGTCATCTTCACATTCATCTATGCCTATCCTTCAATCTTAGCCATTCACATAGCCACCGAATCTCCACTGTTGATTGATTTTGGTTGAGTTCTATATAAACACCCTCTCATCCCATACTATCTATCTAGCATTAGTATAGCGTCTACATTATCATCCTGAGCATACTGAGCATTTGAGCATTTATTAGCATCCATTGAGCATATTATCGTTATCATCCATCCATCATGGCAGCTTTTATCTTTATAATTATTCATTTGTTGAAGAAGCAATCCACATAATAAACAAGGAATCACACAATCTAGGTGACATTGTGCTTGAATTGCATACTTTTTGGTTTCATTTGGATTAGATTCTTTGATGATGGTAGGGTTAGGTTTTCATGGCTATGCTTGATCTTATTAACCTTATTTTTTACCTATCACATTTTGGCACGCCTGGTGGGATTCACGTCCTTGATTAACTTTGTTGTTTGAAGTTGTTTTTATGAAGATCATATTTTCTGAGCGCTTACGGCAAGTTCCAGCTGCTTTTGAGTAAAAAACCATCGTTTCCCGCATATTCGAGTCGCTTTTGCGCTGAAATCTGCTACTTGTAGCATTTTCTAGATCACTTTTATACTAATAGTGATCATTTTTTGTTTATTTTGGATCATTTTTATCCTAACAGTGGTCGTTTTTTCATTTAATTGAATCACCTTTGATCCGACAGTGATCACTTTTAGCTGACTGCATCGCTTATTGCAGAACTAGGGTTTTCAATGTATATTGTTTCTTTAACAGATCCAGGTCGCTTATGAGCCAAAACCAACCGCTTCATGCTTTTTCGCATCGCTTCTGAGCCTAAACAATTTGCATTTGGTGCTTCCAGCATCACTTATGATCTGCAAGATTTTGCCTGTGATAGAATAGAGATCACTTTTGACAGACAATGAATCGCCTCTGGTAAACTGTGTCGCTTTCAGTCTGTATAATTTGTAGTTAGTTTTCTTGGCTACTAATTGGGTATTTGTGCAGCATCTTATCAATTTGTCCAAGAAAAGGAGGTTATCAAACTACTAACATATCTATTGTAGGTTCAATCGGTCCAAGACTTGTGGTTTTTCACTAAATTAGGAACATTTGGGCTTGGTGCTTAAAATGAGTCATTGCTTGCTCCGTGCTTGATTTATCTTTTTTTATTGCTTGCATGTGATTGATTGTAACCCAAATTTGATAACAAAAGTATCTCTCCCCTTGCCTATCAAATGGATCTTGGGTGTATGAGAACTTGTTATTATCTTTAGAGGGCCTGCCTTCCCAATGTGAGAAGGGATACGACCCAAGCAGTAATGGGCTAAAGCCAAGTCCTTCCGAATCGCTATATAACAAAAGTGTTTGTGTTGAAAGCCACAAACAATGGGTGTTGTTGCATTATACTGACAGCCATCCTCCCCCAAAACCCTCCAAGGCATAACCCTTGAAGGTTGGGAGACTCCACAACAAAGAGTAGCGCTGCTGCATGTATAGCCACCTGAACGGATGCCCTTATTAGCAACTTTGTGTAGTAGCCAAAAACCCTGTATTTGTTGACGCAAAAGGTGGGACCTTTCAAGCTGCCCTGATTCACATGGTTCTTAGAAGAGATAGTAGGGACAATCCTAAGGTTTGGTGAGGGACAGGCCTTATAGGAAACCTGGATCTTGGTATGTGTGAGAATTGTGTATCGTGGAGGGGAGCCGGTGCTACCAAGATCCTGAAGCTATTTACTTTGAATAAGCATGGCTAGGGGATTCAACAAATACAGTCCTTTCCTAGCCTAGGTTGTACAAGTTTGTGATTGTTGTGAGTGTGAGTGACTGCAATTACTGTTTTCTTGTTAAAAATCACAAATCAGACATCTTTCCTGACAGACACAGTCACTTTTAAGCTTAAACTGCTTGCATATAGACAACATAATCACTTTTGAACTGCAGTTAGCCACTTTTTACCTAAACAAAATCACTTTTGAACTATACTTAGCTGCTTTTTGCCTAAACAGAGTCGCATCTAAACAACAGTCAGTCACCTCTTATCTAAATCAGGTCACCTTTAAACAATAGTCTGTTGCCCTTAGCCTAATCTGAATTGCTTCCAATCAGCAGTAAAGTGCTTTTGAGCCAACAGTTATCACCTTTGAACAATCAGATCACCTTTGGTTAATATTGTAACCTACTGTTAGAACCTAAACCAGTCTATATTTGAGCTATTACTAGTTGCCTTTGGTCTTTTCTGAGTCACATATGAGCTATCACTTATCACCTATGGTCTAATACCAGCAAATCTTAGTGATTCAGCCAAATTAGCCACAATTCTAGCTTTCTTAGCTTTAGCATTAGCTTTCAGACCTGTCTCTGATCATTAGCAGATACCTGGACTTTGTCTCTTGTTTTGAGCTTACCAATCAATCACATCTCATGAGATTGTCATCCTTTTGAGATCCTAAACTAACAAACCAAACATCAAATCAATCGTTTTGATCCATCAGCAACATAGCAACCTTTAGAAAACAACTTTTCCCTTGAGTGTGTGAGCTATTCTCTAGGGAAAACCAACCAACAGTAAATCAACCAACCAAGCAAAACAACACATCAACCAAAGCAAACCAACCAAACAAATTAGCAACCAAAAAAACCAACAAAGAAAGCAACCAACCGATCAACAAACTATCATATTTTGGGCCTCAAAACTTTGACAAGCTAAACTTTAGTTTTCAACATCAACGTCATGCCTCAAACTAGGAGTCAATATAGAGCTGAAATGGAAGCCAAATTACAAGCTGAGATGCAACAACTTAGATCAACACCTCTTAAGGATGCAACTCAATTTATGACTGGTATGCCTCCGCATATGTTTACGCCTCATGGGTATACCGTTGGAGAGTCATCTTCACAACAAGTGCAACCTCCAATAGCTTTCGAGACTTTTGAAGAACAATCCCAAGAAGACTTATCAAAATTTTAGGACACCCATGTGTGGGATCAAGTTGAGAGACTTGTTTTATCTAAGCCTAATCACTACTTCTTGCAACTTGCTCACATGGGTGCTAAATTACCAAGAGATTTTGACATATCCGCTATTAGAGAGAATGATCTAAATACTCCCACTATTGTTGCAAAGAGACCATCCACTATAGTCACACCATCTCCCACCATATCACAAGCTCCATCTTCTACCACATCTCTTTCATTGCCTATTGTTACTTCATTTGATCTACCACACTCAGAGCACACTTTAGAACCTTTGATAATGCCAACCAATGTGCTCCCTCTCATGTCACAAAATTTGAACATTTCACCTTTCCATGTTCCTCAACATACACCTCCTCCTACCATGACTATTTCCATGCCTCAAGTAACACAAGCTGTCCATGTGGCCCAAGTGCAAACACTCCAAACATCACAAGCTATCCCCATATCCCATAGTGTGCAAGCCTCCCAAATTATACCAACAACACCAATAGTCCAAGCTTCACGACCATCACAACCTACCATATCCCATATGAATACCATATCCCATATGCCAACTACTAATATGCTTTCCACCATTTCTACTAATCCATCCATTACACCATATAATCCCAATATTAGTCTTATTGATATGAGTGACCCTCCTAGCGTTTCTCAAGCCAATCCTAGCTCTACGGTTACTTATGTTGAACAACTTACATTCATTCCATCATATTCCTCCAATCCTTCACACACCATCAATCCATCTTATTCTACCCAAGGCTTGCCTATTATCACCCAACACATGACACATACCAATCCTCATGTTGTCCAAAATACAAACCCAAGTGTCCATCCTTCTTTCACATCTACCAATCCTTCCATTCCTTATCATGTTACAAATCCAACTCCAACTTCCCAACCACCGCTTGTGCCTCAAGTACAGCAATCCTCAACCACATATGTGTCACATCCCAATCCTTTGACATACATTGTGAGTACAAAACCTCAACAAACGGTCATGGCTCCATATATCCCACAACAACAACCCCAATATACATCATACCATGTTTCACCCCCTCAGCAACAACAACAATTATCTTCAACGGATGTTCAACAAAAGATTAACCAAGCGGTAGGACAAGGTAAGAAGACATTTTCTCTAGAAAACATATGTGCTTATCCCTTTGACAAGTCTCTTAATATGACACCTTTTCCACCACACTTTGAAATCCCACAATTTGACAAGTACAAAGGAAAAGGAAGTCCGGAAAACCATCTGAGAGCATTCTTTGTAGCATGTCTCGATGTTGCTTATGATGATACATATCTTTTGAGACTATTTCCTCGAAGCTTAGCAGGACAAGCTCTTGAATGGTTTTCTCATTTACCTCTAGGAATTAAGTCTTTTTTAGAGTTAGCTAATAAGTTTCGATCACACTTCACTTTTAACATTGACCATGAGATAAACATGAATGACCTTGTCAACAATAAATAATGCAATGGTGAAGCCTTTTCTTCATTTACTCAACGATGGCATAATATGGCTAGCAAATTATCATGGGAAATTCCTGAGAAGCAACAACTCGATATCTTTGTTCAAAATCTTCATCCTTAGCTGTCATTCCAATTATAATTGCAAAGTACTAGCACCTTTGATGAACTTGTTTCCAAAGGAACCATCATTGAATGAGCTTTAATTGCTAAAGGAACTATCAAGATCTTTCGCGATAACAATGACTATCCTCAAAACTCCAACAATAAGTCTCACTTTTGGAACAAAAATAAGAATGTTGTCAATGATGGTGTTGTGGATGCAAAGAACATCCAAACTATGCAAGCTCCCCTCAACATTCAAGCTGCTTCTACAACAATGCAACCTTTTCAACGAATCCAACAATGCCAAACTTCCAATCCGCATTGACAATTTACACCATTAGCGAAACCTATGGAAGTTGTCTTTCGAAAGCTTCTCCAAGCGGGTGATATTATCTTGCCAGATGCACCACCCAATGGTGAACTGTTCTTCAAAGCTCCTTGGTACAAAGAAAATGAGTATTGCAATTTCCATAGAGTTAAAGGACATAAAACAAATGGTTGTATGTGTTTAAAACATGTAATCCAAGATTGCAATGATCAAGGATTAATCAAAGTTACACCTTCAACAACTCAACCTGCACAACAATCAACATTGAACTATGATCTAGAGACTTTCAAGAATCCACTTCCATCTCATGACAAAACAAGTAACCCTCATGCTGGGAATGCCATTTAGTACAACTATGAATCGTCTACCATTGGCCGCATTGACCATGCTCACATTTCTACCATTACTATCCAAGGTAAAGCACCTGATTGCACTGTAACCACTCACAAAGGTCGAGTCACTATTCAAGGAGCACCTATTCATCCTTCTCGACCATTCCCTAACTATAATATCTTGGATCACCTTGGCAAAACACCTGCGCACATATCCATTCTCGAGTTGCTTCATATATCCCCTGCTCACAAAGCTATCCTTGACAAAGCTTTAAAAGAATCTTCAGTGCCCAACGATATTGATATCACACAATTCCAATCTATGGTCTCTAGCATTACAGCCCCTTGTCATTTAACATTTTCTGACAAAGATCTTCAGCCCTCTATCCATCCTTCCCACTACGAAGCCCTCCACACTGAAGTGTTTGTTAAACAATGCCGTATCAAATGAATCTTGGTAGATGGTGGAGATGGTCTTAATATATGTTCTTTGAAGTTAATAAAACAAGTAGGATATTCTGAGAAGGATGTTGACACCTCCAAGGTTATTACTATAAGAGCTTATGATGATGCTGAGTGAGATACTGAAGGGATTGTTTTCTTGCCTATCCAAGTTGGGCCGATCACTACAAAAACCTATTGTCAAGTTCTTGATATTGACCTTCCTTATAACATCATCCTTGGTCATCCATGGATACATGCCCTCTTAAATTTCCACACAACGGTGTTGAAGTTATTATCCAAGCTAATCCCAATCCATTTGAATTTTTTCGTGCCTTTCAAGATAAATATCAGAGTCTGAACCGTATTCCTATCAACACTGACGCATATCCATCTTCATCCTATGTAGACCCCTCCGATCTACTCAAGCCATCATCTAGCAAAGCTACTTCCAACCTCTGTATCAAGTACACTGAACATGGCCATAGTGAATACACACTGCAAGACTCTTGTTGTGTGGGCACCCTTTCATTATCCCCTAAATCTTATGGTAAACCTTCTACATCCAAACCAACTTCAGCCCCTACTGTCATCAAAGCTCGACCTCTAGTATTCCTTAAAGGCAGATTCCTGGATGATGAAGACATTGATGATATAGACTCTTGGATATTCTTTAATGAAAATGACCAAGTTCAACTGGAAGTAGAGAGATACAACAATGGGTTCTGCATCATAAAGAACATGGGCTACAAAGGACATGGTGGATTGGGATCATAGGAACAAGGACCTATTGAACCCATTATTGTGTCTAAGAAGTTTAATAAACAAGGCCTTGGTTATCAGCTGGAGGTACCGCGACTCAAGGACATTAAGTGTATTTCCAATACTGACGCTAGACCTTCCTTGGTTGGAGAGACTTCTAATTCAAATACTATTGATGACTCCCCCTTTCATATTACCAACCTATTCCAAGAAAACTCCATCTTCATGATTTCCACAACCTCCTCTAGCCATAATCATTCCTCCATTTCTCTTTCACTCGTATATACCGACCTCGTCAATTGGGACCAACAAGGGGCACCAATGTTAGATACATTTGAAAATGACGAAGCTATTGGCAGAAGTATCAAATCCTTCAGTCGCAAAAGTGAAATAAACAAAATCAAACAAAATAGGTCACTAGGTGAACACTGAAAGGTGCCTTTTGACCGTGAAAAAGTAAAAATAAAGGACGTATCCGAAGGTGGAAACCTCTCTAAGGCACCTGAGGATGGGGGATTTGATCTTCCTATTGTCACTGATTATCATGAGAAATCAACAGTGCTAGTTGAAAAATCACAAGACATGAACTTGGGTACAGAGTAGAATCCAAAGATCACTTTTTTGGTAGCATCACTATCAGAGCAAGAAAGAAGAAACTTCACAGCATTTTTTCTGAGAAGATCTATAAATTTTGCATAGACTTATGCTGACATGCTGGGTCTAGATCCATCACTTATGGTACATCATCTAGCAGTATCTCCTAATGCAAAACCTGTCAAACAAAAATTGTGCAAAATGCATCCACAGGTAGCTTTATTGGTCAAGGTAGAGATTCAGAAACTGTTAGAAGCAAAGTTCATAAAGCCTATTGATTATCCAGAATGGGTTTCAAATTTGGTACCTGTAGTAAAATCTGATGGATGAGTTCGCTCTTGCACAGACTTTAGATATCTTAACAAAGCATGTCCTAAGGATGACTTTCCATTACCAAGCATAGACAACATTGTAGATCTTACAACCAGACATGAAATGCTATCTTTGATGGATGGATTTTTAGGGTATAATCAAATCAGAATAGTAGAAGAAGATCAAGACAAAACATCTTTTATTTGTCCATGGGGCACATACTACTGGGTTGTAATGTCTTTTGGTCTCAAGAACACTGAGCTACTTATCAATGAGCCATGATAGTTATCTTTCATGACCTTTTTCATACTATAATGGAGGATTATGTTGATGACATCTTGGAAAAATCTAAGACAAGAGAAGGACATCTACAGGTATTAGCACAAATCTTTGATCGATTAGAAAAGTATCAAGTTAGACTAAACCCAAAGAAATGTGTATTTGGTGTAACTTTTGGAAAACTATTGGGATAAATTGTGTCTCGATGAGGAATAGAAGTAGACCCAGCGAAGGTAAGAGATGTCATGGAAATGCCTCCCCCAACCCCAACAAATCTCAAGTAGCTCCATAGTCTACAAGGTAGGTTACAGTCCATCCACTAATTTATCTCACAACTAGCAGATAATTGTCACCCTTTTCAGCATCTTTTTCGTAAGGGTGAACCTTTTAAGTGGGATGAAAAGTGTCAATAGGCTTTTGATAAAATAAAGGAATATCTGGCAACACCTCTTGTGTTAGTACCTCTTGTACTTGACTGCCCATTATTGCTCTACATATCATCAACAACAGTGGCATTGGGTGCCCTTCTAGTTCAACATGATGATTCAGGAAAAGAACAAGCCATCTATTACATCAGCAGAACTCTTGTCGGATATAAGCTCAATTATTCATCTATGGAAAAAGCATGTTTAGCATTAGTGTTTGCTTCCCAAAAGTTGTGACACTATATGCTCAACCAAACAACCAAACTCATATCTAATGTTGATCCACTCAAATATCTTCTTTCCAAAGCCATTCTCACAGGAAGATTAGCAAAATGGGTCATGACTGTGATCTATGAATCAAAATGAAGTTGAAATATAAATCAAATGTAAAACACAAATGATACCTTCACAATGACTCACAAATCCAAGATAGGGTGGAAGGAGTTGCACCCAAGCTCCTTAGATTTTACCCAAGATGATGAAATGTGGATTGCTCAAATGCATTCAACACAATGTAGATAAGGGATTGGATGATAGATTAGATGGAATGGCTAAAGTGATTTTGGAATTATGATGTTGGGATAATAGGATTTTGGAGAGATTTTGGCAGAGTTTTGATGCAAGAAGAAGTCCCTTCCAATGGCTTAGAGAAAGGTCTCATTTATAGATTTCTGAAAAGAGAATGGAGGGTGAGGATCAAGAGTTGAAATCAAGGGCTAGAAATGAATGAGTTAGGGTTTGGATTGAAGTCATAGCCTTGTGACAAGTGTCACAAGGGGAGTGGATGAGAGAGATCAAGGGTTGAAGCTTGGTCAATGGGATTGGAGGGCTCTCATTATTTGTGAATTTTAAATTCACATGGTGAAAGGTGTGGAGGACAAAAATGAATTAAAGATTCATTTTTGGGAAGAGTGGATATGACAAGTGAATTTTTAATTCAACTCATGGGGGAGTGTGAATTAAAAATTCACTTTTATGTGGAGATGTGAAGATGTACTCTTACATGTGTAAGAGGGTGATAAATGAGGGGTAAGGAGGATTTGAACCTTTGAATAAGAAATTGATTTTTATTCAAAGGTGTGTGGAAGGATGGGCTAAGCAAGGTTAATTAAGTGTTTAGCTTAATTAACTTAGGTCTAGGGGATAGGTAGGCTAGGGTAGATTGATTAAATAATTGCTATTTAATCAACTAGGCTAGGGATAGGTTGATCAATAAGGTGGATTAATCAAATAAGAAAGATTTATCTAATTAACAAGGATTAGGGAAATGGACAAAATTGACTAAATAAATATTGAGAATATTTATTTAATCAATGAGGATATAGTTGTAAGGTATAGTTATAAAATAAATGAATTAATTGATCACAAGGGATAGACAGATGGTTAGGGGTAAATTTAATTAAATAAAATAAATTTATTTAATTAATAGGAGGGATAAATTAGTGTAGAGATATGGGAAATTGGTTTGCAGAGCAAGTCAATTTTAGGTGTCTACAATGATCTTAAGTGAATTTGACATACAATATGTGGATCGAAAAGCCATCACAGGACAAGTCATCGCTGATCAATTAGTTGTAGCACCCATCACAAATATTCATCTAATATATCCAGAATTCCCTGATGAAGGATTGTTCTATTTAACTTCTCCAACATGGTGGTAGCTATATTTTGATGGATCATATACACAACATGGATCAGGAGTAGGCATCTTGTTTGTCACCCCTCAAGGAGATTGTATACCCAAATCATACAGAATTCCATTTCCATGTACCAATAACATAGTAGAGTATGAAGGTTTAATCACAGGATTGCACATGGCAATACAATGGGCTATCAGGTGATTCTCAGCTAGTTATCAAATAGGTCCTAGATGAATATCAAACAAAAGATGAGAAGCTTCTTCAATACAAGCTAATGGTTGATGATTTTAAAAAGTATTTTGACAATATCACTTTTGAACAAATCCCAAGACTACAGAAGAGAGCAACAGATGCCATGGGCATGATTGGGTCTCTCGTAGACATGCTATCTAATACACATAAATGTGAGTTTTTAGTCGAATAGCTTTTGATTCCATAATTTGAAGTTCCACAATCTGAGCTTATATGTGACATTGTTGGTCCCAATTCACCGTGGTATGAGGATTTATACGACTATCTTTGCAACCATACCTTTCCACTTCAACTATCTAACAACCAACGCAAAACCTTTATCCACCGAGCCCCCCATTACACTATTTTGGGAGATACCCTTTATCGCTAGAGTCTTGATGGTATCCTTCTTAGGTGTCTTGATTCTATGGAAGCAAAAGTGGCCTTATGTGATGTACATGAAGGTGTCTATGGCTTGCATTCCGCTAGCCTTGGCCTTGTTAAGAAACTTCTATGAGCAGGATACTATTGGCCAACCATGGAAAAAGTTGTACAGCAATTTTCAAAGAGATGTCTACAATGTCAGAAAAATGGAGATTGAATACATGCACCAACACATGAGCTTCAGCCTATCACTACTCCATGGCCTTTTTCACAGTGGGGACTTGATCTCATAGGTAAAATCCATCCTACTTCATCAAATTGTCATAAGTTCATTATCACCGCGACTGAATATTTCACAATGTGGGCGGAAGCCATACCAATGACTTATATCACAGGCAAGCAAATATCTAAGTTTATCCTACACTATATCATTTGTCGTTATGGAGTTCCTCAATCTATTGTCACAGATAATGGTCATCCCTTCAAGAATCAAGAGGTTAGAGATCTTTGCAACAAATTTCATATCCAACATAGATTCTCAACTTCGTACTATCCTCAGAGCAATGGCCAAGCTGAAGCTTCTAATAAAACAATTATCAAGATTCTCAAAAAGACAGTCAATGAAGCTGGTCATGATTGGCATTTACAACTCCATCCTGCATTATGGGCATATAGAACAAGTATCAAAACTCCCATTGGAGCTACACCTTATGCCCTAGTGTATGGCACTGAATCTATCTTACCTATTGAGGTCGATATCCCTTCACTGCGAGTATCTTTACAGCATACTATATCAGATGAAGAATATCAAGTATCCAAACTCCATGATCTTGAGCTTCTAGATGAATGGTATCTTACAACACTCAACCATCTCCAAGTCTATCAAAACCATTTATGCCCCAACTACAACAAAAAAATCAAAGAACACTGATTTCAAGTTGGAGATCTTGTCCTTAAAGAAAATCAAAAGAATCAGCAACACCACGAGAAACAAGGCAAGTTTGAACCAAATTGGCTTGGTCCTTTCATCATCACAACAGTTTATGGATCAGGTGCATACACTCTTTCAACACCTAAAGGCATTCCCTTGGATGAACCAATCAACAACGTTCATCTCAAGAAGTTTTATCCTTAAGGGTTAGCTATCCCAAAAAATTAAAAAAAAAAAAATCCATCCAATAGTGAAAACCACTTTGTGGTGCTTTGTATAATAAAAAAAATAATACTCTAAGATAAATAATCCATCCTCTAGTGAAAACCTAGTAAACAGGTGCCTTGGATAAGTACCATAGTGAAAACCTGGCAAACAGATGCTATGTGTAGTGACCAACTTCCATCGTTTGCTTGGTTTGTTTGATCATCACTCTTCCTACCATATTTTGCCATCCTATCCTACATAGTCCATATCATAACCCACATATCATCGCAATAAATAGCCTTTCCATCTTCATCTTTGTCAATGCTAGCTATAATACTTGAGACGTTGTTGCAATAACTATATCTTTTGGTACCTTAGCATCTTGATCGTACGCCTTCTTCGTCGTTGCTCCTTCATAATAAACCTCATCCCGCATTGGGGGCATTTTGTTGAGTCTTCTTTGGAAGTGGATACCACTATCTCTAGCTCATAACACATCAAACCCTTTAGCTCACAACACAACAAATTTTCAACTTCAACCATAGCGTTCATCCAACAACAAACGTGACAAAACAAGTTGTAACCAAGCCTCATATTTTTGCAACTAGTTCACGCTCATCTGACATCTGATAATTGTGAGACATCACTCATGCAAACATTCAAGCAATCACGTCAGTCTTTCAACATCACTCACCAACGTAATAAGCAAGAACTACATCTCATCTCTATCATTAAAGCCTTAATCCTGTGGATATAGAGTATGTAGGCAATCTTAGATGTGAAGGAAACACTCTAATTCAAGCTAAGACGATAGCCCCTTCTCTTCATCATCTATCTTTCAGCTTTCTTCTAATCATCCCCCAATCTTTCATCTCACATTCTTCTATTTTTCATTACACATGTCACCAATAAAACCCAGAACTACATATTCATCATGTCTTATCTTCATCGTAAATGTGCTTTGATCCTATGGATACAGGGTATGTAGGTAGTATGGAATACAAAGGAAGTTTCCAGTACTCAAGCATAGATGATCCACCCCATCTTATTCATCTTCTTTCATCTTCCATCTTCTTCTCTTTGATCAGCTCAAGCAGGAAGCAAACTATGAGTATTCTGAAAGCTCAAGCACTTCAACCAATCAAGAATGAGCTAGCAGCTATTTGTCTGCATGCCTTAAGCCAACATTTACTATAGAATTTTATCAATATCTTTAGCCTTCAATAGGATGTAGCTTTCCTCTCAACAAGGCGCCAGCTTAAATCCATCTAAGAGCACCTAAATTTGGCAAGAGACTGTGATGACAGATCTTTTGTCCCTTTTCTATGCCTAATCAAGACTGCCTTGATCTATCTATATCTTGGTATGTTGCGATGAAGTAAGGAATGGGCCATAGTCATATTGCTTTCGTATGATGTGTTTGTAGGATGTTCTTACTCTCTTCCTAAGTGTATTGGTATCTTGTACGTGTTGGGATTAGTATCTTACATATCAATATCTCTAGCATCTGAGAAGCTAAACAGTCTCTTATGCACTTGAGACTATTCTATGTTAAGACTAGCTCCATACATATAACCCGCAAGCTATCACTATGTGTAGTGGAGATAAGCTCAAACCATTGCTTGTAGCGTCAAAGTCCATCTCACAACACTAGTTGTTATTCATATCTTGTGCATGTGGGCTCAACATCTTGACCTCATGTGTTTAGAAAAGATTGTAGCATGCTAGTTTCGCATTGGATATCTCAACACCTTGGTCTTCTATACCCTGGTGCATAACATCCACATGCTATATCAAACATAAGGATTGTATTTCTTTTCATTTTGAGCAATTACTTAAAAAGCTTCCCATCATCCCATCTATTCATCCTATTATTCACCTATATAGTCCCCAACCAAGATCAATCATTTCCATCGTCCTTTGTCCATATCTCGTATCCTGCAAAACAAGTGTGTTAGACATACATAAATCTATCATATATCATCTCATTACCATCTATCTATATGCATAAGTCCATCCATATCATAACCATTTACATATTTGCATTATCATACCATTTCCATTCATATCATCATACATCCATACATAATCCATGAAAATACAAATACAACATGCATAACCATCATAATACCCACAGTGCATCCACTACAACATCATATAGATCAGCAATACTCCATCATATATATATGTACATGTGTCAATATACAAGTGTCTACATATGCAAGCTGAGCCATCAAGAATGTATGTATAATCATCTCTAGGCCTCATCATGATACAATATACACACGGTAGCCCTAGTGACTACTGGTAGCTCCCTCACCCTAACCACCACCACTAGGTCCTGCACTTGGCCTGCTATCTCTCGGTGGCCCCATCATTGAGGATACTGATCGAGATCCACTTGACCTCTGTGAACCTGAAGCCCTTGACCTGCTCTTGAAGCTAGGCTGCCTTTGCTCTACTGGCACAGCCCCATAGTATAAGCCTCTATACTACTCAACCTCACCCTATACTCTCCACAGCTCTGCCTGTACCTGTGTCAACTGTGTGGCTAAGTACATCATAGCCCCATCAGTACCCAACACAGTCACTACTTTATCTTGCTCACTAGTCATCCCCTATAGCTGCTGCACAACTATATCCCTCTCTACCGGCAGACCATCTCTCTCTACTCTCATAGCCTGCCCCTATTGTACCACTGTATCTCACTCTAACCTCATCATCTGCTCACTCTGTCATGCTGCATCTCTCTCCATGTCACCCTCACAAGTGCACCATCATCCTGTCCATCCCTAGCTTGCACTCTCAACTGTAACTAAGCCTGGTATGTCTATGCTTGAGCTCTCGCATGCCGCAAGCCAATCACTACCTGGTGTCTATCTATCTCCACCCTCCTCAATCTCATCTGTGCTCACTGCCTCCATCTCCTCTCCTCTCTAATCCACCTCTGTAGCTACTGAATCCCAACATCATCACCCACCAATATCTTCCCCTGAGGCTATACAAGTATCTGAGGCTGCCCTGGCACCTGTCCTTGCATCTGTATCCTTGGCACTGTTGGTACAATAGCCTGCGCTAGTGGAGCCCGTCGTCACCTCCTCCTAACTGGTCTCTCCATCCCTATCTCCCCAATCTCTCCACCCTGCATCAGCCGTGTCGGTCCAGCTATCTCCCAATATGCATCATAGTCTATTAGTGTCCCTAGATCTGCAAGACCCTGTCCCCACTGCCATACAACTAGCTATAGCCCATCTCTTTCTGCCAAAGCCATCTCAACCACAACCTCTGGCCCCCAATCAAAAACCTCTTGTCTAGTCCTCCCAAAAATGGCATCACCAACTAGTACTGCCTGTGGCAACCTGAACTGTCTCAAAACCCTCTTTGGCAAATAGTGCTCTATAATATATATGCTACGTCCAAAAATATATCTCGCCTGCCTAGCATAGACAAGCTCAGCATCCTCCTCATCCCATCTCTCATAGCCTAGCCATGACCTCCATACAAATCTATCCATGTTATCCAATCTCCTCCGCTAGTACACTACTCCTCGATGCTGTTGGTATGTCAGAACTCCTCTATACATCCTGGCATACAGTTCTCCTACAGCTCTATCCACCCATCCCTCTGGTCTCGTCACTAGAATATGCTCATAGGCCCACACATACAAAACTATCACTCCTGCAGACATACTCACTCTGAACATATACGTGCAATCATGCAAGTAATGATAGAGCTGTCCCAGTACACACTCTGTCCATGCATATCTCGTACCATAGGAGAACATCCCCTCCATCACTGTCCCCCATCCTATTGGAAAGCCTCTCGTTCGTCTATCTCCCACTAGCCATCTAATGATAGCCACTACAACTCGCTGCAACCTGTCACATAGCTCCTCCATCCTCGCCATTGGGATCTTTAAGCCCTCTACTCCAATGTCTGGTGTCCCGAATAATCTCCTAAATGCAGCTAGACCCATATCAGGATCATAATCAACTCGGTCCCCATCTATAGGAATCCACATGATCTGAAACACATCCTCTAGCGTGATCGTAGCCTCTCCTGTCAGCAACAAGAAAGAACTATGCTCACTCATCCATCGCTCCACTATCATTGTCATCAGTCCTTGGTGTGCCTGCATCGGCTCCAATCTCGACACATGCTCTAATCTAAGGATCTCTAACACTAGCTGCTCCTCTGCATCTAGTAATCTCACCAATCACAAATCCCTAGGATGTGGCTTTCATGATAGTAACGGCGGTAGTATATCCTGCATCATGTCATTCATCATGTTAGCCCCTTGCGCTACTTAAATACTATCAAAATTTGACTGTTTATTGCTCTCCTAGCTTCTATCTACCATAAGCGGTTCATTTTTCCATATGCGCTTATCTGTTGATCAAACGTGACCTCTTTTACCATATGCGCTTCTATCTTTCTCATATGTGATCTATTCTACATATGCGATCACTATTGGACTACATGCAAGCCAAACTCTACATGCGCTTATGTTTTGCCCATACACGGGCTGCATACCCTAAGCGAGCATTTATCCTTTCTAAGCAAGTTGAACTCCTCTATGCACCTACTGTTTTCCCATAAGTGACTTATTTATACCCATATGTGCATTTTACATCTATATTGCCTAGCCGACTAAAAGTGACCTAGTTTTTCTATATTGCCAAGCCGCGCCTACAAGCAACCTAAACTACTATAAGCGACCTGAACTGCCTATGCTATGACTCAGTCGCTTATGGTGATGTGTGTGCATTTATGACGCTTCTAGCCTATCAAAATCATGCTTTTAGCAAAAGTTTCAATACATACCGATACATCTGATCCCTCTGGTCGCCCATGTGTCCTCACTCGCTTGGCACGATGATCTCTGCATGGATTCACCATCCTGATAGCTCTCCAACTCTTATCGCACACCAACTCTAAGGAGCTCTAGATCTCTATAGGTTTTTGAGCACAACTAAGCACAAATGAGCCTATTTTCCATTGTCGAACCTATTTATAGCCCTATCCAAACCCTAATTCTTCTATGCCAAAGCCTATTTTCATCTGCATCATCCCATTTTGTTCCCTCCCAACCCCTATTTTCTTCGCATCAACCTTGTGTCCTAGCTTTTCTTCTATCGCGAGCCAACCCAGCCCTTCCTAGTTAGCTTGGTTTACCTCTCAAGGGGGCATCACCTGCCAGTTACATTAGGGCATAACTTGTTTATCGAATGAATATCGTATCTTCTTTGACACAACGCTCTAATGAACATTGTATCAAAGAGGGGCAAAATGTAGACACCCAAAATTGACTCGTTATCACTACCATTCAAACATCACATTACATACCACCTGCATTTGTCTAACGCACTTGAGCAATATCCCTAACACATATATTTCTTCTATTAATTAAATAAATTTATATTTATTTAATTAATTCATTAGATATTTCTTCTAAACAATAATTAAACAATCTTCAATTATTTAATTATCTTCATTCTATCAATTTTTAATTAAATAAATCTTATTTATTTAATTAAAAATTCCTTTCATAAGCCCACTTTCCAATTAATTAAATAAATTTTATTTATTTAATTAATTTATCTTATCATTTATCTCATGAGCTGACATGTGTGCCCCTTTCATTTAAAAAGATAAGTGGTACTACATCCTTTTATTTAATATCTTTCACATGTAGTACTTTTTATGTACATGGTCACACATAAGCCCTATCTTCTCTCCACTTGTCATCTTCACATTCTCCTATGCCTATCCTTCAATCTTAGCCATTCACATAGCCACCAAATCTCCACCGTTGATTGATTTTGGTTGAGTTCTATATAAACACCCTCTCATTCCATACTATCTATCCAGCATTAGTATAGCGTCTACATTATCATCCTCAGCATTTGAGCATTCATTAGCATCCATCCATCATGGCAACTTTTATCTTCATAATTGTTCATTTGTTGAAGAAGCAATCCACATCATAAACAAGGAATAACACAATCTAGGTGACATTGTGCTTGAATTGCATACTTTTTGGTTTCATTTGGATTATATTCTTTGATGATGGTAGGGTTAGGTTTTCATGGCTATGCTTGATCTTATTAACCTTATTTTTTACCTATCACAATGTGTAGTGGAGATAAGCTCAGACCATTGCTTGTAGCATCAAAGTACATCTCGAAACACTAGTTGTTATTCATATCTTGTGCATGTTGGCTCAACATCTTGACCTCATGTGTTCAGACAAGATTGTAACATGCTAGTTGCACATTGGATATCTTGACACCTTGGTCTTCCATACCCTAGTGCATAACATCCACATGCTCTATCAAAAATAAGGATTGCATCTCTTTTCATTTTGAACAATTACTTAAAAAGCTGCCCATCATCCCATCTATTCATCCTATTGTTTGCCTATATAGTCCTCAACCAAGATCAAACATTTCCATTGTCCTTCGTCCACATTTCTTATCCTGCAAAACAAGTGTGTTAAACATCCATAAGTCCAATCATATATCATCTTATTACCATTTACATATTTGCATTATCATAGATTTCCATTCATATCATTTACATAAACATCCATACATAATCCATGAAAACAAATACAACATGCATAACCATCATAATACCAAAAGTGCATCCATTACATCATCATGTAGATAAGCAATACTTCATTATATATATATACAAGTGTCTACATATACAAGCTGAGCCATAAAGAATGTATGTACAATCAGCTCTAGGCCTCATCATGATACAATATACACAAGGTAGCCCTAGCGACTACTAGCAGCTCCCTCGCCCTGACCACCACCACTGGGTCCTGCACCTGGTCCCCTATCTCTCAGTGGTCCCATCACTAAGGCTACTAATCGAGATCCACCTGACCTCCATGAACCTGAAGCCCCTGACCTACTCCTGAAGCTAGGCTACCTCTGCTTTGCTAGCACAGCCCCTTAGTATAAGCCTCTATAGTACTCAGCCTCACCCTATACTCTCCATAGCTCTGCTTGTACCTGTGTCAACTATGTGGCCAAGTACATCGTAGCCCCATCAGTACCTAATGCAGTCACTGCTTTATCCCGCTCACTAGTCATCCCCTGTAGCTACTGCACAGCCGTATCCCTCTCTACCCGCAAACCATCTCTCTCAGCTCTCATCACCTGCACCTACTATACAACGGTATCCCTCTCTATCCTCATCATCTTCTCACTCTGTCTCACTGCATCTCTCTCCCCTATCACTCTAGCAAGTGCACCATCATCCTATCCATCCCTAGCCTACACTCTCAACTATAACTGAGCCTGGTATGTCTGTGCCTGAGCTCTAGCATGCCGCAAGCCAATCACCGCCTGGTGCCTATCTATCTCCACCCTCCTCAATCTCATCTGCTCCTGCTACCTCCATCTCCTCTCCTCTCTGATCCTCCGCCGCAGCTACTGAATCCCCACATCATCACCCACCAATATCTACCCCTAGGCTGTGCAAGTATTTGAGGCTGTCCTGGCATCTATCCCTGTAGCTGTATCCCTGGCGCTGCTGGTACAATAGCCTATGCTGGTGGAGCCTGTCATCACCTCCTCTTGACTGGTCTCTCCATCCCTATCTCCCCTATCTCACCAACCTGTGTCAGCCGTGTTAGTCTAGCTGTCACCGAGTATGCATCATAGTCTGGTAGCATCCCTGGATTTGTAGGACCCTGTCCCCACTACCATACAACTGGTTGTAGCCCATCTCTCTCTGTCAAAGCCGTGTCAACCACTACCTCTAGCGCCCAATAAAATACCTCCTGTCTAGTCATCCCAAAAATGGCATCACCAACTGGTACTGCCTGTGGCAACCTAAACTGTCTCAAAACTAGCTTTGGTAAATAATGCTCTATAATGTATATGCTGCATCCAAAAATATATCTCACCTACCTAGCATAGACAAGCTTAGTATCCTCCTCATCCCATCTCTCACATCCTAGCCATGGCCTCCATACAAAGCTATCTACCTCATCCAACCTCCTCCGCCAGTATACTACTCCTCTATGTTGCAGCCTATCACATAGCTCCTCCATCCTCACCATCAGAATCTCTGAGCCCTCTACTCCAGTGTCTGGTGTCTCGAATAATCTCTTGAACGTAGCTAGACCCATATTAGGATCATAATCTACTCAGTCCCCATCTATCAGAATCCGTAGAATCTGAAACACATCCTCTAGTGTGATCGTAGCCTCTCTTGTCAGCAACAAGAAAGAACTATGCTCGCTCATCCATCGCTCTACCATCATTGTCATTAGTCCTCAATGTGCCTACACTGGCTCCAATCTTGACACATTCTCTAACCCGAGGATCTCTAATACTAGCCGCTCCTCTACATCTAGCAATCTCACTAACCACAAATCCCTAGGATGTGGCTCCCGTGATAACAAAGGTGGTAGTATATCCTGCATCATTTCATTCATCATGTCAGTCCCTTGCACTACTTCAATTCTATAACAATTTGATTGTTTCTTGTTATCCTAGCTTTTATCTACCATAAGCAATTCAGTTTTCCATCTGCGCCTATCTACTAATCAAAAGCGACCTCCCTTACCATCTGCGCTTATCTCTCAGTCATATGCGATTTCTTTTGCATATGCTATCACTGCTTAACTACATGTGATCTGAACCTCTACATGCATCTTTTTCTTGCCTATAAGAGAGCTATAACCCCTAAGTGAGCATTTTTTATTTCTAAGCGAGCTGCATTTCCCTATGTGCCTACTATTTGCCCATAAGTGACTTGTCCCTATCTATATGCCCATTTTTCCTCTATATTGCCTAGCTAACTAAAAGCGACCTATTCTTTCTATATGTGACCAATCCGTGCCTACAAGTGAACCTAACTACTGTAAGCGACTTGTTTTCCTACACAAACAACCTAAACTACCTATCCTAAGACCTAGTCGCTTATGGTGAAGTGTGTGCATTTATGACACTTCTAGCCTATCAAAATCACGCTTTTAGCAAAAGTTTCAATACATACCGATACATCTGACCCCTCTAGTTGCCCATGTGTCCTCACTTGCTCGACACGATGATCTATGCATGGAATCACCATCCTGATAGCTCTCCACCTCTTGTCGCACACCAACTCTAAGGAGCTCTAGATTTCTATAGCTTTCTGAGCACAAATGAGCCTATTTGTCCTTGCAGAACCTACTTATAGCTCTATCCAAACCCTAATTCTTCTATGCCAAAGCCTATTTTCATCTGTATCATCCCATTTGTTCCCACCCAATCCCCATTTTCTTCGTGTCAACTTTGCATCCTAGATTTTCTTCTATCGCGAGCCAACCCAACCCTTCCTAGTTAGCCTGGCTTATCTCTCAAGGGGGCATCACCTACCAGTTACATTGGGGCATAACCTTGTTTATCAAGCAGAATATCATATCTTCTTTGACACAACTCTCTAATGAACATTGTATCAAAGAGGGGCAAAATGTAGACACACAAAATTGACTCATTTTCATTAGCATTCAAACATCACATTACACATCATCTGCATTTGTCTTACATACTTGAGCAATATCCCTAACACATCTATTTCTTCTATTAATTAAATAAATTTATATTTATTTAATTAATTCATTGGCTATTTCTCCTAAGCTATAATTAAACAATCTTCAATTATTTAATTATCTTCATTCTATCTACTTTTAATTAAATAAATTTTGTTTATTTAATTAAAAATTCCTTTCATAAGACAACTTTCCAATTAATTAAATAAATTTAATTTATTTAATTAATTTATCTTATCATGTATCTCGTGAGTCGACATGTGTGCCTCTTTCATTTAAAAAAGATAAGTGGTACTACATCCTTTTATTTAATATCTTTCATATGTAGTACTTTTTTATGTACACAAGCACACATAAGCCCTATCTTCTCTCCACATGCCATCTTCCCATTCATCTATGATTATCCTTCAAACTTAGCCATTCACATAGCCACCAAATCTCCATAGTTGACTGATCTTGGTTGAGTTCTATATAAACACCCTCTCATTCCATACTAGCGATCCAGCATTCATATAGCGTCTACATTATCATCTTGAGCATATTAAACATTTGAGTATCCATAGCATCCATTGAGCTTATCATCATCATTATCATCCATCCATCATGGTAGCTTTTATCTTCATAATTGTTCATTGTTGAAGAAGCAATCCACATCATAAACAAGGAATCACACAATCTAGGTGATATTGTGCTTGAATTGCATACTTTTGGTTTCATTTGGATTAGATTCTTTGATGCTGGTAGGGTTAGGTTTTCATGGCTATGCTTGATCTTATTAACTTGATTTTTTACCTATCACAGGATCAAATTAGTTCATTACTATAATCTAATGTGATAAGATTGTAAATTCAAACAATAGGGAAATATGTATCAGTCAAATGAAATGAAATCTTAGGGTAAATTTTAAATGGTAAATATGCATGGTAAAAACCTTAGGAAACGTAAAATATGGTTGTAAAAGAAATGTATATCTTTTCAGGATGCCACCAAAAGGGAAGAAAGTGGAGAAAATGGTTGGGAAAGCTGAAAGGAAGGAAACCAGAACTAAAGAGGAATTTGCAGTCAGAGGTTATCCTACAAACATATACTATTCGCATAGGGCACTGGATACTAAGTTTGGATATTTCAACTACAAGGAAATATTGAACAAATTATGAGAGCCTAGCGCATCTTTGGTAATGAAAAATATTTGGGATGATGGGCTGTACAATGCTGAAAGTTTTCCACAAGCAATGGAGGCTAGGGACCTAGTTATTGAGTGTTTACAGAGATATGATTTTCAATCTAGGAAGGTTAAACATAATGGAGTGGTATTCATAGACTTATTTGTAGATGGGATAGCAGAAACTTTTTGGGTTAAAGACTATTGGAAAAATCAAAGAGGTGGATGTAGAGAGATATGTTGCAGATTTTAAGGAGGAGGCAACATGTAAAAGTGCCATATTTTACGAGTGGTATCCTTATGATAAAAAGCCAAAAGTGGCTGCCAGGGTACCTAAGAATCTATACCAGTTAGATTTCAAAGAGGAAGTGTATATCATGATCACATTACTGAGCAAAGTGATGGGGTTGGAGGATGCAGTTTCATTTGAGCATTGGATGTTTTCAATCATACAATTCATTAGGGAAGAAACGGGGTATGTACATTGGGCTTTAGCGATCAACAATGCAATTTATGCACAGGTCATAAGATTTAACAAACAAAAGAAATTCTTCATGTCATCATACATTGTATACTCATGTGCTGCTAAAATGTAACTGAATGGAATACCAAGGATAGGCACATTGGGAAGTGGGCCAGGACAAACTATTGTATATGAACATTACCCAGACCTACAAGCACAAAATGTGGGGAAGAATTAGATGAGGGTCAATGATGTGTTCTCTATGTATCTGGTGAGGATTTTGACAGGAGAAAAAGACCAAATATTGTCTGAAATAGTAAATAATGCCATCACATGGCATAGTACTTTGTACATTCATTTCTCTACATTTACATCCATTAGAACTAAGGATTCAAAGGCAAACCTTTTAGATTACCAAGATATCCATCTGACAAAGTAGTACTACTATAATTCACAAGGCAAATACTTGATGGATATAAGATGTATAAACCTAGGTATAACAGGGGCAACCTCAAATTCCCCTTTGTGATAGGAAGGTATCAGTGTTTCAATGAGGATGTGGCCAAAACATCAGAGGTTGAATTATTATATTATGGTTTTCCAATGTTTGATCTAGTCTGACCTTTTGATCCATTCAACAGGCTTCATAATTTCATAGATAAAAAATTCTAGCATCAACCTCACATTGAGGATTTTTGGGCGAACTATGGTAGTGAAATTGAAGTGAGGAAGAGAGCTCATCAGTGATTAACTCTTGATCAAATGAGAACACTGGGAGGAGTTGAAGTGCCACAAGAAATTGTATGTTATGATGAAAATACTTTGCATTCAGGATATGACAACACAAAGGAGGTTTTGACTGAACTTGATTGGAGTCAGCCTGAGGAAATGTCATTGGAGAATGTCTCAAAATCAGTGTTTGCATACTTAGATATGTAGATAAAATAAAGAATAGAAGATTTGAAAGTGAAAGGAGTGACAATCACTTACAAGAAAGGTAAGAAGAGAAGTCAAGAAAATGAGAAGGATTTTGATGATTTTCTGAGAAGAAAAAGACAGGTGTTGGAAGCTAGAATAGCTAAAATCAACACATGAGCCATAATAATGGACACCTATGTGTTAGGGATAATAGTGGAAATACCTGAGGGAACATTTATATCTGCCAAAGAAGGGGCATCTACATCAGATATAGCTACTTCAGTAGGGAAGGGTCCAATACAGGCAAAGGTGGTACCTCAATCACCATCCACACCTATAGTGTCTGTGCAAGTATGTCAACAAACACCTCTGGAGACACCCATCGTTGAAAAACAAACCCAACAAGAGAAACAATAGGGGTTTATCAGAGTTAAATAAGAGATGACTAAAGAAATGATGGTAGCCAGGACATCTAAATCCTAATCATCTACCAAAGTATAAAGAGTAGATGTGGATCAAATTGAGGAGGTAGAGGGAGATGAAGAGAAAGGTGAAAAGGAAGGCAGTGAAGATAGCCTTGAAATGAGTAGTGAGGAAGAAGAAGACAAACAAGGACCTAAATCTCCTCTACTCTCCAAGTAGGAAATAAAGAATATTAAAATCATTGATCCTTTTGAGAACATAGTACGAAGAGATCTCATGGAGGAGGTCAAGGAAGCGGCCCAAGAAATATTGAAAAATCAGGTCGGGGAAGAAGAGAGTGTAGATATGGGAAAGGCACAGGATGAGCAAGGAGAGACCAATCAAGTGAACATGTCTATAGATGAGAGGGAGGAACAAGAGGAGGATGAAGGACAAGATCCATGATAAGAAGGTCCTAATCTGGAGTTACCCCATGAGGAAAAACAACAAAATGCAGAAAATGTTCAATATCGACAGCAACAACAAGTCCCTCAACAATAGGTTCCATTACAACAACAACAAGTTCCACAACAACAGCAACATGAATAACAACAAGAGCCAGAGCATGAATAGGAAGAAGTGCTCATAGAAGGAGCACATGAAGAAATGTTGAATGAGGAAGCCATAGATACAAATAAGGAGGTGCCGACTTGGTTAGAATCTAAGGTTAAATAGGACACAGTAGTCGAAGGGCACCAATTGACGTCAAGACCTTGTTAGCCAGTGAGATTGGGAGAAGAGGCAAAATAAAGGCTAGAACTATGTTGGCTATAAAGAGGGATTCCTCTGGTGGAAGGAAGATGCAAATAACAATTCACCAAGTAGATAAGGAGAAAGAAGAAATAAGTGTAGATGAATACAAGGTGATAAGTGTGGATCTCGGTCATGTTAACAAGGAGAAACACATTGAAGAGTTGCAAGAAATGACTGAGTTTACTACAAGCAGAATGAGGAAAGACCAGAAGAAGATAAGCGATTTGAAGGGGCAAATTGCCCAATATGAACAATTCATTCAAGGGATATTTGATCCCACACAAAGTATGTCATTCTTTCTAAGGAACAAGTAGAAGAAATAGAGAATAAGAAACATGAGGCTAGTATGTTGGCAGATTTTGTTAAATCATTCATGCATAAAGGATAGGAAGTAATAAAAATTGCCATTAGAAATTGGAACATCACTCTGGTTGAGAGAAATAATTGTGCACATATTGTGCAAAAGTGTCAAGACAGAATAAAGCAAAATAGAAATGAATTAAAGAAGCTCAAAGCTTTGGAAGGACATACACAGTCCTTGGTGAATGAAGGCATTATGAATATGCAGGCTATGTTTCAAATTCCTAAGATGAAGATGGAGCTTAAATATGAAGAAGGGATATTAAGGCCATGTTTGGCTAACATATAGGAAATGGAAAATAATATTCAGGTGTTGTTGAAGAAACACGTAAAGATGGTTGTAGATCTGGTGAAACATCCATGTCCGCAAGTCCAAGTATTTGATGTGGATACAACCATAAAAGAATTCAGAGATAACTTCCAACCCTGCATTGATGATCCTGTAAACCATTTAGATGAGGAGGAAATGGAAAATATAGTAAAACTAAGTGCTAAGATTAGAAAATATCACAAGAGTAGAGAGGATAGAGAGAATAGAGCCCAGTCCTTGAAGACTAGCATTGAAATGCAACAATATACTTGGGACGCATCCCAAAGGACCAGTTGTGCTTCTATATCCACTCTAACAACAAAGTTCACACAATACATGGGTGACAAGAACAAGGATATGTAGATAGAAGATGATAGTGATAGTGAATAGGTTGTTTATTCACTATTTATACTTTGTTATGATGCATGGTTCAAATAAGGTCAAGTGTTTTAAAAAAAATTCTTAAGGCATCTTTACGGCTGAGAGAATATTCTTTTAAGATATTTTTGAAGTAATAGCTGGCAGTGGAAATTTGAATTTGAAACTTTGGTAATTCTGTAACTGTACCAGTGGACTTTTGAGTCTATATAAGAGACTTTAGTATATATAGTTTGGTACACACAGCTGGTATAGAGAAAATATTAGTGAATTTTGCAATAGAAGTGATTTGTGAAAATACTTTGAGCATAGGAGTGGAGTTAGTAGTTTTCCTATGTCTACAGTGGAGATAATGTGGAATGTCCTATTTCTCGTTGTATCTAGAAAATGTTTGTAAGTTTGATTTAGTTGATGATACTTTAAAAGACTTTGAAGTCAAAATACATTGTAAATTTGAAATGGCTTTCATATGTTAATGAATACAAACATCTAATTGTGCATCTATTTCAGAGTGTAATCAGATTCAGGTGTTCTTTGATATATTTCCTTTGATGATTGTAATTCTGTATGTTGGTTTGTTATATTGTTCTGAATAAACGTACATGAATTTAACTCCTTTGAAGTGTTACAGCTAATCAAATTTATACACATGAGTAACAGAGAAATAATTCCCACATAATCAAGTTTTTTATATTAGTTTCAAGACAGACAACTGAGAGGGGGGTGAATCAGTTGTCCCAAAACTTTCCTTTTATTAACCACTTAAATTCTTCTTGTAATTCAGCAGCATAATAATAAATCAATCATGGAGACACAATGCAATAAATCAAGAGCATAAACACATTAACACATATGACACCAAGATTTTAATGTGGAAAACCTGATTAAGGGAAAAACCACAGGGTGACTAACCCAAGATTGTATTATCTGTTAAAAGAATAAGAAGAACAAACTGGCACATGCCACTTAGGGCTCACTACCTGAGCACACTGCTCACAAGAGGTTCACTGCCTACAGGAGACACACTGTCTACAGAATAATAAATATTACATACTTGAACTGAAGAATAGCATCTTCACCATGCTTGAGTCAGTTCCATTTAAGCTCAACACTTCTACTCTGCCTTTCTCTCTTCTCCTCTCTACCACACTCTCATCTTCGCCAAGATACTTTTGAAATGACTTCATAACTCTTATTTATACAAGACATCGACTTTGGGATAATCATCAAAGTCGGCATACTTTATAGAGAAAATACACAAATACAACTTGACTTATTACAAAAGACTTCATATGAATCACCACACTGTCGGCCACATAGATCTGGGACTTAAATCTTCTTTGAGTAACACACCATGCTTCACAGAACATCTTCAAGATCATCTACAAGATGTGTAAATCATCCAGTCAGCCAAGTTTAGGAAGAACATCATCATCCAAAAGTAATTCTTCAATTACAAGCTCAATCTTCAATGTGGACCACCAACACAAACTAGACACAATCTAGAGACCCCCACAAGCTTGCCTGAAACACCAAGAATATCCACACCACTTCTAATTACTGAAGTCATTCTCTTCTTCATTCAGAATCTCAAGAACACAGCCTGTCATCACTGTCATATTGGAATAGATGCTTGTGGACCTCTAGACCACGAACCAATTGAGTTGTCAATTCATATTGACTTCCTAAACACTCCACCAAATCTGTAGAACAAGATATTGCATTTCTGGATCTCACTGGACCTATTTGTGTCACTCTGTCACCTTTGAACATCTGCCAGAACTAATTTTACTCATATGGCCATAACTTCTTCAAATCTTCATGCAGACCTCTCAAATCTTTATGGGATCACCTTTAGACACATATATACAAACCCTTTGCATGCTTTGATCTTCATCTTATCTGGGATCTTCACTTCATAGAGCTTCACTGTCTTCACTGTTCTTCTCTATTTCTGATAGCACTAATTTTCTCAATATCCTCAGTACACAACTCATCCAATCCTTGACATCAATGCAACAGGAGTATGTTGACATCAATGACAACACTCGTAAGGCCCATACTTGCAACAATCTCCCCCTTTGTCATTGATGGCAACATATGATGTGAAAAGCTATTTTAACCATCAAGACAAGTACTTCTCCTAACTGACTGACATAACTCCCCCTATCAACAACAACCATTCACATGTCTTCTCTTCCTTTACTTCTCCCCCTTTGATCAGCAACCACTTTTTGTTTTTCACATGTCTTCTCTCCCCCTTTGACATCAATGGCAAAGGGCACATACTTGTATCACTCAAAATCATACAGACTGCTCCCCCTGAGTAGCAGCTTCCCATCATCAATCCGGACCACAAGATATGACTGTGAGATCCACCGGACTAATGCACATCAGTGCACCTTAATTCAGAACCGGAGGGGTAATAACCCCTAACTTCTTCCTGAGATGCTCAAAAGAGTCCTTAGGTAGAGGTTTAGTAAAAATGTTTGCAATCTGATCCTTGGAGGGTACAAACTCCAATCTGACTTCATTCTTGTTCACCTACTCTCTCAAAAAGTGAAACTTGATGGATATATGTTTTGTCTTTGAATGCAACACTGGATTTTTTGGTATATTTATTGGACTTGAATTATCACAGAAGATTGTGATAGGTTCCTCATACTCCACTCTGATGTCTCTTAGCATTTTCTTCATCCACAATACTTGAGTGCAACTACCTGCTACTACAATATATTCTACTTCTGCAGTGGACAGAGATATTGCCTCTTATTTCTTGCTCAACCAAGAAACCAATCTTTTCCCTAAAAAGAATGCTCCACCACTGGTACTCTTCCGGTCATCCACATCTCCTGCCCAATCCACATTTGTATATGCATGAAGAGAGAAATCATGATCTCTAGGATACCATAAACCATACTCAACTGTTCCTTTTAGATATCTGAGAATCCTCTTGATTACCATGACATGAGATTCTCTAGGATCAGCTTGGAATCTAGCAACAAGACCAACAACATTCATAATGTTAGGTCTAGTTTGAGTAAGATACAGTAGTCCTCCAATCATTGACCTATACTTTTTATGATCAGCCTTAGGAGAGTCATCATCTTTGCTTAGTTTACATCCGGTTGCCATGGGAGTATTCATTGGTTTTGAGTCTTCCATCCCAAATTTCTTCAACAATTCTTTCACATATTTGGTCTGTGAAATGAAGATTCCTTTCTTTGTTTGAGTGATTTGCAAACCCAAGAAGAAATTCATTTCCCCAAACATGGACATCTCAAATTCACTTTCATTTGATTTGCAAAAGTTTTGCACATACTATCTCTTCCTCCAAAAATGATATCATCAACAAATACTTCAACAATCAAGATATTTTCATGATCAATTTTAAAGTACAAGTTACTATCAGTAGTACCTTTGTTGAAACCAATATTCAAAAGATCTTTATCTAGTCTTTCATACTAGGCTCTTGGGGCTTGTTTGAGTCCATACAGTGCTTTCTTCAACTTGCAAACCATATCACCATGATCAGACAATTGAAATCCATACGGTTTCTCAATGTATACTTCTTCCAAGTCACCATTCAGGAAGGCAGACTTGACATCCATCTGATATACTTTGAAATCCTTGAAGGTAGCAAAGGCAAGAGATAATATGACTGCTTCAATTCTTGCCACCAAAACAAAAGTTTCTTCAAAATCAACTCATTCTACTTGGGAATAACCCTTGCAGACCAATCTAGCTTTGTTTTTGACTACTTCACCATCTTCATTCAGTTTATTCTAGAAGACCCATTTGGTTCCAATCACATTTTTGTTTCTAGGTCTGGGAACACGATCCCAAGTGTGATTTTTCTCAAACTGCATCAACTCTTCCTTCATTTCTTTAGTCCATCTTTCATCATTGCATGCTTCACTTACTGTTTTTGGTTCAATTTTTGAAATCAGACAATACTTTTTGAGTCTTGAGCAATCTTTCTTCTTGTTTGAAGACCTTTGCTTTTATCATCTATGATCTGATCTTCAGAGTGATTTCAGTCTTACATACCTGGGAGTTTTGGGAATTTCTTGCATTTTTATTTCTTGGATAGGTTCATTCAAACTTATCTCTTCTTCCTGATTCTCCAGATCAGTCTGGACGTAAATTTCAAAAGGGACTTGAACTTCTTGGACTAAAACATCATTCTGATCATCTTCTTCATATTCATAAAACCTTGAGGGTTTTTCAATACCTTCATCAACCTTCACATTTGTACTTTCAATAATCTTCCTCAATCTCTTGTTATAACACTGGTATGCTTTTCTTTGAGTAGAATAACCCAAGAATATTCCTTCATCACTTCTATCATCAAATTTGCCAAGGTCTTCATCTCTTTTGATGTAACATTTGCTACCAAAGACTCTGAAATACTTCACAGTGGGAGTGATGCCAAACCAAAGGTCATAAGGGGTCTTACCAGTATTGCTTCTGATTTGTACTCGATTAAGAGTATAGACAATAGTGCTTACAACTTCTCTCCAGTAGATCTAAGGAACATTTGTTTCCATCATCATGGTTCTAGATGCTTCTTGGATGGTGTAGTTCTTTCTCTCCACTACTCCATTCTACTGTGGAGTCCTTGGAGCAGATAACTATCTTTTTATCCCATGTTTCTCACAGAATTCCATGAACTCTCCAGATGTGAATTCTCCACCCCTATCAGACCTGAGACATTTTATGTTTAATCTAGTTTCATTCTCTACCATAGCTTTGAATATTTTGAATTTCTGAAGAGCCTCAGGCTTTTATTTCAGAAAAGTCACCCACATCATCTCGGAGTGGTCATCAATTAATAACATGAAGTATCTATCACCTTGCAAACTCCTGATTCTTGCTGGTCCACATAGATTAGTATGTACTAAGTCCAACAATCTAGTAGAAGATTGTTCCTTACTTTTGAATGTGACTTTGCTCTACTTACCCAACTGACATTCTTTGCACAAACTATTAGTAGGTTTCACCAGTCTTGGAAGATCTCTTACAGCCTGAGTGCTGCTTATCTTGATGATATTATCAAACTTTGAATGACATATTCTCCTATGCCACAACCAACTCTGATTAATTTGAACAAATAAACAACTTTGGCCAGTACCAACCAAGTGGAAGATGTTACCTTTTGTTTGAGTACCAGATGCAATCTCTGTTCCAGAACTTTCAAAGATCTTACATCTTCCATTTTTGAATCGAAGATCATAGCCTTTGTCCACCAATTGTCCAATACTGAGAAGATTGTGCTTCAGACCTTCAACATACAGTACATCACTGGTTTTGTTATTTCCATCAAAAAATAGTTCCTCTACCTCTAATTCTGCAAGCAGAATTATCACCAAATTTTACAACTCCTCCTTCATATCTTTCCAAATCTATGAACTTATTTTTGTCACCAGTCATATGGTGGGAGCATCCACTGTCAATGACCCAATCATCCTTTTCTTCAACTTGGGCATCCAGAGCTCTTTCCATCATTTTATGATTGACAAATTCAGAGGGCATTGGATCTTCTTCCTTGATGGCAATACACACCCAATCACTTCCAGATTTGTTTCCTATCTCTGATTCATCATCTGTTACTCCTTCATCATCATCATCTTCATGAACATAGTAACATTTCTTTTAGAATCTTGATCTGTTTGGATTTTCCCTTGAAAATCTTTTTGGACACCTTGAGGAAAAATGACCAATCTAGTTGCAATTGAAACATTTGAAGGGCAATTTTCCTTCATACTTACCAGATCCTCTTGATAGTCTTTTTACAATAAGGGCTTCAAGTTGAGTAGCTTCTACTTCATCTTCTTCCAGATCTTTTCTTGCTTTTCCATACCATGATAGTTTCTTTGAGGAGTTCTCTCTTGGATCAAACTTTTCTTTGCCTTTTACAGAGGCACTAGCTTTGAATGTAGATTCAGTCTTGGGGGGCATCTCCAAACTTGGCTAATTCAAATGTAGCTAATTTTCCAACCAATTGATCTCTTGTGATATTTGAAAAAGATCTGAATTCTTCAATAACAACAACCTTGTGTTTGTAAGCAAGAGGTAGGGCTCTGAGAACTTTGGCAACAATCTCATCTTCATCCAAGATTCCACCAACACACCTAATGCCACAAACAAGCTCATTTACTTTTGGCATAAATGTAGTGATATTCTCATCTTTATTCATCTTCAGGTTTTTGAATTTTCCTTTCAGACTCTGTAGGTTGGCACATTTAACATATTTGTCTACTTCATGCAGAAGTTGCAGTTTTTCTAAAATCTCATATGTAGTTTTTAAATTTATAACATTTGTCAGCTCTGAATCAGATAAGGCACTTAATAAAGCTTCTTTGGCCTGAAGATTGTCTTCAACATCTTTTATTTCATCTACATTTGTCAGACCATTCTTTGGAGGAACATACTTCTTTGAAGTTATGGTCCAATATTGTATTCCCATACATTGCAAGTGACATTCCATGTGACTTTTCCAAAGAGTGTAATTGGTTCCATCAAACCTCAGACTATCCTTCTTGTAGGAAGACATCCTAGATCTCCTCAAGCGGTTAAGCTCTTTTAGAGGAACTTAGCTCTGATACCAATTATTAGTTTCAAGATAGACAAGTGAGAGGGGAGGTGAATCAGTTGTCCCAAAACTTTCCTTTTATTAACCACTTAAATCCTTCTTGTAATTCAGTAGCATAATAATAAATCAAGCATGGAGACATAATGCAATAAATCAAGAGTAGAAACACATTAACACATATGACACCAAGATTTTAATGTGGAAAACCTAGTTAAGGGAAAAACCACAGGGTGACTAACCCAAGATTGTATTCTCTATTAAAAGAATAAGAAGAACAAAATGGTACATGCCAATTAGGGCTCACTGCCCGAGCACACTACTCACAAGAGGCCCACTACCTATAGGAGACACAGTATCTACAGAATAATAAATATTACATACTTGAACTGAAGAATAGCATCTTCACCATGCTTGAGTCAATTCCATTTAAGCTCAACACTTCTTCTCTACCTTTCGCTCTTCTCCTCTCTACCACACTCTCATCTTCGCCAAGATACTTTTGAAATGACTTCACAACTCTTATTTATACAAGACATCGACTTTGAGATAATCATCAAAGTTGGCATACTTTACAGAGCAAATACTTTTGAAATGACTTCACAACTCTTATTTATACAAGACATCAACTTTGAGATAATCATCAAAGTTGGCATACTTTATAGAGCAAATACACAAATACAACTTGACTTATTACAAAAGACTTCATGCGAATCACCACACTGTCGGCCACATAGATCTGGGACTTAAATCTTCTTTGAGGAACATGCCATGCTTCATAGAACATCTTCAAGATCACCGCAAGATGTGTAAATCATCTAATCGGCCAAGTTTAGGAAGAACATCATCATCCAGAAGTAATTCTTCAATTATGAGCTCAATCTTCAATGTGGACCACCAACACAAACTAGACACAATTTAGAGACCCCCATAAGCTTGCCTGAAACACCAAGAATATCCACACCACTTCTGATTACTAAAATCATTCTCTTCTTCATCTGGAACCTCAAGAACACAGTCTGTCATCACTGTCATATTGGAATAGATGCTTGCGGACCTCTAGACCATGAACCAATTGAGTTGTCAATTCATATTGACTTCCTAAACACTCCACCAAATCCACAGAACAAGATATTGCATTTCTGGATCTCACCGGACCTATTTGTGTCACTCTGTCACCTCTGAACATCTGCTAGAACTAGTTTTACTCATATGGCCATAACTTCTTCAAATCTTCATGCAGACCTCTCAAATCTTTACTAGACCACCTTTAGACACATATCTAAAAACCCTTTGATGTGCATCCTCTGATCTTCATCTTATCTGGGATCTTCACTTCATAGAGCTTCACTGTCTGCACTGTTCTTCTCTGTTTTTGATAGGACTAATTTTCTCAATATCCTTAGCACACAACTCATCCAATCCTTGACATCAATGCAACAGGAGTATGTTGACATCAATGACAACACTGGTTAGGCCCATACTTGCAACATTCTAAACCTTATCTTTTGAATTTTCTTATCAAATCTTTAAATAATTAGCATGCACACAGTTATTTGAAGGAAATTATTATAGATTCAAACAAAGAATTGTAAATTGCAAGGCTCTTTAACAGTTTTCATATAAATATGAGGTACAAAGTATGTTTTCATTGAAATTCATGCAAAGATTTGTAGAAAAATGGTAAATACATGCAAAGGATCACTAATCATAGTGTAATTTGTAGTTATTTGCAAAGTATAAGTAAAGACAATTAGTACACATCCTTCAAATTATGTAAGGCCCCTTGAACAAATAGATTTACATTGAACACTGAGTTAATCTAATACAACCATGACCTGGTTATCGTAGACTTGGAATTGAGAAATATTTTCTGATAATTCTCCATATTCTTCAAGATAGATTAAGTTCTTTGTGAATTTATCTCTTGTTGTGCATGTATAACAGCATCATCAACACAAAGCAACCATTAAGATGAAATACCCTTTACCTCGCATTGATGATCTTTTTGACTAGATGAGGGGTGGAACCGTATTCTCCAAGATCGCTCTTCAATCCAGATATCACCAATTGAGGTTGAAGGATGAAGATATCTAGAAGACAACCTTTAGAACTAGATATGGACATTATGAATTCACTATCCTACCTTTTGGATTGACAAATGTACCAACGGTGTTTATGAATCTTATGAAGATTGTGTTCAGAGACTACCTAGACAAGTTTGTTTTAGTATTTCTTGATGATATTTTGATCTATTCTAAGAATGAAGAAGAGCATATGCAACATCTGAGAATTGTTCTTCAGAGGCTAAGAGAGTGTAAGTTATATGGCAAGCTCTCTAAGTGTACTTTCTTTCAGAAAGAAGTAAAGTATTTGGGTCACATAATTTCAGCTAAGGGAATAGCTATGGATCTAGCTAAGATTAAGGCTATCTTGGAATGGTCAGAACCAAGAAATGTACATGAGGTCCAAAGTTTCATGGGCCTTGCTAGTTATTACAGGAAGTTTGTGAAAAACTTCTCTAAAATTGCACATCCTATAACTTCCTTGCAAAGAAAGGGCAAGAAGTTTGAATGGTTAGAAAAGTGTCAGGAGACCTTTGACCTACTGAAGGAAAAATTGACTTCAGCTCCAATATTGAAAGTACCTGACCTAGAAGGTCAATTTGTAGTCATTACCAATGCCTCAATGGAAGCCTTAGGTGGTGTACTAGTCCAGGATGGATAGATCATCACATATGAATCGCGTAAACTGAAAAAATATGAACAAAATTATACCCCACATGATTTAGAACTAGCAACAGTCATCCACGCACTTCAAATGTGGAGACACTACCTACTTGGAAAACCTTTTGAGTTGAAAACATATCACCAGGGACTCAAATATTTGTTCACTCAACCCCATCTTAATGTTCATCAAAGATGGTTGGAATTCATCTCAAATTATGATTTCGAGATTAAATATATTCAAGGAAAAGAAAATTGAGTGGTAGATGATTTGAGTAGGAGAAGGCACATCTCCTCCATGATCTCTATACATTCTAATTTTAGAAATTAGGTGCTACAAAAATCTAAGGGAGACGAGTTTTACAAGTAGGTAAAATAGGCCCTTGAGGAGAATCCACAAAATCCAAAATATGAGGGATTCAACCTTGAACCAGATGGGTTATTAAGGTTTAAAGGAAGGATGTATGTACCTAACTCGGCAAAGTTAAGGACTATGGTATGGAAAGAGGTTCATTTTGCACCATATTCTGGGCATCCTGGAGTAACCAAGTTACTTGCTAATGTGAAACCTTTATATTTTTGGAAAGGGATGAAGAGGGATGCTGCAAACTTTGTAGGTACTTGTATTGAATGCTAGAGGGTGAAGGTAGAACACCAACACCTAACAGGATTATTATACCATCATGAAATTCCTGAGTGGAAATGGCAAATTATAAGCATGGACTTTGTGCAAGGGCTTCCTATGTCAAGGAACAGACACAATGCTATGTTGGTTGTGGTGGATAGACTCACCAAAGACACTCATTTTATACTGGGGGACTTGATGGATGGGGCATTGGTCATTGCTTAAAAATTTGTTCAAGAGATTTTCAAACTGCATGACATTCCTGAGAAGGTTATCTCAGATAGGGATGCATGAATGACATCAAGGTTTTGGTAAACCTTGTTCTCTTCACTTGGTACTTAGTTCAACATAAGATCTACTTATCATCCTGAAATGGATGGACAAACTGAAAGGGTGAACCAAGTGTTGGAGGACTTGTTAAGGATGTATTGCATGGATTAGCAATACAAGTGGGAGGATTATCTTCCTCTAGTGGAATTTTCCTACAATAACTCTTATCACTTAGCTATTAAGATGGCACCATTTGAGGTATTATATGGACGGAAGTGTCGAACCCCTATAAACTGGGATAAGCTAGAAGATAGGGTTAGCCTTGGTCCAGAAATGCTAACAGAGATGGAAGAACAAGTCCATCTGATTAAAAGAAGGTTAGCGGAAGCCAATGATAGGCAAAAGAGTTATGCATATGCAAAGCATATTAAAAGGCATTTCTCTATGGGAGATAAAGTACTCCTAAGGGTAAAACCTCAGAAAAGCTCCATTAAATTTGGAAAGATGTCCAAACTAGTACCAAGATACATGGGTCCTTTTGAAATTCTAGAACAAGTCAACCCAGTGGCATGCAAAATTGCTCTACCACCAGCACTTGCCATGATGCATAATGTGTTTCATGTTTCATATTTGAAAAATTTTAATTTTGTTGATAATCAAATTCATATGCTTGATTGGAATACTCTACAGGTGAAGAACCCAAGAGTGGTGGTGATCAAGCCCATTAAGGTGCTTGAAACGCATAAGCTACGCTTACGAAACAAGGAAATATCATAGTGCAAGGTCCAGTGGGACTAATATGCAGAAGAAAATGCCACCTAGGAAAATTATGATGACTTTCATGCTAGATTTCCTCATCTTTTCTGAAACATTTATTATTATGCTCTTGAAAACATTTTCTTATTATGTTGGTTTACCTTTAAGACAATTAATCATCGGGGATGATGATTCTTATGTGGGAAGATATGTTACATCCCCAACTTACAATTAGACTTAATCATTAACTTGGCATGATAATTAGGAGGATTAGTCATAGTTAACTGATTTGATATTGTGGAAATATCTGATTTAATTTTTTATTATGAAGTTAATGACTGATGTTAATTAGTTTTGTAAATTAATTGATTTATATTATGGGATATGATAATGATGCACTGATCATGATCTTGTAGTCCTCAGTGTGAACATGAAAATGTAACATCCTTCGAAGAAGGAAGGAGAGTATCATCCTAGAGGAAGGGTTAAGCGTTGAGAAAACAAAAGGTTGATTAGCCATCTAAGTATCGGCTTCTATGTCCTTCCAAATCCCTTCGTAAGTTGTCTTGAGTCATGTCTCCTTTCTTAGTATTTTTTGTTCTTGTAAATCATTTTATCGATGGTGCTTTCATGATCAGTTGTCACGGCTAGGTGATGTTCCTGGAACATCATCTCAAGTCGAGAGACAATCATGTTAAGAGACGAGGAGGTCTCTTGTTACCCTTTTATTTTCAGGGGTATTATTTCCTAGTCATTCAACTAAGGATTATAGTCAATTTCGAGGGAGTATTACTCAACCCCGATAACAAATGATCTTGTTGTGAATCATTTTGTGATTTCATTTCTTTAGTGATAATCCTTAATATTAAATATGTATTATTTAACCCTTATCTTTTAGTAAGGATGTATATATATATATTAGAGGGAACCTCTTTGTAGGTTGACTTCAATAATGTTGTAACTGATGGAGCCATGAAAATTTTTCCATGTTTTTGGTTGTTTTGTTCCCTACTTTATGTCACCTAGTTACAAGATTTCTATAATTAGGGTTCTGCTAAAAAATGTTTCGAGTAACCCAACTCTGCCAAAAACCCTCAACCCTTCTAGAATGAAGTCAATAGCTGCACTTGATATAATTCTTTGGTGATTGCCTATTCCTATCACCATCCTTTTAAGTTCCCTTTTTGTGTCGTCCCTCAACATGGTTTACTAGCCCCTCGCTAAGCAAATACCATCTATATCCCGCACCGAAGAGAAACCTAATATTAAAGAGAAATTTTACACGATTGGTCACCCTTTGTCTAGATGGAAAAAGATTGTATACATGTCAGAAACCAATCCTACTAACTAGTTTGGTGCAGGTGGTGCATACAGATTCATTTCTACCATTTTTCCCATGATGAATTACAAAGGAAACTGGCCTCGGTAGAAATGTAGAAAGGGTGACAACTGGCTGTGGATAGACCTAGATGGCAAGAAGGTGGGTCCCAGGAGCTATATATCAATTTTGTCTCAATTCTAACGTTCCATTATTCTCCATCAAAAGGTTTTCAAAATGATCATGGAATCACAGAATTGAGATGCGTGGCTTTCATAAAGTGATGGGACTCTTATATTAAATGCATATCTCAGATGTGGCATCAAACATGACTGTTTCAAGAGATGCTCTGCTTGAAGTACAGTGATCTGATGGCTATCCACCATTCCATCGAGATCATATCTCTGACCACATCCTTCATACGCGAAATGGTGGGTGCCATCTTAACTGCACTGCAAAGGGAATTTTTTCTTGGGATCGTGCTTGGAAAAGGATGTCTAGGTGGCATGTTACTATTGAGTCAGGTAACTAGTAAGGTCCGACCTAGAAAGGGGTCAAATAAGCACCGTCAAGATGCACTAGTTGGGATCAAGATCAATGACCTAAATTCAAAATCATGTTAGAAGCATTTGTTGGCATTGAACCTAGCTAAGTTGCATATCAAAGCATTAACTACTCAGGCATGTGTAGGGTCTGCATCACCGCCGCTTCTGAAGAATTTAGTAACAGAATGAATTGGCTTATGTAAGCTTAACCCTTGGAAATCTATGCCTTTACCAGGAATGACATTTCATCTACTGTGTGATGAAATTTGATGTGATGACAGTGCTCAAGTGGGAAAACCAAGACACCTGATTTGGCCAAATTCAATACAAGAAGTGATGTTTTCAAGTTATGCAAAATTATGAAGTCTTATCTTTCTGTTCAATTATGGGAATCTTTGATAGATTTCCATTTATGGTAGAAATGTACCGAAGTGACTAAAAATTAATACACCATGGATGGGCAGATGTATGCTTACATCCTGGAATTTCTATAAAAAGGCAAGTGCTGATGTTGCAATTCATACTATCTAAAGATATTCTGATGGTTTGGCTTTCCCCTGCTCTTATGTGTTCTATCTGCTCCCTTGTTCTTTAGGATTTTCTCCCTTGTTCTCATGGCTCTCGATCAATCCCTACATAATTAGAAAGACCTAGAATTATCTCCTCAGGAATCAGTGATACAGGAAAGATTAGGGGGCAACAGCAACACTATGCAAATTTCTACAGGTATTTCTTCGTCCTTGTTCTTCATCCAGACTGGGATCCTTGATTTTAATCTCCATACTCCAGACATTCCTTATGATTGTGATTTGGCAGATTACTATCAGGTGGGGAGGAAACTCATTCTTCCTTCTACCTTCATCCCTCTTCTACTTTTCCTAAAAAAAGTATTATCTTTAGTTGTAGGGATGTTTACTCTTTGGATGTAGCATATAAGGGTAGAATGCTCTTATTTTGTCATTGTTGTTGCTGTTCTCACCAAGTGGATGGTATGTCCATACCTAGTCTGATGTGATTTCATTTGGTCTCTATCTAGTTGAGATGGTTGGTAACCACTCAATTATGAAAGAGGAATCACACCCCTACAAGCGACAATGGATATAAAGCAAAGAACTCCAATTAATGGGGTTTTCTTCTGATATTGACACTTGCAGTCGTTCTCAATTGAAGAAGATAAATGATGCAAGAGCATCCAGTGGTGTAAGGGCAATCTTTCACCACCCAAAAAAATGTGTTTCAAAATTGTTGTTCTTTCCATTTCTTTTCAAATTTTGTGGTTCTAGTTCCATAATCTCTTGAATAATGATGTAGAACTTTCAATTTTTCCAAACTGCTAAAAATAACAACCTGCTATTTTTAAAAATTTTGCATTTGGGCACGGAATGAAGTGAAAATTTATAGGAAGCTTCATAACTAAAAAATAATACCTTTGGCGAAGGAATCACGCAAAGATCATTTGTGAGCTGAAAGATATTAAAGTTTCTGTTTCCTGAAAAATGCCTAAAAATTATTCAAACTTAGGTTTGAGGCACTAAACAGCCCTGTACGGGCCCAAAAATGGCCAAAACCAGCAAAGCAGGTTCCTAGCACGTAGAGCACTGCATGAGCATTCTGACACATAAAACGGTTTGTCAATCGGACACAAGGATCAAATGTTATGGCTCCCGGAAGTTGACCTATTTTTGGAGGGAGATGTAAATTTTGAAATTAGGTTGTTGGCCACTAAAAAGGCTATTAATAACTATTTTTGGGAACCCTGGGCAGTGGCAGAGTTAAGAGGGGAAGTGTAGAGTCAAGAATAAGTGGGAAAATAGAAACCCTAGCTAATTTGGGGTTACAGACGGCAGATGATTCCAGAGTCTTGTGATAGGAAGCTATAATGTGTTGCAGCTTATGGATGGTTGATTCCTCTTATTGTATTTGAGCTTCTGTAGTGTAATAAGTTGTCCAAATCAATAAAGAAAGTTCTATTTTCTATGTGCAATTTTTGTTGTTGTGTGTTTTATGATTTACCCCCTTCATCAAGTGGTATCAGAGAAAGGGTTCCTGAGTGTGTAGACAGATCACCGACCGTGAGGCAGTTTTCACCAGGACCTGAGATTGTGGATTTGCTGCAGAAATCAAGATGCCTCCATGGTGAAATCATATTGGGAGGAATGCTTTGATGGAAGAGGGTTTTAGTGCCCTGCAAAGGCAGATCAATGCATTGCAAGGGGAGCTGCGAAGAGGGTTTGATCTGAGAACAAGAGAAGAAAGCTAGGATGAAGCTGAAGAAGAGTTATCCGAGGAAGAACAAGAAGCTGCAGGAGATCCTGAAGAAGTTAGGTTGTTGAGGACCATTTCAAAGATCAGAAAGAGACCCAGGATAGAAGTTTCTACATATTCTGGAGATTTAAATCTAGAACAACTTATTGATTGGATCAATGACATGGAGGAGTATTTTGAATATGAAGATATGGAGGACCTAGATCAGGTCAAGTTTGCAAAAACAAAATTGAAGGGCCACGCCAGTATTTGGTGGAAGGAGGTCCAATTAGAGAGGAACAGAAGAGGAAAAGGAAAGATCACTAGATGGGATCGGATGGTGGAGAAACTGAAGAAGCAGTTCATTCTTGTGGACTATGAGATGGAGTTGTTGAAGAAGCCACAAGGACTAAAGCAAGGTAACAAGTCTATTAAGGAGTATATGGAAGAGTTTTATAAGATTACTATTAGGACAGGCCATGCAGAGGCCAACAAGGAGAAGGTAGCCCGTTACATTAATGGGTTGAGGCCAAGTATTCAAGAGGAGCTGAGCCTAGTCAAAATGACCACCATAGAAGATGCATACCAATTTTCCCTAAAGGTGGAAGAGAAGCTAAATAAAAGATTTGACAACAAGCAAAGGGGAAGAGGTCAAGGTGGAAGACCCTATGGAGGCCGAAATGAAGATTCAAAGAAAAGTGAAGAAGCTAGCACCAGTCAAAATTAGAGAGGAGATAATACCTAGTGCCCTCGTGACCAGAACAATGGTGAACAAAAAGGAAGAGGAAGAGGTAGACCTAGGCAAGGACCTGGAAGAGGAGGTTTTAGAGGAACCTGTTTCCAATGTGGAGAAGAAGGACATCGAGCATATGAGTGTCTGCAACATCAAGGAAGGACAAATAGAAGACCTAAAGGTAATGCACGAGTTGCACATGTAGACGAAGATGCACAATTTGAGCGTTTTGAAGATGCTAAAAGGGGAGAAACCCTAGTTGTTAGAAGAACTTTGTTGAATAAGGAGAAAGAACCCAATTAGAGGAAGAGTTTGTTCCGCACAAGGTACAAATGTGAAGGTAAGTGTTGTGATATTATTATTGACAGTGGAAGCACTAATAATCTTGTTTCAGAGGAGATGGTTGACAAGTTGAAGTTGACAAGAAGAAAGCATCCACATCCATATCAGATTGCATGGTTGCAGAAGGACCATAGAGCTTTGGTCAATGAGCAGTGTTTAGTGAAGTTCAAGATTGGTGACTACCATGATGAGGTGATGTGTGACATCATACCGATGGATGCATGTCATTTGTTGTTGGGGAGGCCGTGGCAGTATGATAGGAGTGCTATCCATGATGGCCATGCAAACACATATTCCCTAACAAAGGATGGAGTTCATCATACGTTGAAGCCCTTGAAGGATGTGGAAGAAAAGGTATGTAGTACTGCTAGAATTTGCTTGGTAGATGGTAGAAAATTTTTGGAGGGTATGAAGCATGAGAGTCATTTCTTTGCATTGATTCCTAAGATTGGTCAAGAGAAATGTGAAGATGTACCAGTAAAAGTCTCAGATATGTTGGAAGAATTTCAAGATATTATCTCTGATAATGTACTAGAAGGTTTACCACTGGTGAATAAGATAAATCACCAAATGGATTTGATACCAGGAGCTAGTTTGCCGAATAAGGCAGCCCACAGAATGACTCCTGCAGAGAGTGAAGTGCTGAATAGACAAGTTCAAGAGCTGTTAAGGAAGGAACTAATAAGGGAGAGCCTGAGTCCATGTGTGGTACCTATAGTACTAGCACCAAAGAAAGATGGAGAGTGGAGAATGTGTACAGATTCTTGAGCCATAAATAAAATCATGATCAAGTACAGGTTTCCATTGCCAAGAATGGATGACATAATGTATTGTTTGAGTGGAGCCAAGTACTTCACAAAGATTGACCTGAAGAGTGGGTATCATTAGATCCGAATCTGAGAAGGAGATGACTGGAAGACAACCTTCAAGACAAAGGAGGGTTTGTATGAGTGATTAGTCATGCCATTTGGGCTAACCAATGCACCAAGCACATTCATGTGGCTCATGAACAAGGTATTGAAAGAATTTTTGGGAAGTTTTGTTATTGTTTATTTTGATGATATTTTGATTTTTAGTAAGACTTGGGATGAGCATCTGATGCATATCAGAAAAGTTTTAGAGAAGATGGGGGAGGAGAAGTTGCTAATTAATCTAAAGAAATGTAGTTTTACAAAGGGGTTGGTATACCTGAGATTTGTTGTCTCAGAGTAAGGTCTTAAGATGGACCTAGAAAAGGTGAGAGCTATCATTGAATGGCCTACACCAAGGAGTGCTTCCGAGGTAAGATCTTTTCATGGTTTCGCAAGTTTTTACAAAAAGTTTATCAGGAATTTTAGTAGCATTTGTGCACCCCTAATGGAGACAATGAGAGGGGATAGAAAAGAGTTTAGATGGACTAAAGGAGCAGACAAAAGTTTTGACACATTATAGCAGAAAGTTATAGAGCAACCTATTTTGGCACTTCCAAATTTCAATAAGGTATTTCAAGTAGATTGTGATGCTAGTGGCAGTGCTATAGGAGCTATCTTGAGCCAAGAAGGTAAGCCCATTGCCTATTTTAGTGAGAAGCTTAATGATGCCAAGAAAAAGCATTCTATTTATGATTAGGAATTTTATGCAATAGTTCAGGCTTTGAAGAAATGGAGACATTATTTGTTGCTAAAAGAGTTTGTTTTATATACTAATCATCAAGCTTTGCAGTATCTTAATAGTCAAGGAAAGTTGGACCAGAGGAACTTAAAATGGGTTGAGTTTTTGTAGAGCTATACTTTTGTTTTGAAGCACATGAGTGGGAAGTCCAATAGAGTTACAGATGCCTTAGGCAAAAGGCAAATTTTGTTGATAGAAATGAAGATAGAGGTTGTTGGGTTCGATGAGCTCAAAAGTTTGTATCCTGAAGATCCAGATTTTGTAGAGGCCTGGAAAGCTTGTTTGGAACCTGTTACTTTGGACAGGACAAAATGGTTGGATTTCATAATCTAAGATGGCATGTTGTTTAGAGGAAGCCAGTTGTGCATTTTGAAGAGTTCCATGAGAGAACCTGATTAAGGAGAAGCATAGTGGAGGATTGGCCAGACACTTTGGTCGAGATAAGACCATTGCTATTGTTGGTGAAAATTATTATTGGCCACAGTTGTAGCAGGATGTGAGGAAATTTGTGCAGAGTTGCAAAGTATGTCAGATGGCAAAAGGAGCAAGTTAGAATACAACTCTATATCAGCCACTACCTGTACCAAAGAAGCCATGGGATGATATTAGTATGGATTTTGTTCTTGGTTTACCAAGGACACAGAGAGGACATGATTCCATTTATGTGGTGGTGGATAGATTCTCAAAGATGGAACATTTTATTCCTTGCAAAAAGACTAATGATGCTATTCATATTGCAGAATTATTTTTCAAGGAGGTGGTAAGACTACATGGTCTACCCAAGAGCATAGATTTAGATCGAGATACCAAGTTTGTTGGCTATTTCTAGAGGACATTATGGAAGAAGTTGAAGACAGATTTGAAGTTTAGTTCTGCACACCATCCACAGACTCATGGATAGACCCAAGTGGTGAATAGGAGTTTGGGTAACTTGCTATGATGCTTAGTAGGAGATAAGCACAAGGGATGGGATTTGATTTTACCAAAGGCAGAATTTGCTTACAACAATTCTGTCAATAGGAGTACTGGTAAATCACCATTCCAAATTGTAGATGGCAATAGTCCAAGAGATGCTTCAGAGTTAAGGAAGTTGGACAAAGGAGAAAAGACAAGTGCCGAGGCCAAAGACTTTGCAGAACACATGAAGAATTTGCATGAAGAGGTGAAAAAGCACATTAATAAGATGAATATTCAGTACAAGGCTAAGGTAGATTAGAAGAGGAGATATAAGGAATTCTAGGTAGGAAATGAAGTCATGGTTCACTTGAGAAAAGAAAGGTTCCCAATTGGAACATACAATAAGTTGAAAATGAAGAAATTTGGACCATGTAGAATTTTGAAGAAACATGATTCAGGAAATGCATATGAGGTAGAGCTGCTGAGTGGGATTAAAATTTCCCCTATTTTCAACATTGTTGATTTATCATAATATCATGAAGGTGGAGCAGAGGATGGACCATCAGAGGAATAGTGGAGTATTACGGCATCTACTTCAATAGAGGAGATAGAAGAGATCTTGGATAGTCGTGTGGGAAGAAGTACTCGGAACACCCAATATGAAGAATACCTAGTGAAATGGAAAGGAAGGCATGTTGAAGATTCTTCTTGGTTGTCTAAGGCAAAGGTTGACTGTTTGGGTTTTCCTCACACAAACACCTGAGATGTGACAGGGTCACTTCTCAAATTACCCTGGGTGTCTGATGTAGGAGCATCCAGTGGTGTAAGGGCAATCTTGCATCACCCCAAAAAAATGTGTTTCAAAATTGTTGATGTTCTTTCCATTTCTTTTCAAAATTTGTGGTTCTGGGTCCATAATCTCTTGAATAATGATGTAGAACTTTTAGTTTTTCCGAACTGCTAAAAATAGCAACCTACTCTTTTTATAAAGTTTACATTTGGGCACAGAATGAAGTGAAAATTTCCAGGGAGCTTCATAACTAAAAAATAAGACCTTTGGTGAAGGAATCATGCAAAGATCATTTGCGAGCTGAAAGATATTAAAGTTTCCATTTCCTGAAAAATGCCTAAAAATTATTCAAACTCATAGCCCCATATAGGCCCCAAAATGGCTAGAACTAGCAGAACGGGTTTTTAGCATGTAGAGCACTCCGTGAGCTTTCCGACGTATAAAACAGTTCATCAATCGGACACCCAGATCAAAAAGTTATGGCTCCTGGAAGTTGACCTATTTTTGGAGGGAGATGTAAATTTCAAAATTAGGTTGTTGGCCGCTAAAAAGGCTATTAATAACCATTTTTGGGAAACCTGGGTAGTGGTAGAGTTAAGGGGGGAAGTGTAGAGTCAAGAATAGGCAGGAAAATAGAAACCCTAGCTGATTTGGGGTTATAGAAGGTAGATGATTCCAGAGTCTTGTGATAGGAAGCTGTAATGTGTTGCAGCCTATGAAGGGTTGATTCCTTTGATTGTATTTGAGCTTCTGTAATGTAATAAGTTGCCCAAATCAATAAAGAAAGTTCTATTTTTTGTGTGCAATTTTTATTGTTGTGTGTTTTATGATTTACCCCCTTCATAAATAAACTATACAATGAATGCCACTATCTGATAAAGAAGAGGCATAGGATGGGGATAAGGACCTCCACAACATCAAATCAGATGAATCCCCATCAACCATCACTGTCCATTTCCCTCTAAAATTGAGAGGACACATTTGTGGGAAGCACGCACTTCAACATGTGCCATGAAAGCAAAGCATACAGTTGCAGAGTGGTTGCACTGGCCTCTTCAACTGCATCTATTGGTTGGAAAAAATATTGCAACTTCTTTTGTCATAAGCTTGAAGCTTGTTGCTCCCTTACATCTATAAAAGGGAATTCAGGGCTTATGAGAAGATATTGGTTCGAGGTCGTATTTCTAGACTGAGTCTAAAATAGGGATCAATCTATTTAGGGAGGAGTTGTAAATAAGTTTGCTTTGTGCTATAGAATTAGTGGTCTATTTTTCAGGTTTCCAATTTGAGTCTCTTTTGGCTTCTTGATTGAACATTTGAAAGCTATGATGCAAGTTACTGGACAGTTTATTTTACAGATTTTGTTGAATTTTGAAATACAATGTCTCCTACTTCATGTATACAGTTTCATAGTATGAATATATATTTGGTTGAAGAATCATTTTTATTGGTTGACATAGTCTTTCCTATGTTGGCATATTTCTCTTATGGCCTTTACTCAAGGAGTAATGTAAAAATTGCTATTAGAAAATATCAGATATGATTCGGGTATACAGGGATAATTAAGTATGGTTGATTTCAAAGCTAGTGAAAGTATCTCTAATGTATGGCATTGTTATACCTTTACAATAAACTAAAGTTTCTTACATCACTGTCTGTTTAAGTTTCATCATTTTGACCTTTTTGACTCCTTGGCCCTTGGATAGGCACTGATCTATTTCATGGATATTATACTGAACTTACGCCACTCTGGTTATCCTTAAAGTATTTTCAATCCAAATATTTTCCTTTCCAGCAGTAAGCTTTTAGGATATTTATTTTGATTAAGTTATGTCTTATATGTTTCTTTGCAAAAAATAAGATAGAAGCTTAAAGAATCTAGCCAATCCTCACTTTATCATACATTCTTTCAAGAAGCCTACAAGGAACATATCTGTGATATAAACAAAGCTGACAATCGAATATCTCTAGAAAACCCCATCCCTTTTGAGTAGAACATTGTTATCCCTAAGATAGGAAGACATCAGTTAGAAGAAATAGCCAGAGAATTAGAGATAAGTCCATTTTACAATAGGAACACCCTCCTTGGTTTCACAGAGCCTAAAGTACAGAGGAAGAACAAGGGGACTCAGAAAAGGCCTCCTCCCCTTAAATCTCCTATTCGTTGGCCAATCCCTCAAGGTAGATTGATCATTAATAAGTGGCTAATTTTATAGGTTTCCTATGAGAATTAGGTTGGGAATTTAAACAACCAATAGATTGGCGACTCTATTGGGGACTTCTTTTTAGGTAAGAAAGGCTATGTCTTATCCAAAGAGTATAAATCCCTTATAAAAGGTGATAATAGTTTATGAGATTTAAAAAGTGTTTCTGTCCATTCAAAGTTTCCTCATGTTTTCTATATTCTCAAACTAAGAGGTCTTTGATAGACATGTTAAGAGGACAGAAGTCTATTGGATCATATTCCTTTCAAAGAAAAGGATGGAGACTCTACCATAAATTTTCCATTCACAGTTGTGATAGATGTAGCACTGTTACATAAAGTTTTATATATCAAAATATTCTATGTAACCCTACTATGAAACATGATTCAAAGGTTGATCCTAAAGAAGGAAACAATATACTCCTCTATAAAGTAGAGTTGGCGACTCTATGAGAAAGGATCTGATGATGCAGTCTAGTATTATTGATTTTGCATGAGAATCAAAAACAAAATCTACACCGGAAGCAAAATGCTCTTTTCATGTATTTTAGCAAGCTTTAGAAAAATTCCTAGAAGTTTTGAAATGTATAAGCAACAATCACATTTCTTTTGCCAAAGTGGGTTTGTCATGGAAAGATATGGGGCAATTAACTTCAATGGTATTTGGGGGTTTCCAAACCATATACCCAAGGAAGTTAGAAATTAGATAACTCAATTCAACAATGATAGATCCAAAACAGCTAGTAGCCATTTACAAGATTTTTGTGACTTGACGAGAGATTTTGAAATAGATCATGAGGATGTAGTCATAAAATTGTTTGTTCAAACTTTTAAAGGAGAAGTTAGAGAGTGGTTTGCATATTTAGCTAGTCAGTCTATCTTTTCTTGGCAAGATTTAAAGTTTTCTTTCATGGACCAATTTGGGGAGAGAATAGATGTGGGTATATTGATTAAGGAACTCATGCAGATTGAAAAGGAAAATAAGGAATCAGTCCCAGCTTTCAATTTCAGATTTGCCAGAATAGTGAGGGAAATTCCTAAAAATATCATACCTAATGAGGCTATGTGTTTGATCATATATTTGGGTGCCTTCAATAGAAAGGATAGTTATAGACTGAGAGACAAAAACCCTAGTACTATGAGGCAAGCATATTCCTTGGCCATAAACATAGAAAATAATTTGAAGAACACAAAGATAAAGGGTTGTGAGTCTGTGAAAAAAGGGTATAAAAGGAATAATGAATCCATTTATCCTCCCATCTATCAAAGCAAAAATGAAATGAACTATTCTTATAAACCCATGCCAAAAAATCCAAATTACAGAGTTCAGTATAAAGGGGATAGGGACCATGTTCAGAAAAGAGGAATCCTAAGTTCTTATACTCCTGCTACTCTTTTATCCCCTCAATATCAAAATAAAAGGAAATCCCCAGAGCCTTGCAAAGCAGCCTATGAAATAATGGACACCATGATACATAAAAATATATCAGTCAAGGAAGTCCCTGTCACTTATGAACAAATTGAAAACATTTCCCCAGACTATGAGGAAATATATTTTACATCAAAATCTCCTAGGGAGCTAGCCTTCTTTGAGGCTGAGTCTCAGGAGGGATTAATCCTTGTCAATCATACAGAAAACAATGAGCAATTATTAGAAGGCTCATATCAAAATAATGGGAGTCCTGAAACAGATGATGATACTTGCTATATGGGTAGTGATAATGAAGATTGTACAAATGAAATGCATATCAGAGACAATCCATTATATGATGAGCCTATACACTTGTCAATAGGAGATGATATGGAGCTCTATGAATGCATAGAAAATCCACTCTTTGAAGAGACTCCTAAAGGAACTAGTGAGGCAATATTAGTTCTATATCCAAAAGTATATGGGGAAACAAATACTATGTTAAATAATCAGGGCCTAAATCTCTAGCCTAATAGTGTTTCCCAATCCTACATTCAGCATCAAAATGAAGAGCCAATTCAGAAAGAAGAAAGTAAGAATGGAATGTTAGATTTCAAAAGTGAAACAGAATATGATTGTTTCAAGTTTGACATTGATTTGGGAGAATGTAAAAGCTCCCCTGTTACCAATTATAATGAAGATTATGTTAGGGTTAGCCGGCAGAAGATATCAATTAAATGCAAATAAAGAATAAACAGAGGAATGAAAAATACACAGAAATAATAACAGCGAGAGACAATTTTAATGTGGTTCACCCAAACTTGGGCTACATCCACCAAACAAAGAGTCCAATATTATTATCCAGTAAATCAAACTGATTACAATCAGCAATCCCTGCAACTCAATACTGTTGCAAATGCTACAATACAATATCAATAGAAACCCTAACCCTTAGCTGCTATTATCAAGCTTTTTGTTGTTTACAAAAATAGGGTTTTCTTATGTCGGCCAATGAAAAAATAGCTCCCGGTACCTTTATAAAATAATAAAAAATCGTGTGAGGTTTTGGGGGTGTTGCCCCTGAGCCCCCACGGGGGCGCTGCCCCCAAATCCCTGCAAGGGACGCTGCCCCTTGACCTCGTAGGAATTTGGGGGGAAACTGCGCCTATAAAAGTGGGGTAAATTTAACATTCGAGTCTAATGAGGCTCCATACAACAACAGATTATGATTGCTTTTAATTTTTAGAAGGGCAAAAATCTAGAGGTAATGATATTTTTACATGGTCAGAAACAATTTAACTGAATGTTGAATCTCCTTCTAATGGCAGTATGTCTCAAATATTTATGATATAGAATGATGGAAGAAGCCATGGAGAAGATGAAAATAATTGTCCAAAAGGTTATCTGAATATCTATGTAAGGAACAGATTGAATTTCAATGGTGTTTCCCAAAGCAATTTAATAAAGTCATTGGAAAACAAAATGTTTGATAGAGGCAAGTTGGATATTTTTTCTACATAATGGCCTGACGTCATTATGTGTTTGGTCTGCTCCTCTAGAGTTCTTCTGTGATCTCACTATGATCATAATAGAATAGGCATCCCCAACTAGAGCCATTGATGGAACCATGAAATTTTTTTCATGTTTCTGGTTGTTTTGTTCCCTGCTTTATGTCACTTGGTTACAAGATTTCCATAATTAGGGTTCTTCTGCTAAAAAATGTTCTAAGTAACCCAACTCTGCAAAAAACCCTAAACCCTTCTAGAATGAAGTCAATAGCTACAATCGATATAATTCTTTGGTGACTATCTGTTCCCGTCACCATCCTTTTAAGTTCCCTTTTCATGTCGTCCCTCAACGTGGTTTACCGGTCCCTCGCCAAGCAAATACTGTCTATACCTTGCATTGAAGAGAAATCTAATCTTAAAGAGAAAGTTTACCTAATTAGAAACCCTTCGTCTAGATGGCAAAAGATTGTATACATGTCAGAGACTAGTCCTACTAACTAGTTTTGTGCAGGTGGCACATGCGGATTCATTTCCGCCATTCCACCCACGATGAATTGTAAAGAAAACTAGCCTCAGCAAAAATGCGAAAAGGGTGACAGCTAGCTGCGGATAGTCCCAGATGGCAAGAAGGTGGGTCTCAAGTGCTATATATCAGTTTTGTCTTAATTCCAACATTCCTCTATTCTCCATCAAAAGGTTTTCAAAACTGCCATGGAATCACAGAATTGAGATGCGTGGCTTTCATAAAAGTGATGGGACTCTTATATTAAATGCATATCTTAGATGTGGCATCAAACATGACCATCTCAAGAGATGCTATGCTTGAAGTATAGTGATCCGATGGTTATCCGCCATTCCACCGAGATCATATCTCTAACTACATCCTTCATATGTAGAATGGTGGGTGCCATCTTAATTGCACTGCGAAGGGAATTTTTTCTCAAGATCATGGTTGGAAAAGGATGTCCAGGTGGCATGTTACTATTGAGTCAAGTAAGCAGTAAGGTCTAACCTAGAAAGGGGTCAAATCAGCACCATCAAGATGCACCAAATGGGATCAAGATCAATGGCCTAAATTCAAAATCATGTTATAAGGATTCATTGGTACTAAACCTGGCTAAGTTGCATATCAAAGCATTAACTGCTCAGGCGTGTACAGGGTCTTCATCACCGCCACTTCTGAAGAATTTAGCAATAGAATGATTTGGCTTATGCAAGATCGACCCTTAGAAATCTGTGCCTTTACTAGGAATGACATTTCATCCACTGTGTGATGAAATTTGATGTGATGACAGTGCTCAAGTGGGAAAACCAAGACACCTGATCTAGCCAAATTCAATACAAGAAGTGATGTTTTCAAGTTATGCAGAATTATGAAGTCTTATCTTTCTGTTCAATTATGGGAATCTTTGATAGATTTCCATTTATGGTAGAAATGTACCGAAGTGACTGAAAATTAATACACCACAGATGGGTGGATGTATGCTTACATCCCAGAATTTCTATAAAAGGCAAGTGCCAATGTTGCAATTCATATTATCTAAAGATATTGTGACAGTATGGCTTTCCCCTACTCTTACGTGTTCTGTCTGCTCCCCTATTCTTTAGGATTTTCTTCCTTGTTCTCATGGCTCTCGGTCTATCCCTACATAATTAGAAAGACCTAGAATTAGCTCCTTAGGAATCAGTGGTACAGGAAAGATTAGGGGGCAACAACAACACTGTGCAAATTTCTACGAACATTTCTTCTTCCTTGTTCTTCATCCAAACTGGGATCCTTGATTTTAATCTCCATACTCCAACCATTCCTTATGACTGTGATTTGGCAGATTAGTATCAAGTGTGGAGGAAACTCATTCTTCCTTCTACCTTCATTCCTCTTCTACTTTTCCTATCAAAGCATTATCTCTAGTTGTAAGGATGTTTCCTCTCTGGATGTAGCATATAAGGGTAGATGCTCATATTTTGTCATTGTTGTTGCTTCTCTCATCGGGTGGATGGTATGTCCATACCCAGTCTGATGTGACTTCATCTAGTCTCTGTTTGGTTGAGTTGGTTGGTAACTACTCAATTATGAAAGAGGAATCACACCCCTGCAAGTGACAATGAATATAAAGCGAAGAACTCCAGTTAATGGGGTTTTCTTCTGATATTGACGCTTATAGTCATTCTTAATTGAAGAAGATAAACTGGACAATGAATTCCCTTATCTGATAAATAAGAGGCATAGGATGGGGATAAGGGCCTCCACAACATCAAATCAGATGAATCCCCATCAACCATCACTACCCATTTCCATCTAAAATTGAGAGGACACATTTGTGAGAAGCACGCACTTCAGCATGTGCCATGAAAGCAAAGCATATAGTTACGGAGTGGTTGCACCAGCCTCTTCAGCTGCATTTGTTGGTTGGAAAAAATATTGTAACTTCTTTTTTCATAAGCCTAAACCTTGTTTCTTCCTTACATCTACAAAAGGGAATTTAGGGCTTATGAGAAGATATTGATTCAAGGTCGTATTTCCAGACTGATTCTGAAATAGGGGTCAATCTAGTCAGGGAGGAGTTGTAAATAAGTCTATTTTTTACTATAGAATTAGTGGTCTATTTTTAGGTTTCCAATTTGAGTCTCTTTTGGTTTCTTGATTGAATATTTGAAAGCTATGATTTAAGTTACTGAATAGTTTATTAATAGATTTTGTTGAGTTTTGAAATACACTGTCTCCTACTTCATGTATACAGTTTCATATTATGAATATATATTTGGTTGAAGAATCATTTTTATTCATTGACACAGTCTTTCTTGTGCTGGCATATTTCTCTTATGGCATTTACTCAAGGAGTAATGTAAAAATTTCTATTAGAAAATATCAAATATGATCCAGGTATACAGGGATAATTAAGTATGGTTGATTTCAAAGCTAGTGAAAGTATCTCTAATGTATGGCATTATTGTACCTTTACAATAAACTAAAGTTTCTTACATCACTATCTGTTTAAGTTTCATCATTTTGACCTTTTTGACTCCTTGGCCCTTGGATAGGCACTAATCTGTTTCATGGATGCTATACTAAACTTATGCCCCTCTGGTTATCCTCAAAGTATTTTCAATCCAAATATTTTCCTTTCCAGCAGTAAGCTTTTAGGATATTTATTTTGATTAAGTTATGTCTTGCATGTTCCTTTGCAAAGAATAAGATAGAAACTTAAAGAATCTAGCCAATCCTCACTTTATCATACATTCTTTCAAGAAGCCTACAAGGAACATATCTGTGATATAAACAAAGCTAATAATCTAATATCTCTAGAAAACCCCATCCCTTTTGAGTAGAACACTGTTATCCCCAAGATAGGAAGACATCAGTTAGAAGAAATAGCCAGAGATTTAGAGATAAGTCCATTTTACAATAGGAACACCCTCCTTGGTTTTACATAGCCTAAAGTGCAGAGGAAGAACAAGGGGACTGAGAAAAGGCCTCCTCCCCTTAAATCTCCTATTCATTGACCAATCCCTCAAGGCAGATCAATCATTAATAAGTGGCTAATTTTATAGGTTTGTTGCGAGAATCAGGTTGGGAATTTAAAACAACCAACAGTAACTATTTTACTTATCCTATTATTCGATATTATCAAATAGTAATAATTTGTTGATAGTTGGTTTTGAAGAACAAATGAGAGCTTTGAGCTTATCCTTGTTAGGTGCGTGTCACCTTGGTTAAACCATATTTTGAGGAAACTAACCGAGTGGGGTGGTTGTTTTCCACCCAAATCAGCATGCCAAAATTAGTCAGATAACAAGTTTTGTTATCATTTTGAAAGAGAGGATTTTGGTTAGGAAGTCTTCTTGGTTGGTTGGGGTTTTGGTGGAAGGGTGGAAAAGTTTTTCTGGAAAACACTACTTAGAAAAGAAGTTTAGAGTAGCTTGAAGTGGACTCGGTCTAGAACTGGACCACTTTTGAAAGTCTTGTCCAGGTAAAATGGTGGACTTTGTTTCCATTTGCTTTCAGTTTAAAAAGCAATAACTGTGTTGAACTTCCATCAAAGCACATATGGAAATATGTTTCTCATTTTATAGATAACATAGAGGCATGAGGCCTGTGAGGCCATGCCCATGGCTTTTGATATTATCTTCATAGTTGTGGCTCAAAGCTGATACGGCTGAGCTCATGTTGTATTAAAGCATTATTTCTTTTCAGAGGTTCAGAGCCTTAAGGTCAAGCCATATCATGTTAAACTCTTTATTGAGATTAGGTTCAAAACCATTATGGCTTAGCCATATTACTCTGTAACCTTTACTGAAACAAGCTCAAGGCCGTATGGTCGAGCAGTGAAACACTGTAATCCATTGTTGAGACTAGGCTCGAGGCTTAATAGCCAAGCTGCATTTTGTATTATGTTTTTAATGTGACATAAGCTTGAGGCCATAAGGCCAAGCTGTATAGAGTTATACTATTTTCTATGACTTAGCTCAAGGTCTTAAGACCGAGCTTTAATACATTATACATCATACTGTAGCTAGTGCTTGAAGTCGTTATGGCTGAGCATGCCTTCTAAACATATCAAGCACTTGTCGAGTAACAACGTAGTTAGAGCCTAAGTACTCTCAGCATGGGAAGTGTTGAATAATTGGTAATGATTCCAATTAAATGATTTAACCTATATTCAAATCTTACAGTGACCCCGACTGTGGTGACAGCCATAAAGGCACTTAAACATCATTACGTTTGCAACACTCAAACTATTAACAAGTTTAGCTTGCATGAAAGCCTGATTGTGGATTATAATTAAGGGTTATTAAAATAGTCAAAATTGTATTTGTTTACCCTTGACTATGGAGGTGGTGAGAACATTTAAGATCATAGTCTCATCATGTAACAGCTTGTTTGTGCTAAAAGAATAATATAGACTTGTTCTATGTATGAAAATTAAGACCTATTCAGTTATTGTTACAAGTTATGATCCCTTTATTTTACTTAGGAGTAAACTAATAGGAATGGGTAAATGCAAGGAGATGGGGGACCAAAAAGTCACCACCATCTCCAAAATTAAAGCAAAACGTGAGCACGTAAGAAAAAAAAACCATTTTCTGCTCATTCACCGCACGACTTTTCTCTTGACAGTAGCAAAGAAACCAAAACGTGATCGCATTAAAAAAGAGGAGATTCAATCAAGTGCACATGAGAAAACAAGAAATTCACAATGCCACCTCACCACCAAAGACATCGTCATACAAATTTGGAGGCTCCAACATAGGAAGAAGGTAGGGTTTGTTTGATTTTGTTAGTTTTGGAACATTTTTTTAGTTTTGCAATGTTTGATTTATGTTGATATTGCATTTACAATTATTGGAGAAGAAAAAAATCTAAATCCAGTTCAGGAGGGTAAAAACAACCCCCAAAACACTCTAAACCCTCCAAACCCTCAAAACCCACCTTCACCTCCTTTTCATGTAAGGGAAAATCAAGAAGACTACTTAGGGATAATAGAAGAAAACAAGAAACATCTTGAAACTATTATTCAAACCCTAAACAATCCAAGTGGAACCACTGAGCATAAGAGGGCACTTGGAAAATCACTACAGGAGATTGTTTCCCACATGGATTTGGTGATGAAACAAATCACTGAATTCCAAGACTATAGGGAGAGGAGTAAGCAATATTATGCCGACAAGTTGTCATATGAACAAGTGAAGAAAGAAAAAATTACAAAATCTCAATTATGTGCACAATGTATTAATCCCAAAACTAGCCAAACATTAGAGGAAAGTTGCAAATGGTTTCCTATACATTGGTGTAGGAATGAAGACATATCCCAAAACTTTTGGGATAGATGGTACATGGTCTTCGATGAGTGGCCATACAACAATGACGAGGTACCACAATATTTTTTGAGAAAACTCTATTGCAAGTTCATCCTCAACAAGATTCTGAATTATTTTGACATTCGTGAGTTCCAGGGTAGAGGTGGTGGCTCTGCCCAAGATAGACCCAGGGCTCAGCAAGATGAACAGCATGTGCCTATACCCCAAGTGAGGCCAGAACGTAGGTCACTCCCTTTGGATTTGAAGGAGAGTGTTGAGATGGAGACTTTACATTCACTGACTACTCTCACACAAACTCTATCATAGCATGTGGATGATTTTACCCAAGGCAATGAGGGTAAGAGTAGTAAGCATCATGTGTCCCCACATTTGTGCAGTACATGTGGGAACCTATGTGATTATGGGATGTAGGAGGCACGACAGGACTCTATGACACAGGGGCAGTATGCTGTGACACAGGGGCGAGACATATTGGATGATCTTGTTCTTAGTGACGATCTCTTACAGCATTCATTTGGTATTGACTCTCAGGTAATTTGTTACAAGTTTCATCTTAATTTAGTATATTGTTATTTGAAATTTGTAATTAATTTTATATGATTATCTATATTATAAGTCAAAAATAATGTATGTAATTGTTTACGCAATGAAATTCTAGGGTCAGAGTCTTCATCTTGCCTCTATTAGCCATCCATTGGCGGCTTATGAGCAAAGGTCAAGTCAGCAGGTATGTAATTTATCACCTATTCATAATTATTGTAGATATGTCAATGGTAATATTATTTTGTGACTTGATTTGATGATTTCAATAGTCACCAGCACCTCCACGGTTTCCTTGGTCCCCTAGATGCCAAACCGCCACTTTTATGGAGGTAAATTTAACCATTTCTAATCATTATGCATTTTAAAAATAATGTTATGTATTTATTTTGTTTTAATAATCTTGAACTTGATTTTCAAATGTTGAATACAGTGGAGACTCCTCCTCATCTTCGTGAGTCAACGCAGATAGGCATTGATGCAGCCATGATGTTTGCAAATCCTTTGACTGAGGTATGAGACAATAACATGAAAATATCATAATTTTGTATTTTTTTTTATCTCATGTCATTTGATGTACATAAATGATATTTATGTTTAGTCAATTTTGCTTCTTGATGCTTCTCACAAGAGGTCACAACTCCAGTCCATCCAACTACAGACAAAGAGAGAGTCAAGATGATGGAGAGCGATCATCAGTTGGTGGTAAGTGATCAATTACATATGTGATGTTATATATTTCATACATTTTCTATACTAATCCGCATATTGTTTGTTTGTATTAAAAGGTGCAGCTGGATGAACTTTATTCGAAGAGGTCTACTCGACAGTAGAGAGAGGATGTGTCACTGACTGGCTCTCCATCTTCACAGCCAAAGAAGGGCCACCGATTATTTCCTAAAAGTCCATAGGAAACTAGTTTTTGGGAACTTTTTTGTATGCCTAGATGGCTTTGTATACATACTTTGTATACATACTTTTGTATGTTAATTTGATGTATATTTTTGTATATTTGCCTATATGGCTTTGTTTGGACATGCATATATGGCTTTTTATATAAACTAGATGTTATGTTCATGACATTATGTATATGACAGTTTATATTAAATATTGATAATCAATTATTGTTATAGAAATTTGGTTTTACAAGTGCCAATTGCATTTTCTTGAAATTTTATGAATCGTTTTCAAATAATCCATTTTGTGCATATCTTGCAATCATTGAATTCTATTGGACTGTGCATTTATTTGAGGCATCATTTTAAATAGTTCACGTGCCTTGTCTATGCTTCCATACTTTCCATACATGTCTACAAGGGCAACTTTAAAAATACAATACATGTGAGAAAATTCCTATATCATTTATGCTTTGATGGTTGTCCACACCATGTTCTCTAGATCCCATTATAGCATAGGCAAGGAGGAAGTTGGTTAAGGTTGTGCAATTTGTTTAAAGATGTGCCAAAATTTTTGTAAATGGTTGAAATTTATTTTTGTGCATTTGCTTGAGAGTTTTTAAAGCCTTATAAAAAATCCATTTCATGCATATCTTGCAATCATTGCATTCCATGAGACAACATTTCTTTGAGGCATTGCGTCTAACAGTTCATGTTTGTTTTATATGCTTCCACACAAGTTGCATACATGTCTTGCAGGGTACTGTTGGTCATGATGTTAGTCATTCGCAAACATAGAATAAAAGTTACACAACAACCTTTACTCATCTTGAAAGATACGATGAATTCAAAGAATTCATGATCCCAAGTCTCCGTTGATTAGGTCTTAATCTACTGACGTTACTCAGTGGTTGATGTGTGTTGCTGTTTTCCATTCAGGGGCCTTACGTGTTTCTGCACTGTTCATCATCATCATCTTCAAATATCCTGCTCTGGATGTTCGCTCTGCATAAGTCTCCAACAATTCTACCTCTGCACTGTAAATTTAGTCAAATAATGTGCATACAGGCTGATATTTGCATGATTTCTACCATTATTTATGATTCTTTGCATGATATTTTCAATACTACATGCATTTAACAAAATATGCTAAGGATCTTCAGTTACCTACGAGATTTCAGCATATTTCACTTTTTCTGCTTGTTATTTATCATGATTTGCAGTTATGGTGATGAATTAATGAAATTGAAAAAAGGAAAAGGGTTAGAGAGTGAGATTCCCAAAATTACTGGACTTAGATCACTGATTCACATACAAGCTCCCATACTTGCAATGAAAAGAAGGAAAACTAGAAATCATACTTCACCAGGACATTCCACAAATCCGCATGATCTAGTGCAAAGCTTCAAAGGAAAGTTGACAACAACATGTAATGAAATGAAAGCGCTTCCAGTTGAACACAGCATTCACCAGTACATATCCAGAAATCAACAGAAGATTACGTAAAATTTACAATCAGGATGTAATCTGGAACTTCATATTCATTCAGTATGCTCAAGAACAGGTACATTTACAGTGATCTGAAGAAAGAACCTTGACATTTCAACAATTCTATCCTCATTAGTCTCAGTAATCCGATCTCCTAACTTACTCTACAGTAATTGACTCTTTGCGCCAGATGCGTCTGTGTATTCTAATGTATTCCTCCCTAAAATGACAAGCTCTGGATGTTATATAGAGCAACTGCCAGAAAACAGTTACAATGATCCAAGGATCAGGATCCTCTCATAACAAACAACGGCCCAGATGAAAAGCACATGCTTCGTCAGTTAGCAAATGTACAGCTGGCACAGAATATTCCAGCATCTTCAACTTGATTCGGCCTCCAGCTGGCGAACAGCATATTTGACAATATCCTCCTCATTTTTGGCTCATGTTGACTCCATGCGCAACTTTGTAATTAACAGCTTCAGCAGCATCATCATGATCTCAACGCTCAGCTTCAGCATCATCATCCTAATTTCAACGTTCAGCTTCAGCAGCACCATGACTTCAATGTTCAGCTTCAGCAGCATCATGACCTCATCAGGATTATAATCAGACCTGTGAAGAATCTGCCTTAACCTTTGAAGCAAATTATGTCTTCCCTTTTGAGGATGAAAATGAACCTACAAGAGAGCATGAGGAAGTACATGCATACCAGCAGCAATACCCTAGTAAGCATAATTATAACCTGAGGAGTAATGCCAACAGACCTGCTGGTCCATTGACATCATCTCTACCTCCAAACAACTTCAACACACCTCCTGATCCTAAGGCTAGCAATAACCCTGGGTTCCCTAAGGTGAATGCTCAGTACTTGTCTCCTCAAAACACAGTAACAAAAGTCGCAGGTGCACCTCATGAGTCTGACAAGTTAGTCAGTTATTTGGCTGATGAAATGAAGAAAATCAAGATCAGCCTGTCCCTATCTGAGTTACTGAAAACTCCTGCCATCAAAAGGGCATTCATGAAGTCGCTGGATGATCCTGCTTCTAAAGAGGATAATCACCTTTCGAGTCAATCCAATAGCAGAGACCATACTGCTAAAGATAGCACTGTCAAGCCCAAAGTGTCAGCCACAGTCCAAGCTGCTGAAACCTCTCACATGACCTTGTACAGAGATAAAACTGAATCACCACCGTTTCTCCTCACCATAAGAATGTTCAGTAAGAATTTGCACAACTGCTTAGTTGATTCAGGAGCCTCAACTAATGTTATGCCTTTGTCAATATGCAACGCATTAGGACTGCATCCTGCTAAATCCTTAAAGAAGGTCACTCAACTGGACAAGACAGAAGTAAATGTCGTAGGAGAACTCACTCATATTCACATGCAGCTAGCGTCTGATCCTAGGATCCAGTATTACATTGACATTCAGGTAGTTGACATACCTGATACATATGGGATGTTGCTTAGCCGGGACTGGTCTAAAACGCTTAACGGATACATGTCCACAGACTTCAGTCACATGTGGTTGCCATGGAAAGGTATACCTAATCAGATCAGGATTGATGCCGAGCCTAGGATGAAACATATGATCACCGAGTATAACAGAACAAATGAGATCATGTATGTAAACGTAGAACCTGGAGTTTATCACATCAGGCCGCAAACTGTCCAAATAGAAGAGGTCCTGATGCTTGATGTTCATCATCATCATGATGATTATCATGAGGATATGCCAGTTGTAGAACTTAATAATGATCCTGATAATGACAACGAAATAGATCGCTTCAGGGATTTTCAGATGCATTTATCTACTCAGATAAAACGTTGTCAATTATTAAATATACCTGCTAATGATATTTTGATTGACGGATGGTGCAGATTGCATGGAGAAGCACACTCGGAAAAGACTTGCGAACCATGCTTAGACATGATCATGCTGGAGCAGACGTATAGTGAAGCATCATCATCATATTCCGAGGTGAGTGCTACATCTGATGATGATGATGATACTAAGTTTTATTTGTCTTCTGCAGGAACAGAAGAGTCGACGGATCCTGATGAGGATCATATCCGAAAAACCGAAGAGATCCTGGTGTCCAATCAGACAAATGATACGAGAAAGGAAAAGATCACTCCTGGTAGTGATTGCTTCATGGAACCGGATTACGAGTTGTCTGATGAGGATAAAGGCAGTGACCTGACGAAGTTCGAAGAATTTCTGGTCAAAGAAATAAAGAAAATGACACAACAGTGTAGATCTCCCCAGGAGGTTTTAATCAAAAGTTGGTGTAGGCTGCATAAGGCGCCTCACTCAGAAACCACTTGCTCACTGCGCTTGCACATTTTGAAGAAGCATGCAGCTGTATGTGCTGAACATCATCCTCCTGCTAGGATTGAAGAGAAAACAAAAAAGCCATCAGGCTCATCAGATAAAGGAAAGAAGATGCTTGAAGATGGCACACCTAAGTCAAGGTGGATATCAGGCGGAGCAGCAGCCAGAGCTGCAAAGAAAAAGGAAAGTTCAAATAAATGTCCCGCTGAAGATAAGCCTTGGATCCTGAGGTTTGATGGATCCAAATCCAAGCAAGGTTCTGGAGTAGGGATTGACCTTACTGATCCATCAGGGAAATCCCATTTAGCAGCTTACAGATTACAGTTCCCCTGCACTAATAATGTCACAGAGTATGAAGCTCTGATTCATGGACTGTTGTTTGCCCATAAGAAGAAGGTGAAGATCCTGCATGTCTTTGGAGATTCAGAACTAGTTGTAAGACAAGTAAGGGGAATTTACTCTTGTAACTACAGAAAGCTGTCAAATTACAGACATCGTGTGTGGGACCTCATTGAAGACTTTGATGCCTTCAACCTCGTTCACGTGCCAAGAGAACAGAACCAAAGGGCAGATGCACTTGCTCAGGCCGCCAGTACGCTGGAACCACTGTCTATATCTGGTCTGAAGAGATTTTCAGTAGAATTGGTGTCAGTACCTTCGGTACCTGACAATGTGACTAATCTCCAAGTGTTTGATGATGATCAGCACATCCTGGACTTCATATCAAACAGAGATGTATTTGAAGCTCAGATCATAGATGAAAATGGTATGGAAGATCATGTCTGGGAAGAAGATGAGATTTTAGAGTTGCCTGGCAACACAATTCCCAAAGGTATGATTGAATTAGAAAGAGCCTTTGATCTGGATAATATGCTCAAGCATAAGGATCTGCCTAAGGCAAATGGAGGTCAATATTCACAGGTGAATATTGGACAAGCTGATGACAAGAAGAATGTCTTGTTGGGTAAGGTTTGTACACCTGAAGAGTTAGATGGAATAACTCAAGCCCTTAAGGATTATATACATGTAATTGCATGGACTTATGACGAGCTGAAGACGTATGACACTTCTGTCATAACTCATACTATACCCCTCAAGCCAGATGCAAAACCTTTCAGACAGAAGCAGAGGCCAGTCAATGCTCTGCTTGAGCCCATCATCCTTGAGGAAGTCAAGAAATTGTTAAATGCCCGGATAATATTTCCAGTAAGGCACTCCACTTGGGTGGCAAATCTGGTACCAGTCAGGAAGAAGAATGGAGACATCAGATTGTGTGTGGATTTCAGGAACCTGAACAGAGCATCAGAAAAGGATAACTATCCTTTGCCCTCTTTGGATGAAGTTCTGCAGATGGTAAATGGAGCCAAGATGATGTCCTTCTTGGACGGTTTTTCAGGATACAACCAAGTGATGGTTGATAAAATTGACAGATTAAAGACTGCCTTCACCATAAAATGGGGGATATTTGCATATAGACGTATGCCGTTTGGATTGATAAATGCAGGAGCTACATTCCAGCGAGCAATGGACATAGCCTTCATAGGCTTAATAGGAAAATGTATAGTCATCTACATGGATGACCTGACAGTGTTCTCCAAAGAAAGGGGAAATCATGTTGCTGACCTCAAAAGTGTGCTAAAGAAGTGTGAAGAATATGGAATATCTTTGAATCCCAAGAAGTGCATATTCGGGGTCACAACAGGAAAGTTACTAGGCCACCTGATCACAGAAGATGGGATTATCATTGATCCTGATAGGGTGGAATCTATTATGAAATTATCACTTCCAGGAAGCAAAAAGGAGCTTAAATCTTATTTTGGTAAGATAAATTTTGTGGGGAAGTTCATCACTGGCTTTGCTGAGATTGTCAGACCACTGAATGCCATGTTGAAAAAAGATGCACAAATTGACTGGACACCGGAAGCCAGAGCTGCTTTTGAAGATATAAAGAAGGCCATTTCAGATGCTCCTGTCCTCATTAGTCCAGATTATACAAATGATTTCTACATCTACTCATTTGCTTCAGAACATACTTCTGCAGCAGTGTTAACTCAAAGAAATGAAGATAAAGAAGAGAAACCAATTGCCTTCATGAGCTGTCCTTTCAGGGATGCTGAGTTGAGATATGTAGATGTTGAAAGACAGGCACTTGCATTAGTCAGAGCAGTAAAAAAGTTCAGACATTATATACTGAGGAGCAAAGTGATTGCTGTGGTACCAGATGCAGCAGTAAAGATGCTGCTGATGCAGAGTGAACCTGGTGAAAAAAGGGCCAAATGGATTACGGTACTACAAGAATATGACATGGAGATCACACCCATGAAGCTAGTAAGAGGACAGGCTCTGAGCCAGATGATATCTGAAACTGACCCAAACATCATCAGTCAACAGTATGTGATAGATGAGAAAGACAATAAAGAATGGTATTCAGACATCAGGCACATCCTGATCACTGGAAGATGTCCTTTGAGGATGCAGGCTTCACAGAGAAGAGCCTTGAAGATGAGATCCCAGAAATATATGATGAAGGGAGGAGCCCTGTTTAAAAAGAATTATGAAGGGATATACCTGAGATGCTTAGAGAAACCAGAAGCTAATAAAGTCTTGACAGAGCTACATGACAAGTTTGGAACTGCCCACGGATCAGCGTTGGCCACAACACATGCAATCCTCAGAGCAGGATATTATTGGCCTACAATTTTTAAAGACACAGCTGATCATGTTAAATGTTGTCATGTTTGCCAGGTTGCTGCTAACAGAGAAAAATATGCTGCACAACCATTGCAGCCAGTGATGGAGGAGCGCCCATTTGCACAATGGGGCATGGATTTCATAGGACCAATCAATCCTCCGTCTTCTTCAGGCCAGAGGTATGTCCTAACAATTACTGATTATTGTACCAGATGGACTGAGGCTATCAGTAGCAAAACTTGTACTGCTGATGATGTCATTAAATTTCTGGAAAGCAACATTGTCACCAGGTATGGAACTCCTTATGCATTGGTAAGTGATAATGGTTCTGCCTTCATTTCCACTAAATTGTCAAGTTGGGCTTTTGATCATGGGATCATACTTAAGTTCTCATCCAATTACTATCCCCAGGGAAATGGATTAGCAGAATCCACCAATAAGAATTTACTGAGTATCATAAGAAAATTGATAGAGAAAAATCCCAGGGAATGGAACTCATTTCTGAAGTATGCCTTATGGGTAGACAGAACTAGAATGAAAATTGCATTAGGAAACTCACCTTTCCAGCTAGTATATGGGGTAGATCCTGTCCTCCCTGTAAACTTGAAAATTCCTACTCTGCAGTTTGCCCAAGACTATCTAGGCGTAGATAATAAACAAGAAGTCAGGTTGCTTCAGTTGATGCATCTGGAAGAAAAACGAAGCCAAGCAATTGACCAATTTGCAAAACATCAGGCTGTTGTCAAACGCTGGTTTGACAAGAGAGCCAGAATTAAAGCTTTCAGGATATCAGATTTGGCCCTGATGTGGGATAAAGCCCATGAAAGGAAAGGTGATCATGGTAAGTTTGACAGACTATGGATAGGTCCCTTTCAGATTTCTGAAATTTTAGGAGACAGCACTTATAGGCTTAAGAACCTGACAGGTGAGGATGTCCCGTTGCCAGTCAATGGACAATTCCTCAAACATTATTTCCAGGCCTGAGTGACTTCATGACAGTCTTGTGTATCATATTGTATATTTGTATAGTTGTTTGTACAGTGTTTGTTTGTTGTTGTTGTTGTTTTGTTGGTTGGGACCTTGTTCTGGTAAGTCAGGATGATGCACTTCATCACCTAAGAAAATAACTAAATTGTTAGGATTCAAGTGATGAGATCAGATTTAGATATAGATTGTAATTCATTCTGATAAATACTCATGATCAGGTTTATGATGTCTTTTCATCAGGGTACTTTTTCTTGTCCAAAGTGAATCAAACACAATGAAACACCTAACAGCCTTGGGTTTGTTGAAGATATGAGTATAGGTGTTAAGTGAAAAATCTAAAGGGACTCCCTTGCTACCAATACAATCTCCAACCTAAAGCTGCAAGTGACTACACCTTGTACAAATGAGCAGACATGATGATATCAAATTTAAATTTTTAAAGGAAAATCAGAAACAAAATAAAATTAGGCTATCTAAGTAACTCTACCGGGGCTATGGACGCCTGCTGGCAGTGGGGCTCTACTTAGGGAGATTGTATAGATAACCTTGCCGGGGTTATAGACACCTGCTGGCAGCAAGGCTCTATCCAGGTTGGCTATGAGGGATGATCTCCAACTATGTAGTTTAACACCAGTTACTTATGTTTTCAACTTGCTTTCAAGATGAGGATAATTAATCATCTGCACACACCTGATCCTTTGTTAGCTTTATCACCATAATGAAATTTTATCATTCAAAGATCATGATGATTTACTTAGATAGAATTAGAACACTATAGATGAATATGATCACATCACTTGAATCATTTGAATTTTGTTGTTTTCTTTGGTGGCAAGTTGTTGTGTGGTTACACAACACGCCCCATTTTGACTTGGCAAAACAGGGACCCAGCTTTTGTTTTGGCTTGTGTTGTCTGTTTCTGGCGGTTTGGTAAAAATAAGTCAGGTGCATCATCATCATGAAGGTCAGGATGAGGTAGGTCATCATCATGAGGTTAGTTTGTCAAAGTTCATATTTTGTTTCTATGACTTCATGGTTAGAAAGAGCTTGAAATTCCATGCAGGTTTGCCTTTTACATCACTTGAAAATTCGTCCATATGAGGGAGTTGTGAGCAGTCAAAGTTTTGGTCAAACCTGATAATTGCTGTATGAAGGTCATCATCATGATATTTGAAAAGCCCCCCCGATAATATCCTGAGGTCGAAACATCCGGACGTCAAGTTTAAGTCGTAGTAATCTTTTCCCGTCAGGCGGTCTTTTATATCGCCAAAGGTCATCAGCATGATCTTACTTTATCACCTGATGAAAATCATGCAGTCCCGAAACATCCGGACGTCAATCTTAAGTGCTGGTGTGTTTTACCCGTCGAGTAACCTTTTCGCATTGCGAGCATCATCATGATATTCCAACATCACCCGATGTGATAATATCATGCTGATGATCATCGTCACCTTGCTTAAGAAATCTGCCATCTGCATAATTTGCGCGCGCACAACCAAGTCTTGGTGATCAACATCATCATGATATTTCGAGACCCGACATTTCCTAATATCCTCCTGACCTCCTTTTGCGTGATCATGATGATCACCTTATCTTTCGAAGCGGAGGGTGATTTTCATTTCCTTAGTCTTGTGGACATCATCATCATGATCTTGTTCGTCTCTCCCAACAGTTCGTAATATCATCCGGCCGACGAGTATAACCTTTTGCAAATATGATGATGACGATGACGTCACCATCACCTTTGTTCTTCGGCAGGATATTTTCCAAGGCGTGATGCATTTCACCAATATGATGATGACGATGACGTCATCTTCGAGGATTAACACAAGCCCCGGATATCCTGATGACGTCATCAGGACTTTCAGCAGGATCATATTTTTGATCACCCAGTGCGTATATGATGATGATGATGTTCATCATCTTGATCTTTCGAGGATTGCCTTGGCCGAAAAGGGGTCATACTGCTTTCATGACCTGATCATCTTCCTTAGAGGGAACCCGATATTCCATTTACCTCCTGATCTTAAACGAAACATGACGATGACGTCATCCCTTTGCATTTTATTGAAGCCTGATGATGACGATGACGTCATCATGATTTTCCTCAGCGGCAGGATCATTTTCCAAGTCCTCCTGTTTGTCTTCATCATGATGATGATGACGATGTCTTTCTTTCCCGAATGTGCAAAAACAAAACATCCTGATGTGCTTTTCATCAGAGCAATAGGAAAGGGGGATCATCATATTTTGTAATATCCTGTGGCCACTTTGAAGATATATAGTTGGTCATCATCATGATTTTTGGTGTCGGTATAACTGTTGCCGTCGGCCTGAGAAAAAATTGTCACTCTGATCATATGTAGTCACGCCGATGCAAATATGATGATGATGCAGGGCCGGATTCTAAGGATGGTTGAAAGGCGATTATTTCTTTGTATAATCTGAGATCATCATCATCATATTTCGAACCCGATATACAAGAAAATGGGCAAAAACATGAAGCGATAGAAATTTGAAAGCCTGACTGCCTGATTTTGGTCAACGAGGGTTGATCTGGTTGTTTTCATGCTGTTTATGCATTTAGTGCATTTTTTTCACAGGTAGAGCTTGATTGCCTGTAGCTGCACATGGGGAGGTATGTTTAATAAAGTGTTTACTTCCTGTTGTTTATCATGATGATGATGAACCTAATGTTTGTCTGTTTACTTGCAGGAAATCATCATGATGCTGCTGAAGCTGAACATTGAAGTCATGATGCTGCTGAAGCTGAACATTGAAGTCATGGTGCTGCTGAAGCTGAACGTTGAAATTAGGATGATGATGCTGAAGCTAAGCGTTGAGATCATGATGATGCTGCTGAAGCTGTTAATTACAAAGTTGCGCATGGAGTCAACATGAGCCAGAAATGAGGAGGATATTGTCAAATATGTTGTTCGCCAGCTGGAGGCCGAATCAAGTTGAAGATGCTGGAATATTCTGTGCCAGCTGTACATTTGCTAACTGACGAAGCATGTGCTTTTCATCTGGGCCGTTGTTTGTTATGAGAGGATCCTGATCCTTGGATCATTGTAACCGTTTTCTGGCAGTTGCTCTATATAACATCCAGAGCTTGTCATTTTAGGGAGGAATACATTAGAATACACAGACGCATCTAGCGCAAAGAGTCAATTACTGTAGAGTAAGTTAGGAGATCGGATTACTGAGACTAATGAGGATAGAATTGTTGAAATGTCAAGGTTCTTTCTTCAGATCACTGTAAATGTACCTGTTCTTGAGCATACTGAATGAATATGAAGTTCCAGATTACATCCTGATTGTAAATTTTACGTAATCTTCTGTTGATTTCTGGATATGTACTGGTGAATGCTGTGTTCAACTGGAAGCGCTTTCATTTCATTACATGTTGTTGTCAACTTTCCTTTGAATCTTTGCACTAGATCATGCGGATTTGTGGAATGTCCTGGTGAAGTATGATTTCTAGTTTTCCTTCTTTTCATTGCAAGTATGGGAGCTTGTATGTGAATCAGTGATCTAAGTCCAGTAATTTTGGGAATCTCACTCTCTAACCCTTTTCCTTTTTTCAATTTCATTAATTCATCACCATAACTGCAAATCATGATAAATAACAAGCAGAAACAGTGAAATATGCTGAAATCTCGTAGGTAACTGAAGATCCTTAGCATATTTTGTTAAATGCATGTAGTATTGAAAATATCATGCAAAGAATCATAAATAATGGTAGAAATCATGCAAATATCAGCCTGTATGCACATTATTTGACTAAATTTACAGTGCAGAGGTAGAATTGTTGGAGACTTATGCAGAGTGAACATCCAGAGCAGGATATTTGAAGATGATGATGATGAACAGTGCAGAAACACGTAAGGCCCCTGAATGGAAAACAGCAACACACATCAACCACTGAGTAACGTCAGTAGATTAAGACCTAATCAACGGAGACTTGGGATCATGAATTCTTTGAATTCATCGTATCTTTCAAGATGAGTAAAGGTTGTTGTGTAACTTTTATTCTATGTTTGCGAATGACTAACATCATGACCAACAGGTACTTACAACTATGACATTTGACAAAATTTCTATATCCTTTACGCTTTGATGGATGTCTATACCATGCTCCAAACATACCATTTCTAAGGTTTTGGAATTTGTCTTTACACTTGCCAATTGCATTTTCTTGGAACTTTCTAAAGGATTATGAGTAAATCCATTTTGTTCATATCTTGTAATCATTGTATTCCATGAGGCATCATGCCAAATAGTTCACGTGCCTTGTCTATGCTTCCACACTTTGCATACATGTCTCTGAGGGCAGTTGCAACTACAACATCTAACAAAATTCCCATATGTTTTATCCTTTTGATGGATGTCCATTTTGGCATAGGCAAGGAGGATACTGGCTAAGGTTGTGGAATTTTGCTTTGCACCTGCCAATCGCATTTGCTTGAAATTTTCTAATGCCTTATAAAAAATCCATTTTTTTCATATCTTGCAATCATTGCATTCAATGAGGTGACATTTCCTTGGGGCATCATGCCAAATAGTTCACGTTCCTTGTCTATTCTTCCACAATTTGCATACATGTCTACAAGGGTGATGTAGTAGGTAAGGAGGATGACTCAACACCATGGAAACATATTTCATGGTGCAGGAGCACCTTAGCCATAGCCAATCTTGGCTAGGAGCATGTCATAACAAGGTCCTAGGACATCATAGGACAAGTTGATGGTCTTGTGTCATCATTTTGCTTGTAATAAGGTCAAATGACCAATGTCATTTGTGTTTGGAGTCATGTTTTATGTTGTCAAACAAAAAGTCTAATAATGCAAGTAGTGGTAAGAAGTTGCTTTGTCAACTTAACAAATCATGTAATAAGGAGGTTACCCAATGATCAAATGGGTTGAAAGTTAGTTATGATTGACTGGAACTATTTTAAACATGTATAAAAACCTTCACACACATCAAGGAGGGGTTGGTGAAGAAGGTTTTGAAGGGCAAAGTTGAATAAAATTGAATTTTCTGCTACTTTTCCTAAAATTGGACTGTTCCAGGACGTACTGCTCATCCGTACAGTATTGTCATGGTATGAAACCACCTACATTATGAAGGGGAGTGAATGACCTTTCATTTGCACCTTGTTTGATGCATTTTCATTGAATTTGGAGGGAGAAAATCATGTTTTTTCGAAAACTGTCATAAAACCCTAAACTAGGGGTTTGAGGCTAAAAACTATGTATTTCTTTGCCATTCCACCAAGTTAATCACTCTATATTGGTGGAATGGGATGGAATAAGGTAGGATCACTATTCGCAATAATCCCTAGTTCAGGAAACAAGAATATAGCAGAGTATGAGGATGCAATGGCCTAATATGACCATGTATTAGGCAAAAAGAGGGTACAGTCCATACAATAGTGCCTTAACAAGTGTTTCAAAGGCCAAAACTAGTGAATTTGGTTCCTTTTTCATGCATGCTAGGGTTCCCAAGTGGTTTGGTGTGGTGGGTTTGCATTGGCATAGTAGTTGCCTTGTAAAGGAGGCCTAATTAGGCCTAGTCTCAAACTGAACTGTCATGAATTTGGAGCCACCTGTCTAAAATGTGATAGGTAAAAATTAGGTTAAAGAGATCAAGCATGTAATTGAAAACCTAATCCTACCACCATCAAAGAATCAAATCCAATTGAAATCAAAAGCATGCAATTCAAGAACGATATCGCCTAGATTGTATGATTCCTTGTTTATGATGTGGATTGCTTCTCAATAATGAACAATTATGAAGATAAAAGCTGCCATGATGGATGGATGATAATGATAATAAGCTAGATGGGTGCTAAAATGCTCAATATTCTCAAGACAATAATGTAGACGCTATATGAATGCTAGATATATGTAGTATGAGATGAGAGGGTGGTTATATAGACTTCAACCAAAATCAATCAATGGTGGAGATTTGGTGGCTATGTGAATGGCTAAGATTAAATGATAATCATAGGTGAATGTGTAGATGACAAGTGGAGGGAAGATAAGGCTCATGTGTGACCGTGTACATAAAAAGTACTACATGTGAAAGATATTAAATAAAAGATGTAGTACCACTTATCTTTTTAAATGAAAGAGACACATGTCGGCTCATTGAGATAAATGATAAGAGGAAAATATTTAAATAAATAAAGTTTATTTAATTAGTTGGAAAGTGGGTTTGTGAATGGATTTTTAATTAAATAAATAAAATTTATTTAATTAAAATAGATAGAAATAAAATAATTAAATAATTAAAGATTATTTAATTATAGATTAGAGGAAATAAAAGAAATAGCTAATGAATTAATTAAATAAATATAAATTTATTTAATTAATAGAAGAAATAAATGATTAGGGAAATTACTCAAGTGTGTTAGACAAATGCAGATGATAGCTAATGCAATATTTTGATACTAATGATAAATTAGGTCAATTTTGGGTGTCTACATTTTGCCCCTCTTTGATACAATGTTCATTAGAGCATTGTGCCAAAGAAGATACGATATTCGTTCGATAAACAAGGTTATGCCCTAGTGTAATTGGCAGGTGATGCCCCCTCGAGAGGTAAGCTAGGCTAACCAGGAAGGGCTGGGTTGGCTTGCGATAAGATGAAAGGCTAGAAACAAGGTTGAGACGAAGAAATAGGGGTCGGGAGGGATAAATGGGGATGGTACAAAAGAATTAGGGTTTGGAAAGGGGCTATAAGTTGGTCCCTCAAGGGCAAATAGGCTCATTTGTGCTCATTTGTGTTCATTGGTCTTCAAAAATCTAGAGCTCCTTAGAATTGTGGTGTGACGAGAGTTGGAGAGCTATCAGGATGGTGATAGGATTGAGGCATGCGAGAGCACAGGGAGATGATGGACACATGGGAAACCAGAGGGAGTAGGCATATCGGTATGTATCGAAACTGGCTACCTCGCTGATGTTGTATATTATTGTATCATGATGAGGCCTATGAGCTGATTGTACATACATTCTTTTGATGGCTCATGGATAGCCCATGTTGTATTTGTAGACACTTGTACATTGACACATGTGATATATATATATATATATATTGATAGCATTGGTTCTATGATGTTGGTGTAATGATTATGGATGTATTTGTGTTATGATGTTATGCAGTTTTGTATTTTTTTGTTTATGCTTTATATGGATGCAAATGATATGAATGCTCACATGATAATAATGGAAATGTATTATGCTAATGGTAACAAAAATGTATATAATGGTAGTAATGATGTTATGATAATACAAATATATAGATGATAGTGATAATGATATGAGATGGACCTATGTATGCCTAACACACTTGTTTGGGAGGATAGGAGATAAGGGAAATGACGAAAGTGGAGAAGGAGGATGAAAGGAAGACGATTGATCTTGGTTGAAGACTATATAAGATGATGATGGAATGGATAAATGATATGACAACTTTTTTAAGTAATTGCTCAAAAGTAAAGAAATGCAATCCTTATGTTTGATAAAGCATATGGATGTTATGCACCAAGGTATGGAAGACCAAGGTGTCTAGATATGCAATGCACAACCAGCGTACTACAATCTTGTCTAAATGCATGAGGTCAAGATGTTGAACCAACATACACAAGATATGAATAGTAGCTAGTGTTCTGAGATAGACTTTGATGCTACCAGCAAAGGTTTGAGCTTATCTCCACTACACATACTGACACCTTGCTAGTTATATGTATGGAGCTAGTTCTTAACATAGAATAGTCTCAAATGCGTAAGACACTATTTATCTTCTTAGATACAAGATGCTAATCCCAACACGTACAAGATACAAATACGCATAGGAAGAGGATAAAATCATCCCATAGACATGGCATATGAAAGCAATATGAACATGCCTCATTCCTTACTTCATCGCAATGTACCAAGATATGATAGATCAAGGCAGTCTTGATTAGGCCTAGGAAAGGGACAAAAGATAAATCAAAAGATAAACAGAAGATATTGTCATCATGTTCTCTTTCCAAATTTAAGTGCTCTTGGATAGGTTTAAGCTAGCGCCTTGTTGAGAGGAAAGTTGTATCCTGTTGAAGGCTAAAGATGTTGATAAAATGCTATGGCAAATGTTGGCTTAAGGCATGCCGACAGATAGCTTCTAGCTTATTCTTGATTGGTTAAAGTGTTGGAGCTTTCATTGATGCGAATAGTTTGCTTCTTGCTTGAGGTGATCAAAGAGAAGAAGATAGGAAATGAAAAGAAGATGAAGATGGGGTGGATCATCTGTACTTGCATATTGGATACTTCCTTCATATTCTAGACTGCCTACATACCCTGTATCCATAGGATCAAAGCACATTTACGATGATGATGAGACATGATGAATATGTAGTTCTAGGTTTATTGATGATGTAAGTGATGAAAGATAGAAGAAAGTGAGATGAAAGATGGGAGGATGATCAGGAGAAAAATGAAAGATGGATGATGAAAGGAGGGGCTATTGTCTTTGCCTGAATCAGAATGCTTCCTTCACATCTCAGATTGCCTACATACCCTGTATCCATGGGATCAAGGCTTTGAAGGATAGAGCTGTGATGTAGTTCTTGCTTATTGATGTTGATGGTTAATGTCAAAAGATCAACTTAATTGCTTAGATTTTTTGAATGTTTTGATTTTTTTGGATTTTGGAATGTGTTTGTTGTTTTGATGGTTTCTTTGCTTTGGTTCTGATTTCAAATGCTTGTTGTGTTTTAGGTGAAATGTTATGAGCTAGAGCTGTAGATATCCAAGTTTTCAAATAAGATTTTACCAAGTGCCCCCGGCATGGGGTGAAGGTTGCTAGGAAGACGCTGCGTTGGATGTGGTCATGCGGATAGTATGCTAAGTTGCCAAATGATACCTTAACCCCAACAAAGTCCAAACTACAAAAGCTAGCATGACAGAGGCAAGGATGGAAAGGCTTTTATTATGGATGGTTAAGGAATAATGGTTAATATAGGATAGGACAGATAGTGGATTATGATATGGATTATGTGGGATAGATAATGGGTAATGAGTGTCATGGAAAGTTGTGATCAAACAAACTAAGTGAAAGATGGAAGTTGCTCTCTACACATAGCGCCTGTTTGCTAGGTTTTCACTATGGTACTTATCCAAGGCACCTGTTTGCCAAGTTTTCACTAGAGGATGAATTATTTATCTTGTACTATATTTTTTTTGTTATCCAAAGTGCCACAAAGTGGTTTTCACTATTGGATGGATTTTATTTTTTTTGGATAGTTGAGATTCATGGATAGAACTTCTTGAGATAAATGTTGTTGACTGGTTCATCCAAGGGAATGCCTTCAGGTGTGGAGAGAGTGTATTTACCTGATCCATAGACTACTGTGATGACAAAAGGACCAAGCCAATTAGGTTCAAACTTGCCCTGTTTCTCTCGATGTTGTTGATTCCTTTGATTTTCTTTAAGGACAAGGTCGCCCACTTGAAATCTTCATTCTATGATCTTCTTGTTGTAGCTATGGCGTAGGCAATTCTAATAGACTTGAAGATGGTTAAGTGTTGTAAGACGCTGTTCATCTAATAGCTCAAGATCATGAAGTCTGGATACTCTATATTCTTCATCTAAGATAGTACGCTATAAAGATACTCGCAGTGAGGGGATCTCAACCTCAATAGGTAAAATAGCTTCAGTGCCATACACAAGAGCATAAGGTGTAGCATTAGTGGGAGTTCAGATACTTGTTCTATAAGCCCATAATGCAGTATTAATTTGTAGGTGCCAATCATGACCAACTTCATTGACTGACTTTTTAAGGATCTTGATGATTGTTTTGTTAGAAGCCTCAGCTTGGCCATTACTTTGAGGATAATAAGGTGTAGAGAATCTATGTTGGATATGAAACTTGTTACAAAGACCTCTAACCTCTTGGTTCTTGAAAGAATGACCATTATTAGTGACAATGGCTTGAGGAACTCCATATCAGCAAATGATATAGTGTAAGATGAACTTAGATATTTGCTTGCCAATAATGTAAGTCATTGGTATTGCTTCCACCCACTTAGTGAAGTACTCAGTTGCGGTTATGATGAACTTATGACCATTTGATGAAGTAGGATAGATTTTACCAATGAGATCAAGTCCCCACTGCGAGAAGGGCTAAGGAGTAGTAATAGGTTGAAGTTCATGTGCTGGTGCATGTATTAAATCTCCATGTTTTTGACATTGTAGACATCTCTTTGCAAATTGTTGTGCATCTTTCTTCATAGTTGGCCAATAGTATCCAGCTCGTAGAAGTTTCTTAACAAGACCAGGGCCAGCGGAATGCGATTCGCAGACACCTTCATGTATTTCACATAGGGCAACCTTTGCTTCCTTAGAATTAAGACATCTAAGAAGAATACCATCAAGACTCCGGTGATATAGGGTGTCTCCTAAGATAGTGTAGCAAGAGGCTCGATGGATAAAGGTTTTCCATTGGGTGTTAGATAGTTGGAATGGAAAGGTTTGATTGCGAAGATACTCGTATATGTCCTCATACCAAGGCAAATTGGGACCAACAATCTCACATATAAGCTCAGACTGCAGTACTTCAAATGTTGGGATTAGGAGTTGTTCAACCAGAAACTCACACTTATGTGTATTGGACAGCATATCTAGAAGAGATCCAATCATAGCCATGGCATCTACTACTTTATTTTGTATCCTTGGAATCTGTTCAAAGGTGATAGTGTCAAAGTACTTCTTGAAATCATCAACCATTAGCTTATATGGAAGAAGCTTCTCATATTTTGTTTCATACTCATCTAAGACCTATCTGATAACTAATTGAGAATCACCAAAGACCTGTAGCTATTTGATAGCCCATTGTACTGCCATGCATAATCATGTGATTAAAGCTTCATATTCTATTATGTTGTTAGTACATGGAAATGCAATTCTGTATGGCTTCAGGATATAATCTCCTTGGGGGGTAACAAACAATATCCCTGCTCCTGGTCCATGTTGTGTGTAAGATCCATCAAAACATAGTTGCCACAATGTTGGTGAAGTTAGATTGAACAATTCTTCATCAGGGAACTCTGGATGTATTGGAGGAATCTATGTGACAGGTGTTGTGGCTAATCTATCGGTAATAACTTGTCCTTTTATGGCCTTGTGATCCACATATTGTATGTCAAATTCACTTAAGATCATAACCCATTTTGCTAATCTTCCCATAAGGATTACTTTGGAGAGAAGATATTTGAGTGGATCAACGTTAGATATGATCTTTGTTATTTGGTTTAACATCTAATTGTTGTGATGTTCACAACACGCCCCATTTTACCCCTTAGCAAAATGAGGACCCCTACTGTGGTTTTTTGCTTTTTGCTTGTGTGTGTTGTTTTGCTTGGTGGTAAAAGGGAAAAGAGGGTTAAAATTGCAACTTTGTTAAAACTAGAGAAAAAATGCATTTTTAGTACCAGGGCACGATATGGTTGGATTCCTTGTGAAAAATGAGCTAGGGTTGCTTTTTGAACCATTTTAAAATTTGCCATATTTTGCAAGTTATGATCATTCTGGTAAATGTACATTCAGATTTGTATGTTGCATGTACAAAGGCCTTTGCATATCACTTTTGATATACAAAGTCCTCTGTATGTGCAGGGTCGTTTTATACTTAGTCGCATTTGCAATCGGGTTCATATGCTGAGTCGTTTGTATGTGCAGAGGTCGATTGTATGTCTTGTTTGCCTTGTATGCATTTGGTAGGGTTTTTTTTATGCACACATACAAGGTGGACTTGAAATGGTTTTAGAGTTGAAATATATAAGTGGTTAAGTCCGCTGGATGCATCTTTTACTTTGTATGTTTCTTACATACAAAGGTCACATGCAACGCTACATGCAAGGCACGGACTTGAAAGGGTTATTAAACAGAGTTAAGTCATTGTATCTTTTATGCTTTGTATATTAGAATATGCAACGAAAGATACATACAGTGGACTTGAAACATTTATGAATTAGAATTAAGTCTTTGTATGTTTCGACTTGTATGTATGTTTTGATATACATACATTCCGAAACATACAAAGCGGAGATCATTGCCCGGACCTAACATGTTTATGTAACAGGGTTAATTTGTTGTATATCGGGCATGTATATTCATATTGTGCCGATAGACATTGCACTTCATACATTGGGAGATACATACAAGCCGGAACCCAAAAGAAATAGAATCTGATGAATGCAATGTATTAAAATTTGAATGTATATTAAGAAATACATTGCACTTTCTACTTAGCTGATATGCAAGGCAGAACTGGGAAGAGTTTTAAATCCAGTTAACACATTGTATTGCATCTGGCTTGTATATCAAAGGTACATTGTGATATGCATTGCTTTATGCATACAGGATGGATTTCAAAGGAGAATTCAATATGGAAAAATTGTTGAATATTTTGAGTGCTTGCATGTTCGATAACATACATTGTAGAGTGCATACAATGCGGAATCAAGGAGAAATTAAAATCTGGTTAAGCGCTTGTATGAAAGTTTGAATGTATATTTAGAACATACAAACCAATATGCATCAAAATATACATTGAGCGGAATTGAAAAGTTATAAATTGAAGTTAAGTGCTTGTATATTTTTGCGTTTGTATGTTGCGATATACAAGCCGATATGCATTGCATACATATACGCCGCGGAACTAAAGGAAAATAAAATCTGATTAATACGATGTATCATGCCCGACTTGTATATCGGAGGATACAAAGATTTAAAAAGAGAAAAGGGCAGGAAAGCAAAGCAATAGGTTTTTGAGGCATTTTTTGAGCCCGATTGCATATTTTTGGTCAACAATGGTTGACTCGACCATTTTCTAACATTGTATATGCATTTTTGGACGCGATTTTCACTATTTCAGGACCCAATATCGGCGTAAGAAATGAGATCGGCAAGAAATTTCAGACTCGCTCTGACTATGGAGACTCATGCTGATAGGAAGAATGAACAAGACGATAAGGCTATTTCAGGCTGAGTAAGGAAATCGGTAAGGAATTTTTTTGACCGTGCCGATAGTAGAGAGTTTTGCCGATGGAGATGAGGGTTTAAATGTAAAACCAAACTTGCAGTTGGGGTTGGCGACACATAAACTCTGTGACTGGGTGTCAAGTGGGAAGTGCATTAATTGCTGCAGTTGGCACACATTGAACATTCTAACCAAGTAATTAATTGGCAAGGCAGCTTGATGAGGTTTTTTTTAATCTATTTTATCTGTTTTGCAGGTTTGCAGTTGAGGAAGGAGCTAAAACTTAATGACGGTGACATCACGAAGGAGGAAATCAGATCTTAGAGGAAGCAAAAGGAAGATAAGGATAGAGGGCGAAGAAGTCAAGGGTCTTCATTAATGAAGACATAATGCAGATGGAGGCATTATTGCAGCAGACCACAGAAGTTATTATTGAGCTGCTAGGGTTTCCAGAAGGGCATATTTCACCCAGATTTGATGTATGCTCAGAGATATTTTTGGAGACTTGTTCTCCACCATTTAATGCTATAACTAGAGGTTTGAACCAGGGTTTAAACTAAGGTTTTGAGCTGTATTAAGGACAATCAAAGTCTATATATTGTGCCTCTCTACACTGTAATAAGATTACACAGGGATTTTTTAGAAAATAGCTAGCAGTTGTAGTTTATCTTAGCATTTAGAATAGAGGGACCTTTTAGTTTAGAAATAGAAGGAGGTTGCCTGTGTCTGCAACAAGGAGCATGTGGAACATCCTGCCTCCTTCATGTATCTATAAAGCTTGTAAGTTTTCTGTAATTTGATCAATGAAGCTAAGAGTCATTTAGACATTGTAAATCTTATATGACTATCTATTTCTAATACAATTGAATCTAGAATTTTGCATCTATCTTCTGAGTGTTTTCTAGCTCTTCATTGTGTTTGAAATATTTTCTCTTAGAGCTTGCAATCTTGACTGTATGTTTGTGAAAATGCTCAGAACTTACATTTAAGGTTTTTTTCTGTGGATTTGATCAAATTACTGTATGATTTACAAAGTGCATAACAGAGCAATTAGATCCTGTAGTAGATTAAATAAAGTTTAGTTTAGATCTTTCTAGCTTTTCCCAACCTATCTGAAAATACTTAGCCTAAAACGTAGAAATTTGAAGGAAATTTGTCTTATATTTAAAAAGCATAAACAACAGAGTTAAAAGTAGTGAGTTTTCATAATATTGAAGAGAAGAAAGCTGCAATAATTTAAGAAAAATCATTAAAAGCTTTGCAACACAGTAACACTTTTATGCAAAAGAATGAAGAACATGCTTTTTTTATGATCTTTTGCATAGTTTGAGTCCAGTAAAATCATCAAGAAACCCTAAAATCACGTAAGGCCCCTTAAACATTACAGCTTCACATCAACCTACTAAATTTGCCCAACAGGTCAAGACTTGACCATATTAAACTTGGGATTAAGCGAATCTTAATCAATTCCTTCATATCTTTCAAGTCAGTTAGGTTCATTTTATGTGAATTTTAACTATTGTTATGACTGTGTTAAAACAATCACCAATAGTTTTCTAGCACTAGAAGGAGGGCCCCATTTGAGTTAGGACTTGTTTCAAGTAGGGCTGGCACATAATAGCAATAGGGTGACTAGATCTAAATCCAGTTTAGGGGATATATTTGTGCAATTACCTGATATAAGGTGAAGTAAGAGTCCTTTGATCTAGAACCCTAAAATAACTCACCCAGGAGGCTCATCTAACACACCACCAGGATCACCCTATACTATCCATAACATTGTGAGTCCTGACATTTCTTCATTCAGATCTTGAAATCTTGACTCAGGTACTCCTAGAGGTCCTAGTCCTCCTAAAAATTCTATCCCACTAGTAAATCCAGGTATTTCTTCCAGTCTAGGTTAGGCACAAACACCTGTAATGGCTTATTTCAATGTTCATTCTCCCATAACATTCCCTAATTATCATGAGATGCCCAAAAATCGTGAGAAGATATTGTTGATCATGATGTTAGTCATAAACAAACATAGAATAAAAGTACACATTAACCTTTATTCATCTTGAAAGATACGATGAATTGAGAGAATTCATGATCCCAAGTCTTTGATGATTAGGTCTTAATCTTCAGACGTTACTCAGAGGTTGATGTGTGTTGTTGTTTCTATTTTGGGGCCTTACGTAAGTCTCATCAGTAAGATAGTGTTTCCTGTAATGATGTTGCACAAATAGTTATTCTACACAAGATATGCTTCAAATAATGTGTCTATCTTTAAATCTTTGCATGATATCTATCATTTTTGACATGATTTAACCTCAAATATGCTGAATATGTTCAGTTATCTATGGGATGTCTGCATATTTGTATTATTTGCTTAAGATTGTCAATTATTTGTAATTATGATGATGAATTATTCTGAAATTGAAAGAAACTGAAAAGAATACTTCAAATAATGATGAACCTTTAGTTATTGAGCCACATATGCATCAAATACAGTCATGAAGAGAAGAAATCAAACCATATGTTCACCAGGACATTCCACAGCTAGATACATTCGATTCTAACTTCAAAGGAAGGAATGAAGACAACACATGCAAGCTGATAAGCACTCCAAGGGACGCAGCAAATCAAAGCTTGTATCAAGAATTCATACACTAATTACTCAAGATTTATGATGGATTGTAATCAAAATAGTCTTCTCATTCATTAAGTATGCAAGAACATATATGTATACAACAACTTTGAAATAAGCCCTGAATATTTCAGCAAACAGATTTCAATTAATTTTCAAATGTTCAAAATAAAGCATCCCTACACCTTTTATAGAACAAGGTGAGGAAGTGGTTACAATTGATCTACGATCAAGATTTTTCTATTAAGATCTACAGTGGATATTCATCTTTGACTTTGTCAACTCCTTCAACGCGGCACAGGTTGCCAGCTGGCAACCATCTAGGTAACTCATATTTTCCTAAGTACCTGATATATCTATTCCCTTTGTGGTGCATCTTCATCTATTCATCAGGTTCTTCATCATCATTTTTATTGTCATGATCATCACTTCCAGCGCTTTCGCTATCCTCATCACCCTGATTATTATCTCTTTGAAAATGGACCTGCATAGATATCCTAATACTTTCATATGCTTGCACTATCTTTTCTAATTCTCTGTCATCTTGAGTTCTCGCTTTGGCGAAGGCATGTTTATGCATTTGATATTTGCTCTGAAGGGTTTCTAACTTATTCCTCTTGCTGCTTAGTGTTTCATTATAACTCTCCACTCTGACCTTTATTCTCATTACTTTATCCATTACTTCTTCTGTCAGGTGGTTCAAAGGGTCATTAGCTACTAGGTGGAAATTACTATGTAGAGCCTTAATTGCAAAATCTTCATCTTGATTTCATAAGACATCATATCATGTAGCTTCATACTAATGTTTCTCAGTTTATTATTGCATCTCTTTAGCACATCACACTCAAACCTGATGTCTTTATTCAAGATATCAATTAGTATGGCTGTGTTATTATTTAGTACCTGATTATATATAAGAATTTGAGGATTAATCCTCCTTATTTCATCTAAAGCACTCAAGGCTTTCTCCAGTTGAAATGACCTCTTCCCGGTCTCCATCTGTAGTTTGTCAACCTTTTTCCTTGAGATGTCGAAAGAATTCCACCTCTTCAAAGAGGCTTTTACCACTTCCTTAGCTCCATCGAGCACAGATGACATCCATTTTAACATTATTACTGATTCATGTCTCATAAGGTTCAACCTGTTGACTTCCTCTTGAGAAATTGCAGTCAATGGGACTGCTCGATCACTTGATGTATCATCAGGGTTAATTAACCCCTTTATATAGGCATGCAGCTGAGAAATATGCTCTTTATGTTATTTATTTTTCTCCTTCTCTCTCCTTATCTTCTAGCTCAAAGAATCAATAATGTCTTTCCCCCCTTGACCTTCTTGGTCTTCATTGGCAAATCCTAGATCTACTTGGTAATCTGGAATTCTTCCAAAGTAATCTTGCCTCTTTCTTTCTCGACTGTGGGGAGTGCTATCTGGGCAGTTCTTCTTCCTATATCAGGATCTCTTCTAATGGCAGAAGTTAATCTTGCCTTCCTCTTAGGCTTTATTAGGGTTTTTGAAAATAATGTAGATATATCAAATTCTTGAATTTCAAAACTGGATTCTGTACTTATCTCTTTTTCTAGCCAAGGAGGAACTTGGTTACTGGATCCTGGATGTCCACCATCATCATCATGCACACCTTGATCTCTAGTATCTGTTATCATCCTTTGTGGTGAAGGTGACCTTCTTATTTCCTCCTCATGATGTTCTTCATGAGGGTGATCCTGTGGTGCTTCCTCTTGTTGAGGAATCTCTTCTTTTGGAGGGTGATCTTGCTGATCATCTGCATGTTTATCATGATCCTGATCTTTTACTTCCTCCAGGGGTGTCTCATCCACTTTAGTATTTTCCTCATCCTAAGGTACATTGGTATCCATGGATATTATTTTATCTGACTTAGATGCCTCCACTTGATCTTGCATCGCATCTTGCTCTGCACCTAATATATCTACCTCTTGAGCCTTTAGGTCATCATGACCTGATGTTTCTTTATCTCCTGAGGTTTCTCCATCCTTTGGCCAGACATTGACTATTTCGGGTTTAGTTGATATTTCTTGTTGTTGCTAACCCATATCTGGAGCTTTATCCTCCCTTTCCATCTGTTTAACTTCTTCAACATTTTATGTTCTATCAGATGTACCTACTATATCTTTAGGATTTACATCCTCTATATATGTCAAGTCTATTGTTGCAGGACTTGTCACTTGATCAACTAATGCATCTAGCCCTATTTGTTTTACAATCTTTTCTGGGCTCTTTTCTTTTTCTTGCTCCACTTGCTTTAACTCTTCTAACACTGCCGCCTAGACTGATGGTGTTCCTTGTGGTGTTATGCGGGTGTTAGCAACAAGAGTCTCCATTTTCTAAGAGGTGACATCTTTTACTACCTCATCATAAGATAGGTCTATAGTCTCCTCCAATGAGACAGGACCACTTTGTACTACTCTTGAGGTTTCTTCCTTTATTCCTCAGCCTTCTCAGTCTTGAACTTGACTATGGTAGGAAGGGGTACCTCTTGCTGCAGCTCTTTTCTGAATACTTCACTACCTGCCCCTCTTAGCATTATGGGGTCTTGTTTTATTTCACCTCTCATTGAAGTTCTCAGTTTCTTAGGTGTGGATACCATCACCTGAGGTGCTTTTCTCTTTCTGGTGAGGGGTCTAGGGTCTTCTTCCTCTTCAGGCTCCTCATCTAGAGAAATATCCTCTTCTATGTTCTTTTGTTGAGATGCCTGACCCTCCTCATATGTGTCAGTACGTTGTGCAACTGGCCTCTGGATTCTTTTAGCTTTTTGTTTATCCATAGGAGGTGGTGCAGATGATGCTGATGCTTGTCCTGATCCTGATGCACCTTCAGCTGGCACCTCTATTCTTTCAATTACTACCCCTTTAGGTTCATTATCAGTTTTCTTACCTCTAGGGGGTCTCTTGCTTTGTTCTAGAGACTTCATTCTCTCTCCTTTGGATTTCCTCCTCTATCATAAAGTCATCATATTCATTGTCATGAAGCTCCTGCCTCTTCTTCTTATTGTCAACAGTAAGGGCTACACCCTTCTTCTTTAGTGCACTTATCTGTTCATCTACCCAAGCTTGGGTTAACTGTAGGGTCCTACCTGTAAACTGATCTAAAGATATATCCTCATGCTGTGTAAGATCAGGTGCTGAAATAGTGTCATTATATATCTTTTTCTCCTCATACTCATTGGCTATTAAGTTGCCATCATCCCATTTCAACTGAGTAGGCACTGGAATGCAATCAAAGGTCTTGATCTGGTTGAGGGTTAGCCTTTGGTATTTTCTCCTTTTGGCTTCAGCTTCATCCTCACAATCTACCCATAAATCTTCAAGATGCCTCTGATGGATGGGTTTCCCCATGATCCTCTGCATCCTGCCATATGGATCATATGACCTTGCTAGTGGGAATGGCTGTAGTCTCATCATACTTAGGCTAGCTATAGCTTTCTTAATGTTCTCAGAATGTGGGCACATATACCACCCCATTGTAACTAGGAACAATACTGGTGGAAGCTTGTTACTTGCTTTGTAAGCATCTAGTATTGTAGCCACTTGTCTCATGAACTCCATCAAAACTACTGCATCAGTGGGGTATCTTTGGAGCATGAGGGGTTGACCTTCAAAGCCCTTAATTCTTATATAAGAGAATGTTGCATATTGAATAAACTAGGCTCCATGCCTATATATGACCTCTTGAGCTTCCATACTCAATCTTTTAGTTCTGTCCTCCTCCATTGTTCTGACTAGATGCATAGAAAATGCATCATTCACTAGTTTGTAGTCCTGGAGGTAATTCTACCTTTGCAGCTGGGGATAATGATCCCAGATGTGAGCATCATTAGTGTTGCCACTAATCTTTCCTTCTGTTGTCAACGCATAAAATGTACCCTTGTAGGCACACGAATAAACTATGTAGGAAGTCATATAAAAAGAACATTCTAAACCTCCCAGATTCATGAGTTGATCATGTAGGGCATCGCTTATCATCTTGGCCCACAACGGCCTATTGTCTGTGTAGAGGGACATCAAGATGACACCATACATCCAGTCCTTGAAACTTCCAGCGTTTGGTTGGCCCGTTACTCGACTGAGTAGGGCGATCATATATTGGAATTCATCTTCGAAATCAAACTTGTACAGATGTATCGGCAATTTGGCAGTTGTAGGATAAGGACTATTTCTCGTCCTCCATTGGTACATTCTCTTCCGGGTAGTCTTCTTATTATTCTCATATTCTACTTCCAGTTTCTTAAAATCCATGCTAACAACCTTCTTTCCCAGTGGCAGATTGAAGGTGGCCGAAAGGCCCTTGATAGATAGATCTGCATATACTCTGCCATGCTTCTCCACCCTTCTTGTGTGTGGATTATAATTTCTAGCACATTCAATAACTAGCTCAGGAGCTTCCATGGAATAAGGGAATCCTGTAGCACTCCACATCCCTGACACAAAAACTACGTCCAACAAGGTACTGGTATTCTTTTCATCACTCATCTTAAGTGACCATGCTGCCAAATCAGTATTTCCTTGGTGTGTGTCTGTGATGACACCATATTTAAATTGTACCCCTTCAGGTTGAGCAAACATGGGTTTAACGAATTCGGCCTCAAACTTGCTCAGCCTCTTGTCTACCATGATTTCCTGCAATTGACAAGACTGGTCTTACAATTGGTACTTCACGTGCATGCATGTATATTACATTATACGGCATGATGCATGTTACATTCATTCAAGATTTAGTTCAGTATGATATGCATAATTCATAGCTTCAAACCATTAAACATTGTACTACCTGAATATGCAGAAAATGACAATAGGAGGGTTTCAATTACTTACCTGGTGTGCTTATCATTTTACTTATACTGGTAATTATCTGAAAGTGATCTTGATATTGATGATAATCGCATGCTTCATTCTGCTATAAGCTGTAGGTGTATGCAGGTACTCGTATGAGGGTTTGAAAGCTTGACTCTGTAAATTCTCTCTTTTTCACAAAGTAAGTGTAAAAATGACTCTGTAAATTCACTTTATCCCTCTTATTAGGGCAATTTTAGGGCAACACAAGGTTTATTCAATCTTAACCATCGATCTCTTGTCATTAATTAATGGATGTTGCCAAGTGTCTAGACTACGTTCACAGTCTGCGGGAATCCACCTACTACATTTATGGCATTTAATGCTGCACGGCAAGAGGAACGGGATGATCTTTGGAAAATCAGGTGATATTTTGAATATCAGGGGATATTCAAAATATGACCCCCTAGGCGTAATATTACCATCCGCCTTTGGCAAGAAAACCTATGTCGAAAACATCGGGTGATGTTTGAGAATATCGGGTGATATTCAAACATCAGGTCACTTTTAAAATGTCAGGTGATGTTGAAAATATTAGGATGACGTCATCAAGATAATCACTTAGTTCATCATTGTTGCACTATGACGTCATCATCATGTTATGCAGAAAGGGTCACTATTGGAAATATACCTCCGCGAGGTAAAAAGGATGATGACATCATCAGGATATTAGATCTAGGGTGATATTTTACGACAAGGTGATATTTGAAAGATAAGGTGATATTCAAAATATCAGGTGATAATGGGAATATGACCCTCGCAAAATGTATGACGTTGTTTGACGGGTAAATACCTCTATCACCTAAAGTTGACGTCTGGATTTCTAGATAAATGATTTATCAGGTGAGAAAATTGGATCGGGATGATCTTTTATAAGATGACTGATGTTAAGAAATATGATCCTCCCCTCAGAATATCAGGTTTGACCAAGACTTTGATCGTTCATAACTCTCATTTTCTAAGGAATATCAGGGTGATCCAAAAGGCAAACCTGCATGAAATTTCATAATCTATCCAACTATGAGGTTATTGACATGAAATATGAACTTTGAAAAATTGACCTCATCATGATGACTTACCCATCTCCCTTATGCAGGATCATCTACATTGACTTACTTTTACCAGACCACCAGCAAGCAGAAAACACAAGCCAAGCCAAGCAAAAAAGTTGGGTCCCTATTTTGTCAAGTCAAAATGGGGCATGTTGTGTAACCACACAATAGATATGTCCTAAATACCAATTACATCAGGATCCAGAAGATCATATTAGAATACTTAAAGAGGCATGCTTTAGGGCCAGATTAGAGCACGAGGACGTTGTGTGTAGATTGTTTCCCTACACCTTCAATGAACAAGCCTCTAACTGGTATGTAAACTTACCCAATGGCTATATTTCTTCTTGGTCACTTATGGAAGAAGCATTCCTATCTAGATTTAGAGGACCCATTGATCCTTGCATCTTGTATCATAAATTGGCTACCATAAAAAGAGGTGAGGGAGAGTTGATTGATAATTTCAATGATAGATTCCAAAAGGCCTACTCTAGGTTGGTAGACCCTTACACCATGGATGATGATACCTTGTTGGCTATGTACTATGCTGCCTTGGATCCTTTAACTGCCATGTTTGTCAAAAGAAAACCTGACATAGATTCAATATCCAAAGCCTATAAAGAGGCAGCCTCAGTAAACCAAGAGATGAGGCATACAACTTATAGTCCATTTGTTAATGGAGGAAATTTTGGGGTGCAAAATCAGGCACAACCTTGGAATGGAGCCCCTATGCATCACATTCCGTTACTAAATCTGGTTCCTACATACACACCTGTGTATAGTCCTACCCCAATCCAAGCCATAGTTCCTTACACAGGTAACACTGCTAATAACAGTCAAAATAGTGGTTAGCCTTTCTTCCGACCTCCTAGAGATACAACTGTGGCAAATGCACAAGAAGAAAGGGAAGAAATCAAAGATATCACTGCACACTTGAAAGGATTAACCACCAAAGTGACACAACTAAGAAATGAGAATCTCTATGGAAGAGGCAACCAAGGATATAGTCAAAATCAATATTATAACCAATGCCAAAATCAGAACTATAATTCAAATCAAAATCAGCACTACAATCAGAACTACAATTAGAGCCATAACTAGAATAATAGCCAAGGCCAATGTTCAAACCAGAGCCAAAACTATAATCAGCATCAAGGTCATAACCAAGGGCAACCTGTTAGATCTAGGGCACACAACTGAGAGGGGGGTGAATCAGTTGTACAAAAACTTGCTCTAATTCAAATACTTAAATCCTCTTTGTTATTTAATAGCATATCAATTAATCACTCATGAAAGCATAAAGCATAAACACCAAAGTAGATACATATCAACACATGAGACGCCAAGATTTTGACATGGAAAACCTGGTCAAGGGAAAAACCACGAGGTGATTAACCCAAGATTATTTTTTGTTAGAAGAATAAGAAAAATAGATAGCAAATGCCAATTAGGGCTCACTGCCTGAGCACACTGCTCACAAGAGGCTCACTGCCTATAAGAGACACACTGTCTACAAAGTAACAAGTATTACAAACTTGAACTGGAGATTGACATCTTTACCATGCCTGGATCAGTTCCATTTAAGCCCAAAAACTCTTGCTCTGCCTCTCACACTTCTCTTCACTATGCCATGCTCATCCGCTCCAAGACACACTTCAAAATGAATTCACAATCCCTTATTTATACAAGGCATCGACTTAGGAACAATCATCTAAGTAGGCAAACCCCTACAAAATCATTCGCAAGACGTGTAATACATCCAGTCGGCCAGTCTCAAGAAGAACACCAATATCCGTGGTTATTCTTCAAATGCAAACTCTAACTTCAATGTGGACCACCAATAAGAATTGTACACAATCCAAAGATCACCAAAACCTTTCCTGAGTCATCAAGAACATCCGCACTTTATCAGCTTACTGGAATTCTTCTGTTCTTCATCCAGAACTTCAAGAACACAGTCTGTCATCACTGTCATAATGAAAAATGTGCTTCCAAACCTCCAAACCATGAACAAATCTAGTTGTCACTTCACACGAACTTCTTCAACACTCCCTCCAATCCGCAGAATGGGATAATGCAATTCCAGATCTCACCGGACCAATCTGTGACACTCTGTCACCACTGAACACCTGCTGGAACCGGTTCTACTTGAGTGATCATAACTTCTTCAAATCTTCATGCGGACCTCTGAAATCTTGACTGGAACATCTCAAGACTCATATATACAAACCCTTTAAACCGTATCCTCTGATCCTCAACCTATTGAGGACTTTTGCCTTCTTGTCATCACTATTCTTCACTATTCCTGATTGAGACTAATTTCCTCAATATCCTCAGCACACGGCTCATCCAATCCTTCTCATTAATGCAATATGAGTATGTTGACATCAATGACAACACTAGTTAACCTCATACTTGCAACAATCTCCCCCTTTGTCATTGATGGCAACATATGATGTGAAAAACCATCAAGACAAGAACTTCTCCTCTCTATCACAACTCCCCCTATCAGCAACAACTCTTCACATGTCTTCTCTTCCTTTACTGCTCCCCCCTTTGATCATCAACCACTTTTTTTTCACATGTCTTCTCTCCCCCTTTGACATCAATGGCAAAGGGCTCATACTTGCAATTCTAACACATCAGAATCATACCAGCTGCTCCCCCTTAGTAGTAGCTCCCCATCATCAATCTGGATCACAAGATACGACTGTGATATCCACAGGACTAATGCACATCAGTGCATCCTAGTTCATCACCGGAGGGGCCATGACCCCTAACTTCTCCCTGAGATACTCAAAAGAGTCCTTGGGAAGAGGTTTAGTAAAAATATCTGCAAGCTGATCTTTGGAGGGCACATACTCCAATTTGACTTCACCCTTGTTCACTTGCTCTCTCAGAAAGTGAAATTTGATAGATATATGCTTGATCTTAGAATGCAACACCGGATTCTTAGAAATATTTATTGCACTTGAATTATCATAGAAAATTGTGATAGGCTCCTTATATTCTACTTGAATATCTCTTAGCATCTGCTTCATCCACAAAAGTTGAGTGCAACTACCTGCTGCTGCAATGTATTCTGCTTCAGTTGTAGACAGGGATATTGCCTCTTGTTTCTTGCTTAGCCAAGAAACCAACCTTTTTCCCAAAAAGAATGCTCCTCCACTTGTACTCTTCCTATCATCCACATCTCCTGCCCAATCTGCATCTGTATATGCATGAAGAGAAAAATCACGATCTCTAGGATACCATAGGCCATACTCAATTGTTCCTTTTAAGTACCTAAAAATTCTTTTGATTGCCATGACATGAGATTCTCTGGGATCAACCTGGAATCTTGCCACAAGACCAACAGCCTGCATTATATCTGGTCTAGTCTAAGTGAGATACAATAATCCTCCAATCATTGATCTATACTTGGTCTAATCTATCTTAGGAGAGTCATCATCTTTACTCAACTTACATCCGGTAGCCATGGGAGTGTTCATTGGCTTTGAATCTTCCATTCCAAATTTCTTCAATAGTTCTTTCACATATTTGGTCTAAGAGATAAAGATTCCTTTCTTTGTCTGAGTAATTTGTAGACCCAAGAAGAAATTTATTTCGCCAAGCATTGACATTTCAAACTCACTTTTCATTTGATTTGCAAAGGTTTTACACATACTGTCTCTTCCTCCAAAGATGATATCATCAACAAATACTTCAACAATCAAGATGTTTTCATGATCAATTTTGAAATATAGGTTACTATCAGCAGTACCTTTGTTGAAACCAATCTTCAAAAGATGTTTGTCCAGCCTTTCATACCATGCTCTTGGAGCTTGCTTTAGACCATATAGTTCCTTCTTTAATTTACAGACCATATCACCATGCTTAGATAACTGAAATCCATTCGGCTGTTCAATGTACACCTCTTCTTCTAAGTCACCATTCAGGAAAGCAGATTTGACATCCATCTGATACACTTTGAAATCTTTGAAGGCAGCAAATGCAAGAAATAGTCTGACTGCTTCAATTCTTGCCACTGGAGCAAAGGTTTCCTCAAAATTAATCCCTTCTATTTAAGAGTAGCCTTTGCAGACTAATCTGGCTTTATTTCTGATTACTTCACCAACTTCATTTAGTTTGTTCCAGAAGACCCATTTGGTTCCAATCACATTCTTGTTTCTAGGTCTAGAAACAAGATCCCAAGTGTGATTTTTCTCAATTTGCATCAACTCTTCCTCCATTGCTTTGGTCCAATTTTCATCATTGCAAGCTTCATTTATTGTCTTAGGTTCAATCTTTGAAATTAGACAACATTCATCTAAATTTTGAGCAATTTTCCTTCTAGTTTGCACAACTTTGCTTTTGTCACCTATGATTTGATCTTCAGAGTGGTTTAGTCTTACATACCTTGGAACATTGGGAGTTTCTTGCACTTGTGTTTCTTGATCATCCTCATTCAGACCTATCTCTTCTTCTTGATTTACCAGATCAGTCTGAATCTGACTTTCAGGAGAGGATTGAGCTCCTTGAGCCAGAACACCATCTTGATCATCTTCATCATACTCATAAAACCTTGAGGGTTTTTCTATTCCCTCATCAACCTTCACATTTGTACTTTCTATCATCTTTCTTAGTCTCTTGTTATAACACCGGTATGCTTTGCTTTGAGTGGAGTAACCCAAGAAAATTCTTTCATCACTGCTAGCATCAAACTTTCCTAGATCTTCATCTCCTTTAATGTAACATTTGCTACCAAATACTCTGAAACGTGTCATAGTAGGAGTGATGCCAAACCAAAGTTCATAAGGAGTCTTATCGGTATTGCTTCTGATTTGAACTCGATTGAGAGTATAGACTGTAGTGCTGATAGCTTCTCTCCAAAACATCTGGGGAACATTTGCTTCCATCATCATTGTCTTGGATGCTTCCTGGATGGTCTGGTTCTTTCTCTCTACTACTCCATTCTGCTGTGGAGTCCTAGGAGCAGATAACTGTCTCTTTATACCATGCTTCTCATAAAAATTTATGAATTCACCTGATGTGAATTCACCACCTCTATCAGACCTCAGACATTTCAGTTTTAATCCGGTTTGATTTTCTACCATAGCCTTGAAGATTTTGAACTTCTCAAAAGCTTCTGATTTCTCTTTTAGAAAGGTAACCCACATCATCTAGGAATGGTCATCAATCAGTAACATGAAATATCTATCACCTTGCATATCCTTGATTCTTGTCAGACCACATAGATCAGTATGAACTAATTCCAATAATCTGGTAGAGGACTGATCCTTGCTTTTGAATGAGACTCTACTCTATTTACCCAGCTGACATTCTTTGCACAAACCATTTGTAGGTTTTACCAATTTTGGAAGATCTCTTACAACTTGAGTATTGCTTATCTTGATGATGTTATCAAAATTTACATGACATATCCTTCTATGCCATAACCAACTCTGATCAACTTGAACAAACATACAACTTTTATTAGTACCAACTAGATGGAAGATATTACCTTTTGTTTGAGTACCAGATGCAATCTCAGTTCCGGAGCTTTCAAAGATCCTGCATCTTCCATTCTTGAACTGGAGATCATAGCCTTTGTCCACCAACTGTCCAACACTGAGAAGATTGTGCTTCAATCCTTTAACATATAGTACATTACTAGTTTTGTTCTTTCCATCAAAAGAGATAGTTCCCCTACCTTTGATTCTACCAGCAGAATTATCACCAAAATTTACCATTCCTCCTTCATACCTTTCCAAATCTAAGAACTTGTTCTTGTCACCTGTCATATGGTGAGAGCATCCACTATCAATAACCCAATCATCCTTTTCTTCAACTTGGGCAGCCAAAGCTCTTTCTACAATCTTATGATTGATAGATTCAGACGATATTGGATCTTCTTCCTTGATGGCAATAAACACCCATTCATTTCTGGATTTGTCTCCTATCTCTGATTCATCATCTATTACTCCTTCATTATCAGCTTCTTCATGAACATAATAACAATTCTTTTGGAACCTTTGTCTGTTAGAATTTGACCTTGCAAATCTTTCCAGACATCTTGAGGCAAAATGACCAATCTTATTGCAGTTGAAGCACTTAAAGGGTAATTTTCCTTCATACTTACCAGATCCTCTTGGCAATCTTTTTGCAATGAGGGCTTCAAGTTGAGTTGTTTCTACTTCTTCCTCTTCCATGTCTCTTCTTTCTTGATCATACCATGACATCTTCCTTAAAGAGTTTTCTCCCAGATCAAATCTTTGTTTGCCTTTCACAGAGGCACTGGCTTTGAATGCAGATTCAGTCTTGGGGGGATCATCTCCAAACTCGGTCATTTCAAATGCAGCCAGTTTGCCAGCCAATTGGTCTCTTGTGATAGTTGTATGGGCTCTGAATTCATCAATGGTAGCAACCTTGATTTTGTAGACAGCAGGAAGGGATCTGAGAATTTTGCCAACAATCTCATTTTCATCCAAAACTCCACCAGCATTCCTAATTCCACACACTAGCTCATTTACTCTTGGCATAAAGGTAGTAATATTTTCATCATCTCTCATTTTCAGTCTTTCAAATTTCCCTTTGAGACTCTGCAACCTTGCACTCTTAACATACTCATCTCCTTCATGCAGAAGTTCTAGTTTAATCCAGATCTCATAGGCAGTTGGTAGGTCAATAACATTTGAGAGCTCTAAGTCAGTTAATGCACTTAGAAGAGCCTCTTTGGTCCGTAGATTGTTTTCAGCATCTGTGATTTCATTTAGAGTTGTCAGACCACCCTGTGGAGGTACATATGCTTTTGTGACCATGGACAAGTACACCTTTCCCATACACTCCAAGTGACATTTCATGCGACCTTTCCAAAGAGAGAAGTTGGTTCCATCAAACTTCAGACTATCCTTCTTGTATGATGACATCCTGGATCTCCTCAAGCGGTTAAGCTCTTTTTAGAGGAACTTGGCTCTGATACCAATTGTTAGATCTATGGCACACAACTGAGAGGGGGGTTGAATCAGTTGTACAAAAACTTGCTCTAATTCGAATACTTAAATCCTCTTTGTTATTTAATAGCATATCAATTAATCACTCATGAAAGCATAAAGCATAAATACCAGAGCAAATACATATCAACACATGAGACACCAAGATTTTGACATGGAAAACTCGGTCAAGGGAAAAACCATGGGGTGATTAACCCAAGGATTATTCTCTGTTAGAAGAATAAGAAAAATAGATGGCACATGCCAATTAGGGCTCACTGCCCGAGCACACTACTCACAAGAGGCTCACTGCCTACAAGAGACACACTGTCTACAAAGTAACAAGTATTACAAACTTTAACTGGAGATTGACATCTTTACCATGCCTGGATCAATTCCATTTAAGCCCAAAAACTCCTGCTCTGCCTCTCACACTTCTCTTCGCTGTGCCACACTCATCTACTCCAAGACACACTTCAAAATGAATTCACAATCCCTTATTTATACAAGGCATCGACTTAGGAACAATCATCTAAGTCGGCAAACCCCTACAAGATCATTCACAAGACGTGTAATACATCCGGTCGGCTAGTCTCAAGAAGAACACCAATATCCGTGGTTATTGTTCAAATGCAAACTCTAACTTCAATGCGGACCACCAATAAGAATTGTACACAATCCAAAGATCACCAAAACCTTTCCTAAGTCATCAAGAACATCTGCACTTTATCAACTTACTGGAATTCTTCTATTCTTCATCCGGAACTTCAAGAACATAGTCTGTCATCATTGTCATAATGAAAAATGTGCTTCCAGACCTCCAAACCATGAACAAATCTAGTTGTCACTTCACACGAACTTCTTCAACACTCCCTCCAATCCGCAGAATGGGATAATGCAATTCCGGATCTCACCGGACCAATCTGTGACACTCTGTCACCACTGAACACTTGCCAAAACCGGTTCTACTTGAACAATCATAACTTCTTTAGATCTTCATGTGGACCTCTAAAATCTTGACTAGAACATATCAAGACTCATATATACAAACCCTTTAAACCGTATCCTCTGATCCTCAATCTATTGAGGACTTTTGCGTTCTTGTCATCACTGTTCTTCACTATTCCTGATTAAGACTAATTTCCTCAATATCCTCAACACACAGCTCATCCAATCCTTCTCATTAATGCAATATGAGTATGTTGACATCAATGACAACACTAGTTAACCTCATACTTGCAACACAACCAATGCAAAAAAGAGGGCCAGTGATAGACAATAGGGCCTGGGGTAACAATAACAAAAATTAGAATCAGCCCAGGCCACCCAAAGCATGGAACACCAGACCAAACAATGGTACTCTAGCTTCTCCTTTTGAGAATACAGATAATCATGATGCAAAACAAATATATGGCATCTAAATGGTCAATACATCACTAAAAAATTGGTGCAGATTTCACAATACCAATGCGCATGCTGAGCTTGACTGTCCACAGTTCCATTTAGCATCCAACATTTTTAATATAGATGTGCAGCCTCCTACTTCTGAATTTCTCATTCCCAAGGGTAATGAGGTAGTGCCCTCAGGGTATGATACAGATTTAGTTTTAGAAACCTTTACCTTTGCAACTACAGAAGATAAAGAGGATGAATTGTTAGAAGATGAACCATATTTCTGTGAAAATCTTTATCCTGAATCAGCCTTTGTGTTAAATACTTTTCAGTTTCCCTTTGAAACTGAAAATGAAGTATTGACTGAAACAGAAGAGGTGTAGGGTTTTCAACAAACAAATAAAAACCACACCTACAATTTAAGGAACAACACTAGGCTAGGAGGACCTTTCACCACTTCCATCCCTCCTAACAACTTCAATACACCCCCAGATTAGAATGCTAGGAACAATCCCGCCATACTTAAAGTTAATCATCATACAAATAGTGGAACAGCAGTACAAAAGGTCCAAACAAGTAAAATTGAAACAATAGAGACAACAAGATTAATGAGTTACTTGTCAGAGGAAATAAAGAAAATTAAGGTCAGTATACCTCTGAATGAATTATTGAAAACCCCATATCAGAAATGCTTTTAGAAAATCTCTGGATACATCCATGACAGATGAGGTTGCAGCTGATATAGCTGTTCCTAATAGAGATTCACTGCCTAAAGAGAAAGGTAAGAAAGTTGAGCACCCTTCCAATACAAATGTAGTAATGTATGCTGATAAGAAGGATGCTCCTCCTTTCTTGTTAACTGTTAGATTATGTGGGAAGAACATACACAATTACATGGTAGACTCTGGTGCATCAGCCAACATAATGCCCTTAGGGATATGTAAAACTCTAGGGCTGACCCCCACCAAATCTGCCAAGGTTGTCACACAGTTAGATAAAACTGAGGTTAGTGTGATAGGAGAATTGATGAACATTTAGATGCAATTAGCTTCAGACCCTAGGGTAAGCCAATTCATTGACATTCAAATAGTGAATATACCCGTGAATTATGGAATGTTGCTGAGTAGGGATTGGTCCAAGACATTAAATGGATATATGGCCACTAATTTTTTGCATATGTGGCTACCTTGGAGAGGTGTCCCAAACCAGATTAGAATAGAGGTAGAACCCAAGATGAAACATATGATAATAGAGTATAATCGAACTAATGAAATATTATATGCTGTTGTTGAACCTGGTATTTATAGGATTACTAACGATGGGGTGCAAATTGAAGAGATCATGGTGTTAAACTTTAGAGAAAAACATGTCAGCAGTGAGACAACATTATTCATTGAGTCTGATGGAAATTCTTCGGATGAAGAAAATGGTGCAATGAACAAATTTGGTCATGCCATTAGACAAGAGATGGAAGAGTACATTAAATAAAATCTGCCAGTCCAATGTAAACTGTATAAGCACATGTGTAGAGTTCACGATAGGCCACATTCTGAGGAGAGTTGTGGAATATGCAAGGACATCATTGAATATGAATACAAAAAATGTACAAAGAGAGTAGGGCTACAAGAGGGAAATGTGAATCCTGATCAACCACAGAGATACTTTTAGAGTAATGTAGATGCTCTGATTTCAAATTTAGGAAAAGGAATAAAGGACAAGGGTAGTTATCTTTCTGATTTGCAAGCTGAAAATACACATATGCAAGTTGACCAAACAGAAATACCCATGAATAAATAGGCCAGCACCTCACAGGTGATAAAAGGGACAAATCATGCCAAGGTAAAAGGTCAGAAAAGTAAAGATGGCATGTGGACACTAAAGTGTGACGGGTCCAAATAAAAATAGGGTGCGGGTGTAGGTGTTGAACTCATAGATCCTCAGGGTAAATCATATCTAGCAGCATATAGACTGTAGTTTTCCTGTACTAACAATATTTCTGAATATGAAGCCTTAATTTTGGGACTTGTCATGGCCGTCAAGAAAAAGGTGAAAATGATTGAGGTATTTTCAGATTCTGAACTAGTGGTCAGACAAGTAAGGAAACTATATGCATGCAATTACAAGAAAATGATTTGTTATAGACATAGGGTATGGCGTTTAATAGATTCATTTGATGCTTTCAACATAGAGCATATCCCTAGAAAACTGAACCATAGACCGGATGCGCTAGCAGTTACTACTAGCACACTAGAACCTTTGACACTATCAAGATTGAGGTGATTTGTTGTTGAATTAGTTAATGTTCCCAATATCCCAGACAATTTTACACACTTTCAGGTATTTGGGGGGGATCAACAAATTATTGATTTTCTGACTTGTAATGAGGTATTTGAGGCTCAAATCATTGACGAACAAGAAAGGCCTGAGATAACATGGGACGAAGAGGATATAATCAACTTAAAAAGTAACTTCTTACCCAAAGGAGTAATTGAGTTGGAGCAAATCTTTGACTTTGATGGAGTAGTTAAAAAAAAAGACTTGCCTAAAATAGAAGGAGGTAAGTGTGATCCGTATAACTTAGGAACAGAGCAGAATCCCCAGAATGTACAAATTGGAAAGGCCTATTCTGAGAAGATTAGAAAAGAAATTATAGATGCTCTGAAAGATTATAAACATGTTATAGCATGGACGTATGAAGACTTGAAAACATATGATATGTCCATCATAACCCACATGATACCTTTGAGACTAGATCTTAAACCATTTAGGCAAAAACAAAGGCCTGTGAATGCCATTTTAGAGCCTTTAATCTTTGAAGAAGTAAAGAGGTTATTGTCTGCCAGAATAATTTTCCCAGTCAGATATTCAGCCTGGGTAGCTAACCTAGTACCAGTAAGAAAAAAAATGGAGACATCAGGTTATGCGTAGACTTTAGAAATTTGAACAAAGCATCTAAAAAGGATAATTATCCTCTGCCTCCAATAAACGAAGTGCTGCAAGCAGTGAACGGGGCAAAGATGATGTCTTTTTTAGATGGTTTCTCGGGCTATAACCAGGTCTTAATTGATAGAGATGACAGATTAAAAACCACCTTCACTTGTAAATGGGGAAATTATGCATATAGGAGAATGCCTTTTGGTCTGATCAATGCAGGTGCCACTTTTCAGAGAGCCATGGACATTGCATTCCGTGGGTTATCAGGTAAGTGCATTGTTGTGTATATGGACGATCTAACTGTGTATTCCAAGGACGTATCCACTCACACTGAAGATCTCAGGAAAATACTTAAACAATGTGAGAGGTATGGAATTTCCCTTAACCCTAAGAAATGTTCATTTGGAGTAACTAAAGGTAAATTACTAGGGCATGTCATTTCTAAAGATGGAATATCGATTGACCCAGATAGAATAGAATCAATAAAAAATTTGCAAATACCAAACAGTAGGAAAGAGTTGAAATCATTTTTTGGTAAAATTAACTTTGTTCAGAAGTTCATCACGGGTTTTGTAGAAATCATGCAGCCGTTAAATGCCATGTTGAAGAAAGATGCGCAAATGGAATGGACACCTGTGGCTAGGGCTGCATTCAAAGATATCAAGTGGGCCATTTCTGATGCCCCTGTACTGACAAGTCCAGACTACACAAGGCCATTTTACATATATTCCTTTGCATCCTCCCATTCAGTCACAGCTGCCTTAACGCAGAAGGGTGTAGACAATGAAGAAAAGCCCATAGCTTTTAAGAGCGCACCGCTGAAGGATGCACAATTGAGATATCTAGATACTAAAAGACAAGAATTCACACTAATGAGGACCATGAAGAAATTTAAGCATTATATCTTGCGTAGCCAGGTCAAAGCAATAGTGCCAGACGCAGCAGTAAAGATGTTGCTACTGCAGAATGACCCTGGGGAAAAGAGGGCCAAATGGATCACCACGCTGCAAGAGTTTGACATGGAAATCATTCCCATGAAGTTGGTCAGAGGGTAGGTGTTGGTGCAAACAATAGCGAATACAGACCCAGATTTGATAAAACAATAGTATGTACTGAATTCCCAAGATGCATCAGACTAGTATGGTGATTTAAACACCTTTTTGATATCTGGGAAGTACCCAAATAAGATGAAAGCTTCTCAGAGGAGAGCTTTGAAGATTAAAACACAAATGTATATGGTGCAGGGAGGTCTTCTGTTCAGGAAGAACCATGATGGAATTTATTTGAGATGTCTAAACAAAGCCAAGGTGGATAAGGTGTTGACAGAACTGCATGACAAGTACGGAACTGGCCATGGTTCCCATCTAGCTACAACACACAAAATATTGAGAGCAGGATACTATTGGCCCACAATGTTCAAAGATATAGAGAGTCATGTTAAGAGTTACCACACCTATCAGACTGCAGCAGATAGGGAAAGAAATCAAGCCAATCCATTACAGCCTGTGATTGAATCAAGACCATTTGCACAATGGGGCCTAGATTTTATTGGAGTCATCAATCCTCCATCTTTTCCAGGACACAAGTTAATACTAATGGTGACAGACTACTGTACAAGGTGGACTGAGGCCACATGCTGCAAGTTCTCCACGACTGAGGTAGTTATCAAGTTTCTTGAAGAAAACATCATAATGAGGTTTGGAACTCCCTATTCATTGGTATGTGACAACGGCATTACTTTCTCTTCTCTGAAATTTTCTAAATGGGCGTTTGAATATGATATTGTTTTAAAGTTTTCTTCAAATTATTACCCTCAGGGTAATGGATTAGCTAAGTCTACAAACAAAATTTTATTAGATATAATCAAGAAGCTAATTGCAAAGAGTCCTAGAGAGTGGAATACCTTGTTAAAGTATGCATTGTGGGTAGATAGGACCAAGTTTAAAATAGCTTTAGGCAGTGCACCTTATCATCTAGTTTATGGGACTGATCCCATACTTCTAGTAAATCTGAGAATACCAATCGGGAAGTTCGCCAATGAGTATCTAGGCTTTGATAATCATAGGGAAGCCATGATAGTACAAATGCTACAACTAGATGAGAAAAGAGGTCAAGCCATCAAGAAATTTGCCAAACACCAAGCAGTAGTTAAGAGGTGGTTTGATAAGAGGGCAAGAGTCAAAACATTTAGGATATCAGACTTAGTGCTGTGCTGGGATAAAGCACATGAAAAGAAGGGGAGTCATGGAAAATTTGACAAACTATGGTTAGGTCTATTACAAGTCTCAGAAATAATAGGAGACAACACATTTAGACTCAAGACCTTGACTGGGGAAGATGTGCCATTACTAGTTAATGGCCAACATTTGAAACACTACTTCCAGGCTTGAGGTAAAAGGACAGTCCATATTTTCTGTAATATAGTGTAAGTAGCGTACAGTTTTCTTTTGTTGTTTCATTTTGTAGGTTAGTTGCTTGTACAGTTTTGTTTTTGTTTCTTTCTGTTTTGTTGTTTTGGTTCTGTTTTGTTGTTTGTACAGTTTTCTTTTGCTTTGTTTTTTGTTTTTCTTGTATAGTCTATTGTTGGTTTGTTGTTTTCTCCTCAGCAGGGATCTTTGTTTTTCTTTAGAGTATTAAGGAGCAAGCTAACAACCATTGAAAATAGTATAAAATTTGGAATATTCAAGTTAATCATTTACAATTTAGGCATAACTTGTTGTGACTGTCATGAATGTAGAGAGTTGTTTAGCTTCTGAAATTTCGTATTCAATAATAGGGATTGAGAATTCAAGGGATGTTTCTCACGATGACACACCTAAAATCCTTGGGTTTGTTGAACTTACAAGTGAAGATATTAGGTGAAAAATCCAAGGTCACCCTTGCTACCATTACAATTCTCAGCTTAATTTCAGCAAGTGTTCATTCCTTGCATCATGAAGTTATAATTGCATCATCTTATGAAAAATTTCTATCAAATGTCAATAAAATAAATAAATAAAATAAATAAATAAATAAAGAGGATTATACTAAAAATCCAGATTAAGCCATCTAAGTAACTCTACCAGGGCTATAGACACTCGCTGGCAGTGGGGCTCTACTTAGGAGAATTGTAACAATAACCTTGTCGGGGCTATGGATGCTAGCTGGCAGCAAGGCTCTATCCGGTCGGCTATGAGGGCATATCCTCAACTACGTAGGCTAATATCAGTCACTGGTTTATTCAACCAATCTTCAAGATGAGGATAATTAATCATGTGCACACACTTAAACTAAAAGTGAAAATTCATGCACCCTTATTGAATACCTTAGGTCTCAAGTTGAATAATAATTTGCAGGAAAGATAGTTGGAAGTTATGGATTTCTTTCATTTAGTTTTCTTAAATACTTTGAATTTAATTGTTTTGTTTGGTGGCTAGTTGTTGTGATGTTCACAACACGCCCCATTTTACCCCTTAGCAAAATGAGGACCCCTGCTGTGGTTTTTTGCTTTTTGCTTATGTGTGTTGTTTTGCTTGGTGGTAAAAGGGAAAAGAGGGTTAAAATTACAAACTTTGTTAAAACTAGAGAAAAAAAATGCATTTTCAGTACTAGGACATGATATGGTTGGATTCCTTGTGAAAAATGAGCTAGGGTTGCTTTTCGAACCATTTTAAAATTTGTCATATTTTACAAGTTATGATCATTTTGGTAAATGTACATTCAGGTTTGTATGTTGCATGTACAAAGTCCTTTGTATATCGCTTTTGATATACAAAGTCCTTTGTATGTGCAAGGTCATTTTATACTTAGTCGCATTTGCAATCGGGTTCATATGCAGAGTCATTTGTATGTGCAGAGGTCGATTGTCTGTCTTGTTTGCCTTGTATGCATTCGGTAGGGTTTTTTTATGCACACATACAAGGTGGACCCTAAATGGTTTTAGAGTTGAAATGTATAAGTGGTTAAGTCCGCCGGATGCATCTTTTACTTTGTATGTTTCTTACATACAAAGGTCGCATACAACGCTACATGCAAGGCGCGGACTTGAAAGGGTTATTAAATGGAGTTAAGTCATTGTATCTTTTATGCTTTGTATATTAGAACATGCAACGGAATATACATATAGTGGACCCGAAACATTTATGAATTAGAATTAAGTCTTTGTATGTTTTGACTTGTATGTATGTTTCGATATACATACGTTCCAAAACATACAAAGCGGAGATACATTGCCTGGACCTAACATATTTATGTAACAGGGTTAATTTGTTGTATATTGGGCTTGTATATTCATATAGTGCCGATATACATTGCACTTCATACATTGGGAGATACATACAAACTGGAACCCAAAAGAAATAGAATCCGATGAATGCAATGTATGAAAATTTGAATGTATATTAAGAAATACATTGCACTTTATACTTAGCCGATATGCAAGGCAGAACTGGGAAGAGTTTTAAATCTAGCTAACACATTGTATCGCATCCGGCTTGTATACCAAAGGTACATTGCGATATGCATTGCTTTATGCATACAAACCAGATTTCAAAGGAGAATTCAATATGGAAAAATTGTTGAATATTTTGAGTGCTTGCATGTTTGATAACATACATTGTAGAGTTCATACAATGAGGAATCGAGGAGAAATTAAAATCTGGTTAAGCACTTGTATGAAAGTTTGAATGTATATTTAGAACATACAAACCAATATGCATCGAAATATACATTGAGCGGAATTGAAAAGTTATAAATTGGAGTTAAGTGTTTGTATATTTTTGCATTTGTATGTTGTGATATACAAGCCGATATGCATTGCATACATACACGCCGTGGAACTAAACGAAAATAAAATTCGATTAATACGATGTATCACACCTGGCTTGTATATCGAAGGATACAAAGATTTAAACATAGAAAAGGGTGGGAAAGCAAAGCGATAGGTTTTTGAGGCATTTTTTGAGCTCGATTGCATATTTTTGGTCAACGATGGTTGACCCAACCATTTTCTAACACTGTATATGCATTTTTGGATGCGATTTTCACTGTTTCAGGACCTGATATCAGCGTAAGAAATGAGATCGGCATGAAATTTCAGACTCGCTCTAACTATGGAGACTCATACCGATAGGAAGAATGAACAAGCCAATAAGGCTATTTCGAGCTGAGTAAGGAAATCGGTAAGGAATTTTTTTGACTGCGCCGATAGTAGAGAGTTTTGTTGATAACTGAGAGGGGGGGTGAATCAGTTATCTTAATTATTTCATCTCTCTAAACTTTCTTAATAATTAGTGCAGCATCAATTCAAAAAAGCAAACATAACCATGAAATGGAAATACACATGACACAATATTTTTGACGTGGAAACCCTGTTAAGGGAGAAAACCACGAGGTTATTAACCCAAGATTGTATTCTCTATTAGAAGAATAGAATTACAAAATGGCACTTGCCAATTAGGACTCACTGCCTGAGCACACTGCTTGTAAGAGGCCCACTGCCTACAAGAGACTCACTGTCTACAATTTATAGAGTGTAATACAATACTTGAACTGATAAGGAGCACCTACATATGTTGGAGTTCAGTTCTAGTTAAGCTTAGTACACTGATCTATTGCACTTCATCCTTTCTCTTCCTTAGTGCTGTTGTTCTTTCACATACCGAACCTTCCTTAATGCTTTCACTTTGCTCTACTGCTTTTCTTCACACCTCATCAAAACCACGACACCTCTCACAACTAAATCCATCTTGTATATATATCTGCACAAGTGATTTCATCACCTTTCTAGTCGGCATCCGGAATAGTCAATATTTTCCACGAACTCTCATCTGTCGGCTGAATCCTTGCTTACCAAGTAATGTGGATCAAGGATATACTTGTAGAAGTCATCAATCATGTCGGCCAATCATAACTTATGCCTTAAGAACCTTTACCAACATCAGTAACACATCCGGAATAATGTCTGATGTTCTGCCAGTCAGTTCTTCCTGTGTCCATACTACCAATCAGGAACCTGACACTCAAGTATTCATATCTTTTTCTTCATCTATCGCTGGAGGCTAAATCCTTGGTACTATCAGTCAAGGTAGTCCTCTTGACTTCCCCAAATTTGTACTTCACCAAGATACATCATCTAAGAGATCCAGACCTGACTGTTGGACCTCGCCACATGCTCTGTTCTTGCTTACCAGATCACAACACTCTGTAATCTGCCTTCTGGTAGAGACTCATCATGTCCTGCGGATGTGTGGGTTAACCTTTGTTGCCATCAATGACAACAAGAATGAAGCTCCCTCTTGCCAACAATCTCCCCCTTTGGCATTAATGGCAACACTTAGTGAAAAATGACTAAGTGTTATACTATACTCCCCCTTAGCTGATGCTCTGTCTCTATGTACATTTTCCAAAGCTCCCCCTTAGCTAGATACAACATTTTTCACTGCTCATCACTCCCCCTTTGACATCAATGGCAAAGGGTGGGGTCTGCACATCAAAATTTTCAAAATTTCAACTATACTTGGCCACATAAGTATATACATATAGCATACTTACATATACTGAAGAATGTCTGCAAAAGTTGTCTTCAATTAGACAAATTCTGTTGCCCAACTTTGCTTTATTCTATCCAAAATTGATATATGACTGCTTAACAGGAATGCAAATGCATCTGCCCTTTTTAGATCTGTCAGATCACTGGTCTGGACTGTGATCTGGGCTTCTTTTATGGCCTCATGCATGGCCTCTAACTTAGGGATAATTATTCCTCTAAGTTCATTCAACCTGCTGATTCTATTTTTCTTCACTTCTTCAAGCTTTTTAATTTCATTCAAAACTACAATCGTTTGACATTCTTGATTTATTATGGATGTGGTAAGTGGATCAAAATTTTGAGAAAGTTTTGTTAGTTTGTCCTCCTGTTCTTTCACTTTCTTCTCAATCTCCACTGTTGCTTTAGACCAGGATATACAAAATTTGTATACATCTCCTCCGTCCTTGAGATCATTTTCCAAGCTCTTTATCCCAATACCCAGTACTCTCCTATCATTTGCTATTAGCCCTTGCAACTCAGAGAATATCTTATCCAAAAACTCTTTCCTGACCTTCTCCTCAGCTGATTTCTCTAGAGAATTGAAATGTGTACTAATACTATTGATCAGAGATTTGAGATTATCGGATGAGGAGGCTGAGTGATCCTTTTCAAAAGATGGCATGATCTTTTCTAACACTCCAGATGCAGCTGCTATAAGCTCACAGTCTTCCATGTGAGACTTTAGGAGTTTTTCTTTTGCCTTCGCATTGGCAAATGAAGCTATCTTCATTGTTTGAACCGGGGAGAGAGAGTCAAAGTTAAATGGACCTTGAAGTAACTCTGGTTCATCAATCTCCAACATTTCTTTTGTCAAGAAGTCCTTGACAGTTTCTGTAGTGTCTCTTGCCAGAGATAGAGATTTCTTCTCTTCTGCATTGTCACTTATGTTCTTCTCAGCTTGACTTTCTTCTCTTCCTTTCGCTTCTTCTTCTTTCTCCTCTATTCTTTCTTCTCCTTTAGATCCGGAGACTGTAGGGGAAACCGGAGGAGAGATATTTGTTTGTTCATGGGCCACCTCTTCCAGAGCAGAGGATTCCAAGTCCTTGCCTTTATCTTCCCTTGTCTCCTTAACCTCTTCTGCTACTGTCTCAGTAGCTTCTTCTTCAATATCTATAGCCGAGGGATCATCAACTAAGTCCTCTATAATAGGAATGTTGAATCTTTTGTATGCATTTCGGAGGATCTCTTTTGTCTCTTTTGCTACTTCATCAGTTCTTCTGAGCATAAGCTGATTCATTCTAGCTTTGCTCTGGAATTCATCCTTACAATCTTTGAAGATCATACTCTTTTGCTTAGGAGTGATGGAGGGATAAAGCTGAATAGCTAACTATTCCCAGATCTCCATATCCTTCTCTTTGGCATTATTCTTCCTCAATTCAAGTTCCTTCTCAAGGCTTTTAGGAATTAAAGATACAATCTCAATGAAAGCCTTGTTGTAAATGTTTAGATACTTAACTATGGCATCATGCAGAATCTTTTGATCAGCTTCACTGTATTCATCATAAAATTCTGTTAATGGCTTTAGATTTCCATCACAGTGATTGCCTTAACTATATCATCTAAGGACAGGGTGGTCCTTTCAACAAACTCTTCTGCTTCTGCCTCCTTGGTTTCACTGGATATCTTCTTCTTTTTCCTCATTTTCTTCACCTCCTCATCTAATTCAATTTCTTCATCATCCTTCAGGCTAACATAGGATCTTGTTGCCTTTTTCTTTGTTCTCTTTTCTCCTTTTTCGGATGTCTGGACTTCTGATTTTGATGTCTTTGAGCTTTTATCAGAGATAGGTGTAGCCCTTTTAGAGGATCTGGTCCAGGAGGGGGCTTCTACCGAATCACTTGCCTTTTCTGCTTCTTCATTCTCTTTCTCTGCCCTTTCCACCTTTTCTCTGTTGGCATCAAGAGCTTCTTTTGATATGCCATATCTTTTGGCAATATTCTCTACTTCTTTTCTCACTTTTCTCTTTACCTTTGGTTGTCTAAGTTCCACATGAATTTTTATACTGAATTCTTCAAAGGTTCCAAATCTTTTTGCTTTGGGATCCTTGGGTTGACTAAGCATGTGTTGGACATGCAGCTCCACAAGTTTCTCATCCACCTCATACCCCATCGGCATGATCCATACTGTCCTTGGTTCCACAGCTTCCATTTGGCACTGATTAGTTTCAACCATAAAACAAACTGTATCCTTATACTTTTCAACTAGAGATTTGGGAATTCTCTCTCTTGCTTGCATCAAATTTTGGAAGTTCTTGAAATAACCCCACAGAGTTGTATTTCTTGTCTTGGTGTCTCTAAGCCCATGCAAATAGTCTCTGATTTGGATTGCAACAGCTCTGTCATTCTGCCAAACCCAACCACTTGATCCGGGTAGCTCACTCATGAAGTAGAAAAATAGGCACAATATTAGCCCACCATACTTGAGGAATTTTTCTTATCCTTCTTGATCTTCTATAGATTCTCCAATAGTTGGTTTAGAAGAAGTTCACACAGATCATAGTCAGCATTTTCTTTTAGCATCTGATAAGCTGTATAAACTGCAGTTCCTAGTACTGAATTTTCCCTACTGGAGTGATAAATTTTGTAACCAATTATCATGGATGCAAATTTGATATCCGAATCAGTGATATCTTCAATTGTCATAGCTCTCTTGTCAAATTTTGATCCGGTTGCATCACTCACTATCGGATTCTTGACAGATTTGAGAATAGGTATCCCACCGGATGAATGCAGGCTAGTTACTACCCTAATTGCATCTTTGGTGATCTTAAATGGTCTATTCAACCATAGGAAGTTATCATGTACTCTGCTCAACACATACCGGACCCATTCATCTTCTTCAAAACAGGGGAAATGAATGCACTGTGCAAAATGCTTATCCTGGATAGCCTTGAACTGAGGTTTGAGCTCAAAAGAATCATATATTAACTAATTGTGATAGATATCAGCCAACTTAGATTCCCCAAATTCTTCAATATTCGCATGAATATATGCCCTAACATCTTCTACATGCAGAACCCCATGCGGAGTGCTTGAAAAAGTGCTGAGGGGATCAACTTCTAGGGATTTATATGGATGCTTCTTAAATTTAGGTCGTGGCCTATCAGAAATATTCACTATATTTGGAGTAGTCATCTTTCAAAGATTTGCAGAGAGATATTTGATAACGCAGAATACCTTTTGCGCCTTTCAATTTCACGGAGTTAGCCGGATCAATTTCTGGATGAATTGACTTCTGCAAATGATCTTTGATGAGCTTGAGGAATTTTGTTGCAGAGCTTCTCTTTTTGTTTCTTCTTGAATGCAGAATGAACAAATGTTTAATGAGAAAACCCTTATATTGCTCCGCAAACCCTAATGTCAAGTTGCAATAAATGCTCGACCTAGGTCATTCCGGTTTGCCTTATTCAGATGACTTGAAGAACCAGATCAATCTTGATCTTAAACATCTTACAGATCTTCCAAATCTTAACCATAGTTTATTTGGATGTTTCTCTAATGAACCCTTTAATCCGCAACTCCTCTTGTGCCAATTCTGGCACCAATTGACTGGCTGGGGGAACAAGGTTTTCTTTGTGTCTCCCCCTGAGCCAGAGCTCACTTATTTAATTTCTGGAAGGAATATCAGCACCAGAGTCTGGTGCGGATCCATCCTCTACATTCTCTGTACTTTTCTTCACCCAAATCTTGTTCATCTCACTTTGAACTTCATCTGCATTTACTTTTTGTTTTCCCTTATCTTGATTCTGATTATGATATACCGGACCTCTTTTGTCCTAATTCTTGCTTCTACAGAATTTTGCAATATGACTAGATCTATTGCAAATTTGGCAAACAACATTTCTTTGCATATTTGATTGATATCCTCTTGATCTACATTGATTAGCCATATGTCCTATTCTATTGCATACAAAGCATCTACCATTGAATGAATTGTTTGTTTGCATGTTTCTGCATTCATGAGATTTGTGACCATACCTTTTGCAGTTGAAACACTGTTCAGAGAAGGATGTATTAGTTTGATTCATTCTCTTTCTGCATTGATTAGCTTTATGACCAAAGTTATTGCAGTTGTGGTAGTATCCATTCAAGGATGGATATCTTTGAGCATTAGGCTGCCTTACCTGAGGTCTTCTAGGCCTGTTCCTTAGATTTTCTGATCCAAAATTCTTCTGACTAGATCTAGAGCTTTCACCTTTTTCATACCCCAGGCCACACTTGTCATCTACTCTCTTTCGGCTTTCAAGAAGAACTTCAAGTTGAGCAGAGCTTATCTTGAATTTCTCTTTATATTCATTTGCTATTTGAAGATCCCTTTTAAGAGAGACTATTTGATCCTCAAGTTTTTCTTCATTATCTTTAGCATCTTCAAGATCAGATTCAAGATGTCTGATAATTCTATCCATCTTGTGGCAATCTTCTGATTTCTCCTTGAGAGATTGTCTTAGATCATCTTCAATTTTTCTTTTCTCTTCAACCTCTTGGGTAAACTTCATAACTCCTGATTCCATTTCATGTCTTACCATAATGATTTCTTTTGATAATTTTCACATAACTTGGTTTTCTCCTTCAGATCTCTATTTGTATCATTGGCTTCACCTTGACTTGCTAGTTGTTGTAGTAACTTCTTTCTCTTTTTCATAGAGAGACTCAATTTATCTTTTAGTTCTTTTATGAAATCATCAGCCTGTTTGAGTCTTTCCTTTAATTCATTGACTTCAGAGTTTGACTGCTCAAGATCATCAAGGGCAGTCTTGAGTTGCTCCCTTATACCATATACACCCATTTGAATTCCCAGATCTTCCTCAAGCTGTTAGGCTTTGTTATGAGGTACTTGGCTCTAATACCAATTGTTGATAATTGAGAGGGGGGGTGAATCAGTTATCTTAATTATTTCAGCTTTCTGAACTTTCTTAATATTTAGTGCAGCATCAATTCAAACAAGCAAACATAACCATGAAATGGAAATACACATGACACAATATTTGTGATGTGGAAACCTTGTTAAGGGAGAAAACCACGGGGTGATTAACCCAAGATTGTATTCTCTGTTAGAAGAATAGAATTACAAAATGGTACTTGCCAATTAGGGCTCACTACCCGAGCACACTGCTCACAAGAGGCCCACTGCCTACAAGAGACTCATTGTCTACAATTTATAAAGAGTGTAATACAATACTTGAACTGATAAGGAGCACCTACATATGCTAGAGTTTAGTTCTGGTTAAGCTCAGTACACTGATCTGCTGCACTTCATCCTTTCTCTTCCTTAGTGCTGTTGTCCTTTCACATACCGGACCTTCCTTAATGCTTTCACTCTGCTCTACTACTTTTCTTTGCACCTCACCAAAACCATGACACCTCTCACAACTAAATCCATCTTGTATATATATCCGCATAAGTGATTTCATCACCTTTCTAGTCAGCATCTGAAATAGTCAATATTTTCCACAAACTCTGATCTGTCGGCTGAATCCTTGCTTACCAAGTAATGCGGATCAAGGATATACTTGTAGAAGTCATCAATCATGTCAGCCAATCATAACTTATGCCTTAAGAACCTTTACCAACATCAGTATCACATCCGGAATAATGTCTGATGTTCTTCCAGTCAGTTCTTCCTCTATCCATACTGCCAATTAGGAACCTGACACTCAAGTATTCTTATCTTTTTCTTCATCTATCACCAGAGGCTAAATCCTTGGTATCTATCAGTCAAGGTAGTTCTCTTGACTTCCCCAAATCTGCACTTCACCAAGATACATCCTCTAAGAGATCCAGACCTGACTGTCAGACCTCGCCACATGCTCTATTCTTGCTTACTGGATCACAACACTCTACAATCTGCCTTCCGGTAGAGACTCATCATGTCCTGCGGATGTGTGGGTTAACCTTTGTTGCCATCAATGACAACAATCATGAAGCTCCAATGTGTCTCTTGCCAACAAGTTTTGCCGATGGAGATGAGGGTTTAAATGTAAAACCAAACTGGCGATTGGGGTTGGCGGCGCGTAAACTCTACGACTGGGTGTCAAGTGGGAAGTGCATTAATTGCTGCAGTTAGCACACATCAAACATTCTGACCAGGTAATTAATTGGCAAGGTAGCTTGATGAGGTTTTTTAATCCATTTTATCTATTTTGCAGGTTTGCAGTTGAGGAAGGAGCTGAAACTTAATGATGGTGACATCACAGAGGAGGAAATCAGATCTCAGAGGAAGCAAAAGGAAGATAAGGATAGAGGGCGAAGAAATCAAGGGTCTTCATTAATGAAGACATAATGTAGATGGAGACATTATTGCAGCAGACCACAGAAGTTATTATTGAGCTGCTTGGGTTTTGAGAAGGGCATATTTCGTCTAGATTTGATGTATGCTCAGAGATATTTTTGGAGACTTGTTCTCCACCATTTAATGTTGTAACTAGAGGTTTGAACTAGGGTTTAAACTAGGGTTTTGAGCTGTATTGAGGACAATCAAAGTCTATATATTGTGCCTCTCTACACTGTAATAAGGTTGCACAGGGACTTTTTAGAAAATAGCTAGCAGTTGTAGTTTATCTCAGCATTTAGAATAGAGGGACCTTTTAGTTTAGAAATAGAAGAAGGTCGCATGTGTCTGCAACAAGGAACGTGTGGAACATCCTGCCTCCTTGTTGTATCTGTAAAGCTTGTAAGTTTTCTGTAATTTCATCAATGAAGCTAAGAGTCATTCAAACATTGTAAATCTTATATGACTATTTGCTTCTAATACAATTGAATCTAGAATTATGTATCTATCTTCTGAGTGTTTTCTAGCTCTTCATTGTGTTTGAAACATTTTCTCTTAAAGCTTGCAATCTTGACTGTATGTTTGTTAAAATGCTCAGAACTTACATTTAAGGTTTTTGTCTATGGATTTGATCAAATTACTGTATGATTTACAAAGTGCATAATAGAGCAATTAGATCCTGTAGTAGATTAAATGAAGTTTAGTTTAGATCTTTCTAACTTTTCCCAACCTATCTAAAAATACTTAGCCTAAAACGCAAAAATTTGAAGGAAATTTGTCTTATATTTAAAAAGCATAAATAGCAGAGTTAAAAGTAGACAGTTTTCATAATATTGAAGAGAAGAAAGCTGTAATAATTCAAGAAAAATCATTAAAAGCTTTGCAGCACAGTAACACTTTTATGCAAAAGAATGAACAACATGCTTTTTTATGATCTTTTGCATAGTTTGAGTCTAGTAAAATCATCAAGAAACCCTAAAATCACATAAGGCCCCTTGAACATTACAGCTTCACATCAACCTACTGAATTTGCCCAACAGGTCAAGACCTGACCATATTAAACTTGGGATTAAGCGAATCTTAATCGATTCCTTCATATCTTTCAAGTCAGTTAGGTTCATTTTATGTGAATTTTAACTATTGTTATGACTGTGTTAAAACAATCACCAACAATAATATCGCAACTTTTCAGAAGCAAACACCAATGCTAAGCATGCTCTTTCCATAGGTGAATAGTTGAGTTCATATCCCACAAGAGTTCAGCTGATGTAGTAAATGGCTTATTCTTTTCTTGAATCATCATGCTGAGCTAGAAGAGCACCCAATGTTGCTATTGTTGAAGATATGTAGAGCAATAGTGGTTGGTCCAGTACAGGAGGTACTAACACAGGAGATGTTACTAGATATTCTTTTATTTTGTCGAAGGCCTGTTGACATTTTTCATCCCACTTAAAAGATTCACCCTTGCGAAGGAGGTGTTGAAAAGGATGACAGTTATCTGCCAGTTGTGAGATAAACCTCTGAATAGATTGTAATCTTCCTTGTAGACTATGAAGCTATTTCAGATTTGATTGTGGAGGCATTTCCATGACAGCTTTTACTTTGTCAAGGTCCACTTCTATTCCTCGTCAAGATACAATATATCCCAGCAATTTACCAGATGTTACACCAAATACACATTTCTTTGGGTTTAGTCTGACTTGATACTTCTCTAATCAATCAGAGATCTGTGCTAGTACCTGTAGATGCTCTTCTCTTGTCTTGGATTTTCCTAGAATATCATCAACGTAATCTTCCGTGATAGTGTGGAAAAGGGCATGGAAAATAACTATCATGGCTCGTTGATAAGTAGCTCCAGCATTCTTGAGACCAAAAGGTATTACAACCCAATAGTATATACCCCATGGATAAATGAATGATTTTTTATCTTGATCTTCCTCTGCTATTGTGATTTGGTTATATCCTGAGAATCCGCCCATCAAGGATAGTATTTCATGTCCAGCTGTGAGATCTACAATGTTATCTATGCTTGGTAGTGGAAAGTCATCTTTAGGGCATGCATTATTGAGATCTTTGAAATCTATGCAATAGAAAACTTGTCCGTCAGGTTTTGCTATAGGTACCAAATTTGAAACCCATTCTAGATAATCAATAGGCCTTATGAACTTTGCTTCTAATAGCTTCTGAATCTCTTCTTTGACCAAAAGATCTATTTGTGGAGCATTTTGCACAGTTTCTATTTGACAGGTTTTGCATTAGGAGATACTGCTAAATGATGTACCACAAGTGATGGATCTAGACCCGGCATGTCAGCATAAGTCCATGCAAAATTGATAGCTCTTTTTATGAAAAATGCTATGAAATTTCTTCTTTCCTGCTCTGATAGTGATGCTGCCAAATATGTGATCTTTGGATTCTGCTCTGTGCCCAAGTTCATGTCTTGAGATTTTTCAACTAGCACTGTTGATTTTTCATGATAATCAGAGGTGGCAGGAAGATCAAATCCCCCATCCTCGGGTGCCTTAGGGAGGTTTTCACCCTCGAATATGTCCTTTATTTTTACTTTTTCATTGTCAAGAGGCGCCTTTCAATTTTCACCTAGTGACCTATCTTTTTTTATTCTATTTATTTCACTTTTGCAATTGAAGGATTTGATACTTCTGCCAAAATATGCTAGTTTAGGGAGATCCATCATGAAACCTGCTTTATGATCACCCAATGGAATGCCTTGTCGTAATCCCATGAATTCAACAATAGCTTCGTCATTTTCAAATGTGTCCAATATAGGTGCCCCCTGTTGGTCCCAATCGATGAGGTCAAAATATACGAGTGAAAGGGTAATGGATGAATGGTTATGGATAGAGGAAGCGGTAGAGATCAGTAAAATGGAGGTTTCTTGAAAAAGGTCAGTAATATGAAGGAAGGAGTCGTCGATATTATCTAAATTAGAAGTCTCTCCTACCGAGGAAGGTCTGACTACCATATCAGAAACACACTCAATGTCTTTAGAAGGTGGTACCTCTTGTTGAAAGCCAAGGCCTTGCTTATTAAACTTCTTAGACACAACATTGGGTTCGATAGGTCCTTGTTCCTATGATCCCAATCCGCCATGTCCTTTGTATCCCATGTTCTTAATGATGCAAAACCCATTGTTATATCTCTCCACTTCAAGTTGGACTTGGTCGTTCTCATCATAGAATATCCAAGAATTAATGTCATCAATTTCTTCATCATCCAGGAATCCGCCTTTAATGAATACTCTAGGGGGAGATTTTATAACGGCTACAAATGAAGATGCTTTGGATGGAGAAGGTTTACCATGAGATTTGGGACACAAGGAAAGAGTTCCCACACAACAAGATTCTTGCAATGTGTACTCACCTGGGCCATGTTCAGTGTACTTGATACGAAGATTTGGAGTGGCTGTGCTAGATGATGGCTTGAGTAGGGTGGATGGATCTACACAAGATGAAGATGGATATACTTCGGTGTTGATAGGAATGCAGTTAGGGCTTTGATATTTAGCTTGAAAAGCATGGAAAAACTCAAATGGATTAAGATCAGCATAGATAGTAATTTCAACACCGTTATGTGGAAATTTAAGACATTGATGGTATGTAGAAGGAACTTCTTTAAGGGCATGGATCCATGGATAGCCAAGGATGATGTTATATGGAAGCTCAATATCCAGGACTTGACAACGAGTGTCAGTAGTGACCAGACCAACTTGAATAGGCAAGTGAATAATCACTTCAGTATTTCTCTCTACATCATCATATGCTTTTATGGTCATGGTCAGAAAAGGCATATGTTGTGGAACATGGAAAGGTCGAATGTTCATATTTTGTGAAAGAAAAGGAAGTACATTGGTCAGAGTTATCAAAGGTTCTAAAGTGTACTCCGAGCATGGTGGGTTGAATGAAGTAACAATAGGCAATGAAAGTGATGGGTTGGAAGGTAGATTTTGTAGCATGGTCATGGTATGAGATGGTGTGGCTATAGTAGATGGTCCCTTTGCAACAACAGTGGGAGTGTTTGGATCGCGTTCTCAAATAATAGATATGTCAAAGTCTCTTGGTAATTTGGCTCCCTGGTGCAGGAGCTCAGTTTTGTGTTATATTTCTAGTTAATTTTCATGTTAGTTATTTATCCCTAAGGCTTTGAAAAGCCATTTTTGATGTGTGGAAATAAAAGACTTAGTCATTTGTTTGACTAGTCTAAAATAGAGTGAACTAAGGCCTATTTCATAGGAAGTTCTTTTAGAAAATTTGGTTTTATTAAGATAAAACTTATTGTTTTATTAATTCTGCTTTTTCCTTCAGTTTCCTGCCTTTCTTGGGCAGTTGTATGGACTGTTTGGAAGAGGAAAGGTCTGGACAACTCCCTATAAACTGAGTTTTGTTTTAACATGCCAAATATATATGAAAAGGAGGAGTTTTTTAAGGAGAAAAAATAGTTTTCTATTTTTTTTATTAGAAACAGCAGCTTGTATGGCCTGGTACAGATTTCTCATGAGTTGAAATATTGAAAATTTATTAAGTTTGCAAAACACCTTTCATTTGTATCCATTTGGAGTTCTTGACACTCCTGTAGAAGGTAGAAGCAATTCAATTTGTAGAATTTGTTTTGGAACCCTCTTAACTAGGGTTTGTGCACAAAAATGGTGGATTCTTCCCCTATCCTCTGAGAAGTTCAATCATTTTCAGTAGGATGGGGAAGATTAGATTAGATTTTGCTCTTTTCCATGTTGTGTAGGTGGAAAACTCCTTCTTCAGATGGTTGGCATGCTTCTAGCTAGTCAAAACACTGACTAGTTGAGAAATAAACAGTGGACAACAGCTATAGGGAGAAAACAATCATAAGTGTGATAGATTGGATTTGTTCTTTGTGTTTTAGAGAGGATAAACATCTGCACAAGAACCCTACTACTCATACAAAGGATCTAGATTCACCTCTTTGCTCTATTTCCAACCTAAACCTTTCTTTAGAAGGCAAACATCAAATGCTGACAGAAAAAAATAGCTTGCTGTCTTGCACGTGGGTATAGTACGGCCTGAGGGATTAATGAATGGCAAACCTCTTAATATTGGTGTTTGGTTCATACACCAACCAATGAAGGTCATAGAATGTCAGTGAATGTCTAATATGGTATCAAATGTCTTTTTGTTTGCAAGGAAAACTTACTCTTTAACCTTGTTTCATTAAAGACAGCCAATCTGCCGTACTTCTTATGTCAGTACAGTATTGTGGTGATTATCAAAACAGTAGAGATCAGTCCTATTGGTTGCATGTGTGTTGTGATCTTTGTGGGAGGAGTTTGTGTAGTTTGGAGTCTTCCCAAAGGAGATAAGGAATCAATGGAAACTTCAAAACTGTCATAGGACAGTCATCCTCTTATTTGCTATCCTCTACCTTTTTAAACACTATGTGGGCCTGCACATAAGTAGTTAGTGGTTTTCTCACATTAAATGTTGAGTGGGCATTAAACATTGATGGTCTTTTGAAGTCCTGGAAGGATGTTGAAGGGTTAAGTCTTTGTTATGCTTCAAGAGAAGAGTTTCCTCTTTTACTATGCTATAAGACAGTCTTTTAGTGAACAATCCAATATAGTTTATAATCTTTTTGTCAAAGAAACTCTTGTTGCTGCTGTCCTTAATAGATGCATGGGAAGGTTATTGTGAATAGTGGAATCACACTAGTTTTGTTCATAAAGGCACATTGATAGAAGCTTCTTTGTCACTATCAAAAGACAGTCATACAAAAACTTGCTGTCCTCTGCTGTGTAATGAGAGGTTGGGGTCAATTTCATGCATGTCATAAGTCAGTATATGTTGCTTTGTGTGGTTGTCCATATTGGTAGAGGTGTGGGTAGGAAAATTGTGAGTCAAACCAAGGTGGTTGTGTAGAAAGGAGAGATTGAATAGCAACTCTTCAAGGTGAGAGTTGGGCAGCCTATGAGAAGGACATTGGATAGTGGTCCTAGGCTAGATAAATCTCTGGAACAGCCTTGTGTAGGTTTTGTCTTCACATACCACATTGTAAACCTCTTGGGGAAAGTGATCTAAGTTCATTTAGTGAACTTCTACAACCTTTCTTTTTCTACCTAACCTCTGCATCACTCCCATATGTGCTAATTGTAAGAAGTAGCGATTAGGATCAGATAAAACAAGCCTCTCAAATTGATCCCATACATGTGTATCTCTAAATTCTAATAAGTCCTCTTGGGATTGCTCTTCATAAGCCTCCAAAAATGTTTGAGGTTGCACTTGTTGTGAGGATGACTCTCGAATGGTGTATCCGTTGGGCACAAACATGTGAGAAGGCATGCCAATTGTAAGTTGAGTTGCATCTCTAAGGGGCGTTGATTGTGATTGTTGCATCTTGGCTTTCATCTCAGCTCGTAGTTTTTCTTCCATTTCAGCTCTATATTGGCTCCTAGTTTGAGGCATGATGGTTGATGTTGAAAGTTGACTTTAGCTTGCAAGGATTGAGACCCAAAAGATGATGGTTTGCTGATTGTTTGGTGTTGGTTTGCTTTGCTAGTTTGTTGTTGTTGGGTTGCTTGGTTGATATTGTTAGTTAACTTCCCTAGAGAATAGCTCACATACTTAAGGGAAAAGATGATTGCTGATGTTATTTGTTGGTTTTGCTAGGGCTAAGTAAAGCCAAAAAAAGTTGATGTTTGGTTGTTGGTTTTTCTGGTTGGTTGTTGTTTTGGGGTCTCAAAAGGATGAAAAGCTCAAAATTCCAAGGGTTTGATATACTCAAGATAGGGGGCAATGCTCAGGTGACTGTAGATGCTCAGAAGACTGTCACAAAGCTGATAATAGAGCTAAAAATGGCTAAAAGTACTGTTGAGCAGACTGGATCGATACTGATTGCTAATATTGACTAGAAGCGACTGATGATAGCTCAGAAGAGAATCAGATAAAGCTAAAGGTGACAAATAATATCTCAAAAGTGACCTGGTTATGTTTTAGATGATAAACTGTAATGTTAACTAGAGGCGAGCAGGTTTTCTAGAGGCGATCAGTTACAGGTCAAAAGTAATTGACTACGGTTTAAAAGTGACCAGGTTTTTCCAGAAGCGATCAGCTATGGATTAAAAGTGATCTGGATTTTGTGAGAAGCAAATAACTGGTGTTTAAAAATGATTCAAGATTATGTAGGCGAGTAGTTAAGGTTCAAACGTGATCTATGTCTATCAGGAAATATATTCAAATTGTGTTTTTGACAAGAAAATAGTGATTTTAGTCACTCACACTCACAACAATCACAAACTTGTACAACCTAGGCTAGGAAAGGACTGTATTTGTTGAGTCCCCTGGCCATGTCTATTCAAAGTGGATAGCTTTAGGATCTTGGTAGCACCGGCTCCTCTCCACGGCACTCACTTCTCATGCATACCAAGATCTAGGTTTCCTAAGGCTTGTCCCCCCACAAAACCTTTGAATTGTCCCTACTATCTCTACTAAGAACCACGTGAATCAGGGTGGCTTCAAAGGTCCCACCTTTTGTGTCAACAAATAGAACGCTTTTGGCTACTACACAAGGTTGCTAGTAAGGGCATCTGTTTGGGTGGCTATACGTGCGGCAGCACTACTCTCTGTTGTGCAGTCTCCCAGCCTTCAAGGGTTACGCCTTAGAGGGTTTTAGGGGAGGTTGGCTGTCAGTATAACACAACACCCATTGTTTGTGGCTTTTAACACAAACACTTTTCTTATATAGCAGTTTAGAAAGACTTGGCTTTAGCCTGTTACTGCTTGGGTCGTACCCCTTCTCACATTGGGAAGGTAGGCCCTCTAAAGATAAAAACAAGTTCTCATTCACCCAAGATCCATTTGATAGGAAAGGGGAGAGGATACTTTTGCTATTAAATTTGGATTACAATCATGCACAATAAGCAATCCGAAAAAAGATAAATCAAACATGGAGAAAACAATGATTCTTTTTAAGTACCAAGCCCAAATGTTCCTAAATTAGTGATAAATCACAAGTCTTGGACTGATCAGAGCTGTAACAGATATGTTAGTAGTTTGATAAACTCCTTTTCTTGGACAATTGATAAGATGCTACACAAATACCCAATTAGTAGCCAAGAAAACTAAACCACAAATGATAAAAACTGAAAGTGACACAGTTACCAGAGACGATCAACTATTGATCAGAAGTGATCTGTATTCTACTGCAAGCGAAAAGTTACTGATCAGAGGCGATGCGGAAAGACCCAGATGCGAAATTTTGAGGCTCAAAAGTGATGCAGAAAATCAACAAACGACTGATTATGGTTCGCAAGCAACTCATATCTGCAAAAAAATAAGATGTTAATAGAAAATCCTAATTTGTAGAAGGTGATCCAGATAGGTAAAAGCAATAACTGTTAGATTAAAAGTGATGCAAATTATGACAGAGGCGACCACTATTAGCTTAAAAGCGATGCAAAAAAGATTGTAAGCAACTACTGTTAGCTCAGAAGCGATCCTCGAAATGCTAAAAGTGATAGGTTTTGGCTGAAAAGTGATGCGTATAATCGGGCAACGACTAGTTTTCACTTAGAAGTGACTAAAACTTACTGTAAGCACTCAGAAAATCTAATCTTCACAAAAAACAATTTCAAACAACAAAGTTAATCAAAGACGTGAGTCCCACTGGGTGTGCCAAAATGTGATAGGTAAAAATCAGGTTAAAGAGATCAAGCATGTAATTGAAAACCTAATCCTACCACCATCAAAGAATCAAATCCAAGTGAAATCAAAAGCATGCAATTCAAGAACAATATCACCTAGATTGTATGATTCCTCATTTATGATGTGGATTGCTTCTCAATAATGAACAATTATGAAGATAAAAGCTGCCATGATGGATGGATGATAATGATAATAAGCTAGATGGATGCTAATATGCTCAATATGCTCAAGATGATAATGTAGATGATATATGAATGCTGGATAGATGTAGTATGAAATGAGAGGGTGGTTATATAGACTTCAACCAAAATCAATCAATGGTGGAGATTTGGTGGTTATGTGAATGGCTAAGATTAAATGATAATCATAGGTGAATGTGTAGATGACAAGTGGAGGGAAGATAAGGCTTATGTGTGACTGTGTACATAAAAAGTACTATATGTGAAAGATATTAAATAAAAGATGTAGTACCACTTATCTTTTTAAATGAAAGAGGCACACATGTTGGCTCATTGAGATAAATGATAAGAGGAAAATATTTAAATAAATAAAATTTATTTAATTAATTGGAAAGTGGGTTTGTGAATGAATTTTTAATTAAATAAATAAAATTTATTTAATTAAAATAGATAGAAATAAGATAATTAAATAATTAAAGATTATTTAATTATAGATTAGAGGAAATAGAAGAAATAAGCGATGAGGGAAATTGCTCAAGTGTGTTAGACAAATGCAGATGATAGCTAATGCAATATTTTGATACTAATGATAAATTAGGTCAATTTTGGGTGTCTACACAAAACAATCCATTTCATGCATATCTTGCAATCATTGCAATCCATGGGACAACATTTCTTTGAGGCATCATGTTAAACAGTTCATGTTCATCAAGTATATGCTTCCACACTTTGCATACTTTGCATATATGTTCAGTGGAATGGTTTGGTTTGGATGTGTTTTAGATGCCCATGAAGTCAGGGAAGCAAGAGATGGACTTTGACCAAACTATGGTGTTGTCCTAGGCAAGTTTTACCTTGTTTCCAAGCAAGAAAGCATGGTTTTAGACTAGGGTTTGTTGAACAAAGGTTGGAAAGTACTGGGAGATGGTTCCTAAGGCATATGCAGACTATTTTTTAAGTGTTCCAAGTGCTGGCAAAGTTTGGGAGTGTGTGGAAGGTAGAGTTTCAATAAACCCTCCTCAAATTGGCCTAGATTGAGGATTTTTGGGGTTTGGTATGTTAGTGAGGGTTTCTCCTAAAACTAATTGTGGTTTTGAGAGTTTAGACACATGGGAGATGCTGCCCCATCAAGTCTAGGGGGTTGTTGGATGTTTAGAGGTATGTTTCTTCACAAACTAGGCCTAATTAGCTTATTTTAGACAGCGAAAAATGCCATTTTTGAGGTACATGGTCCAAAGGAGTCACTATTGGTTTTGAGATATGTTATGTAACTTGGAAATGAGTATCTAAATCTATATTTATTTTGGGAGGTCTTTTGGAAAGTTTGAGTGAAAAAACCCCAAAAACAGGGTCTATTGTCCTACTAGATTAGGCTTGATTGAAACATGAAAAGTATGAAGATTGCGACTAGGCACTTTGAAGGTTTTTTGATTCATATGTAATTGAATTTTTTTTCACCTAATAAGGTCATAATAGACCATGTGCAAGGTCAATAGAGTCATTTTGAGTTCATTTTACAAAAGTTGTGAACATGTATATAGTGGAAAGGTGCTAGGAGTGACATTTTGCATTATATATCTCGTGGGGCCAAATGGACTTCGCCAACATATCGGGGTGGGTAGGTAAATTCTAAGGGAGGTCTCTTTTTGTGTGCTAAGCATTGCAATCGTTCGGGGCAGCAAGCTACCGATAAAGTCCCTTAAGATCGCTAAGATGAAAAAACTGCCAAACTTTGATGGAGTAGTTCTCAAAATTTGTGGTAGCTGGGAACATTCTGTTTGGACCTACAGGTGCACATGGGGTCCATCTACAATAACCTCTGTCGATTTCATTCAAATCCTATCCATTTGACCATGCCAGAATCAAACGCATTCTTGCAAAATGCTTTAGTTTCATGCAGTGGAAAGGTGCTAGGGATGATATTTTGCATTCCATAGCTTGTGGGGCTGAACGGACTTCACCAACGCATCAAGGTGGGTGGGTAATTACTAGGGGAGGTCTTGTTTCATGTGCCAAGTGTCGTAATCATTTGGGGCAGTAGGCTACCAACAAAGTCCCTTAAGATCCCTAGACGAAAAAATTGCCAAACTTTGACGGGACAATTCTCAGAATTCGTGGCAGCTAGGAATGTTCTGTTTAGACCTACAGGTGCATGTGGAGTCCATCTACAATAACCTCTCTTGTTTTTGGTCAACTTTAGTCTGTTTGACCGTGCTGAAATCAAATGCATTCTTGCAAAATGCTTCAGTTTCATTCAGTGGAAAGGTGCTAGGAGTGACATCTATCAACCTAGTATCATCTATCAGCCAAAAAAATCTATGAACTAAAGAATTACCTTCATTACCTAGACCCATTGAAGCATTACACCACTTGATGATTGATTTTGCATTTGTCAACTTTGCATTGTCTTTATACTTTAACTCTTCTCGTGCTATGGCTCTTTTGATACATGCTCCTGCACCATCATGCTCCCCCTTTCCATGCCCAGCCTTACAAGAGTTTCACATATGTTGAACACCTATAATATTATGCCTCCTGCTCAACCAATAGAAATTTCATGAGTTCTTGAATTGTGATGCACAGTTATCTGACCATATGATATGCTAACTAAATGATATGCCCCTTCTAGCTAGATCATTGTAGAACACCTAAAAACAACCTTGCATGAACTCCGCGGAACACGTGCAATCATTGCTTATATAAAAATGATAGTCCCTTATGATCTTTCTATCATCCTCTGTACTATCATTCGCATGAATGAATTTGATGTGCACAAATATAGAAACCTGTGTCGAGTTATAATATTGGGATTGCACCTGACACTGTGGTTGTAGACTATAGTTCTCTACAAAGTCGATGACTGAAACAATGCTACCAATTGGAAATGTGTCCTTGCATAACTTGAATTGCAAGTCCAACCATCAAGCTCTATGGGCATGTCTTACATACTCAACACTATATTGTCACGAAATATAGGCATAAACTAATACATTAGAATCTTTTGAATAACATATTCACACCTCTTTGCTTCTTTACCATCTCTTGTATTGTATGCCACTATTTTAAACTTGCCAAACTCTACTAGTTCATTTCCAACCACATGTGTTCTTTCCATATGTTCACATATTGGCATATATTGCAAGCCACCACAATGCTAACATGTGTCATCCAAGCATAATTTCTTATAGAATATTTGACCTTCCTCTCTATCACATAAAATTATTGATATGAATTCTCTTGAGGTAGTTGGTGGGGCACGTATGCCACAATCTTGCAAAACATTATTAGTATGCAAATCTAAACATATAGACCGATAAACATCAAAGTGGTTAGAAAATTCAATATGTAATCTACAACAATAAGTAGTGCGTGTGTGATTTATTTTGACAAAGAAAGGTTTTAGCATTTCAAAATATCTTTGAGAAATTTTAATTTGAGGATACTTCTCTAGAAATTTACCAAAAAACTATGTTTGAGTCATATCCAAAAAATGCTTTGGATGTGGCTCACAGTTTCGACTACTGATTCTCCTTCTTACCACATCCCTTTGATTCAGAGATACCCTTGTGTAATTCTTCCAAAAGTCTTCAATTAGTGATCTCAAAGATTCAACAAGAACTTTGTATTTCCATGGGAGTCTCCCAGAGAATACCCACAATTCATTAGTGTTTGGATCCTCAACTCTTTGACGTCTTCCAACAACTCTCATTAGAGTTTTTCTATTTATTTTCAATTCTTGACTTGTCTTTCTAATGAGGTGAGCTTTGTTTGTTTGTTGGCTTACAATTGTCAATGTAATGACACATCATGTGACATTACTATCCTTGGTGCATGAGGTGGAACCCACACTCTCATACGCACTCATTAGATTCTTGACAATTGATTTTTCACTTGAGGCATTCAATGTTCTTAGGCCAAGAATCTTCATAGTGGGCCTAAATTTCGGATTTCTCATCAGTTCAACAAAGAGTTGACATCTTTTGGTTTCATTTAAATTCTCAAAGAATTATTTTCATATCTTTGGCAAGTGCGCATGGGAATCTTATCCTGCATGGGCTCCAATACATTCTCATCAATATCAATTAGAAACTTAGGCCTCCTGTGCAAAATTCTAGGAGGTGTTTTATTTGGTAAAGTAGACTGAACATTAGGAATTTCTTCAATATTTACTTGAGATGGGATAGATGACATACCTTTGATTGGAGGTGAAAAGGTTGAATATGACATACCATCAACTTGAGGTGTGAATGATGGCATGTGACCAACTTGAGAAGAAAATGTAGATGTTCCTTCTACTTCACCTGTGAAAGATGGAGTGTCTCCAATTCGAGAAGATAATGATAGTGTTCCTTTATCTTGACCTGTGGACGATGGAGTGCCTCCAATTTGGAGATTCACTTTCCTCATTGCATAGAGGTTTTGTATTCATTCCCTTTGTGCCTCCAATTCCATCTCTCTCTTAGCTTCATTAGACGTTTCATGTTCCTCTTCAATTGGCAATGGTGGAATATCTTCTTGTATGGTTGACAATTTCCTTCTTTCCCAAATTCACCTCATTCTTTCTCTTTTCCTCTCATTCTCAACTTCACGCTCTTCTGGTGTTAGAATCTTTTCTCATTTCCTAGGCATGATGATGATTTCTACAAGCATGAAGAATAAGACAGTTATCATTAGAAATTTTATAATGACAATGAATAGCACAATCAAAATGAATAACAAGGTTTTACAAACTTCTGAATAAGACACCTCATATCAAGTTAACTTGAACATACATAAGTCATGGAGTAAGCATTTGAACACATATTTACACTTGAATCTAGTCTGAATAGAAGAGAGAAGGATGAACTTGGAGGAAGAAATAAGAAGTTATACCCTATTTTTCTGTTGTAACTCATTTTTTTCTGTAAATTCACTGTTTCAGATCATACCTAGGCTCTATACGGGATTGTCAAGTCTTAAAATTCATTGGATGAGTTAGGTGTATGTGTTAACTTTCATTTGCACCTATTTTGAGGGTTTTTCATTGGGTTTAGAGGGATTTCTAATTGAATTTCTAAAACTACCCAGTGGACTGTTAGAATAAGGGTTTTGAGAGAAAAAAATGGCTAATTTACCTATCCACCTACTGTATAAACCTGTGGCTTAATGGATAGGCTAAGTTTGATGTCTCTAACATGAATGTGGAAGGTTTTGTGTAGGGAAGGAGTCTAAGAGGATTTTGTGTAATGCCCTAAGGGCATTTTCATGCATTTTCCAAGTGGAAAGGGTGGCTAATAGTGGTTCTTTGTGAATTTGAATGCAACCTAGCCAATTAAGTGTTCCTATAGAATATGGAAGCCTATTTAAAGTTGAATCAAGTGTTAGTTTGTTCTGGGTTGGAGTGGATATGATATTTTCATTAAAACCCCCTTATTTGTGAATAAATGAAGGGTTTTCTAGTTTACACCCTAGATGAGCATGGCTATACTAACCAATGGTGGAATTTAAAGTTTTGTGACATATAGATCTACTTTTTGGGGGTTTGGAGTGGTTATTGAATGATCCTAGGGTACTTGCTTTGTTAATTGGACCAAATTAGGCCTATTTCTAGAGAGGGCCAGTCATAGAACCCACATTTTTCCTAAAACAAGGGGATGAAATATTTTGATATGTTGTTCTTCTCCATAATGGGTGTCTAAATAGTTTTTGGTTTGTGGGTTGGCTGAGTTTACACAAAGTTATGCACATTTTTCAAGTTTGGAAGGCTACTGGGCCTTAAGGAGTGATTTGTGGATCAGACATTGGTTGATGTTTCCAGGCACTAAAAGTGACAAATTTGGTTTGAATACATTATATTGACATGGTGTATTCTTGTGTTAGGGTTGGAGAATAGCTTGGAGCCCTTATCCCTTATGATGCCCTTAAGCACCTAGTTGGGCCATTGCAAGATTTTGGTTTATGGTTGAGTTGATTTGTGAAATATGGTATCAATGCTTTGAATTCCTTCTTGTGTCTGCATCATAAATGATCATGCCACTTGAATGTGAGTGTGGATTTTGGAGTTTGGAAACCTGAATAAGGACTATTTACTTAGTTTAGGGGTCTGTGGAAAGTTTGAAGGCAAGTTCCTTTGTAATATAGGCCTAATTAACCCTTTTAGGATAGCGAATAAGGTTAGTTTTGAGGCATATTGTCCAAAGGAGTCTATACTGAGTTCAATATATGTTATGCAACTTGGTAATTGATATTATAAACATTCATTGAAGTTTGAGTTTGAAACCTTACGGCAAAAATAAGTCAGAAAAACCCCTTAAGTAGGGCTACTAGGATTTGAGGGCTTGGGCAGATTGGTTGCTAAGAGGCGATCCTTGTGACTTGAAGAGTGGTTTAGTTGGTTCTAGTTGGTGAACATAATCTTGTTAGATGCCTCATCTAGTTCATATGAAGGTCTGTACCCTAGTTGTTTGTTGGAGACTTAATGCATTGAAGGGTCATTGAGAGAGTTTGTGAGTCAAATCAAGAACACATGTTTGTGAAACTTTGTAAACCCAAGTTGTTATCACCTTGTAGTGCATCATTTGGGAGCCTATTTCAAACATTCTAAAGGGGAAAATTGAATGGTTGTATCTCTAAGAAGTAGAAAGCTGAAGTAGTAAATTGTAGAATGATGCACAAAGCAAACACCACTAAGGAGCATATTTTCCATAGCAAGGATGGAAAAAGAAGTAACTCTCCAAAACTAAGGGAAAAGAAAGGGTAAAACAAACTCAAAGAAGATAACAAACAAGTTGATTTGAGTATGTACAAAGCTAACAACTATTGGTCTTATTTCAAGGTTGGAGGATATTGTTATGACAAGTGTTGGAAGCTTCATCTAGAGATTCACCCAAATGACAAACACAAGAGTAAGCAACCACAAAGGAAAAAAAAAGCACACTAAAACATCAAATTCAAAGAGAGAACAGATCTCACATGAGTCTACATCAACATTAAATGATGTTAGTATGTAATGATACTTGGATAGAGTATTTACTTGATTTGCAAAGGAGATAAGTGTGAGTAGCTTTCATTTTGTAGGGGCATTTGATTAGCACTCTAAGTTTTTCCTATGGATTGAGTTGTGTTCAAGTTTTTCACTTGTACAGCAAGAAAGTAGTACATTTCACTCACTATGGGTGAGTATGAGATGTATGGCCACTTGGAGGTCAAGAAAGGACAAGGAAAATAGAGAATGTAAGAGCTAGTGATGACATGTTTTGGGTGTTGTAAGCATGCACATTTGTCTTCCATAGTAACATAAATGTTGTAGCATGTAACATAGATGACTTGTAGCATGTTGTAGCATAACAGGGATGGTTTTCATTATTGTAATGTGCACAAACTCTTATCTCAGTTGTAGCATGTGCATAGTTGTAGGAAGAGAACTCTTTACACATTCATTGTAAACAGTGTATAAATGTATGAATTTCATTATACATAGATGCAATAAGAAGGACCACTTTGTAATAAATTATAACTTTCATAGCATTGTAAAATGACTTTCAAATGCAAGGAGGATCATACATGGCAGTAGGGTTATATAGACTGATAGTGGACTATTATATAGATTTACATGACTGTCCTACACTCATGAAAACCTCCTTTTTAGTGTTTTATCTCCTTGTAACTCCCTTTGTATCATCTTATGTCATGATGCTTGTATGTCCATATATTTACATATATAACTCTCTTCTCTAAAATTTTGTTATGTTGATGAAGTAAATACATAATCTCCATCATATTTTTTTATGGATTGAGTGGTATCAAAGTGAGTTGTAACAATTTGTCAAATAGTTTGTGGTTCTCATTTCCTCCATTTTTGTAAGAAAACTATCATTTCCTGCACGGTTCTATTAAATGAATTGAATTATGCATGTATTAAGGAATAAATCCTTCTAAATCATTCTAGAGCAAAAATTAACAGTCTTCCGAAATCAATTTTGGCTCCATGTATACACTCGAATATGAGTATGACAAACAATTGTTTACTAAAATTATTTTATGAAGTATTTGATAATGTTTTTCTCTTGTATAGCTAAAAATAGGTGAAATAAAAGCATGAAGGGCTGAAACAAGGTGGAAACATGAGGAATTTGGCGTCTCTTTGACTGAACTAACTGATATACCTAGACACATATATGTCTTAGAACATAAAAAACATAAAGACATAAAGACATTTAAAGACATAATGAACATAAGAACATATATATGTGAATTGAAATTGAACATACCTTAGAATTCAATATTTCAGTTGACCAATTCTCCAAAAGATGGCTTCAAAATCCTCAAATTCTTGTTTTTCTCAAGTTTGATTATGAATTCTATATAATTCTAGAATAGGATTAGTAAAATTTATGTAAAAAACAAACATGTATCATCAAATTCAATCTATATATTAATGTTAATTAGCTTTGAAACAAAATCACACATGAAACATGAAACTTTCAGTTTAAATAATCAAATTTTCTCCAAAAACATGAAAAATCACTTCTTCTACGTTGAAAAAATAAAAAAAGGTGGTGGATTCATATAAAAATAATTCTCAATTAGTCAACCAACATGAAAAGAATTTTCTTGTCCAATATACTAGTGAAAAGTAGGAATAACAGGTATGTGGGGTTTGAAACACGGATCCCACATGCTTTTTTACCATTTTCCATGCTTCCAAGAACGTGATCGCGTTATAACACAAACGCGTTCTGGGAAGCATGATAACATAAAGGTAACCTTGTATCTACATGAGAGAGTCTCTCTCTCTCTCTCTCCATTTCTCTATCCTATATATAAAGAGGGATCGGGAGACATGGAGAGATAGAGAGGGACATGGAGATAGAAAGGATAGGTGGAGATAGAGACGGGGAAAGGGGGAGATGGGGATCGAGATAGAGAAAGGGGTCTTTAGAGGGAGAAAGATAGAGATACATATATATAGAGGGGAGATATAGGGAGATAGATCTAGCAAGGGAGAGATAGATATGGAAATATAGAGAGAGAGGTAGAGAGGGGTATATTAAGAGATGGGGTTATGAGGATAGATAGCTCGATAGGGAAAGAGATCAAGAGATGTCTAGAGACATAGGGAGAGAGATTTCAAGAGGTAGAAGAATGGGGAGAGAGATAAAGAGGAGGAGAGAGAGGTAGCGAGGGATAGATTAAGAGATGGGGATCCATATGTCTAGAGAGATAGAGATAGGGATCCCTATTCTCCCCTCTACCTAAACCATAAACCTAAACCTCTAAACCATAAACCCTAAACCCTAAATAATTCCCCTAACCCCTAACCCTAAACCCTAAAATCTAACAACCCTAAACCCCTAAACCCTTAAGGTCCCTAAACCATAAAATCTGGAAGCAAAGGTAGGTATAGTTAGAGAGAGGATTAGAGGAGATAGAGATATCTCTCCCAAGCTTGGTCTCCTTTGTATCTCCCTATTCACCTCTCTACCTAAACCATAAACCTAAACCTCTAAACCTTAACACCTAACCCCTAAACCATAAACCCTAAACCCTAACCCCTAAAACCTAAAAATGAGCAACCCTAAACCCCTAAGGTCCCTAAACCATAAAACTTGGAAGCAACCCTAAACCCCTAACCCGTAAACCCTAAACCCTAACCCCTAGACCCTAAACCATAAACTCGAGCATCCCTAAACCCCTAAAGCCTAAATAATTCACCTAAACCCTTACCCTAAAACCTAAACCATATTTACTTGTGAAACCCTAAACTCATGTAAACCTCAAATAGTGAAGGAGAGAGAGATAGAAAGTTAGAGTTAGAGAGAGGGGATCGAAAGAGATCTAGCAAGATAAAGAGACAGGGAGAGAGAGAGAGATAGAGAGGTAGGTATAGTTAGAGAGAGGGATAGAGGAGACATAGATATAACTCCTAGGCTTGGTCTCCTCTGTATCTCCCTATTCACCTCTCTACCTAAACCATAAACCTCTAAACCTTAACCCCAAACCCCTTAACCATAAAACCTGGAAGCAACCCTAAACCTCTATCTCCCTATCTCTCCCAATCTCTATAATGTGAAAACATGAAAACATTAAGCTTTCATTCCAACCAAATTCATTCCTAATCAATCCCAAATCATCCCTAATCCATTCAATTTCATCTCTAATCATCCCTAAACCACTTCACACCATCCCAAATCACATCCAAATCAATTTAACTTCATCCCTAATAATTTTACAATCAACCTAGATTTAATCTCAAATACCATCCCTAAACTATTCCTAAATCATTCTAATCATTCCCTAATCAGCACTAAACCACTTCAGAGCATCCCTAAAACCATGCTAATCATTCCCAAATCATTCCTAATCTAATCCTTTTCACCTCTCATCATCCCTAAACCAATCCATTGTTGGCAAGAGACATTGCTTAACATTGATAGGTGTTGTCATTGATGGCAACTAAGATTGTTCCACACATCCGTAGTGTAGTATCTGATCATACCGAAAGTCAGAATGATAATCTATCTAAGTCTGAGAACCTAAAACAGAGCATATAGCAGAGTCCATTATTTTGTTCAGTGGATCTCTCTAGATATTCATTATGTGTTGCGGATCTAAAGGAGTATAGAGGGACACCAGAACAATCTAAATCTGAGTTTTTAACATCCGGTGATAATGGGATCAAAATTTATGAGCATTTGAATACCAGGTCCTATTATGACAAAACAGTTCAGTGAAGAACAAGTAGACTTATGTTAATCTTTGTGTAGACCCAATAGAAGTGTTTTGATGAACTATGTATGAGATAGAATTTTATTGGCCAACATGCATGATGATCTACATGTGTTATTTTTGGTAAACATCAATATTGGTGTATGGATCTAGCTGACAAAGCAGAGCATTCTTAAATGGTTCTAAGTGTTGTTGTTATTTCCAACTGGCAAATGATTGCAATTCAAGATAAGGATATATATATAGCGAATGATTGTGGATATTTGTGTGATGTTGAAAATGAAGAAGGTGTATATGTGAAAAGAGCAAATCCAAAGAGTGAATGAAGGCAGATCAGTAAAGAAGAGTAGAGAAAAGATGAAATGTGTAAGATCAATTTTTGTACTTAACTGGAACTAAAATTCATGCATAGGAAGATCCTATTAATCAGTTCAAATCTATGTTGTTCTCTTGTAATATTTTCTTAGGCAGTGAGCCTCCATTTGAGCAGTGAGCTCTAGGTAGTGAGCCCGAATGCATGTGCATTCCCACTTGTAAAATACTTTTAATAGAGTATTAATTTTGTGGGTTAACCCCCACCGTGGTTTTTCCCTTAACCGAGTTTCCACGTCAAAATCTTGGTGTCAAGTGTGCTATTTATGTTTTTGCTTATGTGATGCTGAAATATTTATTGCATTAAATTGTTTATAAGTTGATTAAAGGAGGAAAAAGGTTAAATAAGTAACAACTGATTCACCCCCCCTCTCAATTGTCTAGACCTAATCCAACAATTGGTATCAGAGCAAGGTTCCTTAGAGAAGCCTAACAACTTAAGGAAAAGATCTTGGAAAAAGTTTCAAATGGGTTCATTAAGAGATCTTCAATCAGCCCTAGAAGAGCTTGCTCAATCTAGAACAGAAATTAGTAATCTAAGAGGTAAACTTAAAGATGTTGATGACACCATTGAAATGTTAAAAGATAAATTAATGAAATCTCTGTAAAATAAAAAGGAGCTACTTCTGCAGCTATCCAGTTTACCTGAAGAAAATGGTTTGAATGAAGCTTTGAAAGAAAAAACAAAGGAATGTGAGAAGCTCTTAAAAGAAGTTGTTCTAAAAATTGAAATGGAATCTAGGGTGATGAGGCAAACCAAAGAAAGTGAAGATAGAAAGAAAATTGAAGAAGATCTGAAACAAAAACTAAAAGAAAGATCTGAAGAATGTTGCAAATTGGATGGAATAGCTAGCCATCTAGAGTCTGATCTACAAGAAAGTAGAGACAATGAAAGAGAACTTGAAAGGCAAATAGTCATTCTCAGACATGACCTAGATATTGCAAATCAATACAAGGATAAATTCAAGATAAGTTCAGCAAAACTTGAAGCACTACTTGAAGGATAGAAAAAGGCCGATGACAAGCATGGTCTTGGATATGAGAAAGGTGAAAGCTCTGGATCTGGACAGAGAAACTTTCAACCTAAGAATGTGAGAAACAGATCTAGAAAACCTCTGGTAAGACAACCAAATGCTCAAAGATATCCATCATTCAATGGAAATAGTTTCAACTGCAACAAATTTGATCATAGAGCTACTTAGTGCAGAAATAGAGTAAATCAAAATGGTCCATCCTTCTCCGGTCAATGTTTCAATTGTAACAAGTATGGTCATAGATCAAATGAATGTAGAAGTATGACAATGAATAATCCCAATAATAGAAGAATTAGCAATTCTTTCAATGGTTACTGCTTTGTTTGCAATGGGTTTGGACATATGGCTAATCAGTGCAGATCAAGAGAAAATCACAAAAGAAATGTTGTATGCTTTAACTGCAATAAATCTAGTCATATTGCAAGATTCTGCAGAAGTAAAGACAATGGAAGAAGAGGTCCAGTAAACAAAAAACTAGATGAACAAAGACAAGACAAAGGTAAAGAAAAAATTGATATGAATGAAACTCAGGATGAATCAAACAAGATATGGTTCAGGAAAACCATTATGAACGATAGTAATGGATCTACACCGCAATCTGGTGCTGATAATTCCTCCGGGAATTAAGTTGGAAGTCTTGGCTCAGGGGGAGCAACATTACAAATCAAATTCCCCTAGCTAGTAAGTGCCTAGATTTGGCATAGTAAGAAAAGAGATCTTGGATTGTTTCAGACCATGTGGAAGGATTTCCAAAAGAAAAGAGATGGATATAGTAAATTGTAGAGAAATACATGAAAAACTACTCAAAAACAGAGCAACCAAATGCGCTAGGGCAGGGCATTTATTACAAAGGCAAATTAGGTGATGCGAAGCTTAAAAGGGTCATTCACTCCTCATTTCAAACACTTTGCATCAAAAGAAATCAAGAAGAAAGAAGTGGACAAGCTTAGAGCTAAGAATTCTCAAGAGTTGGAAGCGAGAAAAGGATTTCCAAACAAAAACCCTAATCTGCGTAGCAAGGTATTTTCTATTTTCTGCGAAATCTTTTGAGTTCTCAATTTTTACAAATGGCTACACCTGTAGTGGTAGATGTTACTGAAAGGCCTCGTCCCAAGTTCAAAAAGCATCCATTCAAATCTGTAGAGGTTGAGCCACTAGGTACATTTTCTGGAGTACCGTATGGGGTTTTACATGTCGAAGATATTAGGGCTTACATTCACTACAATATAGAGGAATTTGGAAATTTGAAACTACTAGATCTATTTGAAAACCTCTTGAAGAATGACAGTCACCAATTAAAACCATAATATAAAACCCTAGAGAACAAACACTTCATACAAGTTATTGAATTTCCATCTTTTGATAAAAGTGAATGGGTTAGGTATGTACTGAGTCAGATATATGGTGCGTTTATGTGGTTATTGAAGTCGTTCAAGATCACAAAAGATATAATTTGAATTGTGACTGGACTAAATGCAACCGGTGGGCAACCCATGCTTAAGGCTATGAAAAATCAAACAATAACTGATGCAACCAGAGCAAAATTTGATAGAAGAGCTATGACTATCAATGACATCATTGATCTGGATGTCAAGTTTTCTTTGATGGTAGTTGGGTATAATATTTACCACTCCAGCAGGGAGAACTCAGTTTCTAGAACAACTATTTATGCCACATATCAGATGATAAAGGAGAATGTGGACTATAACTTGTGCGAGCTACTACAAAGCCAACTAAGAAAACCTGAACGAAATAAAAAAGGACAAGAAAAATTCCTTCAAGTATGGTTCCTTGGTGATATGTATATTCTTATACTTCATGAATGAAGTGCCGGGAGTTCTGAGTATACAATGGACATCAGACAGGCCAGTGGCATGGCAAATTAGGGATCATCTACACAGTCTTGGTGATACCTAGACACAAAAAACTACTCTCTAGGGTTACTTCAAAAACTTCTAGAACTTGATGCATGCAAGGGAGGTCAGTGCAAGAAGTTGGGTCAACTTTTTGGCCAAAAAGTGGAAGTGTTTTCCCTGATTTTTAGAATTTGTCACATTTGACCTTAAAATTTGAAGCACTTAGAGACAGAATCTTTAAAAAAGTCACTAAATATAAAATGTAGTATTCAGAGTCTAGTTTCTAAATATGTAATTTTTTTCAATACCCAGATGATACAAATTGATTTTCAATAGGCATTTCTAAAAACCACTGTTTAAAAGTCACTTTTTTTTAACCATACCATGCACATGTATGGCCAACATAATTTGACCTAAATAAAATTATTTTACAAAATACTTTTGGAAAAAAATGTGTAGTACAGTTTGATGAGGATATTCTTTTATAATTTTTTTCCAAATAATTTTTTTTTATTAATTTTTTATTAGGCCTAATTGCTACTTTTGAAAACTCCTCATGTACGGCCAACATAATTTGAGCAAAAAAATCATAATTTTTTTTTTTTTCATTGTGTAAAGAATGATGTGTAGATTGATGACATATAATTTTTTTTTTTTTAAAATTAAAAATTAAAAGTTATTAAAAAAATACAAACACCTGTCATTTCACGTTTTTGGACCAGTTTGCTCATAAATTAAATAATAAATAGAAGAACATGTCTAATAACAAAAAAAATTACATATTTGAAAACTAGACAATGTCATCTGTAATGGGTTTTCATTTCATAAAAAAATTCAGAAAAAAGGTCCTCAGCCATATAGGTAAACTCAGTGTTTCTTCTTGTTCTGTACTTAGAAAAGAACTTGCAGGTCTAAGGCTCAAGGTCAGCCAACCATGCCTATCCCAAGCCTAAAACCCAAGCAAAGGGAAGGGAAAAGACGGTTGGTGATTTCAAATTTCATAGAACGGGTACCCGTTATAAAACGGGTACGCATTACATAACGGGTACCCGTTATATAATGGGCACCTATTAGTTTTTTAAGAACAGGTACCCATTTTATAACGGGTACCCATTTCTATTATACCCATTATTTCCCATATCAGGGAAAAACATACTATTACTGTATCCCTGCAACTTGCAAGTCTGATCAGTACGGCCCGACAACGACATTTTTTGCATTTTTTTACTTACAGGTGTTTTGTGGAATCTCTTGACAGGTCATATTCTATTTAAATTTTGAAAGAAGTCAATCATATGAACAATTATGAAGTGAAATCAAGTGCATGAGCTATTTTCAAGAGGAATAAAGAAAGAAAGTTTTTGTTTTCACATCTACTTTTTACTTCAAAATCTATGGAAAAAGGATCTACATCTAATTCTACTTCAAAATTTCAAATAAGTACATCAATTATGAAATTGGATTAAGTATCAATTGTTATTTTATCAAGAGGGTTTGGTAATCATGGGATCAAATAAACGTCAAAGAAAAAAACAAAGGAGGGTAATGACACCTCAAGAAATTGAAGCAAATAGAGAGAAGGAAGCAAAAAGGCAAAGAGATAGAAGAGCAAGGATTCAAGAGATAAAGAATATTGAAGCATCTAGTTCCATGAGTATTGAAGAGAAAGACATTCAAGAGACTATAAATGATGGGATGAATGTAGATGATACAAATGTGGAAATGGTGAATTTGGAAGAAAATGTGTCTATAGAAACAAATGCATGTATGTCTTCAAACCCAACTTTCAAAGATATGGAAAATGTGACTATAGAAACAAATCTAGGTATGTCTTTAGATCTAGCTTTCAATGATACAGAAAACACGACTATAGAAACAAATCCAGGTGTGTCTTTAGAGCCAACTTTCAATGATATAGAAAACATGACTATAGAAACAAATCCAGGTGTGTCTTCGGAGCCAACTTTCAATGATATGGAAAACACGACTATAGAAACAAATCTAGGTATGACTTCAAACCCACCTATTGATTATATGAATGAGAATGATATCCCTTTTAGGAGTGAAAATGAAAATGTTTTATTTGAGATTGAAAGAAATATCTTAGATAATCTTCTTGGTAAGATTTCTTGGAGGAAAATGAGAACTCATGCAAATAGATTATATAAAATATTTTTTAATAGAAAAAGTCTTGGATTTCAATGTCAACTTATGATGCAATTGATAAAGATGTGGAAATTGCAAAAAGTAATGAAAAAGTTAGGCATCTTTGAAAAACCTAAAAAAAAAGATAAATCAATCAAACAAGTTTTATCTAGTGTTGCTAATGCTATTGATTCTATTGATAAAAAGAGTCGATCTAAAGATAGCAATGCAACACGAAGAGCTATAACAACTGCTTTAGTCAATAAATCATCTTCTAATAAAAGAATGATAAGTAAGACAAGTGAAATTCTAAAAATAAATCCTAAAACTTTGAGAAGAGTAGCAAAGAGAAGAGAATCTATTGAAAAAGATCCAATTAACCAATGTTGGAGTTTTAGTGGTAGACTCCCAAGGTATGACATGAAATTAAATAGTGAAATCAAATCTTTAATTGAAAAATATTGGCATGATAATACAAGGGTAGCATCTAATGTTAGAGATGTTTTAAAATTACGAGTGGGGTCTAAAATTTGTTATCCTCATCCAAAACATCTATTAGACATGACTCAAACTGAATTATTTAAAAAATTCCTAGATGATTTAGTGTTAGAACCATTTAATATTACCATAAGCCAAAAATCTTTCGAGAAATGTAAACCTTGGTATGTGAAAATTAATAAACAATGAATCTCTTGTTGTTGTAGTTCTCATGTGCAATTTCATTATTATTATGATGTTTTTCGATATATACGTTCTACTTTTCATAGTGATGAAATTATGTAGGAATGTGGTATTAATATGCCACCTCAAACAATTAAGGAGTTTGTAGCAGGTTTGTTTTGTGAAACATCTATTGGATACTTATTTTATTCAAAAGCATGTATTTCTAGACAATGCAATAGATGTGGCAACTTTTCATTGTTAAGAGAATGTATGCATGAAAATATTCCACATGAATTTGGACAACAATTAGTGGATGTGAAAAGATTCAAGAATGTTGAATATTTTTTAAAGGATGGAAAAATTGGAAAGCGTTGTGAGTTAGTTAATGAAAAAATTTGTGTGCATGCATTCATCAAAGATTTTAAGGATAATATTGTATCCAAATATGTCAAACACTCCCAATATGCTTGGTGGCTTGATGGACAATTTCGTTCATGTAAAAACACATTTCCAATTGGAACTGTCCTATCAATGGTTGACTTTGCAGAAAACTATACTCTTGCTCCACAAGAGGAAATTCAATCTCAGTATTATAATTCAGTGCAAGTGGCCATATTTGTTCATATTGTATACAGACATACAGATGATAGTATAGAAGATAATAGAAAAATTTTGAGGGAGTATCATTTCTATTTGAGTGATAACCGATTACACTCTTTAGAGTTTGTGCAATATTGTTTCACAAAATTTTATGAAAGTTTAAAAGAAAGAGGAATCCAGATGGTACAACATTTCATATGGTCAGATAATTGTACAAGGCAATTCAAAAATGCAAGAATGTTTTATTAGCTATGTAGGGCTCACAAAGAAAACAATATCCAACATATGTGGAGTTTTTTTGAAGCTGGACATGGTAAAGGAGAACATGATGGAGCTGGAGCATGTGTGAAAAGAGCTCTTGCTAGAGAGTAACTAAAATTTGAGGATGCAGCCAAATTTAGAGATGCATGTGCAATTGTGGATTGGTGTAATGAAAAATTATCTACGGGATCAAGTGAGAACTCTACAATTCGATGATTCTTTTGGTTAGTTGAAGAAGAGAATATTCCTACTTGACTTGATTGTGAGACAATAACTGGATCAACAAAATGGCATTCATTTAAGAGTTCAAATGCAAGCACATGGACTATATGGCCTAGGGAGCTTGCATGTTTTTGTCAATTTTGTATTACAGGTGATTGGGGAGCATGTGAAAATACATAATGGGTTGAAGAATGGAAACAAAGATCCTTGACACCTACAGAAACATAAGATCAACTTGAAACAACAATTAAATATGATAATCAAATGTTTGCATCAGGTGACTATGATCATGTTTCAGACCTTGTACAAGAAGGTACTTTTATTTTCAATATTTTTTTATTACCATTTTTTTGTACATCTATATATAATTAATTATATATGTATGCATGTACAAATTTATGTGATTTAGATATATGTCACACTTTATTGAATTACATAATTTTTTTGTAGGACATGTGTATGTTGTTGTTGCACCTGAGGGCAATGAAGAGGAAACTGAGTATTGGTTGGCTCGATGTGTTGAGACAAAACAAAAGTTGTTACATGCTAGAGTAGATGATGATAACATGGAGTATCCAACAGGTTCTGTGGTTGTTGTTGGCACTTGGCTATGAAAATATCTAATAAGAAGGAATGGTTTTCCTACATTTGAAGATTACGAAACACATAAGAAGATCATACACTACTCACATTTGGTTCTGGCAACAAATATAAAACTAGTCAGATATCAAGGCAAACCTTCTACTAAACAGTTATGGACACTTTTGATGGAAGAACATGAGTCTATAATTGACTCATATTCTTCCATCGAAAGTGTCCATAATTGTTTATTAGAAGGTTTGCTTTGATATTTGACTAGTTTTATATTTGTTGCCACAACCAAATGTGAGTAGTGTATGATCTTCTTATGTGTTTCATAATCTTACCATAAAAAAATGAGGATGTAGATGGTACAATGGAATAAATTTCTAACTATGTAAACCATACTCTTACATCCCCTAAATCCATCCTCTTAAATGTATCCTATAATGTTATCTAGTTACATGTAATGCATCAATGTTGTCTTTTTGGTATATAAATTCTTTCATTCTCATTTCACCTTCTATATTATTCCCCTTGTCTTAAATTTTGTATCGACTCATGTAAATATATAGTTAATTTACTTGTACATTTGAACATTACTTTTGCAGGTGTACCCTAGACAAGTAGTCAAATTTGCATGATTGTCAATAGAAGTTTTCACCATACAAGTATGTGAGGTCATTTTTGTAGTCTTCAACTAAAAGTGAACACAAATTAGGTAATTGTATATACTTACATTATGGCTTTCACATTCAACATGTTATCTAGTTACATTATGTATCAATGTGTTGTGTTTTTGGTATATAAATTCTTTCATTCTCATTTCACCTTCTATATTATTCCCCTTGTCTTAAATTTTGTATTGACTCATGTAAATATATAGTTAATTTACTTGTACATTTGAACATTACTTTTTGCAAGTGTACCCTAGACATGTAGTCAAATTTGCATGATTGTCAATAGAAGTTTTCACCATACAAGTATGTGAGGTCATTTTTGTAGTCTTCAACTAAAAGTGAATACAAATTAGGTTATTGTATATACTTACATTATGGCTTTCACATTCAACATGTTATCTAGTTACATAATGCATCAATATGTTGTGTTTTTGGTATATAAATTCTTTCATTCTCATTTCACCTTCTATATTATTCCCTTTGTCTTAAATTTTGTATCGACTCATGTAAATATATAGTTAATTTACTTGTACAATTGAACATTACTTTTTGCAGGTGTACCCTAGACAAGTAGTCAAATTTACATGATTGTCAATAGAACTTTTCACCATACAAGTATGTGAGGTCAATTTTGTAGTCTTCAACTAAAAGTGAATGCAAATTAGATAATTACATATATATATATACATATATATATATACATATATATATATACATATATATATACATATATATATATACATATATATATATACTCATATATTTCTCATCCATCCTCTAAAGATACCCACTTGTACATCCCCTTAATTCATCCTCTTAGCTCCCCTTAAGCCATCCTCTTACATCCCCTTAAGCCATCAAGTTTTATCTTATACTTTGTAAATTGACTCGTGTACATCTCTCCAAGTAAGCTATCCTCTTTTGTATCCCCTTAAGACATCCTCTTCTAGCTCCCCTTTTAATTAATCCTCTTATACATCCCCTAAAGCCATCCTCTTATGTATCCCCTTAAGACATCCTCTTTTGTGTTATCTAATTACATATTGCATTAATATTTTGTGTTTTTGGTACATATTCTTTCATTCTCATTTACATTCATTATTTCTTGCAGGTGTATCCTACAAGTAGATTTTTCCATGATTGCCACTACAAAATTTCATCATAATGTAAATGGTCGATCAATTTTGTAGTCATGTCAAACTAATAACATGGACCTATAAGCTAATTGTATAGATATACTCATATGTTTAATAATGGACCTATTTTTTTGTTTTGAGACTCTTTTTATGATCTATGTATTTAATTTTCATGGATTGAATATTATTTTATGATTGCCACAAATGATATTAGTGTAGAGGTTCAATAAGTATATAGTTTGTATTTTTCCTATCATTTTTGTACCCACTTTAGCTATGTTTTGAGATGTGTTGATTTAGCATTTATTTTATATTATTTAAATGCACAAAAGTTGAAAAGACTTGTATAGAACCTATCCATCTACTCACTCTAACTCTCATTCATTCATGATTGTGTAGTAGTGTCATGATAGTTAAAGGGAAATAGTCCTAGGATAGTTTGCATTTTTGAAATGGTTTAATATCACCTCTATGAATGCCATAGTCCTCCTCTATATCCTTCAATCATTGTCTTGAATAGTCTAATGCTATCACGAATAAATATGGGACTGTGCTATCATATTACCTAGGTGTAGTCATAAGTATCATGGTATGGATTGAGTCATTGGTGTTGTAGAGTTATTTACGACTACTAAGGTAATAATGAGGGTTATCATGCATAGGTAAGGTAGTAAATAGTCATTATTTCAAACTAAATGACTACTATAAAGGTTACTCATTGTCATAGCAAAGAGAAGATTATTGTCATGAATGAAGATTATTGCCATATCCAATCTAGACTATCATAAATCATTGAGATGTTCTCATAAGAGCAATTCAAATCTAAAAATCAGTCATAATGAGGTTATATCATCTAAAGTCCATTGCAAAAATCCATGTGACAATAATAAAAAAAATAGGATAGTCATGAAACAAATAGGACACTCATGAAACAATAAAGTAATCATGTTAGTTGTAGAGTATAAAACTCTACATTTTGTTCCAGTTGTGCACATCTGTAGGTTAGAGTTCAGTGTCTGTGATGTTTCTAAGAGTGGCTGCGAGGGTTTCATTTTGCCAGTGCCGCGGGATCCTCCAAGTGTCAAGCCCCAATTCAAGCCGCACCTTTGTTTCTAAGTTATAACTTTAATGTGGAGTGTGCCATGTAGCGGAAATTGTTTCTATTGTGTTTTAATTTACAAGCTATGGATGGTGCCACGTGTCATATGCAGAGGCACTCCCTAAATGTTTCAACAGGAGTGCGGAAGGTGCCATGTGTCTTTTGTGGTAGTCACGGAGCTCGACATGTGTCAACTTCTGCATTATGGTTTCTTTTGTTTTGATGCTAAGTAAGGATGAAGATGGGTCCCAGTGTAGAGTCTCAAGTGCTGCAGAATGTGCCACGTGGTGGATTTGGTGCCCAAGTAAAAGCTTTCTAACTTTTCCTCTGATGACAATAAATGTTTCTCAAACAATGCACACCTTGACATGTGTCAGCCTCCGCTTGAGTTTCAAGGAGTATCTTATAATGTTTCAGTAATGCAGAATGCGCCACGTGGTGAATGCGGCACTAATGATAAAAGCCTTTGCCCCTTTTCTCTAGTAATACTAAATGTTTCTTCAGTGAGGCGGAGCCTGACATGTGTCGACCTCCACGTGACTCTCAAAAGGTTTCTAATGCTTCAAGAAGAGTGCAGAAGCCGCCACGTACTAGTTAGTAGTTGCTGCGGAAGCTGCCACCTATCCCTATTTAGAAGCTAGCAAGCAAAGAGTTGTGGGTCCATTTCCAATATGTATTAAAAGTTTCAAAGCTGCGGATTGCGACAGATGTCACCTGTGGAGGCTACCCGAGCATAAAAGACACAGTTAAGTAAAGAGCTGCAGATAAGGACACGTGTTGTTTCTAGTTCCTACGGAAGCTGCCAAGTGTCAGTTCATGTTTCTTCTTGAGAGATGAAAGAGTTTCAAGTGATGCACATGGACGCTGCCATCTGTTGCAAAGTTTTAAGTTTCAAATATGCGGAAGCTGCCAAGTGTCTTTTCCTTATAAGAAGAGGAGCGCCACATATATTTTGTCACAACCAATTGGACTTCCAGAAAATGTAACTATTTATGGATCTGAAAGATCTTAAGTGTCAAAGACTTCCAGTTACCTCCAGTTCGGTTAGGCCGTTGGGATTCGATTGCTGCAGACAATCTAGAGTCGATCTTGGGCTATAAATATGTGATTTTTGTAATGTATCGATAGAGAGGATTCTTTTTCGTAGAGATTTGAAGTTGGAATTCTAGTTTCTAGAGATAAATTTCTGTCAGAGACATATAGAGATGATTCTTTTCGTAGAGATTTGAAGTTAGAATTCTGATTTTACTAGAGTTTTCTATTAGAGATTTGAGACTTTTGTTGTGACCAGTGAATATTATTTGCCTTTATTTTGTTATTTTTTATTCAGAAATTGGATGTAACTGTGCATGTATCTGTGCCTTTTATGTTGCTGGAAAATTAATGAGAAAGACAAAGTTCTATGCCTTGGTTGATATTTTCTGTGTCATTGCAAATTGTCTAGTTGTGAGCCTTTGATTTTATTCATTTTATTTGTTATATTAATCATGCAGCATCTGCTCTTTAATGTAACTGAATCTTGAGGATAGTTCACTGTGTTTAGTTGAGAAACACTTTATTCAGGTGCATCGCCATAGATAGATTTGCTTTTATTATATCTGTAATTCTATTAGTTTCTACCCTTTTCCCGAAACCTGTTTAAGATAGAGAAGAGCCAGCTTCTTTAAAATTTGGAGGTTGTTTTAGGTAGCAAGTCCCACATTCTTGAAACTTCCCATGTTGGTGTTGGAACCTGCACAATTTTACACATCAACAGTTTTTGGCACGCCCAGTGGGACCATTTCTTGAAATTACTATCAAGATTGTATGAGCTAGAGAACTACAGGGAGTCAGAGCTGTGGACCTATAACTAGAGCTCAATCTGCTGCTAATCCAGGCATTCTTTTGCCACCACTAGTAGCTAATCCAAGGAGAAGAGTGAATTAGTTTGTAGCACCAAGAGCAAATATGGGAGCACTTGTAGCCCCAAGGAACTATGCAAATTGGAACACTAGCAGCCCTCTGATTCTCCCAATACCACCAACCACTTGGGATGCTATTCCAACCAATGCTCTGAAAGCTCTGCCTAAGTTTAGTAGGAAAGATTTTAAGACACCTAAGGAACATCTACAAGATGTATCTGATGTCTGTGCAGTACATGTTATCACTCAACAGAATGTGGCTATAAGACTGTTGGCAGCTTCTTTCAAAGGGAAGGCTCTGGACTGGTATAGATCTTTAACCCCAAACACAATATCTACATGGGATTAGCTTGGTGATGCTTTCTTTGAAAGATTTAAAGAAAAGGGTGATAAATCTTCTTTGCTGCAACAATTGATCACTATCAAAAGGGCACCACAAGAAGCTATGACTGATTTCAATTCAAGATTTCAAAAGACTTGGGAGAGAATTCCTACTACAACAAGACCATTACTAGGTATGGCTATTGTATTTTACCTTAAATCCTTAAACTCAGATATATCAGTGATGATCTAGTCCCTTGGAGGTCAGACACTACCAGAAGCTTATGAGTTGGCAGTCAAGGCTGAAAATAACTTAATAGATGCTGGAAAGTTGCCCCCAAGGCCTCCTATGCCCATGTTCCTAGAAATTACCTTGCCATTACCTCAAGAAGCACCTAATCCTTCCCTACCTATGTCTATGTATTCATTTCCTCAACAACCTACTAAGATAATTGCTGATGCAGAGCATCTAGGATAGCAGAAGCACAATTCAGACCTTCAATGAAATGGCTCACTAGATTCACTATTTTTTTTGACAGAGATCAAACTTCACATAAGGCAGGGTATTAACTCCAAATTACACATGTTCATGACACAAGGTGAGAGGACTCCAGGACACCTATTCCAAGATTCCTAACTCCAACTAACATTCCATCCCATCCACTATGCAGGGTCTGCAGGACAGCAGTCTCATTAACTGTCACAACACTACTGTCCCATGAGAAGGATAGTCCCAATATCTTTCCTAAGGTGGTCTCTAGTAAGACAAACTCAGTCTCACACAATAATCCAAATCAATACATACTATACACATTTGATGCCTTCCTTGACAAACATGGCAAACATACCTCGTCTCTTCCTTAAGGGATTGTCTCATTTGAGGACTGACAGAGGCAACAATTAATAGGTAGAGAGGATTGATTCCTCAAAGGATATCTCCATATTTCTTGTCATAGGATCATTACTAGATCCAGGTGCATCTTGCCTCATTGCATTTTACAACATCTCCACTTCCACAATCATTGGTTACCACCCCTCTACTGTTGTCCTCCTCCAACTTCCAATACATGGATCTTGATGGACCATTTACATGGCAAACTCCACCCTACACCATTCTCCTACCCCTGCAACCTTCATAAACTTTTACCCTAACTATTCTACATTCCATTCCATTGATCATAAATAGAAAAGATCAGTGGAATGAAAAGAACTCCATCGGGCTACTTAGGAAAGCCCTAACTCAAGGTTTGTGGCAGTTTGTGGAAAACCAACGACTCCTCCCTCCTTGCTTGGTGTCAAACCTCCAAACAACTTGCAAAGGATAGATAACTCTCCCTACTAATCAACCATCACAAGCACCATCCACCACCAGGCCGTACAAGTACGATTTATTACAGAAAATAATATTTTTTTTGAAAGAAACAGTAGAGTTTTGGACAGTCTATAGTAGAACAATGATTTCTCACCCCAAACTTTATGTCAAGACTCCAAATAAGATTTAAATCAAAGCTATCCCACACCTCTAGCCATCCAATGCAAGCATGGGCTATGACAGATCCGTACAAGGTCGGGTACGGCAGGAAACAGTAAGGAAAATACAGAAAATGAAGGAAAAATAGTTTCTTTACTTCATTTAACTTCAAAACTTCCTTCACACTACAAAATGGATTGTTTCTTGGCTTTTTTGAAGCCTCCTCGATGCCTTGTACAAGATGGAGGGTAGATGAATCGATGGAGGGAGAAGAAAACTATCCCCCCAACCATCAACTGCCCGATCTGCACAAGATTACAGTTTTTGTAACTGTCCTATCTCTTTTTGGACTATAATGACTATTTTAATGTTTAAATAATGCTCTCCATCATTGGTAACCTTTGACAAGGTTCTTAACATGCCTTTTAACCTTAGACATGCCTCCAAACATGAGGATTGCCTCCTACACACATTAGGAGGGCTACAAACTTGTATGACTGCCTCTTACCACATGACTGTCCTCATTAGGGCTTACAACATGAGAATAGATTCTAGCTATTTGGACATAGTCCATTTACATGCATGGCTTTCAAGCCTTATTACAACATTTAATGGTCTCAAGGACCTTATTTAAACAAGACAAACTACTTGAAGATCAACCAAATCCTAGATGTCTTGGTGCTCCTGCACCATACTCCCCAGCATAATGAAAACTCTTGTCCCAAGAGTTATGGGATCTGCTCCAACCATTCTTCAATCTTGTTGGGATGTTCCTCTGACTAGGAAATAGGAACTCTCCAAGTGTGATCCTCCTCCTTCTCCAACCTGCATGATACTTACTACAAGTGTTAGTATTCCAAAACATATTCCGATGTCCTTGTATAGGACCCTGCTACTGCAATGCTTCTATTCTTCCCAGCTGGAAGTTCTGATTTATTCCTCCCTATACTATCTTCTGTTTGCCTTCCTTCTTCTACCTCCTTATAGGGCAATCAATGTCCCCAACCTTGACATAACTCAAGGCCCAAACCTACTACTCTTTAGGACTGTCATACACCTTCTTCAGCTGCAACTGTTCCTATTGTTTCCCATCATCCTTAACCTACACATTCAACTTCAATTTCTCTCCAAAACAGATAGTAACATGTTCCTTCTTGTCTTCACAAGGTAAAGGCACTAATTTGAACTTTCTACCATCTTTGTGCACCAAATAGTTATTAGTGTAACCATCATGAATTGTCCTTCTCAAATGCTGCCATGGTCTACCCAAAATGATATGCCCACATGTCATTAAAATGACATCACACAAAACATGATCCTGATATGGACCAATTGAAAAATCAACATATGCCTTCTTAGTAACCCTTACTTGCTGCTCTTGACTCACCCAAGTGACATTGTAAGGACTAGGATGATCAAATGTTTTCAATCCCAACTTATGCACCATCTCCCAAGAAACTAAATTACCTAAATCTATAATCAACTTGCATATCTTTCCATGGCTTAAACAATTAGTTTTGAAAATAGATACCTGTGGTGTTTGCTGCATTTTACCTTTTTCCACCATGAGCATTTCTCCAACCATTACTGGAGAGGCTGACAACATTTCCAATTCTTCTGGCTTCTCCTCCTCTTGTGCTAAGTGAACTCTTCTATCTTTGCTCTTATCAGCATCATCCTTCTTAGGACATTTGAAAGATGTGTGTCCTACTTCATTGCAATGATAACATCTACCTATAAATACTCCTCTTCCTGATCCAAATCTACCTCCACCTCTATATCCACCTCCCTGATCTGCAGAAAACTCCTTACCTTTCTCATTGTTGTTATGTACTTCATTAGTAGGTTTGCCCCTACCTCTATATCCTCTACCACTTCCTCCTTGTCTTTCTTGCTTCCTCTTCACCCTCTCTTCAGCCCTTATGGCCAACTGAAAACATTCTCCAAGTGATTTTGGTACTATCAAACCAATTTCATCTTGCAAGTTATACCTAAGCCCATTAAGGTATCTTGCCACTTTCTCTTCTTCATCTTCCAATCCTCCTCTAATACTAAGCTTATGAAATTGTTCAGTATAGGACATAACATCCATGTCCTTTTGTTTCAGATTCTGCCTCATCCTCTTTGTTTGAATGGAGTAATCGGATGGAAGGAATTGATCCTTCATCATATCCTTCATCCTACCCCAAGAAGTGATTCTTGTTGCACCTCTAGCCACTCTTTCTATTTGTACACTACTCCACCATGTAAGTGTTGTACCTCTTAGTTTTGTTTTTGCAAATTTGATCTTCTTCTCATCACTCATTTCCTCATACTCAAAGAAATTTTCTAGGGCATCTATCCACCCTAATACCTCTTCACTATCCATCTTCCCTTGATAGGTAGGTAACTCTATGTTTGCCTTTGTTCCACTTCCTTGGACTGCCTTCAGCAATCTCACAAATTTCTTCTCTTCAGCATCCAACTCATCCTCAGGAGGATTCTCATCTGCCTCCTCATCTCCTTCTTGATCATCTTACTCATCTCTTCTAGGATTCTTCTCTAATGCTTCCAATCTTTCTAAGATTGATGCATTCTCTCTTCTCACTTGCCTCAACTCTCTTTCCCTTGCAGCATCCTATTCTCTTCTATCTCTCAACTCTTTTTCTCTAGCCTCTAAGGCTTCTCTCAACTCACTATTCTCCCTAGCCATCTGATTCTTTGGAGGCATCCTTACACTCTCACAAACCCTTACTATTTCACAAGACCCTACTACACCCTCAAGGATCTACTAACTTGGCTCTGATACCACAAATGATGCAGAGCATCTAGGACAGCAGAAGCACAATTCAGACCTTCAATGAAATGGCTCACTAGATTCACTGTTTTCTTTGACAGAGATCAAACTTCACATAAGGCAGGGTATTAACTCCAAACTACACATGTTCATGACACAAGGTGAGAGGAATCTAGGACACCTATTCCAAGATTCCTAACTCCAACTAACATTCCATCCCATCCACTATGCAGGGTCTGTAGGACAGCAGTCTCATTGACTGTCACAACACTACTGCTCCATGAGAAGGACAGTCCCAATATCTTTCCTAAGGTGGTCTCTAGTAAGACAAACTCAGTCTCACACAACAATCCAAATCAATACATACTATACACATTTGATGCCTTCCTTGACAAACATGACAAACATACCTAGTCTCTTCCTTGAGAGACTGTCTCCTTTGAGGACTGACAGAGGCAGCAATTAACAGGCAGAGAGGATTGATTCCTCAGAGGATCCCTCCATATTTCTTGTCATAGGATCATTACTAGATCCAGGGGCATCTTGCCTCATTGGCATTTTACAACATCTCCACTTCCACAGTCATTGGTTACCACCCCTCTACTGTTGTCCTCCTCCAACTTCCAATACATGGATCTTGATGGACCATTTACATGGCAAAATCCACCCTACACCATTCTCCTGCCCCTGCAACCTTCACAAACTTTTACCCTAACTATTCTACATTCCATTCCACTGATCACAAATAGAAAAGATCAGTGGAATGAAAAGAACTCCATTAGGCTACTCAGGAAAGCCCTAACTCAGGGTTTGTGGTAGTTTGTGGAAAACCAACGACTCCTCCCTCCTAACTTGGTGTCAAACCTCCAAACAACTTACAAAGGATAGATAACTCTCCCTGCTAATCAACCATCACAAGCCCCATCCACCACCAGGCCGTACAGGTACAGTTTATTGCAGAAAATAGTGTATTTTTTGAAAGAAATAGTAGAGTTTTGGATAGTCTACAGTAGAACAGCGATTTCTCACCCCAAACTTTATGTCAAGACTCCAAATAAGATTTAAATCAAAGCTATCCCACACCTCTAACCATCCAATGCAAGCATGGGCTATGATAGATCCGTACAGGGTCAGGTACGAGAGAAAACAGTAAGGAAAATACAGAAAATGCAGGGAAAACAGTTTCTTTACTTCATTTAACTTCAAAACTTCCTTCACACTACAAAATGGATTGTTTCGTGGCTTTTTTGAAGCCTCTTCGATGCCTTGTACAAGATGGAGGGTAGATGAATCGATGGAGGGAGAAGAAAACTGTCCCCCAAACCATCAACTGCCCGATCTGCACAAGATTACAGTTTTTGTAACTGTCCTATCTCTTTTTGGACTATAATGACTGTTTTAATGTTGAAATAATGCTCTCCATCATTAGTAACCTTTGACAAGGTTCTTAACATGCCTTTTAACCTTAGACATGCCTCCAAACATGAGGATTGCCTCCTATACACATTAGGAGGGCTACAAACTTGTATGACTGCCTCTTACCACATGATTGTCCTCATTAGGACTTACAACATGAGAATAGATTCTAGCTATTTGGACATAGTCCATTTACATGCATGGATTTCAAGCCTTATTACAACATTTAATGGTCTCAAGGACCTTATTTAAACAAGACAAACTACTTGAAGATCAACCAAATCCTAGATGTCTTGGTGCTCCTGCACCAACTGCCCCTGTTTAATCATCTAAAATGGATGATGTCAAGAACATTTTAAGGACCTTCTCAAATGAGATAATTAACCTAAAGAGATAGCAAAATCCTTATCCAAAACCCCCTAACCAAGGTTACTAAGGAAATAGACCTCCCTTTCAGCCAAATCAGTATCAAGGCCCTCAAAGGCAGGCTAATCCTCAGCCATCAAACTAGTTGGTTACAGTCCCTACACCTCTACAGACTGTTCCTCCTAATCCCAACAGGGAAATTGTTCCAGGGTAAAATAATTTTGTAGATGGCACAAATGCTTGGTGTTTTCCTTGCAATAATGCCCACATGCCTAGAGACTGCCCCAGAGGAAATTTACAACAAAAGATAGCAGAACAGAGAGGCTTAGGACAATTTGCAACTTCTAACACTTCACAATATCAGTCTCCTAGTGTACAAAATGCAGTCCTGGTGGCCCAGATGCAAGGAATGTTCTTACAACAGGAAGAGGAAATAGCCCCTGAGCATGCTTTATTTTCATGGATTGAAGATGAAGAGTCAGTGTTTTTGAATGAAGCATCTACTTCCAAGAAGCCATTGGTACAATTAGATTATTAGACCAGAGCAAAGAGGAGAATGATGGAGCAGCCTGAAGTCACTAATAATGAGACCATGGGAGCTCCTCCATTTCAGAATCATTAGAGCATAGTTTCTAGTCAAGAAATGCCCCAACTTGTGCAGAATCAAGTAGCTTCAGGACAAGTTCTTGAAAAGTCAAGGGACCCTTATTATCCAAAGACCCAAGCATTAGGACCTATGAACATGGTGGATCAACTAAAAAGAACGCCAACGCATGTATCAATCTGGGACATGCTAGCTATTCCTGAGTAGAAGACACTGTTGCAAGGGGCTCTGCAAGGCCAAGAAGTTCCTAAACACACTGGTGCTAAAGGAGGATCTACTGATAAAGAAAAGCCACAGCTCAAAGATACTGTACCTCTGCAGACAACAGCCTGTTGAACAATACATCTGAGGTAGGTAAATCTAAACCAGATCCTTTTTATTTAACTCTGATAGTTGGGAAGAAACTGTTGCATAATGCAATGATAGACTCTGGGGCTAGTACTACAGTAATGCCAAAGCAAATAGTAGATGCTTTGAAGATAAAATATGAGCCACTTGCAAGAGGAGTTATGCAGTTGGATGGGAAATTTGTGCAAACAATAGGGAAAATTAAACAACTCCCATTGCAATTATATACTTGCCTCAATATAATTGTAAATCAAGATGTGGTAGTCATAGATATTCCCCCTGTATTTGGTCTATGCTTATCCAGAGATTTCATAGCTAAAATAGGAGGTTACATGTCACTAGATTGGTCACATCTCATCCTGAGAACCAAATATGGGACTAAGATGAAAATACTATCTGAGCCATTATCAAAAGACCATATCACAAATGAACCAACCCCAAAATTGGAGGTAGCACATGCTATGCTAAATAAAGAGGAGAGAATCTTTGTTGAAGAGTTAGGTGACTGGACTGAACATGACCAACAGGAAGAAGAAAATAATCAGTTGTTGACTATGATGCAAAGTGACCCCTATGGAAATTATGACTCTACTAGTTTAGGCACCTATGTGACATTTGAAGAAGACCAAGAGATCCCTAATGTTTTAAGGGAAGAGCCTAATCAGACTCAAGAATTTGAAAAAGATTCAAAAATCTGGACTCTAAATTTTGATGGGGCTAGAAGTAAGAATGGAGTTGGAGCAGGAGCTTGCCTTACTGCCCCAAATGGTGAGAAAATTTTAAGAGCTATTCGCTTTCAGTTTGCCTGTACCGATAATGATGCTGGGTATGAATCCTTGGTGCATGGACTCATGTTGGCAAAGAAAAAAGGAGTAAAGAATCTGATAGTAAGAGGAGATTTAGAACTAGTGGTGAAGCAAATCAGAGAAAAGGCAGTAGCTAAAAATATAAGGATGAGATCCTATAGGCACAGAATTTGGGACCTAATAGATGGTTTTGAATCTTTCAATTTTGAAGTAGTCCCGAGAGCCCAAAATTCTGAGGCTGATAGAATGGCACAGATTGGTTCACAATTTGATCCAGCAACTGATCTACTAGTCAACAATGAATCAGTCAAGATTATAGTGAGGCCAACTATCCCAGACAATGACCAAAATTGGCAAGTTTTTCAAAATAATTTTCAAGTACTTTCATTTTTGCAACAGTCAGGAGAATTTGTTGATCAGTTGCACCCTAAAATTGAATAAGCCTATGGTGACCAAATTATTCAACTGAAGTCAAATAAGCTCCCTTAAGGACTGATTACCTTAGAAAACTTATTTGACCCAGAAGATGTAAGCCTGGAAAAGAAGAGGTTTCAAGCAAAGAAAGAACACTACTCTGAAATTCAAGTTAGTGAAGGGAGAAAATTAAAGATTGGCAATTCTACAACCCAACAAGAAAAGGAAAGATTGATTGATTTGTGTGAAAGATATGATAGGGTGATTGCCTGGACCTATGAAGATCTCCATGGCTATGATAGAGATATTATTTAGCACACTATAGAGCTAACTAAAGGATCTAAACCAGTCAGACAGAAGCAAAGGCCAGTGAATCCAATGATAGAACCACTAATGGTGGATGAGTTGCAGAAGCTCTTAGAATCAAAAATTATTTTTCCAATCAAGCACTCAACCTGGGTATCAAAATTAGTGCCAGTGAGAAAAAAGAATGGTGACATAAGGCTCTGTGTGGATTTCAGGGATCTGAACAGAGCATCCTTAAGAGACCATTATCCACTGCCCTCTATGGAACAAATTTTACAGATCGTGGCTGGATCAGAGAGATTTTCCCTGTTGGACGGTTTCTCTAGATACAATCAGATTTGGTTGGCTGATGAAGACCAGCATAAGACTGCATTTACTACAAAATGGGGAACATTTGCATATGCTAAGATGCCTTTTGGCATGTCAAATGTTGGAGCCACTTTTCAAAGGGCCATGGATGTAGCATTTGGGGAGCTTATAAACAAGATCATCCTGATTTATCTAGATGACCTCACTATTTTCTCTAAAAATGCTCTGGACCATTTTGATCATTTAGAGGCCATTTTTAAGAAATGCCAGGAGTTTGGAATATCCCTAAATCCCAAGAAGTGCATCTTTGCAGTACCTTAGGGTAAATTGTTAGGGCATATAGTGTCAAAGGAAGGAGTCTCTATTGATATAGAGAGAGTCACTGCTATAATGAATCTATCTCTGCCAGTCAATAAGAAAGTAGTTCAGTCTTTCCTAGGGAAGATCAACTTTGTCAGCCAGTTCATATCTGACTTTGTAGGTCTAATTAGACCCATGACACTGTTGCTAAAGAAGGACCTGGTTTTCAAATGGACTACAGAGGGGAGACAGGCTTTTGAAGAGATCAAAAGAGCAATTTCAATGGCCCCAGTACGTAGAAACCCAGACTTTTCTAAGTCTTTTATAATGTATGTATATGGAGGTGAGTTCAGTGTTGCTACTGTTTTGACTCAGAAAGATGAACAACAAGAAGGGGAGCACCCATAGCCTTTTTCTCTAGGACTCTCAGGGAATATGAGGCCAGATATAATTTTGTGGAGAAACAGGCATATGCCATGGTCAAAGCCCTTAAGAAATTCAGACACATGGTAACAGGGAATAAAATTTTGATATTAGTGGCTCATCCCAGTGTAAGAGAATATATCATGGAGGGTGAGATCACTGAGAAAAGAGCTAACTGGATAACAAAGATCCTTGAATATGATGTGGAGATCAGACCCACTAAGTTAGTTAGAGGCAAAGGATTGTGCATATATATGGCTCAGGACATGGAGAAAATGATGACACAAGAATCAAAAAGTGAAAATGTGTTGAGAATCCAAGAGGTTGATCAAGGTTCTTGGGTTACAAATAGAATACAATTCATGAAACATGGGGTTTTCCCAAATGAGCTCTCCCATGATAAAAGGAGATACTATAGGTAGCAAGGGGCCCATTTTGTATTAATTGACCATATTCTTTTTAGAAGAAATGTTGATGGTATACTCTTGAGATGTATAGAAAAAGATGAAGCTCAAAGAATACTACATGAGTTACACCATAGAGCCTCAGGAGGACACTTTTCAGCAAGGAACATAGCAATCAAAGTGACCCAAGTAGGATACTTCTAGCCCACTCTATTCACAGACTGCCATCAGCTGGTTAAAGAATGCCAGTCCTGTCAGTTCTATACAGGAAAAAGAAGAAATGCAGCAATGCCACTAAGCCCCATAATTATGGATGAACCCTTTGCCCAATGGGGTCTATATTTCATTGGTATGATCAATTTGGTGTCAAGTATGGGACACAAATGGATCCTAACTGCTACAGATTACTTCACCAGATGGAGTGAAGTAGTGCCACTCAAGGAAGCAACAGAAAAGTTAATATTAGACTTTCTAGAAGGCATCACTGCTCATTTTGGCCCTCCTCGTACCATTATATCAGATAATGCTAAGGCATTTTTGGGAACAAAAATATCTAAGTTTGGATTAATGTATGGAATTTATTTGAATACTTCTTTGAATTATTACCCTCAAGGTAATGGTCTGGCAGAGTCTACTAACAAGAACCTAATTAGACTCATTAAAAGGATAGGGACTAATCATCATAGAGAGTGGCACAAACTACTTAATACAGCACTGTCGGCTAATAGGATCACACCAAAACAAGTGACAAAGATGTCTCCATATGAAGTAGTCTATGGTAAGCCAGTTGCAATGCCACTAAGCTTAGAGATTCCTGCTCTACAATTATTGAAACAAATAGAGATTGAAGAGAATGGCCCCATGCAAGTCAGACTTGCTGAGCTCCTAGAAGTACAAGAGAAAAGGGAAAAAGTACATAAGTCATTGATAAAACACCAAAAAAAATCAAAGACTCCTTTGACAAGAAGACTTCAAACCCCCATTTTGAAGTTGGCTCAATAGTGTTGCAATGGGATGAGAGAGCTGCTAAGCCAGGTCGACACAGTAAATTTGAATCACTATGGACTGGTCCTTACAAGATTCGTTCCTGTAAGCAGTAAAATTCTTTTGAGCTTGAGACAATGGAAGGTGAACCTGAGGAGATTCCTATGAATGGGATCTATCTGAAGCATTTTAATTAAGCAGTGTCTCCTATGTACTATAGTTAGTTAGTTTCCCTTTCTTGCTTTCTTGTTTTCCCGCTTTCTTTTCCCGCTTTTCTTTTAAATAAGTGTTCTGTGAACATGTGTCATCAGCACAAGCCCCTTCTCTTTTTGAATATCTCTCATTCATTAAGGTTCTCTGCAATCCCCAAAATCCCTGAAAGTACGCAATTTTGCAGTCACTCTCATAATGTGTCTGACACTTAGTCCCATGCCGATTTAGAAAGATACACTAATAGTTTTTTGGCATTAATGCCATTTATAAGGCATGATGTGTCAATAAAAGCCTCATTAAATTAGAGTTAAATCTTAAATGTGGCTCTCATTTGCTTCCATCTCTTTGTTGTGAATCACTGTCATCTGCAACCCAATCCCTAGCAAGCGCTTCCTAGCTAAGTGTCTTTTCTATTTCACAGTTTCTAACCTTGCTGTGTCAAAGCCTCTCATATTCTCCCTGCAGATACAGATATGGTCGAAGCACAGTCTTCTCAAGAGGGTCTTGAGATTTTTGAATCAATTGACAGGCTTTTGAAAAGTAAATCATATGCCTCAGCGCCTATGCAACTGAAGAGAGCCTACCCAAGGACGAGAGTTCCCGAGGTAGGGTATTCTGCCGACCAACAGAAAGTAAAAGATTTTGTAGATGGCATTTTTGACCCAGCCCTTCAAAAATCTACCAGAACTCTCCGAGAAGGGGTACACCAAAGATGCATTCAAAAGGCAAAAAGTGGACAATCTAAGACTTTTGGAATGAGGATTTGGACCTCACAGTTGGCGCTGTTCATGGTCCCGAGTGTGCAGCTGTGTCCTGACCTAATTGATATATGCATGGAGCTGTTTCATGAGCCCTCAAACACCATACAACAGGGTCCCTTTATGGTGCAAATTACACCCAAAGCTATAAGAGACATGTTGGCCCTGTATCATGATCGAACGGCCACATTTCCCACTATTGCTAAAATGCAAAAGACATGGTCAAGTGTCAATAACCAGCTTAGGTTTCTCAACTTAGAGTTGCAATTACCAGAGGAGAATACACAGATGCCCACATTACCTACAAGAAGGGCACAATTCAGCCAGGCCAGTCAAGAGGCACTGTTAATGATGGATTTTATTTTTGGGATGAAGGAAGACAACACAGTCTACGACTGGCAAATTGCTATCCTCTTCAGGCTAAAGATTGTGGACAAGTCATAGGAATACTGGCTGGACTTTTCAGAACAAATTGCCTACTCCATGGTCAACCAGCTTGTCAATTTCAAATCCAAGGGAGTTTTTAGGTATTCTGCTTATCTATTTCATTTAATGTTATATCAGAACCACATTATTTTTGCACAAAATATGCAATTGAACATATATGATCCAGGTTTTGGGCAAAATAGAACTATTCCTATGTCTGCATAGACACATGTGCTATCTGAGGCATCAAACCCTTATGAGTTCTGGGAACTCTTTGTTGCACCTGCATTTTGCCATTTGAGCCCTGAACCTGTAGAACATAGGTTGACACAGAGCATTAGGGGTTTCATGACCAATAGCCCAATCCCATGTGATTATTTCTTTAGGGCCCAAAATACTATCATCAGGGTCCATGGCTTCAATGAGGAACCTATGCTACTCCCTAAAATTTTGACCCCTAGGGTAGCATTTCTAGAAGTAACTCAGCAAGTGTCTGTGGTTGATAATGAGTATGGCACCAAGAGGAAGAAGAAGAAAATATATGATATCCCATGGATCAGAAAGAACATGGCCCTGGAAGTCAGAAATGCTGAACATCTGTTGCTATGAAAGTTAGCTATCTTGGGATTCTTCATTATTGAAGACAAATGGAAGTATGACCCAAACAGTTTTATAGCCTCTTGGGTTAGAAGCAACAAAGTTGGAGCTAAAATAGTACATGAGGGTCGGCCCTTTTGGGAGGATAGAAGAAACCCTAAAGAAGATACCCCTGACTTGTATGTGGAACTGGCAGACTTGCCCTTTAAGGGGACCAGACCATGGGAGACCTTTTATGTTAAACAGAAGGCCTTTGACCCTAAGATTAGAATGGGTACTAGTTTAAAGAAAGATTTGAAGGCCCAAGAATGGAAACCAGAGAAAATAGAGACCTATTGGAAATATAGGTAGGAAATTTCAGAGTCGACACAACCTTTTGGGAAGGTAGACATAGATGAGAAATGGGAGTCGATCTGGGATGAATGGCATCCATCTCCAGTATCCAGCCCTCATATAAGTAGAATTCATAAGAAGGGAGATGAGTCAGAAGAGGAAGCTGGGTCAACTCATATAGTGCAAGAAACAGGACAAGCCTCTTCTGCTACTCCTATATCTCCTTGGCCTCAATCTCTCAGTATTTTAGATAAACAAAAGGGTGTGGTGTCATCACCACCTAGAGGGACTCCATCAGTCTCAGCTACTGGAGCTTCCAGTTTTGTAACCTTGCCACCTTCAGTAGTGGTAAATGTAGAAGAGACAGAATCAGAGGAAGAAACAGGAGAGAGACCGAGGAAGCATAGAAAATTGCACCTGGAACCCGAGTCTGAGGAAGAAACAGAGCCATCACAACAGCAACTACCAGCCACATCTGTTGTTCCTCAGGTAAGTGTTTCTTCTCCTTTTTCCTCTTAGTCTCTTTCTTCTATCTTAGGGGTGGCAATCCCAATTGGCCAAACATTAGTATCCCCTACCACCTCTACTGTGCCTATATCACTTCTTGCCCCATCTACTAGTCCTCAAGCCATGTCTTCACAGGCGACATCTTTGCCACTTTTTTCCCCCTCTGTTTCAAGAAGAGCATCTCCCCAAATTTCCCCTAGCCAACAATCATTGGCTATACCTTATGGCCTACCTTAGGGTTATCCCTTTGCTGGTGCTTAAATTGCCTCTCCCCCCACTTTCCAAGCTTAGGCTGATATAGGAAAGAAGGCTAGAGAAGCCAGGATGGATAGGAAAAGAAAGAAAGAAAATAAAAGCCTGGCTGTGCCACATATGAGGTCTCTCTTTGACCCTATTCAACAGCAGTTGACTGTCACACATTTATCCCCAAATGTGGTGAAGCCAAATGAGCAAATGCAACCTTAGGACTTTGCAATGAATGTAGTAGCCATGGATATGTCTCTATTTAGACCACAAGATATGGTCGAGCTACTCAATGAAACCACTTCTTCTGTTGCAACTGACTACTTGAAAATGTCCAGGAAGTTGCAGAAGGTTGAAACTGACTTAGCTTAGGAGAAGACAAATAGTAGCAACCTTGCTACAGAGTTGAAATCTAGAAAAGAAGAAATAGAGAATCTAAATAAACAGTTGCAAAATACTGTTTCCTGTCAGATTCATCAGGCAACTCAAGCCCAAAATGCTTCTCTGAAAATGGAGTTAGCACAAGAGAAAGCTGCAGTAAATGTTTTGAGGTAGGAAAAGGCCACATTAGAGAAGAGGTATCAAGAAAAATTGCAACAAGCTACACAGTTTCAGCAAAAGTTGCTGAATGAGCAAAATGCTGCTGCTGCAATACAGGCTCAACTCCTAGTAGAGCAACAAATGACAAAACAGCTAACACTTGAGCTAGCTAATAGGCCACAGAATGCTAGAGTTCTGAATCTGGTTAAAGAGCTATATGTTTCAGTTTGGAAACAAATCTCTAAGGAGATTATCCAGCTAAGGCCCTCATTGACATTCCCGTTAAATGCACAACAATTGTGTGAGAAAGTAGAAACTTCAGTTTAGGCCACTCTGTCTACTGTTTCTTTGAGAGTTTCTGACTCTCAACTGTTGCTAAAGAAGCTTTATGACACAACAGATGAAATATTGTCAGCTGCAGGGATCAATAACAGAATGATAGCTGCAAAGAGGGTTAATGAAGTTCTAAGTTGCAACTCAGCTGCCACAAATTGCCAGGAGCTCTTAGATGCAGTAAAGGAGGGAGTCAAATACAGAAGAGACACATAGAGGATTTGGTGTAGCTGGGTCTTCCATCACCAATTCCAAATAATAACACTGTACTGATGATTGATGATATAAAGGCTCTGCTGTTAACAAGGCAAAATGATCAATCAGTTTTTCAAGGTTTAAGTGATTCCTCATTAGTACAAGAAGCAGAAGCTATCTTGATCCCAATGGCCCAATTGGAGTTTCAATTAAAGGCCGTAGTTCAAATTTTGCAGACTTTCTCCCACAAGGATATTATAAACCTTGATTTTGCATTCCAATATTTGCAGAATAAACAGGGACTTTTTGATACAGAATGCTCTATTTACCAGATAGCTTTGCAGAATCTGTGACCTTGCATTGTATTTTAAATGCTACATTTTTGCCAAGTTTTGGGTTCTTTTTGAGCAGGCTCAAAAGTCCTATTGGTCGCCAAGAACTGTAGAGTATAAAACTCTACATTTTGTTCCAGCTACACGAATCTGCGGGTTAGAGTTCAATGTCTATGATGTTTCTAAGAGTGGCTATGAGGGTTTCATTTTGCTAGTGACGTGGGATCCTCCAAGTGTCGAGCCCCCGTTCAAGCCGCACCTTTGTTTCTAAGTTATAACTTTAATGCGGAGTGTGCCACATAGCAGAAACTGTTTCTATTGTGTTTTAATTTACAAGTTGCAGACAGCGCCATGTGTCATATGCGGAGGCACTCCCTAAATGTTTTAGCAGGAGCGCGGAAGGTGCCATGTGTCTTTTGTGGTAGTCACGGAGCTCGACATGTGTCAGCTTCCGCGTTATGGTTTCTTTTGTTTTGATGCTAATTAAGGATGAAGATGGGTCCTAGTGTAGAGTCTCAAGTGTTGCAGAATGTACCACGTGGTGGATGTGGTGCCCAAGTAAAAGCTTTCTAAATTTTCCTCTGACAATAATAAATGTTTCTCAAATGATGTGGACCTTGACATGTGTCAGCCTCCGCTTGAGTTTTAAGGAGTATCTTATAATGTTTCAGTAATGCAGAATGTGCCACGTGGTGAATGTGGCACTAATGATAAAAGCCTTTGCCCCTTTTCTCTGGAAATACTAAATGTTTCTTCAGTGAGGTAGAGCCCGACATGTGTCGATCTCCACATGACTCTCAAAAGGTTTCTAATGTTTCAAGAAGAGCGCGGAAGCCGCCACATACCAGTTAGTTGTTGTTGCGGAAGCTACCACCTGTCCCTGTTTAGAAGCTAGCAAGCAAAGAGTTATGGGCCCGTTTCTAATATGTATTAAAAGTTTCAAAGCTACGGATTGCGACAGATGTCACTTGCGGAGGCTACCCAAGCATAACAGACATAGTTAAGTAAAGAGCTACAGATAAGGACATGTGTTGTTTCTAGTTCCTGCGGAAGCTACCAAGTGTTAGTTCATGTTTCTTCCCGAGAGATGAAAGAGTTTCAAGTGATGCATATGGACGCTACCATTTATTGTGGAGTTTTAAGTTTCAAATATGCAGAAGCCACCAAGTGTCATTTCCTTATAAGAAGAGGAGCGCCACATATATTTTGTCACAGCCAATTAGACTTACAAAAAATGTAACTATTTGCAAATCTGAAAGATCTTAAGTGTCAGAGACTTCCAGTTACCTCCAATTCGGTTAGGCCATTGGGATTCAATTGCTACAGACAATCAAGAGTCAATCTTGGGCTATAAATATGTGATTTTTGTAATGTATCGATAGAGAGGATTCTTTTTCGTAGAGATTTGAAGTTGGAATTCTAGTTTCCAAAGATAATTTTCTGTCAGAGACATATAGAGATGATTCTTTTTGTAGAGATTTGAAGTTAGAATTCTGATTTTGCTAGAGTTTTCTATCAGAGATTTGAGACTTTTGCTGTGACCAATGAATATTTTTTGCCTTTATTTTGTTATTTTTGATTCAGAAAGTGGATGTAACTGTGCATGTATCTGTGCCTTTTATGTTGCTGGAAAATTAATGAGAAAGACAAAGTTCTATGCCTTGGTTGATATTTTCTGTGTCATTACAAATTCTTTGGTTGTGAGCCTTTGATTTTATTCATTTTATCTGTTATATTAATCATGCAGCATCTGCTCTTTAATGTAACTGAATCTTGAGGATAGTTCACTGTGCTTAGTTGAGAAACACTTTATTCAGGCGCATCGCCATAGATAGATTTGCTTTTATTGTATCTATAATTCTGTTAGTTACCCTTTTCCTGAAACCTGTTTAAGATAGAGAAGAGCCAGCTTCTTTAAAATCTGGAGGTTGTTTCAGGTAGCAAGTCCCACATTCTTGAAACTTCCCATGTTGGTGTTGGAACCTGCGCAATTTTACACATCAACATTAGTCAAGAGGTTTTCACAGTGATTGATGATCTTATATCATTCTAAATCGTCATATGCTAGTTAGATAGACATGTATTTATGGCAACAAGTGGCCTTCATGAAATTTATAAGAGGCTACCAAACCAATTATAGGATTGTCCTAATGAAACAAGAGAGGACTGTAAAATGCATAAGTCATCATCCAAACACCTATATGATTGTCATAACAATCCCTAATACCCACTCAATAGAACTACTAAGAGAATGGCCAATCAAACCAAGACAAGAATCTACATAGCAAAAGGAATCTCAAAAATGAAATAATTCCCTAGCACTAGAAACATTCTAAGTAATCATTATAAGGGATTAATGCACCAACATTGTCAACCAATAAAGTATTGTTGTTGATGATGTTACTCATTAACAAACATGAAATAAAAGTTACACAACAACCCTTATTTATCTTGAAAGATACGATGAATTCAAAGAATTCATGATCCCAAGTCTCCGTTGATTAGTTCATAATCTACTAACGTTACTCAGTGGTTGATGTGTGTTGTTGTTAATCATTCAGGGCCTTACGTTCTCCAGTAATTTTTTACCTCTACACTATGAACTTACTCAAATAATGTGCCTACAATTTGATATTTGCATGATTTCTACCATTATTTGTAAGTCTTTGCATGATATTTTCAACACTACATGCATTTAGCTCAAAAATACTAATGATATTCAATTATCTATGGGATGTCAGCATATTTCTCTGTTCTGCCTATTATCTTATCATGATTTGCAGTTATGGAAGCGATTTAAATGAAATTAAGCAAAAGAAATGACAAAGATAGGGTTTACAGAGTGAGATTCCCAAAATTACTTGACTGAGATCACTGATCCACATACATGTTTTGATATAGCAATGAAGAGAAGAAAACTAGAATCATACTTCACCAGGACATTCCATAAATCCGCATAATCCAGTGCAAATCTTCAAAGGAAAAGTTGACAACAATATGCAATAAAATGAAAGCACTTCTATTGAACACAGCATTCACCAGTACATATCTAGAAATCAACTTGAAGATTACGTAAAGTTTACAATCAGGATGTAATCTGAAGTTTCATCTCCATTCAGTATGCTTTAAAACAAGTATATTTACAATGATCTGAAGAAAGAACCTTGACATTTCAACAATTCAGTCTTCATTAGTCTCAGTAATCCGATCTCCTATATGAAATTGTCTTAGTCAGATATATATTGATTGACCACCTCTTCTGCAAAGTAAAGGGGCTCAATATATATCTTTGATTATCCCCAATACGGTTCCAAAACCCTAGTCAATCAACGGTCCACCCTTCAAGTGCAGCATCAACCGGTGGAAAACAAATCCTGCCAAAAATCTCTAAGTAGCATACCCATACTAAGCATAACGATGCCCCTCAGAAACCCTAACGGTCACCAAAATAACTGCTGCTCCTTTTAATAATGTTTCCTTCCACCTGCATTTTTCTCCGCATTGAAATCCTTTACTCTTGCTTCATTTGCGATCTTTTGTGATCTGATCTGCCTCCTGTGATGTCATCACCATTAAAGCTCTATCTTTATATCTACTTGTACGCCGCCAGTCAATTCTACCTATAAACCCTTTTGTAGGCCTTGCTTGTATCCCTCATTCTATATATTTCTCTATCATCGACGTAACCTACTTAACCTAGGCAATCCATTGATTTCATACTGATCTCATCTTTCTGGCCGATGCAATTCCTATCGGCCTACATTTCTTTGTTCATCAGCATGACTTCCCTCCATCGGGTCAAGCTTTTATCTTTTCGCCGATGCCCGATGAATGCTTCACTTTACTTTGTCTTCATATCCGTGATGGCTTTACGAACACCCCCGCATACCTACCAACAAACATAAGTCAATAAAATGGAATTAAAAATTCACATTTCAGGCTTGAACTTAACTGTTGCAATAAATATACAAGCATGCAAATATAAAAAGAATTTTTCATATTTAATTTTCCTTTGACATCTGGCTTGTATATTTTGCACTTGTATATTGCTCTTGTATATCGGATATACAAGCAATCCCATGCAACCTCGCTTTACCTTTATCACCTCCGATGCATATAATTTCTTTGTATATCGGCTTATACATTGTAGACATACAAGCACCAAAACATACAAAGAGTTTTCTGTGTTTAACTTTCTATTCGGGTCCGAGTTGCACCCTTAACTTGTACTTTTCCTTTTGCATCTATTGCTTGTATGTATCGCTTGTATCTCTTCTTTGTATATCGGCTTGATACATACAAGCACCTTTGTATGTCACTTTCGAACTCCAACCCCTTCATTAACTATAGTTTACTTACCTGTTAGATCCGCAATGTATAAAGTGCAATGTATCTTCCAATATTCATTCGGGCGTGATGCATGCTTTATACCAAATTTTTAATTCCCTTTTAATTTTGGCTTGTATGTATCAAGCAATGTATGTTTCGAAACATACATACAAAGCGCGGAATGTACAAGCATTTAACTCCTTTTCATAACGATTTTAGATCTGCAGCTTGTATATAACCAATGCATCTTTACCTTATACGTTTCGCAATGCATGTATAAATCATTGTATATCCACTTTGTATGTAAGATACATACAAAGAACAAACATACAACAACTTAACCGTAGTTATCAAACTTTGTGAGTCTGTGACTTGTATGTGGGATTTGCATCTTGCAATGTATGTTTTGCTTGTATGTTCAAACATACAAACACCAAATATACAACCGGCGGACCTAAACCCTTTATACCTTTTAACTGTAAACTCCGTCGAGTCTGCGACTTGCATGTACAAATAAAATATTAGCAAATGCATACAAGTACAAAAGTATACAAACAACTTTGTATATGCAACCCCATATACAAAAGACCTTGCATGCAAGCGAACCGATATACAAAGGACTTTGTATATGCAACATACAAACCCGATTATACATTTTACCAAAACACTTATAACTTACAAAATACAGGGAATTTTAAGATGGTTCAAAAAGCAACCCCTAATCATTTTTGACAAGGAATTCACCTGTACTGTACCCTGGCACTTAATGCAATTTTTTCTCTATTTTCAACAAGGTTTGTAACATTTCGCTCCCTTTTCCCTTTACCACCAAGCAGAAACAACACACACAAGTAAAAGTGAAAGCCACAGTAGGGGTCCTCATTTTGCTAAGGAGTAAAATGGGGCGTGTTGTGAACATCACAACAACTAGCAACCAAACAAAACAATTAAACTCAAACCATTAAAGAAAACTAAATGAAATAAATTCATAACTTCCAACTATCTTTTTTGCAAATCATTATCCAACTTGAGACTTAATGTATTCAATAAGGTGCATGAATCTTCCTTTCAGTTTAAGTGGGTGCATGTGATTAATAATCCTCATCTTGAAAATTAGTTGAACAAACCAGTGACTGATATTAGCCTACATAGTTGATGTCATTTCGTCATAGCCAACTAGATAGAGCCTTGCTGCCAGCAGGCATCCATAGCCCCGACAAGGTTATCGTTACAATTCTCCTAAGTAGAGCCCGATGCTAGCAAGCGTCTATAGCCCCGTAGAGTTACTTAAATGGCTTAATTTGGATTTTCAGTAAAATCCATTTTATTTATTTATTTATTGTATTTGATAGAAATTTCACAAGATATTGCATTTATAACTTCATGATGCAAGGAGCGGTCACTTGCTGAAATTAAGCTGAGAATTGTAATGGTAGCAAGGGTGACCTCTAATTTTTCACCTAATATCTACATTGGTAAGTTCAACAAACCCAAGGATTTTAGGTGTGTCATTGTGAGAAACCTTCCTTCAATACTCAACCCACAGTTATTGAATACAAAATTTCACAAAGTTAAACAACTTTCTAAATTCATGACAGTCACAACAAGTTATGCATAAATTTCAAATAATTAACCTGAATGTTCTGAATTTTCTATTGTTTTCAGTGGTTGTTAGTCTACTCTTGCATACACTAAATCAAAATAAACATCCCTGCTGAGGAAACACAACAAAGTAAACAAAACAAATAGACTGTACAAACAACTATACAAAAATGTACACTATGTGGTGCAGGAGCACCCCTCCAACAAGAAGACTAGAGTCTTAATATTTTATGTCTTATGCATTTTTTATATTTAATGTAATAAGGTTTGTTTGACCAGACTTGTTATTGGTGTTTGTAATTTGATTTTTGTCTGTAAGTCCCTAGGACATGTATCGATCTGTCATGATAAGGTTGTTAGAAGTTTGTTAGTTGGTTATCTCTCCCAGCCGCTTGGAATTATCTCCCAGCCGCTGGGAATCAAGTCTGTACTACTGTTGGAAAGTAGTTAAATAGCTCATCTCAGATTGATTGGGGAGATAGATTAAGATAGATTGAGATTTCTGTAGAAAAAATAGAGAAGTTCTAAAGTTGTGAAATCAGATACCTGTATCAAATTCTGGAAGCAATAAAAGAAAGATCCTGTTTGTGTTTGATTTCCTTGTGTAGTCAATTTTCTGGTTTGCAGCCGAGATGGGTTCTTAACCCATTCCACCAGTTAGATTACTTTGTAATCAGTGGAATGGCTGTATATATTAGATTAGGTTTTCTGTTTTATTTTTGTTTATTTTTGTGTTCACAGGATCGAGTTAGCAGCATGCTGAGATGAACCCTAGCATCCTCATGTGCTAGGTTGTTAAAGTTAGAAAAAAAATCTATATGGTTGTAGAAGGAATAGTTTGGCAAGGTCGCGTGGGTTTTAGTTGTGCAGATCAGCGTTGCAGACAGTTGAAAACCCCGTGTTTGAACCAATTCCAATGGTTCAACAAGTTTTAGTTCCTCAGCAACAGTAGATAGTCCATTGGGTTCAACAGTTGGTTGAAATCAGGTGGAAAGTCTTTGATTGAACCTTTAAAGAAAGGTTCAATGGTTTGCCTGCATATCGGGTTCATTTGGTTCGATGAATACTGGTGAGAAGGTAAGTAAAGCTTCGAAGGAATTTTGAATTGGTTAAGTGTTGGATTGAACCTTTGAACCGGTTCAACGGTTCAAAGGGTTCAATGGTTCAATTGTTTGGCAACGGAGACAGTGTGAAGGTTTGAGCGATATTGAACCATTCGTCAAATTGCTTCAATGGTTCAATGGTTCAGTGAGCAGCGATAGGTCCAATGGTTCAACAGTACGATTGAGAGTTGCCAACAATAATTTTAAGCTAAGCGGTTGAACCGATAGTATCGGTTCAATGGTACAGTTGACTCAGAGATTCAACCAAAGCAAAATACTCATATCGGTGCATCAACAGGAGATATAAACAGGATTAAAGCTCGCCGATGAAGCAGGTTTTGCCGATGGTACAACATACGAAGGAAATGTATGTTGCGGGTGACTGTTAATCAGTCTTCACAACTCCGCTGCCTACTCTGCATCATAGTGGTATTAGAGCTAAGGATTGTAGTGATTGGGAAAAGGTGAAGGCAAAATGTTTGATACAGAGGGAACATCAGAGTTTCCAGCAAGGATGACCAATGTTGAATTGGCTTTCCTAGTAAAGAAGTAGATTGCAGAAAGTAAAGCAGTCAGAGCTCAAAATGAGGCTTTGAAGGATGAGTTAGAGAAGTTGAGGGACAAGGTAGGAAAGGGAAAAGAAGATTCTGGTGAGGATGATAGGGATGAAGAGGAGATCCCTAGGTGGTAAGATGTTCCTGCAGACCAAAGACCCTTAATCAATGCCCTCAGGTCCTTAGAGAGAAGGACCATGGATATAAAATTAGATCTACCAGTATTTTCAGGAAAGATGAATCTTGATTCAGTGTTGGAGTGGATAGACTCCTTGAACAATTTCTTTGAAACAGAGGAAATAGCAGATCACCAAAGGGTGAAGATAGCCCAATCCAAAATGAAAGAGGCTGCACTCACTTGGTGGAATTTCATCCAAGATGATAGGGTGAAAGAAGGAAAGAACAGAGTTGCTACTTGGAAGAAGATGATGGCTTTAGTGAAAGAAGCCTATGTTCCAATGGATTATAGCATCCAATTACATAAGAGGAGACAAAATCTAAAACAGAAGGAGCTATATGTCAGCTCATACATAGAAGAGTTCATGAAACTTTGTGTCAAGACAAAGGTAAAGAAGAGTGAGGAAGAGAAGACAGCAAGATACCTTAATGGATTAAGGTTTAACATTTAGGAAGATTTGAATCTACATAACCCAGATATAGTTCAGAAGTGCTACCAATTGGCACTCAAAGTGGAAGAGAAATTAAAAAGAAGACAAGAGCAGGATAGTAGAGGAAGAGGAAGACAGCAAAGAGGGAGAAGAAGCCCTTTTAGAGGCAGAGGAAATGGATTTGGACAACAAAGTGATTACAATCAAGAGAGAAACAAAGGAGACAACAGTCAAAATTAGAAAAGAAATTTTAGGGGTAGAAGACCACCATTCAGAGGGAGATCCCAGGGCAGAGGACCTCTTAGATGTTACAATTGTAACCAAGAAGGCCACATAGCTAGCAGATGTCCAGAAAAAGCAACAACTTCAATGGGAGACAGGAGGACAAATCTGATTCAAGAATCTGATTATCAAAGTATAACAAATTCAAACACTTATCAGAGTGTGAATGCTCCAGATGATTATGGGTATCCTGAAAAAGGAGAATCTTTGATGATTAGAAGGACAATGACCGCCATGAAGGTGCCTAACAGAGAACCCCCACAGAGAAAGTCTCTTTTCAAAACTACTTGCAAAGGAGGAGGTAAGGTATGTAAAGTTCTGATTGATTTTGGATCTACTAAGAATTTTGTGTCTGTTGAAATGGTCACTCATGGCTCACTCAAGGTCAACAAACAATTGTGGAAGAATAGGCTTGGGTAGAGTTTCAAATTGGACCATACAAGGATAAATTGTTGTTTGACATAGCTTAGATGGATGCTTGCTATCTCCTATTTGGAAGACCATGGAAATATGATTTGAGAGCACAACATGATGGAGTTAGAAATACTTATTCAATCACCAAGGATGGTAAGGTGATAGAATTACTACCACTGATGGATAAGGAGGTAGAATCAAAAGGAAAAGAAGTCAAGGTAATGCTGGTAGAAGGCCAACAATTTATGACAAAAATAGCAGAAGGAGTAGTTGCATATGCTCTAATTCTATGCCTAAAAGTGAATAAGGAACAGCATCAAGAAGTCAAGGGAGAGAAGAGGCAAAGAGTTATAGACCCAACTGTCCAAGAGCTATTGAACAAGTACAAAGGCATCAACTCTGATGGAATGCCAACATCTCTACCACCTATACGAGATATCAGCCATTGTATAGATCTGATCCCAGGATCTACACTGCCAAACAAAGCAGCATACAAGCTCACCCCAGAATAGAATGCAGAGGTAGTAAGACAGATTGAGGAATTGTTGGACACAGGCTTAATTGGCAAGAGTTTAAGTCCATGTGCAGTACCAGCTATACTAGCACCAAGGAAATAAGGCACTCGGAGGCTTTGCACTGATTCAAGGGCTATTAACAAGATCACAATCAGGTATAGGTTCCCAATACCTAGGATAGAGGATTTGCTTGATTGTTTAGGAGGTGCCAAATATTTTACAAAATTAGATTTGAAAAGTGGCTATCATCAGATCAGGATTAGGCCAGGAGATGAATAAAAAACTGCATTTAAAACAAATGAAGGGTTGTATGAGTGGAAGGTCATGCCTTTTGGTTTAACCAATGCTCCTAGTACATTTATGAGATTGATGAATGAGGTCTTGAGCAAATTTATAGGCAAATTTGTCATAGTATATCTTGATGACATTCTGATTTTCAGCAATACAAGGGAAGAACACCTAAAATATGTAGACCTAGTTCTCAAAAGGTTACATGAAGAGAAGCTAATGATAAACTTGGAGAAGTGTTTGTTTATGTAGGAGGAGATTATCCACTTGGGTTTTGTCATTTCACAGGGAAAGCTGAAAATGGATCAAGAAAAGGTAAGTGCCATATTGTCTTGGACAACTCCCAGAACCATGAATGATGTCAGAAGTTTCCATGGGTTAGCAACCTTTTATAGGAAGTTTATAAGAGGGTTTAGTCATGTCTGTGCACCCATGCTTGACACCATAAAAGGAGGACAGAAGTGCAAGTTTACTTGGACAGAAGAAGCAAATGATTCATTTGAAACACTGAAGAAGAAAGTGGCACAGCAGCCAGTCCATGCACTTCCTAATTTTAACAAGATTTTTTAGGTTGAATGTGATGCAAGTCACATGGAAATTGGAGTAGTACTCAGTCAAGAAGGGATGCCTATTGCATTTTTTAGTGAGAAATTAAATGATGCTAAGAAAAGATATTCATCCTATGATTTGGAGATGTATGCTCTAGTCCAGTCACTCAAAAAGTGGAGGTATTACTTGATGCCAAAGGAATTCATAGTGTTTACAGATAATCAGGCCCTTAGTTTCATAAACAACCAAGAAAAGTTGAACCATAGACACATGAAGTGGGTGGAAACTTTGCAAGCTTTCACCTTCACACTCAAGCACAAGAAAGGGGTCAAGAACAAGGTAGCAGATGCTTTGAGCAGGAGGGTTCTAACCATAAATCAGATTCAATTGGAAAGTGTTGGAATTGATTTCTTAAAGACTATGTATGATGATGATGAAGACTTTGGAGAAATCTACAAAGTATGCACTTCTATTGGAGATAAATATCATGTGGAGTACTCTAAATTTCTGATACAAGATGGATTACTTTTCAAAGGTGGACAATTGTGTATTCCACAGTGTTCTATGAGGCTGAACATCATTAAGGAAAAACATTGTGGAGCTATGGCAGGACATTTTGGTTTGGATAAGACTCTTGATCTAGGAAAGCGGCATTACTTTTGGTTGAAGCTATAGTCAGATGTCAGAAAAATTATGGAGACATGTGTGATATGTTAGAAGGCAAAAGGGAGATCCACTAATGCAGGTTTATATCAGCCATTGCCCATTCCTTCTAGACCATGGGAAAGCATAAGCATGGACTTTGTGTTAGGGTTACCTAGAACAAGGAAGGGATATGACAGTGTTTTTGTGGTAGTTGACAGATTCAGTAAAATGGCACATTTCTTGCCATGCAAAACTACTTATGATGCTTCATATGTTGCAGATCTGTTTTTCAAGGAAATAGTGAGAATACATGGATTGCCATTAAGCATAGTGTCAGATAGAGATTTGAAATTTATTGGACATTTTTGGAGGACTCTTTGGAAGAAGCTTGGAACCAATTTGTCTTTCTCATCAGCTTATCACCCCCAAACAGATGGACAGACAGAAGTGGTCAATCAGTCATTGGGAAATCTACTCAGATGTTTGACAAGATAGCATGGAGAGAAGTGGGATAACATCCTACCACAGGCAGAATTTTCTTATAATGACACCATCAATAGAAGTACAGGAAAATCACCTTTTTAGGTAGTGTATGGTATCCATCCTAGAGGTATTTTGGAGCTAAGAAATATACCTGCAGGAGAATCTATTAGTGCACATGGAGAAGCTTTTGCAACAGCAATCAAAGAGGTGCATGATCAAGTCAAGACTCAACTCTAGCAAACTACATTGAAGTATAAAGAATATGCTGACAAGAAGAAGAGAGATGTACAGTTTGATGTTGGAGATTTGGTGTGGGTTAATTTGAAGAAGGAAAGACTCCCAAAAGGAAAATATACTAAGCTCATGCAGAGGAAGATTGGACCATGTCAGATTTTGAAGAAATATGGCCAGAATGCTTATGAAATCTAATTTCCTTCTGATCTTGGATTGTCACCTATTTTCAATGTATGTGATTTAACTCCATACAAGCCTAATATAGATGAACAAGAATCCGTACAGGGATCAGCAGATGATGATATTCCTAAGCATGCTCCACCAAAATTAGAGAAGATTTTAGACTCAAGAATGGCAAAGAAGACTAGGAACAAAGAGTATATGGAATACTTGGTGGCTTGGCATGGGAAACCTGATTTAGAGGTAGTTTGGATGACTGAAGAGAAGATCATCAAATAGGGTGTAGATCTTCACACTCTCATCTCAAGTGGACTTGAGATTTCTTCCCTCGGGGAGTATGGTGCAGGAGCACCCCTCCAACAAGAAGACTAGAGTCTTAATATTTTATGTCTTATGCATTTTCTATATTTAATGTAATAGGGTATGTTTGACCAGACTTGTTATTGGTGTTTGTAATTTGATTTCTATTTGTAAGTCCCTAGGACATGTATCGATCTGTCATGATAAGGTTGTTAGAAGTTTGTTAGTTGGTTATCTCTCCCAGCCATTTGGAATTGTCTCCCAGCCACTGGGAATCAAGTCTATACTACTGTTGGAAAGTAGTTAAATAGCTCAACTCAGATCGATTGGGGAGATAGATTAAGATAGATTGAGATTTCTGTAGAAAAAATAGAGAAGTTCTAAAGTTGTGAAATCAGATACCTGTATCAAATTCTGGAAGCAATAAAAGAAAGATGTTGTTTGTGTTTGATTTCCTTATGTAGTTGATTTTCTGGTTTGCAGCCGAGATGGGTTCTTAACCCATTCCACCAGTTAGATTACTTCGTAATTGATGGAATGGCTGTATATATTAGATTAGGTTTTCTATTTTGTTTTTGTTCATTTTTGTGTTTGCAGGATCAAGTTTGCAGCATGCTGAGATGAACCCTAGCATCCTCATGTGCTAGGTTGTTAAAGTTAGAAAAAAAATCTATATGGTTGTAGAAGGAATAGTTTGGCAAGGTCACGTGGGTTTTAGCTATGCAAATTGGCATTACAGACAGTTGAAAACCCTGTGTTTGAACCAATTCCAATGGTTCAACAAGTTTTGGTTCCTCGGCAATAGTAGATAGTCCATTGGGTTCAACAGTTGGTTAAAATTAGGCAGAAAGTCTTTGTTTGAACCTTTAAAGAAAGGTTCAATGGTTCGCCTACATATCAGGTTCATTTGGTTTGATGAATACTGGTGAGAAGGTAAGTAAAGCTTTGAAGGAATTTTGAATTGGTTAAGTGTTGGATTGAACCTTTGAACCGGTTCAATGGTTCAAAGGGTTCAATAGTTCAATCATTCGGTGATGGAGATAGTGTGAAGGTTTGAGTGATATTGAACCATTCATCGAACCGGTTCAACGATTCAACGGTTCAGTGAGCAGCGATAGGTCCAATGGTTCAACAGTGCGATTGAGAGTTGCCAACAATAATTTTAAGCTAAGCGGTTGAACCGATAGTATCAGTTCAATGATACAGTTGACTCAGAGATTCAACCAAAGAAAAATACTCATATCAGTGCATCAATAGGAGATATAAACAGGATTAAAGCTTGCCGATGAAGTAGGTTTTGCCGATGGAACAACATACGAAGGAAATGTATGTTGCGGGTGACTGTTAATTAGTCTTCACAACTCCGCTGCCCGCTCTGCATCACTATGATACACATGGCTGCCATGGCGCCACTTCAGGATTGAAAATAGTGTTTGAGAAACTGTCCATTAACTAGTAATGGAACATCCTCACTGGTTAAGGTCATAATCCTATAGGTGATGGCTCCTAAAATTTTAGAAATTTGAAAGGGACCTATCCAGAGTTTATCAAACTTACCATGATCTCCTTTCCTTTCATGTGCTTTGTCCCACATCAGGACTAAATCTGAAATCCTGAATACCTTAATTCAAGCTCTTTTGTCAAACCAGCATTTGACAACAGCCTGATGTTTAGAAAATTGTTCAATTGCTTCACTTCTTTGTTCTTCTAGGTTCATCAATTGAAGCAACCTGACCTCTTGTTTATTATCTATGCCCAGTATTCTTGTGCAAACTACAATGTAGGAATCCTTAGGTTAACAGGGAGGATAGGATCCACCCCATACACTAGATGAAAAGGAGAATTTCCTAATGCAGCCTTATTCCTAGTTCTATCTACCCACAAGGCATACTTCAATAAGGTATTCCATTCCCTTGGGTTCTTTTCTATCAATTTCTTTATGATGTTCAATAGGTTCTTGTTTGTGGATTCTGCTAACCCATTCCCTTGGGGATAGTAGTTTGAGGAGAATTTCAAGATGATCCCATAGTTGAAAGCCCAACTTGATAGTTTAATTAAAGCAAAGGCAGATCCATTATCACATACCAAAGTGTAGGGAACTCCATACCTGGTTACTATATTGCTTTCCAAAAACTTGATGACATCCTCAACATTACATGTCTTACTGCTAACAGCTTCAGTCCACCTGGTATAGTAATCAGTAATAGTTAAAACATACCTGTGGCCTGAAGATGATGGAGGATTGATAGGTCCTATGAAGTCCATTCCCCATTGAGCAAATGGGTGCATCTCCATCACTGGCTGCAAAGGTTGAGCAACATATCTTTCTCTGTTTACAGCAACCTGACACATATGACAGCATTTGATGTGTTCAACAATATCTTTAAAAATAGTGGGTTAGTAATACCCTACCCTGAGGATAGCATGAGTGGTAGCTAAAGATGATCCATGTGCGGTCCCAAACTTATCATGTAACTCTGCTAACACCTTGTCTTCTTCTTGTCTTTCTAGGCATCTAAGGTATATCCCTTCGTAGTTTTTCTTGAAAAGGACTCCTCCTTTTATCATGTATTTATGACCTTATCTTTAAGGCTTTCCTTTGTGAGGCCTGCAATCTTAAGGGACATCTTCCAGTAATCAGAATGTGTCTGATGTCTGAGTACCATTCTCCATCATCCTTCACATTTATAACATACTGCTGGCTCATGATATTAGGATCAATTTCTGATATCATCTGGCTCAATGCCTGTCCTCTTACTAACCTCATGGGTGTTATGTCCATATCATACTCTTGGAGGACAGTGATCCATTTAGCTCTTTTCTCACCTAGTTCACTTTGTATTAAAAGTATCTTCACCGTGGCATCAGGTACTACAGCAATCACCTTACTTCTCAAAATGTAATGCCTGAATTTCTTGACTGCTCAAACCAGAGCAAGCACCTATCTTTCAACATTCATGTATCTGAGTTCTGCATCTCTGAAAGGGCAGCTCATGAAGGCTATAGGCTTTTCTTCTTTGGCCTCATTTCTCTATGTTAATACTGCTGCAGATGTATGCTCTGAAGCAAATGAGTAAATGTAAAAATCCTTGGTATAATCTGGACTGATCAAAACTGGAGCATTAGATATGGCTTTCTTAATATCTTCAAAAGCTGCTCTAGCTTCAAGTGTCCAATCAATTTTAGCATCCTTCTTGAGCATGGCATTCAAGGGTCTGACAATCTCTGCAAAGCCAATAATAAATTTCCTAACAAAATTAATCTTACCAAAGTAAGATTTGAGCTCCTTCTTTCTTCTAGGAAGTTGTATCTTCATGATTGATTCCACCCTGTTAGGATCGATGATGATCCCATTTTCTGTTATCAGGTGGCCTAATAGCTTCCCTGTGGTTATCCTAAATATGCACTTCTTAGGGTTCAGGGATATCCCGTATTGCTCACACTTCTTCAGCACCTTTCTCAAGTCCTCTACATGGTTTCCTCTATCTTTAGAGAAAACTGTTAAGTCATCCATGTATATGACTATGCATTTACCAATCAAGCCTCTGAAGGCTATGTCCATTGCTCGTTGAAATGTTGCCCCAGCATTAATTAAACCAAATGGCATGTGCCTGTAGGCGAAGATCCCCCACTTTGTGGTGAATGCGATTTTCAATCTGTCAATTTTGTCCACCATCACCTGGTTATAACTAGAGAAACCATCCAAGAATGACATCATCTTGGCACCATTCACAATTTGTAGGACTTCATCCAGAGAAGGCAAAGGATAATTATCCTTTTCAGAAGCTCTATTGAAGTTTCTGAAGTCAACACACAACCTGATGTCACCATTTTTTTTCCTTACTGGGACCAAGTTTGCCACCCATGTGGAATGTCTCACAAGAAACATGATCCTAGAATTAAGTAGCCTTTTAACCTCTTTAAAAATGATGGGCTCCAGTTAAGCATTGAGAGGTCTTTGTTTCTGCCTAAAAGGCTTGGCATCTGGCTTCAAAGGTATAGTATGAGTGATGATCGATGTGTCATAAGTTTTTAACTCATCATAAGTCTAGGCAATGACATGGATATAATCTTTGAGAGCTTGGGTTATTCCTTCCAACTCCTCTGTATAGACCTTCCCAATCAGAACGTTTCTTTTTTTATCATCCTGTCCAATGTTGACCTGTGAGTACTGTCCTCCATCGGCCTTTGGGAGATCCTTCTATTTTAGCATGTTGTCTAGATCAAATGCTCTTTCTAGCTCTATCATTCCCTTAGGAATCCTATTACTAGGAAACTCTAGGATTTCTTCTTCTTCCCAGATGTGATCTTATACAGTTCTTTCATCTATTATCTGTGCCTCAAAAATATCTCTGTTGGAAATAAAGTCCAATATATGCTGATCATCATCAAATACTTGAAGATTAGTTACATTATCTGGCACAGAAGGCAATGATACTAATTCAAATGAGAATCTTTTTAGACAAGTTTTGGACAGAGGTTCCAGAGTACTTGCAGCCTGGGCTAAGGCATCTGCCCTGTGATTTTGCTCTCTGGGTACATGTGTGATGTTGAATGAATCAAAATCTTCTATCAAGTCCCATACCCTATGTCTATAATTGGACAGCCTTTTGTAATTGCAAGAGTATATACCTCTTACCCGTCTCACAACTAATTCTGAGTCTCCATAGACATGCAAAATTTTCACTTTTTTTCTTAACGCACACAATATCCCATGAATTAGAGCTTCATACTTTGTCACATTGTTTGTACATGGGAACTGCAATCTATATGCTGCTAAGTAGGATTTTCTAGATGGATCAATAAGATCTACTCCTACTCTAGCTCCTTGTTTTGACTTGGATCCATCAAACCTGAGGATCCATGGCCTATCTTCAACTAAAGGCTTGTCTGGGCCTTCCTTCTTCTTTTTAGCTCTGGCAACTGCACTGTTTGATATCCATTTCAACTTTGGTATGTCAACTCTCTCAAACTTCATCTTATCTGCCTTATGTGAAGCTGATATTTCTTCTTTTCTCTTACCATCAGAAGGAAAATATTTTGGACTAGGCAACATCTGCCTTTTCAGAATATGCAGACACAATGAACAAGCAGTTTCTGAATGAGGTGCTTCATGTAACCTGCACCATCCCTCAATTAGGGCATCATGAGGAGATCTTTGCTATTGTGTCATCTTTTGAATCTCTTTTGATAAAAACTCTTCGAACTTGGACAGATTACTGCCCCTATCTTCATCAGATAACTCATAATCTAATTCTACTAAACAATCACTACCTGGGGTGATTTTCTTCTTGCTTTTAGCATTACTCTTGTTGCATACTAGTATCTCTTCTGTCATCTGAATAGAACTTTCATCTTGACATGTGCATTCTCCCATTCCTGCAAAAGACAAACAAAAATTAGTTTTGCTATCCCTATCTGTAGAACTCACTACGGATGATGATGAAGATGCTTCACTGTATGCTTGTTCCAGCTCCAACATGTCTAAACGGGCACCACAAGTCCTTTCAGAATGTGCATCATCATGCAACATGTACCATCCATCAATTAGAATATCATTAATAGGCATTTTTAACAACTGACATCGTTGCACCTCTTTAAACAAATGCATCTCAAAATTCTTGAAATGATCTACCTCTATTTCATTTTCAGGGTTACACTTAGATTCTAAAGTTATTTTATCATCTTGAGGGTCATCATTATGATTATGAACATCAAACATCAGGATCTCCTCTATGCTAATGGTCTGGGATCTGATGGAGTAAACTCTGGGTTCCACATCCACATAAATGATTTCATTGGTTTTGTTATATTCAGTGATCATGTGTTTCATGCGAGGTTCAACATCTATCCTTATTTGATTTGGTATCCCTCTCCAGGGCAACCACATATGATTGAAATTAGTTGACATGTATCCATTAAGGGTTTTTGACCAATCTCTGCTGAGCAACATCCCATATGTATTAGGTATATCAACTACCTGAATATCAATATAGTGCTGATTTCTGGGATCTGATGCTAACTGCATGTGAATGTGAGTTAGTTCTCTTACCACACTCACCTCTGTTTTGTCCAATTGTGTTACTTTCTTTAATGATTTAGCAGGATGTAACCCTAAAGCATTACATATGGATAGGGGCATTACATTGGTAGATGCTCCTGAGTCTACTAAATAGTTGTGCAAATTTTTACCAAACATCCTTATGGTAAGGAGGAAAGGAGGTGACTCATTCTTGTCTTTGTATAGGGTCATGTGGGAAGTCTTTGCAGCATGAATAGTGGCTGGCACTTTATGTTTAACATTAACATCTCTAGCAGCATGATCTTTATTTCCAAACTGACATGAGGTATGACTATCCTCTTTTTGAGTAGGATCATCTAATGATTTCATGAATGCTTTCTTGATAGCAGGGGTTTTAAGCAGCTCTAACAATGACAGACTAATTTTAATCTTTTTCATTTCATCTGCTAGATATGTAACCAATTTGTCAGATTTAGGAGGCAGATTACCTATTTTTGGTGCTGTATTCTGTGGTACGAAGTACTAAGCATTGACTTTGGGAAATCCAGGGTTATTACTTGCTTTGGGATCAGGTGGAGTATTGAAATTGTTTGGAGGCAAGGATGTGGTCAAAGGATCAGCAGATCTGTTTGAGTTATTCCTCAAGTTGTAATTATGCCTACCCTGAGGTTGCTGTTGATAAGCATGTACCTCCTCATGCTCAGTTGATGGCTCATTCTCATCCTCAAATGGAAAAACATAGTTGGATTTAAAAGCCATGGTTGATTCCTCACATGTTGAGGTGTAATCCTGATGAGATGAAATTGTCTGCTGAAAAGGATGATGCATGAAGCTCTCTAGCACTAAGGCAGAATCATATTCACAGGGGACAATTTCATTTCCCTCTACATGAGGATGGTTGCCTGAAGTATTGGACACTTCAGTTTGGATTATACTAGCAGCAATCCTGAACTGAGGACAATCTAGCTCTGTATGAGCATTGGTGTTATGTATCTTGCACCAGTTTGTAAGTGTTGCCTTTGTAAGGTTTACTCTAGTGGTCTGTTTAGGTTCACTAGGAGGCTGGTTATCTAGAGGTGATGGCAGAGAACCATTATTTGGCCTAGTGTTCCACACTCTAGGCTGTCTAGGAGGATTATTGTTGCCATTGTTATTATAGTTATTGTTGTACCCCCTACCAAGATAATTAGGTCTATCATTGGCATAACCTCTATTCTGATTTGGTTGAGAATAGAAGTTCTAACTCCTCAAATGAGTGATCTCAGTGGTGAGTTTCCTTAACTGTGTTGATATCTCCTTTATTTCTTCTTTCTCTTCCTGAACCTTGGCCACTAGATTCTCTGTCTGAGGCTTGAAAAAGGAAGATCCATTGTTATTGTTGGATTGTTCCACAACCTGAGGTACTTGTGTTTGTCCTAGATATTGTAATATCTGGCCATTTCCATTTGGTGGTGGCATGATACTAAGTGGTGCTATCTGCAAAGGGGCTGGCATCACAGCTAGAGGTATCATGGCTCCATTGGTCTGTTGGTGAACAGGATATGTAGGATAACCAGGAAGTGTAGGGAAGGCAATATTTGGTGTGGGAGTAGGAGCCAATTGCTGACTGACTTTGATAGCTTCTTCAAAAGCTCCTACCAAAGTTGTTACACCAGGATGTGCTCTCCTGATAAACATGGAAGTCAAGGGATCTAAAGTTGAATAATAAATGCTCCTAGCAGCTTCATCTACTACAACATAAGGTGCTACTACCTTTGAGAGCATTTTCTGGAATCTTGCATTGAAGTTAGCAATAGGTTCTCCTTCAAATCTCTTGATTGTGGCAAACAAATGATAATTCATTGAAGGATCTATAGGTGTTTTGAACCTATCCTTAAATGCTTTTTCTAAGGCATCCCATGAATCGACTGAACCTTGACCAAGACTGATATATGAGTTATATGCCTCTTCCCCTAAGGAAAATGGAAATAACCTGCATACAACATCTTGATGCTCAATTCTAGCCCTATAACAAGCTTCTTTAAAAGTTTTGATGTGATCGTCAGCATCCTAATATAGATGATACTTAGGACAAATTTTATCAGGATTCTTAGGCAGAGCATGATATACATTAAAAGTCAGAGGTGACTCTGCAGCAAAGAATGACATTAGAACTGGTTGAGGTTGGACCTGAAGTATGATAGGTTGAGGTTGGACTTGAGGTGTTATGGGTGGTCCTGTAGGTGTTTGTAACTTGAGAGGAGTTATAGGAGCATGTTATGGTGAAGTTCCTGACGCACTAGAACCAGGAAAGTGATGAATGTCTACAGTTCTAGGTCTAAATCCCTTGATAGGTAATTCTTCAAAGAGTCCACTAGATCTGGACCTAGTATTTGGCCTGAAAGCCAGGATTTCTTAAATTTAAGGAAAATTGGTTGGTTTACTGTAAAGATCAGTTGAAACTCCCTAGACAAGGCTATATTTATGCTTAATTTTGAAAAATTCACAAATGATTAGCATGCACAAACTTAAAATAGCAAATCTTTGCATATAACTTGAAATACAGAGATGCTTGAGTGTTACCATTCTGTCTGCATCATCAAATCGAACAAAACTTACTGATGAAGAAGGGGGCTCTCCTTCTAGCACCAATTTGTTTTTGTTGATGATGTTACTCATTAACAAACACGAAATAAAAGTTACACAACAACCCTTATTTATCTTGAAAGATACGATGAATTCAAAGAATTCATGATCCCAAGTCTCCGTTGATTAGTTCATAATCTACTGACGTTACTCAATGGTTGATGTGTGTTGCTGTTAATCATACAGGGGCCTTACGTTCTCCAATAATTTTTTACCTCTACACTATGAACTTACTCAAATAATGTGCCTATAGGTTGATATTTGCATGATTTCTACCATTATTTGCAAGTCTTTGCATGATATTTTCAACACTACATGCATTTAGCTCAAATATGCTAATGATATTCAATTATCTATGGGATGTCAGCATATTTCTCTGTTCTACTTATTATTTTATCCTAATTTGTAGTTATGGAAGTGATTTCAATGAAATTAAGAAAAAGAAATGACAAAGATAGGGTTTAAAGAGTGAGATTCCCAAAATTACTTGACTGAGATCACTGATCCACATACATGCTCCAATACAGCAATGAAGAGAAGAAAACTAGAATCATACTTCACCAAGACATTCCACAAATCCACATGACCCAGTGCAAATCTTCAAAGGAAAAGTTGACAACAATATGCAATAAAATGAAAGCGCTTCTATTGAACACAGCATTCACCAGTACATATCTAGAAATCAACTTGAAGATTACGTAAAGTTTACAATTAGGATGTAATCTGAAGCTTCATCTCCATTCAGTATGCTTTAAAACAAGTATATTTACAATGATCTGAAGAAAGAACCTTGACATTTCAACAATTCAGTCTTCATATATCTCAGTAATCCGATCTCCTATATGAAATTGTCTTAGTAAGATATATATTGATTGACCTCCTCTTCTGCAAAGTAAAGGGGCTCAATATATATCTCTGATTATCCCCAATACGGTTCCAAAACTCTAGTCAATCAACTGTTCACCCTTCAAGTGCAGCATCAACCAGTGGAAAACAAATCTTGCCAAAAATCTCTGAGAGGCATACTCATACTAAGCGTAAGGATGCCCCACAGAAACCCTAACGGTCACCAAAATAACTGCTGCTCCTTTTAATAATATTTCCTTCCACCTGCATTTTTCTCCGCATTGAAAGCCTTTACTCCTGCTTTGTTTACGATCTTTTGTGATCCGATCCGCCTCCTGTGATGTCATCGCCATCAAAGCTCCATATTTATATCTACGTGCACACTGCCAGTCAATTCTTCCTATAAACCCTTTTGTAGGCATTGCTTGTATCCCTCGTTCTGTATACTTCTCTATCATCGACGTAACCTACTTAACGTAGGTGATCCAATGATTTCATACCGATCTCATCTTTTTGGCCGATGCAATTCCTATCGGCTTGTATTTCTTTGTTCATCGATGTGACTTCCCTCCATCGGGTCGAGATTTTATCTTTTCGCCGATGCCCGATGACTGCTTCACTTTACTTTGTCTTCGTAACTGTGACAACTTTACTAACACCCCCATGTACCTGCCAACAGACATAAGTCAATAAAATGGAATTAAAAATTCACATTTCAGGCTTGAACTTAACTATTGCAATAAGCATACAAGCATGCAAATATACAAAGAATTTTCCATATTTAATTTTCCTTTGACATCCAACTTCTATATTTCGCACTTGCATATTGCTCTTGTATATCAGATATACAAGCAATCCCATGCAACCTCTCTTTACCTTTATCGCCTCCGATGCATATAATTTCTTTGTATATCGGCTTATACATCGTAGACATACAAGCGCCAAAACATACAAAGAGTTTTTTGTGTTTAACTTTCTATTCAGGTACGAGTTGCACCCTTAACTTGTACTTTTCCTTTTGCATCTATCGCTTGTATGTATTGCTTGTATCTCTTCTTTATATATCAGCTTGATACATACAAGCACCTTTGTATGTCACTTTCAGACTCCAACCCCTTCATTAACCATAGTTTACTTACCTGTCAGATCAACAATGTATAAAGTGCAATGTATCTTCCAATATTCATTTGGGCGTGATGCATGCTTTATACCAAATTTTTAATTCCCTTTGAATTCCGGCTTGTATGTATCAAGCAATGTATGTTTCAAAACATACATACAAAGCACGGAATGTACAAGCATTTAACTCCTTTTCATAATGATTTTAGATCCGCGGCTTGTATATAACCAATGCATCTTTACCTTGTATGTTTCACAATGCATGTATAAATCATTGTATATCCGCTTTGTATGTAAGATACATACAAAGCACAAACATACGACTTAACCATAGTTAACAAACTTTGCGGGTCCATGACTTGTATGTGGGCTTTGCATCTTGCAATGTATGTTTCGCTTGTATGTTCAAACATACAAACACCAAATATACAACCGGCGGACCTAAACCCTTTATACCTTTTAACTGTAAACTCCGTCAGGTCCGCGACTTGCATGTACAAATAAAATATTAGCAAATGCATACGAGTATAAAAGCATACAAACAACCTGATATGTATATGCAACCCAATATACAAAAGACCTTGCATGCTAGCGAACCGATATACAAAGGATTTTGTATATGCAACATACAAACCCGATTGTACATTTTACCAAAACACTCATAACTTGCAAAATATAGGGAATTTTAAGATGGTTCAAAAAGCAACCTGGTGTAGGAGCACCCCTTCAACAACCCAAATATACATCTGAGGGAGAAGACTAAGGTTTTAATATGTTTTATGCATTTCATGTTGTCATGTAGTATTTGTGTTGTCATTTCATGTTTGTAAAAAAGACCCCACCATGTGAATTGAGGTCACAAATTCGGCATCTTGATAAGCCAATTTGGAAATCTTAGACATTTGGGGTATGTGGATGATTAAATCAAATGTGTCATGTTGTTAGGTGTTGTGCTGTCTTGTGCCAAACATGTGTCATGTGATTAATTAAGGTTTTGGCTTATAATCTTGGTTAAGCAAAATCCGAACAGGGGAGTTGGTAATCAAACAGGTAGAGGTGGTTGAGGAATGGTTCACCTTCCACCTTCTGTAACTATCAAATGTATGAATCTTTATAATCAGCCTGTGTTCTTTGAGATGGGGAGTGAGACGAAGTTGGAGTGAAGAAATAGAAATTCTGTCAGTTGTGTTTTACAAATTCTGGGTTCTATGTAAATTCCCTGTGTATCGAATTGTTCTATGTATATTATCTGTATAGAATTGTTTTGTATTTAATTTAGTTTTTTGTTGTCGAGATGCAAGTTTGAAACCATTCCACTGGTGGATTTCTTTGAAATCAGTGGAATGGACTTTGTACAATAGTTTTTTGTTTTGTTTTCTTTTTGTTCATGGTCATGACAGAATAGAAACTGCAAGATTTGTTACAGAGGGGGTTATTGGCGTGAGATTTGAATATACATTTTATGTATATACATCAATTGCATGTCAGGAACAGTTTGTGAGTATATCACATTTGTATGCGAGTATCATCCTGTGTGTATCCTATGAAGAAATGTATGTATAAGAGTCCATTCAGGTTAAGTTCATGTTGTTCCCTAAATATACAAGCAGTGTGTATATCGCTAATGTACTTAAGTACATTTCATGTGTATATCACAATTGTATGCGAATATACATTCAATGTGTATGCTGCATCTGTGTATCAGGTTGCAAAAGCATGTTCTAATGTATGTTGGAAGTTCACCCTTCTGCGGATACAAGGAGTGACCGACAACAATGGTGAGAATAGCTAGCAATAGGAGGTAAATTAATGCACATGCAAAATTGAAGGTGTTGCTAACATTATATGTTTGCGGTGGTTGAACCAATTCAAAGGTTCAACAGGGTCAATTGGTTCATTAGAGTAAGTGGTGCCGATAGTTGAACCGAGGGTTGAACCAGTTCAACGATTCAACGAGTTCAGTAGGTTCATCGAGATACAAAGGTTCATTTGGTTCACTGGAAGAAATCTTGAATTTACCGAAGAGTATGTGTTGCCAATGGTTAAACCGACAGTTGAACTGGTTCAACAGTTCATTTGGTTCGCCAGTTCAACAAGGAGCAAATGGTTCAAGCGATAGTTGACGACAACATTAAGTCTGAGTGATGGGAATATGTTGAACTGATAGTGTATATTGAATCGAATAATTGAAGGTTCAAAGGTTCAATGCGTTCTTTGGGTTCAAGTGGTTCAAAGGTTCAACCACAACAATAGTTCTATATTTTAGATCTATTTTCACCGCTTTGTTGCGTTGCTCTACATCAAGTGGTATCAAAGTGAAGGAGTATCCTTTGGGTAGAAGAAGAAGACAAGATGTCAGACAAAGAGGGGTCACAAGAGTATCCAGCAAAGATGACCAATGCTGAGTTGGCAGCCCTAGTGAAGAAGCAAATGGTAGAGAGCAGAGCAGCTCGACCTCAGAATCAAGCCTTGAAAGAAGAGTTAGAGAAGTTGAGGGACAAAGAAGAGAAGGGAGAAGAAGATTCTGGTGAGTGAGAAGATGGGGATGAAGAGGAGATCCCTAGGCAAGAAGAGATAGAGGTTCCTATAGACTAGAGACCCTTACTTAATGCCCTCAAATACATGGAGAGAAGGACCATGGGTATGAAAATAGACCTGCCAGTATTTGCAAGAAAAATGGAACCTGATTTAGTGAGGGAGTGGATAGACTCCTTGAATAACTTCTTTGAGACTGAGGAAATACCAGACCACCAAAGGGTGAGAATGGCCCAATCCAAAATGAAAGGGGCTACACTAAATTGGTGGAATTTCATCCAAGATGATAGGGTGAAAGAAGGAAAGAATAGAGTTGCTACTTGGAAGAAGATGATGGCTTTAGTGAAGGAGGTCTATGTTCCATTAGATTACAACATTCAATTACATAAGAGGAAACAAAACTTGAAGCAAAAGGAGTTAGATGTTAGCTCATACACAGAAGAGTTCATGAAACTATGTGTCAAGACAAAGATAAAGGAGGGTGAGGAAGAGAAGGTGGCAAGGTACCTCAATGGATTGAGGTTTGCCATCCAAGAAGACATAAATCTACATAACCCAGAGACAGTCCAAAAGTGCTACCAATTGGCACTCAAAGTGGAAGAAAAATTAAAGAGAAGACAAGAGCAGAATAGTAGAGGAAGAGGGAGACAACAAAGGGGAGGAAGAAGTCCTTTCAGAGGCAGAGGAAATGGATTTGGATACCAAGGTGAATCAAACCAAGAGAGCAACAAAGGAGACAACAGTCAAACTCAAGGGGGAAGTTACAATCAAAGAGGAAACTTTAGGGGCAGAAAACCACCGTTTAGAGGGAGATCTCAGGGTAGGGGACCTATCAAATGTTACAATTGCAATCAAGAAGGCCACATAGCCAACAGATGTCCAGGAAAGGCAACAAGTTCAATAGGAGAAAGGAGGATAAATCTGATCCAAGAATCTGATTATCAAAGTGTGACAAGCTCAAACACTTTTCAAAGTGTGAATGCTCCTGACAGTTATGGATATCTTGAGAAAGGGGAATCTTTAATGACTAGGAGAGTAATGACCACCATGAAGGTGCCTGACAAAGAGCCCCCACAAAGGAAGTCTCTCTTCAGAACTACTTGCAAGGCAGGAGGAAAGGTATGTAAAGTTCTGATTGACTTTGGATCCACTAAAAATTTTGTGTCATTTGAAATGGTAGAAAAGCTTAAGCTTAGAAGACTGCCACATCCTTGCCCATACAAGGTCTCATGGCTCACCCAAGGTCAGCAAACAATTGGGGAAGAATAGGCTTGGGTGGAGTTTCAAATTGGACCATACAATGATAGATTATTGTTTGACATTGCCAAGATGGATGCTTGCCATCTCCTATTTGGAAGACCATGGCAGTATGACTTGAAAGCACACCATGATGGAGTTAGAAACACATATTCAATCACCAAGGATGGTAAGGTGATAGAGTTGCTACCATTAATGGAGAATGAGGTGGAATCAAAAGGGAAAGAAGTCAAGGCGATGATGGTAGAAGGCAAACAATTCATGAAAGAGATAGTAGAAGAAGGAGCAGTTGCATATGCTCTAATTCCATGCCTAAAGGTGAACAAGGAGCAGCAGCAGGAAGTTAAGGGAGAGAAGAGGCAAAGGTTCATAGATCTGACTGTCCAAGAGCTATTGGACAAATACAAAGGCATCATCTCTGATGGAATGCCAAGGTCCCTACCACCTATGAGGGACATGAGCCATTGCATAGATCTGATCCCAGGATCTACACTTCCAAACAAAGCAGCATACAAGCTTACGCTAGAGTAGAATGCAGAGGTAGCAAGGCAGATTGAGGAGTTGTTGGAGATAGGCCTAATTGGCAAGAGTTTAAGCCCATGTGTAGTACCAACTGTACTAGCATCAAAGAAGGAAGGCACTTGGAGACTTTGTACTGATTCAAGGGCTATCAACAATATAACAATCAGGTATAGGTTCCCAATTCCTAGGATAGAAGATTTGCTTGATTGCTTGGGGGGTGCTAAATATTTCACAAAAATAGATTTAAAGAGTGGCTATCATCAGATTAGGATTAGGCCAAGAGATGAATGGAAAACTGTATTTAAGACCAATGAGGGGTTGTATGAGTGGAAGGTCATGCCTTTTGGTTTGTCCAACGCCCCTAGTACCTTTATGAGGTTGATGAATGAGGTCTTGAGGGAATTCATAGGTAAATTTGTCATAGTATATCTAGATGATATCCTGATTTTCAGTAATACAAGGGAAGAGCACCTCAAACATATAGACCTGGTCCTCAAAAAGTTACATGAAGAGCAACTAATGATCAACTTAGAGAAGTGTTTGTTCATGCGGGAAGAGATCATCTACCTGGGATTTGTCATCTCACATAACAAACTGAAAATGGATCAAGAGAAGGTAAGTGCCGTATTGTCTTGGCCAACTCCTAAAACCTTGAGTGATGTTAGAAGTTTCCATGGGTTAGCAACCTTTTATAGGAAGTTTACAAAGGGGTTTAGTCATGTTTGTGCACCCATGCTTGACACCATAAAAGGAGGACAGAAGTGCAGATTCACTTGGACAAAGGAGGTAGATGATTCCTTTGAAACATTGAAGAAGAAGGTGGCAGCACAGCCAGTCCTTGCACTTCCTGACTTCAACAAGATTTTCTAGGTAGAATGTGATGCAAGCCACATGGCAATTGGAGTAGTACTTAGTCAAGAAGGTAGGCCTATTGTATTTTTCAGTGAGAAACTAAATGATGCAAAGAAGAGATACTCATCATATGATTTGGAGATGTATGCTCTAGTACAGTCACTCAAAAAGTGGAGGCATTACTTGATGCCCAAAGAATTCATAGTGTTCATAGATAATCAGGCCCTTAGTTTCATAAATAGCCAAGAGAAGCTGAACCATAGGCATATGAAGTGGGTGGAGACTTTGCAAGCTTTCACCTTCACACTCAAGCACAAGAAAGGGGTCAAGAACAAGGTAGCAGATGCTTTGAGTAGGAGGGCTCTAACCATCAAGCAGATCCAATTGGAGAGTGTTGGCATTGACTCTTTGAAGGCCATGTATGATGTTGATGAAGACTTTGGAGAAATCTATAAGGTATGTATTTCCTTTGGAGACAAATATCATGTTGAGTTCTCTGAATTTCTGATCCAAGATGGATTACTTTTCAAGGGTGGACAGTTGTGTATTCCATTGTGTTCTATGAGACTGAATATCATTAGGGAGAAACATTGTGGGGCCATGGAAGGACATTTTGGTCTAGATAAGACTCTTGATCTTGTGAAGAGACATTACTATTGGCCCAAGTTGCAGTCAGATGTGAGGAGATTTGTGGAGGCATGTGTGATATGTCAGAAAGCAAAAGGGAGATCCACTAATGCAGGTTTGTATCAACCACTATCCATTCCTTCTAAGCCATGGGAGAGCATAAGCTTGGACTTTGTATTGGGTTTTCCTAGAACAAGGAAGGGATATGATAGTGTTTTTGTTGTAGTAGATAGATTTAGTAAAATGGCACACTTCTTGCCATGCAAAACCACTTGTGATGCTTCATATGTTGTAGATCTGTTTTTCAAAGAGATAGTGAGGACACATGGTTTGCCATTGAGCATAGTGTCAGATAGAGATGTGAAATTTATTGGCCACTTTTGGAGGACTCTTTGGAAGAAGCTTGGAACCAATTTATCCTTCTCATCAGCCTACCATCCTCAAACAGATGGGTAGATTGAAGTGGTTAACCATTCATTGGGAAATCTACTAAGGTGTTTGACAAGGCAGCATGGAGAGAAGTGGGATAACATCCTACCACAAGCAGAATTTTCCTATAATGACACAATTAATAGGAGTAGAGGGAAGTCACCTTTTTAGGTGGTATACGATGTTCATCCAAGGGGTATTTTGGAGCTGAGAGATCTACCTATAGGAGAGTCTATTAGTGCAGATGGAGAAGCCTTTGTATCATCCATCAAGGAGGTGCATGATCAAGTCAAGAACCAACTCCAACAAACTACATTGAAGTACAAAACATATGCTAATAAGAAAAAGAGGGATGTACAATTTGATGTTGGAGATTTGGTGTGGGTTCATCTAAAGAAGGAGAGGCTCCTAAAAGGTAAGCATACCAAGCTAATGCAGAGGAAGATTAGACCATGTCAAATTTTGAAGAAGTGTGGGCAGAATGCTTATGAGATCCAACTTCCTCCTGACCTTGGATTGTCACCCATTTTCAATGTATGTGATTTAACTCCATACAAGTAGAATGTAGATGTAGAAAAGGAACCATTGTAGGGTGCAGCAGATGATGATATTCCTAAGCATGATCCACCAAAATTGAAGAAGATATTAGACTCAAGAGTAACAAAGAAGACAAGGAACAAAGAGTACATGGAGTACTTGGTGGCTTGGCATAGGAAACTTGATTCAGAGGTAGTTTGGATGACTGAAGATTAGATCACAAACCATGGTACAGACCTTCAAACTCTGATCTCAAGTGGGCTTGAGATCTCTTCTCTCGGGGAGTATGGTGCAGGAGAACCCCTTCAACAAGCCAAATATACATCTAAGGGAGAAGACTAAGGTTTTAATATGTTTTATGCATTTCATGTTGTCATGTAGTATTTGTGTTATCATTTCATGTTTGTAAAAAAGACCCCACCATGTGAACCGAGGTCACAAATTTGGCATCCTGATAAGCCAATTTGGACATCTTAGACATTTTGGGTATGTGGATGATTAAATCAAATGTGTCGTGTTGTTAGGTGTTGTGTTGTCTTGTGCCAAACATGTGTCATGTGATTAGTTAGGATTTTGGCTTATAATCTTGGTTAAGCAAAATCTGAACATGGGAGTTGGTAATCAAATAGATAGAGGTGGTTGAGGAACGGTTCGCCTTCCACCTTCTGTAACTATCAAATGTATGAATCTTTATAATCGGCATATGTTCTTTAAAGATGGGGAGTGAGACGAAGTTGGAGTGAAGAAATAGAAATTCTATCAGTTGTGTTTTACAAATTCTGGGTTCTGTGTAAATTCCCTGTGTATCAAATTGTTCTGTGTATATTATCTGTATAGAATTGTTTTGCATTTAATTTAGTTTTCTATTGTCAAGATGCAAGATTGAAACCATTCCACTGGTGGATTTCTTTGAAATCAGTGGAATGGACTTTGTACAATAGTTTTCTGTTTTGTTTTCTTTTTGTTCATGGTCATGGCAGAATAGAAACTGTGAGATTTGTTACAGAGGAGATTATTGGTGTGAGATTTGAATATACATTTTATGTATATATGTCAATTGCATGTTAAGAACAGTTTGTGAGTATATCACATTTGTATGTGAGTATCATCCTATGTATATCCTGCAAAGAAATGTATGTATAAGAGTTCATTCGGGTTAAGTTCATGTTGTTCGCTAAATATAAAAGCAATGTGTATTTCACTAATGTACCTGAGTACATTTCATGTGTATATCAAAAATGTATGTGAATATACATTTCGTGTGTATCCTGCATCTATGTATCAGGTTGCAAAAGCATGTTCTAATGTATGTTGGAAGTTCACCCTTCTGCGGATACAAGGAGTGACCAACAACAACAGTGAGAATAATCAGCAATAGGAGGTAAATTAATGCACATGCAAAATTGAAGGTGTTGCCGACATTATATGTTTGCAGTGGTTGAAGCAATTCAAAGGTTCAACAGGTTCAATTGGTTCATCGGAGTAATTGGTGCCGATAGTTGAACCGATGGTTGAACTGATTCAACAGTTCAATGAGTTCAGCAGGTTCATCGAGATACAAAGGTTCATTTGGTTCACTGGAAGAAATCTTGAAGTTGCTAAAGAGTATGTGTTGCCAATGGTTGAACTGATGGTTGAACTGGTTCAACGGTTCAATATAATATGGTTCAACATTCGTTCACCGCTTCAACAAGGAGTAAATGGTTCAAGCGATAGTTGTCGACAGCATTAAGTTTGAGCAATGGGAATATATTGAACCGATAGTGTATATTGAACCAAATAATTAAAGGTTCAAAGGTTCAACGAGTTCTTTGGGTTCAAGTGGTTCAAAGGTTCAACCACAGCAATAGTTTTGTATTTTAGATTTGTTTTCACCGCTTCGCTGTGTTGCTCTGCATCACAACCCCTATTCATTTTTGACAAGGAATTCACCTGTACTCTTCCCTGGCACTTAATACAATTTTTTCTCTAACATTTTTCTCCCTTTTCCCTTTACCACCAAGCAGAACAACACACACAAGCAAAAGCAAAAGCCACAGCAGGGGTCCTCATTTTGCTAAGGAGTAAAATGAGGCGTGTTGTGAACATCACAATAGGTATAAAAGAGAAGATCTCAAGAGAATGTATAAATACAAGAAGAGATCACTTGGAGAAGGCTACTAAAGCTAAACACATGAAACTGGAAGTTCTGGAAAGAGCGGAAAATGGATTGTCAAAAATAGGAAAAATGAAGGGGCCTTGATAAGGTATATACTATCTATTCAAAAATTTGAAAAAATTATCTACACATTAGATATTCGCATGTACATATGAGAATCCATCAAACCATAATTGAAAGTGGATTTTTGTAAGATGTATTAGTTGCAAGTGCTACTTCTGATCACTACAACCCTCACAAGAAATTATGCACAAAATCTCTCTTGAATAATTTCAAATTGTGATAAAATTTTTTGTAGCTTATATTGTGTGGATAAGATTTGAATTTCCTTCTAGTTTATTCTAAAGAGTTAGTTTCTCTACAAGAATTTAATGCTTCATTTGAATCATGTTTTGAATGTTTTTTTAAGGAAGATTTTGTTTGGACACTATCAAAGTGAGCCTAACATCCTTATCATTTTATCATATTTTGCAATTCACTTTACCATGTGTAGCAAATTGGACTAGGTATGTTACCTTATGAAGAAGATTAGTCCAAATTTTGTATTGAATTGCTCACATAGTGGGTTGAGCCTTACATCGTTGTATTTTGTAGGTTGTTTCAACTTTTGAAGAAAATTGTAATAGGTGCACTTATCTTTTGAAGAAATCACTCTAGCTATTGCATTGGATTGCACACATCTCATTTTATTGCCAAATTAATTGTTGTATTATAGAGTATGTATGCTTGTGTACACTAGACTATTAGAGTGAATGACCTTACCTTTTGATTATGCATGCATCTACATGAACCCCATCTTTAGTTCTAACATTGTTGCTACTATAACTACGAAGTCTACTTTAACACATACATGAAGGGAAATGCAAGGTTTATCCTAGGTAAGTTACCTTGTTATAAAGTGCCCTAAATTTTGGCTCAAGTTTTGCTAGAGAATGTCCTAAGTTTTATGAAGTTTGACCAAATTTTGTACAAGCAAAACAATTTTTTCATCTTTCTTCTACTAGTAGTAGTGTATTTGGAGTTGGAAGAGCAATTGGAATCTATTAAAGTATGAAATATTGGAAAATATAATAGACTTCAAAATTAGAGAATCCTTTTGCACATACATTGCAACCCTTGTAGCTATGCTAAATGACATGCAAATAATTGTCCCATTGCACACTCCTCTTATGAGAAATGCAAAGATCATGGACTATTATGTGATTAACTACAATAGTCTAGCAATTAGTTTGAAAAGGAAACAAAATGAAAATGTACAACTAACAACCCAAAAACTTCCAAAATGATTTCCAAATGTCACTAAAGAAGAGTGAATTGCAATATGAATGATTAGGAGTAGCAACTAGAAGTTCTACTCAAAACGTGTTTGAAGAACAAATCTAAAACTTGTGGATCATCAACTGTCACATTATAAACTCGCATAAAAAATTAGTTTGTTGCTTCACCATTGGATGGGCAGTTTTTTTTCCTTTTTAACTAATGCAAATTGATTTATGATTATTATTCAATCCAATCACACAATTAAATTTTAACATTTTCTAACAAAAATAAATAAATGAAAAATAAAAACTTTCAAGAAAATAATTAATTTTTCATAATTAGTCACCCATTAAAATTGAATTGAAAGATAAACTAATCCATTATTATTATCATAATTAAATTCTCCTCTCATATCCCAAATTTAGACATAATCTATTAGATAATTATAACACCAAACTTATCTATTAGATAATTGTAACACCAAACCTATCTATTCCACTATGTAAATTAACTTAATTTAGGTTTGTGAGGTGATGTATTAGAATTTTGAATTTTGAATATAAATATAAATGACAACATTTAATTAATTTTGGTAGTTAACAGATTGTTCACTATTTCAGTTATAACTATTGAACCATAATGCATAATCACTTCTTAAATTAAAAAATGTAGTAGAGAGAAATCTTCTAACATGTCTCAATTAAATAATTTATAATCTAGAAGTGAACAATGAAGCATATTTAACATATTATCTTTAACATATTATCTAACATACTAAAATGTTCAAGCATATAGTCAATAATATATACATGTAGATCTATCTAGATAAGTCCATAAAATACTATAAAATATAGGTAGGACCCATGAAATGTGTACTAAAACATCTACTCATAGTTAGCATATAAATAAATACAAATCATAGTTCATGAAATACTGAAATATATCTAGAAGTACATGTAATAGCAAGTTCGACATATATAGTCAAAGTCCTAGCATGACATATAAAAAATAATGCACATCATACAGTTCAGTCTATGAAATAAATATCTATGTCAGGTATGATCATCACTCAAGTTCAAATATGAAAGAGGCCTCTTTCTTCCTCATGAAATAGATGGATCTACCTCATGCTGTACACAAGAGAAAGAAACATGCAATCAGATTTAAAAATTTTAAAAATGACACATACATGTGCTTCTGAAATGTAAATTTCATTTTGAATTTCATTTGATTGAAGATTTAATTTAATTTATAAAATACTCATATTAAATATTTAAATCTAGACTTTAATGTATGATTAAATTACCATATGATGTTGGTCATCTCCTCCCACATTTTGTTGCCCAAGTGATCATAAAGCATCAGGTGCTAATTCTTGGATATTCAAATTTAAAACACTCAAGAATTAGGTTACCATCCAAATTTAATTTAATTTATAAAAAATATGAAATTAAATATTTAAATGTAGGCTTTAAAGTGTGCATTTAAATTACCATGCAATCATGCTCATCTACTCCCACATTTTGTTGTCCAGGTGGTATAGTTGGTTCATCTTCTTGACCAAAAGTTTGACCTGCTAATTCCTAGAATTTCAAATAAAGCAAGTTTGAAATAAGTTAGAATTTATTTAGCATATAAAGACCTAGAAATTGCACATAGAAAATTTAGTAAAGTTTAGGACCTCAAAATGTGTGGATGGCTCATGAAATTGTCCCTGACTAGCAACCTGACCAATAGTCGCACTCCTATAATCCTGCACTTACATATATATGGGTGCATATATAAATTTATATAAACTCAAAAAGGAAACTTAGTACAAATTTAGTACAATTTTTTAAAACACACACCAGGGAATACTTAGGCATAACAGCTGATGATGGAGGATCAGTGCAAGAAACACCTGAGCCATGTGGTCAGTCAGACATGGGAACTGCCACATGACCTGAGCCTCGCTGCAACAGTAGTGTTTCACATACATGTACATATAGTTATTTATTTATTTATACACTTGTTAATTTAAAATATAATATTGATAAGTTTCAAGAAGAAAATTTAAACTAGAATTAGATACAGATGGTTTTAGGGTTAAGATATATTGGTTTACCCCGTAAGGTGTGCCAATCTCTACAGCTGTTGATGCAAAAATCAATGTATCAAATCATGATGTGGCCCTAGAGCGACTTGAGATCTGTACAACAAATAGTTCACAATTATATATTAATTCATTCAATTATTTATATAAATTTTGATATTTTCAAATTATGCACTTGAAATATTTAATAAAATGTGGTCAATGTACCTATGTAGGATTATCATCCGAATATAGTAGATCTAAGTATGACTCCACTTTTGTTGTAGCTGCATCTGATGTGGATGTAGGAGTAGGACCATAACATGGTTGATTGCAATTTGTACACAAATGTACCCCTGACATGCCTGAGGCTCTATGATGAGATGCATCGACTCCTCCATGATGCTCTCCACCACTAAATTCATCTACCATGTGGGCAGCTTGTTCAGTGAGATTGCCCGAGAGTCTACTCAATGCTCCTAATGTCGACAACACTGCCTGGTCTCGAATAGGTGTAGGAATTGTGGGCAAAATAGGAGCAACCATAGGAGCAGAAGGAACAGGTCGATTGGGGTCAACTCATGCCCCTGGTCTATGTTGTGGCATGCCACGACCAACACCCTGAAATTCTCTCATATCAAAATAATTGGGTTTTTGACCCAATTGAAACTCCACTCATAATTTTCTCAAAAAATATAGTAGTACCTTATAATTAGTATGTGGTGGGTGATCAAACACCATCCACCATCGATCCCAAAAATGTCTCGAAATCACCTCATGCCTACACCACTTAATTGATATTCTTTTTTTTTGTTGCAGCTATAGGTTGATTAGTTTTTGGGTGACGAAAAAATGGGGCCAATGTTTGTTTTTTTATGTGGAGATCATGGATGTCTTTATATGAAAGACCATCCGCATAGAATTGCCTCCTCTCCTCCTGCCAAAGGTGAAATCTATTTAGGTCTGCATCGATAGACCTAACAAAATCAATAATGGTTTGCATCGAAGATGCAAATTGAACCACATGAGGAGGCACCAAGTGAGGTTGATTATTAATCAAATTAATGTTTTCCTTAATTGTATTAATATTTTCATTAATGATTTGCCGCAATTGGGCCTCATCAAGTGGAGGGGGTGGGGGGGTTTGAGGTGGAGGGGGTGGGGGGATTTGAGGTGGAGGGGATGGGGGGTTTTGAGGTAGATGGGGTGGGGGGTTTTGAGGTGGAGGGGATGGGGAGTTTTGAGGTGGATCACGGGGTGGGGGGTTTTCATAAAGATTGTCATCTATTAAAAATTCATCTAGACTCTGGTCATCCATTAGATGTCTCCTGCAAATTTCCAAATACATCCATATGAAAAACATACAAATGTATAATTTCACAAATATATACATATTGAAAACTTACAAACAAATATCTATAAATTTAAACTTAATCTAATAGAACTATAAATGAAAGTTTAAAATATCCATGAATTTAGAGAGCAAGTAATACTTGAAAATTAAATATGCACAAGTTTATCATACAATATGATCAAATGATGATGCCTCAACCCTAAATATATCTCGTATACCCTTATTTAATCTATCTTCTCAAACACATCTCCCATGCACAGTTTATCATTGTCATTGAAAATCAAAGGACTTCAAAAAGAAGCCAACAACTTATTAAAAGGTCATGCACCTACTGCTTGAATAAAACTACTCTACTATTAAAATAATGAGATTGATATTTCATGAGATGTAAGAGTTCTAATGCTTGGTTTAACCCTCTATCTCTTCCATTCAATTACACCACCATTTTCCTAAGTGATTGCTTTACCTTCGCAATTTGAACAACCATGATAATCTTGTGAAGGAAAGATTTAGGAAGGACAAAGGTGGCTTTTTCACATAATATGGGGTTAGCATAATATTAACGGTTTTGCAAGGGGGTAAAGGGGGATAAATTAAAGGGAAATTAAAGGTAGGGTTAGGACATGAATAGGGATAAAAATTAGATGAAAATGGACATATAGGAACTCTAAATGTAAGACCGTGGGAACAACAGAGGAAAGGGGAACATGGATGGCTAGGGGTGATTTAGGCTACGAAAAAGGGGCCAAAATGACAAAAGACACACACAAACATGTTAAGGCTGATATGGACACAAAAACATAATAAGGAATTTGTGGGTGTACATTAATTTCATTATAACATGCATATGCATGCTTGTGTACATCTTATTGTGAGGTCTTGTAGGTTTATTCATGTTTTCTAAGAACTTATTCATATTTCTTCATTTCTTTTTAATTATCCTGTTAGAGAGACCTCAAGGATCACCCTCCAAGGTTCTGCAAATCTTGAAAAAGAAGAGGGGATACCATACCCTATGACTTGGCTCAAAGTTGTTCTCTCCTTGCCGATGTTTCATATTCTCTACCTAAGATATTTTATTCCCCTTTTCTTAGTTTGAGTAATATTTCTAGAAGAGAGGGATTATATTTTTAGTAGCAAACAAAATCTAAAGATACATCAAATGTACATGCTTTTGTGGGAGAAATACATACACAAGACAACTTGAATCTCATTAAGACAAATGCCTGGACTAAAAGCCTAATCAAACAAACATGAAACCCCAATGTATAATATTTCCAATCACTTGTCAATGTAGGGTTTACCAAAGCAATAAGGCACATAAGAAACATAAAAATTTATACTTTGGGGCATGGGCCAACAACCTCCTAGGTCTAACCCCATGCAACTAGTAATATGCAAGGGCTCATCACTAAAGATTAGACTAGGCTAGTAATGACATGATAGATGGGTATGCATGTAGATGAGTTAATAACTTTTGAAGAATGTATTTCTTTTCAATGTGGCTCATGGTAAGCTAACTCTTTGGAACTCAACACTTTATGAATGAAACATGAAAGATCCACCTACAAGCCTATAGGAATCAAAAGTGGGATTTGATATTAGGAAAGTGGGATGATAAATTCAAGCATGGACAAATCATGGAATTCTACATAGCATAAGGTAATAAATACAAATAATGCTAGAAAGAATAATGATAATATAAATTTGGCTAATGAAAGTTACAAAATACAAGAATAATGTGACTAGGTCTATGAAATTGCTATAGACAAGAAGGTGAGGGTAGACAAGAGAAAAATATACTATGAAAAATATGAGAAGATATGAGTAGGACATATGATGGAATATAAAACATGGAAATACAAGTAGGATATATATATTACCAAAAGGGATTTATCAATATCAACAAAATCTATTCCTTCTAGAATGCATAAATAAAGGGTACATCACTAGGTACATCTATGGCCATGTGATAGAGTCTTAGCGAGGAGATGAGAATTGATAATGTAATAGAAGATGGTCATAATATACATATATCATGTAGAAATCTATGATAGTAAGATAAATGTATGAGTCATAGGGGGATCAACAACACTATATAAAGAGAATTATGATAGCAATCATAACAATAAGATATGATGATAGAGATAAATAGGAGAAGAATAAATGACTTATTGTGGCATAGATGATATAAATAATGAATGTATAATATGTATAAGAAAGATGTATATAGATAATAAGAGATGATGAGATAGGAGATGGGGGTACAAAAAAGAGGCAAATAGAGAGGTGCAATGATCTACTATAGGATATATGGGAAATGAAAACAAAGGGTTCTGGTGCCCGATGGAGTCAATCCTAATAATACATAAAATGGTACTATGAATATAGACTCATCATTGTCTAGAACAACACAACCATGGGGAAGAAAATTGTAGGATAAAAACACAATATGACAAGGGCTAAAGTGGATAAATGTGTTATATTTAGGTCAACATGAAGAGGTCCCTAATGCTTGGCATCCTCCTTAAACATGGTCAAGGAAGGATAGGGATAATAGGTACAAAGAAAAATCAGGGTAAGAAACAAATAGAGGAAAGAAAAGGAGTACCAAAAAACACATCATACTCTGTCCCCCAAGTGTTGGCATGTATAATAGCTCATCCACATAACAAGGGACAATAAACACAAACATAAGAATAAGGATGAGAGAAGATATGTACAAAAGTAGGGTAGAGAAAGAGGCATCTAAGGATCACAACCAAGTGGGACTTTATTAGCCATAAGATCATCATGCTCTAAATCAACATTTAAAGATGTTGTCAAACTAGCTATCTATGTCAACACAAGCAGTAAAGATGGATGAAAATGGTGGATTGTGGGCAAGACTATCAAGCATACTATTAGGTGGTGGTGGAACAATGTGTAGTGTGGATGATGTCTCAACAATGGTGGTTGCAATGGAATTAATAGGAGGAAAAGAATGCTTAAAGCGGAGAGAATCTAAGAGATGGAGAATTGTGTAGTCAATGGGCATGGCATGGGATTCAAATGAAACTATGGGATCCTCAAAAGCAATAACAGTTGTAGAGGTCATAAATGGAATACTAGTAAATGATGATGAAGATATATAGTAAAGTAATTATAAGATATTTTTATTAGTAGTTTGCATTTTTAGGAGGATGGAAGAGTGGCTTGTTTGGAATTTTAAGTCAATTCAATATAAAATTTTATTTGACTACAACAATTCAATTCATAAAGATTCTTTTGAATGCTATTACGTTCCCGTTAGAAGTCATTGAAAAGTCGAATGCATTCGAATCATACTCACACACAATTAAATCTTGAAGCTTGGGTCTACATTTTAGAAATACTTTTGTTAATAGTTTTAGGGTTTATAGTTTAATTTTAGGGTTTATAAAGATTATATTTTAAGGTTTATAACTTTTAGTTTTAGGGTTTATGAACTTCTTAGTTCTAGGGTATATAGTTTCAAGTTATAGTTTCACTTGTTTAGTTTTGGGGTTTATAATTTAGTTTTTTAGGGTTTATAGTTTCACTTGTTTAGTTTTAGGGTTTATAATTTGGTTTTTTAGGGTTTATAGTTTAGGTTTTTAGGGTTTGCAGTACAACATGGTTTTAGGGTTTATAATTTGGTTTTTTAGGGTTTATAGTTTAGGTTTTTAGGGTTTGCAGTACAACATGGTTTTAGGGTTTATCAAAACATACAATCACAAATAAATCATAAAACTCTAATAACAAGTGAAACCCTAATTTTCATTTTAATCCTACAATCACAAAAAAAAAACATAAAAAACTAGCAAACAACCAACCTGGAGGAGCTCAGTAGTGATGAGGTGGTGGGAGAAGGTGACAGGGCAAAAAAAACTCTAGAGTTATGTTGGTAGGGCCTTCAACAATTCATACCTGTTCTTTGTTTGTCGTTGTAGCTGTCGGCGTCGCTGGAGGTGGAAGAAAATGAGCCCACAAGACTTTTTTTAAAAAAATATATACATTTTGAAAATGGGTACCCATTTAGTAACAGGTACCTATTTAGTAACACACACCCGAAGCTAAACGGGTACCCGTTTAGGCTCAAGTACCCATTACTAAACGGGTACCCATTAAGGTTTGGGTGCCCATTCCTAAACGGATACAACGGGTACTCGTTTCTTTGAAAACAGGTACCTGTTCCTGTCGGGAATTTTTTTCCCTGCACGACTTCCCGTACATGTGGACCAAGTTTCTTGCTTTTACCCATGGAAAGAATCCCTAGTTCAGTTGTTGAAAAGTATGAAAATGAAATATATTTTATGGTAGACACAGATTAATGTTTGATGGAAGCTATAGAACCAAGGATAGTGTGGATAATGCCAATGGGCTATAAATTGGATGAGGAAATTCTGGATATTATGCTCAACATCTCCTGAGCAAACCTAAAGACACCTTTGTTGAAAGGTTCGGAACATACAAGGAACTAAGCTTAAAGTTGCATGTGAAACTTAGACAGCCAGAAACAAAAAGAAAGGTACACAAGCAAGTGGAGATGTATGCAAAAAGCATTGGGATTACAAAAGAAGTAGTGAAAGAAAATAGACAAAGGATTGAAAAGATAAAGAAGAGCACTGAGTAGGCAAAAAGTGAGCCTGTAGTCCCCCTGGAAGCCCCAAGGAAGACAAAGAGTTCTATAACTCCTACTAAGCCTCTCAAGTCTACTTCCACTAAGAAGCCATAAGCCACTCCATCCGGTGAAGGAGGGAAAAGAAAGAAAACCAAGGCAACAAGAACCCACAAGAGCACACAAGATGATGAGAAGACAGAAATAGATGAAGAAGTGAAAGAAATAAGATCAAAGAAGGTCAAAACTTCAAAGACTTCTGAAGATCAACCATCTGGAAGCATGAGGGCCAGTAAAAAGCAAGTATTTGGTAAGGTTGCCATGACTATTGATGAAATTGTAAAAACAGTCACTGTTCATGGAAATTTAAAACCTATCAGAGTTTACTATGATAGCCTTAATCAAGCAAATAAGAAAATTTTAGAAAATTCCATTATCATATATATGAATAAATTCAATAGATCCCTATTGGAAATCTTACAAGAACTTCCTAAAAGTTTGAGGAAAGTAATGGAAATGAGGATAGAAGTAGCCAAGGAAAAAGATATAGAACTCAGAGAGTATGTTCTCTCCTCTTTGTGCCCTGTAATGACCAGAAAAGAAGCAGATAAAATTCTTGGAGAAGTCAAAGATAAATTTAGAAGCAAAGTCCGGATGAACAAGCTAATGCTTGGTGAGACTGAAGAATTGCAAAGGAAACAGAGGAAATTCTGAGAAAGGCTTTAGAAAAAAATAAATACTACATTGTTTCGAAAAAACAAGTTGAAGAACACAATCCTTCTGCTCCAGAACAAAAAGCTCCAAAAGAAGAAACTAACAAGAGAATTAATGACCAAAGTATTACTCTAGACCCTTCGGAACTTGATTCATCAAATTTAAATATTGGAGAAGTTCAGGAAGAGGAACAAGTCAATCAGGAAGACATAGAAATGATAAATAGAATAATTGATGCAGTGATAACTCCTCCACCTGATCGCTTTAGGAAGGAAAAGAATATTGCTGCCACTCAGAGCCCTCCAGATCAAGTACCAAGTGGTGAGAAAGTAGAAATGAGTCCCTTAGAAGAGAACACAGAGAAGAGTAATACAGAGAAAGAGGGGGAAAAAGGAAAGAAAGACAAAGCAGAAGAAGATGGTGCAAATGTTGAAGCACCTAAAGCAGATGTAGAAAAATCTAATGATCAAAAAGATGGTTCAGAAAATATAACAAGAGATATTACAGATGCAGTAAAAGGCCCTCTTGAAAAGGAAGTGATTGACCTTGATGAGCCTGAACTACTCCAAGGACTAACCAATCCGAATGCACTCTCTCCATTTCAATTGATGAAAATAGCATCTTTCACCCAAGTAAAAGCCAGAGAAAAGATGATAAAATCCCACTTAGAGGACAATGAACTGCTGGGGCTAGCAACCGGAGTTCTAGAGAAATTAATGCCAACTTATCAGAAGAATCAAAATGATTCCCCCTCTGGCCATTTGAAAAATCTTGTAAGTTCAGTAAACTCACATTTTGAGTCTTTTGAAAAGTCTACAGAGGCAAAGGTTCAGAAAGGATTCTTGAATAAGAAATTTAGTCAAGTTAAAAATCTGATAAGGAGTGATAGATTGATACTAGGCATTAGCATAAAGAGCATTCAGAATGCTCTATGTGATGGGGGAGATATATATAAGTTTTTCCTATCATGGACTAAACTCAATAAGGATGTTGAGAAAAAGATAAAGGAACAAGAACAAAAAATATCAGTTCTTTCTCAAAATTTTGATCCTCTAAATACCTCTCCTATAAGCCAGGAATGTCAGGTCATTAGCTTGACAAATGAAATAAAGGGACTTGAAAAAGAGAAAATCAATACTATGAAGAGAATGTGTGAACTCCGGTCCCCCAAGTTGGAAGCCATGCATAATGCCTTATCTGAAGCCCAAAATGTACTTCAGATAAGTGATCCTTTAGATTGGGCAAAGGTAGAAGCATATTCATTTCTATTGAGTGGGCACATCTCACTCTTAGATGGAATGAAGAATACTCAGGCCTCTAAACTTGTGCAATTAAAAGCTAGTTTTGTAGACATCCTCAAGTTCATGTGAATGGAACTTAATGGTTACTTGTACATATGCGGCAATGTATATAGAAATTTTGGAGAATTTTGATTTGTAGATCCCACCCTTTGCCATTTATGTCAAAGGGGGAGTGAAGGGCAGTGAAAAATGAAGTATTCAGCAAAGGGGGAGCACCAAAATAAGTAAAGTGTACGAATGTACAGACAAAGGGGGAGTTGCACAAAGACACTTAGTCATTTTTCACTAAGTGTTGCCATCAATGCCAAAGGGGGAGGTTGTTGGCAAGAGACACTACTTAGCATTGATAGGTGTTGTCATTGATGGCAAGTAAGATTGTTCCACACATCCACAGTGCAGTATCTGATCATATCGGAAGTCAAAATGATAATCTAAGTCTGGAAACCTGAAATAGAACATATAGCAGAGTCCAGTATTTTGGTCAGCGGATCTCTCCAAATAATCATTATGTGTTGCAGATTTGAAGGAGTATAGAGGGACACTAGGACAATCTAAATCCAATTTTTTTAACTTTCGGTGATAATGGGATCAAAAGTTATGAGCATCTAAATACCAGGTCCTATTATGACAGAACAGTTCAGTGAAGAACAGGTAGACTTATGTTAATCTTTGTGCGGACCCAATAGAAGTGTTTTGATGAACTGTGTATGGGATAGAATGTTATTGGCCGCCATGCATGATGATCTACATGTGTTATTTTTGGTAAGAATCAATATTGGTCTATGGATCTAGCTGACAGAGCAGAGCATTCTTAAATGGTTTTAAGTGTTGTTGTTGCCGACTGGCAAATGATTACAATTCAAGATAAGGATATATATATATATATAGATGATGATTGTGGATATTTGTCTGATGTTGAAAATGAAGAAGGTGTATATGTGAAAAGAGCAAATCCAAAGAGTGAATGAAGGCAGATCAGTAAAGAAGAGCAGAGAAAAGATGAAATGTGTAAGATTAGTTTTTGTACTTAACGGAACTAAAATTCATGAATAGGCAGATGCTATTAATCAGTTCAAATCTCTATTGTTCTCTTGTAATATTTTCTTAGGCAGTGAGCCTCCATTTGAGCAGTGAGCCCGAATGCATGTGCATTCCCACTTGTAAAATACTTTTAACAGTGTATTAATTTTGTGGGTTAACCCCCACCATGGTTTTTCCCTTAACTGGGTTTCCACATCAAAATCTTGGTGTTAAGTGTGCTATTTATGTTTATGCTTATGTGATGCTGAAATATTTACTGCATTAAATTGTTTATAAGTTGATTAAAGGAGGAAAAAGGTTAAATAAGTAACAACTGATTCAACCCCCCTCTCAGTTGTCTGGACCTAATCCAACATCCATTTCATCCCAACTCCATCCCAAATCAATCTAACCTCCATCTCAAACGATCCCAAAAATAATCAAAATCAAACAAATACCTCACCAAGAGCCATTGGAAGATCATAGTGCCAATCTGTTAGTCATTTGCACCATTTTGTATATCGTATGTGCCAATATGCTCCTTAGTAGTGTGAGGCTGATTATTTTACCTTCCATATTTTGATCGTTATGCTATTCAGTAGATGACATTATCAAACCTTAGTGACTATGCTTCATTTTATAGACTTGATTTGATCCACTGATTATGTTAGGACATTGATTTGACATATGCGATTCGTTTTGATCATAGTGATGCTATCTTTGTGATTTGACATGTGAGTTATATAATTGATGATGTTTTGAGATGAGATTCTAGTTGTTTATGTGATATGGTCTAATTGACATGTGATTGGATAATGCAGTTTAATTTGGATTAATGTATTGATGTTATTGTTGTATTCGATTGTGTGAATTTAATTCCAGTTGCTTCGGCTATCACTTTTCATGATAGAACTGACACTTGATCGAGATGTGCAGGTTTTATATTCCCTAGCCACAGGAAATCAAAGGTAAGATTCACACCATGTTATCAGCTGTAAAGCCGATCCATTCCCAAGAGGGATAAGGATCACGTTTGAATTTGAATGATGAATTATAGTGCTTGATTTAATTCTATTTATTTTTAGCCTTAGTACCCTTTTGTTTATTTAAAATTGATTAATAATAAGTGTTGTAAAATTTTATTTGATTTATGCCACTTGGTATTTATAATATTTTTTTGGGCCATTTAAATGTGGATTTTTAACCCTTTTCATGAACTCTAGGGTCCCAAAAGTTACCCTAGGTGGTCAACCATGAGTCTAGGGTCAACTTGGACTATCTAACCCTAGTTTTGACTCACCTTAGGTCACCCTAAACCATGGTTGAGTAAAAGTGATGAATTTAGAAAAGAGGGAAGTTGGGGGATGGGCCTTGCCTTGGGAGGGACTCATCTCCCATCCCAAAGTTTTGGGAATCATTCCCAAGGAAGACTTGGGAGGTCTCCAAGAGTCCTCCCAAACTCCCAAGTGAGTGGGAGCACCATTCAAGACCCTTGTCTTCTTGGTGGTGTGAGTGGGAATCCAACTCACCCTTTGTCCCCTTCCCACTTGTGTGGAAGCACAAGTGGAGGAGGTGGAGATGGGGGTGGAATGAGAGGATGACACTTGTCATCCTCATACCTTCTCACTCTTACAAGTGGCTTTGGAGGAGGGAAGAGATGGTGACAAATGTCACCTTCTCATTCCCTCAAGGCCAAGTTGATGGCCTATAATAGCTCCTCTTGTAGAGGAGTGGGGGTTCTTCTTTTCTAGCTCTTTTCCTTGCAATTTTATGATTCTTGCAATTTTTTTAGTTTTCTCTCTATTTTTGGAGGAGTTAGGAGAAAGTTGAAGAAATTTTGGAAGAGAGGAAGGCTTGGGAAGGCTTAGAGCTCTTCACCAATTCTACTTCCATTGTCAGGGCCTTGAAGGTAGGCCTCTTAACTTGCTTCTTACCTTGCTTATATGATGTTCAATGTTTTAGATTTTGGTTGTGTGTTGTTTACATTGTGATGTTTGCATTGTGATGTTGGGATGGGTGTTATGGTGAGAGCACCTCCAATGGAGGTAATGCTCAACTTGTATGGGTAGGGGAAAGGAACATCATTGGGGGCTCTCCCACAGTTGTATTTGTGCCTTGAGGGCTTTTATTTGTGGAGGAGAATGTTGAATGGCAAGAGTGTCATGGAGATTTTATGTGATATTTGTGGAGGTTGGTGTTATGGAGATTTTTGGCTTGAGGCCATGGGTTGTGATTTATTGGATGGCAAGAGTGCCATGGAGTATTTGTGATTTGGAGGATGGTAGTGTTTTGATGATTTTGGCTTGAGGCCATGTGTTGAGATTTTTATCATTTGAGAGCCCTTTTAAGTTGAGGGGTCTATTCCCTACCCTCACCAAACTCATTTATATGAGTTAAGTTGTGTGTAAAACCTAGGGGGTTGTTCTGTTTTCATGTTAGTGTGATTGCTTTTGTTGTGGAATGAAACCCTGTGTGAATCCCTACCTCCCTAGCTCGGGGGTGACCCACTTGCGGGTCTACGGTAGGGAGGAGAGCTTTTTTGTAGTGGCTGGAATGTTGTTCTTCTATTGAGATTTATTGCAAGTGTCTTTATGTAACAAGGAGTAGAGAGGAGTACAATTTGGAGTTCTTTTAGTCTCTTGTGAAGGCTGTTGAAGCCATGGCCATTATGGCCTTATTGTGTTTCATTTTTCTTGTGGAAGAATACTAAGACATCTGCCTTAGAGGTGGCTAGAATAAATAGAGAAATGTAAACACTTTGTTAATCTATTTAATGTTGTTCATTTCCTGATTTATGAAGTTTGGCTATCAAAAAAATTGTGCATTACAAGCAAGGTCTACAAACTATTTAAATGTTGATTATCTTCCAATTTTGTGTGTAAAGTTGGGAAAAAGTATGGAAGAAGTTAATTATAATTCAATCAATAGTCTTTCAGAAAAGAAAATATGCAAAAATTGTTATATTGTTGTCGAGAAAATTATCATAGATGAAAGGGAGAGAAAAATTTGAAGTTGTCTTCTATTGTGTTGAAGTTCCCATTTCATTAGATGCTGTTGGAAGAAAACAAAACTAGAATAGAATGTATTTCCTACTTTAATGTTGTTTTTTTTTTTTTTTAAAAGATGTATTTCTGCATAAATTAAATTGCTCCAAACAAATACTTGTATTCTACCATTGTATGTCCTAAGGAAAATAAAGAGTTCATTTCCAAGTTGTCCAGTTACTTATTTCAGAAAAGAAATGCACTTTCTGATGGTATAAGTTCTTAAAAAAAAAAAATATTGTATATAATATACTTATGTTTATATTTATGCCTCTTTAAAGAAAAAAGTTAAAAAAAAGGGGTGCTGCTGGTTATTGAACAGTATATTCATTTATTTACAAATATAAGATATATATATATATATATATTATGAAAAAAAAAAACTACATTCTGAAAAATACATATATACATATAAATATACATGAATATATTTATATAAATATATATATTTATATATATAAAATATATATATGTTATACAATATAAAAAAAATTAAAAAAAAAAATTAAAATTAAAAAAAACAAATTTGAGGGGCTGTGGGTAGCCACAGTCCCATGGCTTCTAAAAGACAAGGGGTGTGGGGGAGACGGTGCCTCCACCCACACCCCAATACTCCCTTACCCCCCCGCTGAAGCAGCCACGATGCATCCCCTTACCCTGCACACAGCAGCCCTGAAACCCCCGTGCTCCGCAGTCCCCAGACACGCTGCGCTCCCTTCTCCGCCCAGCACACGGTAGCTCCTCCCCACACATACACAGACCCCGCCGCCCATCTTCCACCGCCTGCATCCCTCTGCCCACCGCCGCTACCTCCACCCTCCACTCCTAGCACCGCCCCTTCCACAAAATCTGCCTCCCTGCAGTACGCCGCCATCGACGGTGCTTCCCCATTTCCACTCTGCAACAAAGCTTCAACTTACTGTTAAGCCTCCTTCCATGACTCCTCCAAACCCTGCACAAGGAAAAAAAACAAAGTAAAGAAAATATGAGAGATTAGGGCATTCTAAAAGAGAGATAACATAACATGAAAATATTAGGGTTGCTCTATGTGGAGAATATAATGGGATTGCAACAGTTAGCTTGCCCTATGTTATAAAAGAAAAGAAAAAAAAGAGAAAATTATAAACAAAGCATAGGTATAAATCAAATAATTGATATATATATATATATATATATATATATATATATATATATATATATATATATATATATATATATATATATATATACATATATATAACAATTGTGGTATTAACCCTTGTAATTGCATTGGATATATATAATATTCTAATTTCGTTAATTTAAATTAAAAAAAAATAGAAATTATATACATATATTAATTACTGGTATAAATTTTATAGAGGACATGATTTTCCTAAAAAAAAAAAAGAAGATAATAATAATAATGATAATATATGTATAATTATATTATGGAATTATAAAATATATATATATATATATATATATATATATATTTATAAAATAAAAAGAACAATTATATGTATATATTTAGGTAATTATTATATATACATATATATGTTTTATCTAAAAGAATTTGTGATTCGGAATTAAACCGTTTCCAAAAAAAATAATACCAAGCAAGAGTATCAATCATAACGAAATTATTTACCCTTGTGTTAACTAAATTGAGTCATCTTATGTATGTTGCAAGAGGCTAACCAAGTTAAATCTGTAGAATGAGAAAACATCCATTAGGGAGAAAAAAAATTTTGCGGCCCGTGTCGTGACCACATGTCAAATGTGGTCGTGACACGAGCATTTTGCGCATCGCGTCCGCGCGGGAGATGTGGGCGTGACATTTGGTATCAAAGCCTAGGTTTTTAAAACACTGGGCTTGTTTTAGGCACATTATGATTTCTGTAACTTTACTGTTTTGGTGGTTACCTCATTTTGTAGGATGCCTCCCAGATGAGTTCGGCAAATACAGTCATGCCGCACTCCACCCCCCATGGTGCACACTGACTCTTCAGCTGAGGAACAGGAGTAGCCACTCCTCTAGCCATAGCCAGTTCCACCGCCACAGCCAGTTCCACCGCCATAGCCAGTTCCACAGGCACAGACAGTTCCACAGGCACAGACAGTTCCACAGGCACAACTAGTTCCTCAGGTACCGCAGGCACCACCAGCCCCACTAGATATGGGACTCTAGATATTACAGGCCTTACAGGCAATCTTAGATAGGCTTCCACTGGCTATAGTAGAGCCACGTGTAGAGTCCCGCATAGAGCCGCGAGAGGCACCATGTGTGGAGCCTTACGTCGAGCTGCTAGAGACAGAGGAGGTTGGTTCGGCTGACAGGGCCCATAGCAGGAGCCCCACACGTCATGCTAGGCATGACGAGATAGTGCAAGTAGAGCACTTTGGTCACAGGCCTTATGATTATCATGCAAATGAGCCTATCAGGGGGCACAGAGATAGAGGAGATCCCATTAGAGACATATTGAGGTTGAACCCTCCTACATTCATCAGGACCACAGAGGGAGCTGAGGCAGAAGCTTGGCTTATCAATTTAGACAGGTGCTTCGCGTTGCGTCCCTACGAGGGCAACACAAAGGCCCATGTGGCAGTACACTTGTTACGAGATGCAGTAGCTACCTGGTGGCACACTGAGGAGTGCAAGCGCTACCTTTCTTTAGACACCCTCTCATGGGAGACATTTATTGAGTGCTTCAATGCACAATACCTATCAGACTATTACAGACAGTGTCATATAGATGAGTTCCATGACCTGCAGCAGAGGGGACTCACAGTGGCACAATATGAGAGTAGGTTTATAGAGTTATCCAGATATGTAGAGTATCTCCATGACAAGAAACTCCTGGTATATAAGTTTATCAGAGGACTGAACCACAGTATAGCAGGGCCTGTTCAGATGGCAGATCCCTAGACTTTGAGTGATGTTGCCGAGAAGGCATATATAGCTGAGGAGATTCAGGGACGAGGGCAAAGTTCACGCCCTTAGTTTCAGGATCGTGGATAGCAGCAGCATCAGCAGAGTCACTGCAGGCCACCTCTGCCACCTAAGGGAGGATGATTTAGTTCTACACCCTTACCTTCTAGGCCCCCATAGCAGCAGCAGCCATAGCAGCGATAGCAGCCATGAGCTGCAGGACTTGCACGATTGCAGCAGTCTTTTAGAGGATCGCAGAGTTCCACAGGCTGACCTACGCAGCAGCAGCCGTCGAGCAGGACACAGACGGTACACATTTAGGCTCGGGGACCATGCTATGTTTGTGGTGGAGCGGGACATCTAGCAAGAGAGTGTCCATAGGGCTTTATAGCAGGAGGACAGCCTCATGCCGGAGGATCTGAGCTGACAGTTGGAGATGTGGGTAGATCCCACCACATGCTGGCAGCGGTTGACAACAGTGAGGCTGACTTTCAGACCCCCATCCTTGAGACTAAGAGTAGAGGTAAACGGGCAATTAGCTTGGGAACCAATTCGCATTTTGGTTCATCGGACACTGGACCTTCGAGGTCGAGAGCTAGACCCGGTTAGGGTTCAGTGATATCGTTAAGACGAGGTCATAGTGACTTAGGAGTATACATCTAGTTTGAGGGCACTCTATCCTCACCTATTTGACGACTTCCAAGAGGAAGTTTAGTCTTAGGGGGAGAGGATGTGAGGCCGATTATTTTACCTTCCATATTTTGATTGTTATGCTATTCAGTAGATGACATTATCAGACCTTAGTGACTATGCTTCATTTTGTAGACTTGATTTGATCCACTGATTATGTTAGGACATTGATTTGACATATGCGATTCATTTTGATAATAGTGATGCTATCTTTGTGATTTGACATGCGAGTTATATAATTGATGATGTTTTGAGATGAGATTCTAGTTGTTTATGTGATATGGTCTAATTGACATGTGATTGGATAATGCAGTTTAATTTAGAATAATGTATTGATGTTATTGCTGTATTCGATTGTGTGAATTTAATTCCAGTTGCTTCGGCTATCACTTTTCATGACAGAACTAACACTTGATCGAGATGTGCAAGTTTTACATTCCCTAGCCACGGGAAATCAGAGGTAGGATTCACACTATGTTATCCCCTGTAAAGCCGATCCATTCCCAAGAGGGATAAGGATCACATTTGAATTTGAATGATGAATTATAGTGCTTGATTTAATTCTATTTATTTTTAGCCTTAGTACCCTTTTATTTATTTAAAATTGATTAATAATAAGTGTTGTAAAATTTTATTTGATTTATGCCACTTGGTATTTATATTATTTTTTTGGGCCATTTAAATGTGGATTTTTAACCCTTTTCATGAACTCTAGGGTCCCAAAAGTTAGCCTAGGTGGTCAACCATGAGTCTAGGGTCAACTTGGACTATCTAACCCTAGTTTTGACTCACCTTAGGTCACCCTAAACCATGGTTGAGTAAAATTGACGAATTTAGAAAAGAGGGAAGTTGGGGGATGGGCCTTGCCTTGGGAGGGACTCATCTCCCATCCCAAAGTTTTGGGAATCATTCCCAAGGAAGACTTGGGAGGTCTCCAAGAGTCCTCCCAAACTCCCAAGTGAGTGGGAGCACTATTCAAGACCCTTGTCTTCTTGGTGGTGTGAGTGGGAATCCAACTCACCCTTTGTCCCCCTCCCACTTGTGTGGAAGCACAAGTGGAGGAGGTGGAGATGGGGGTGGAATGAGAGGATGACACTTGTCATCCTCATACCTTCTCACTCTTACAAGTGGATTTGGAGGAGGGAGGAGATGGTGACAAATGTCACCTTCTCATTCCCTCAAGGCCAAGTTGATGGCCTATAATAGCTCCTCTTGTAGAGGAGTGGGGGTTCTTCTTTTCTAGCTCTTTTCCTTGCAATTTTATGGTTCTTGCAATTTTCTTAGTTTTCTCTCTATTTTTGGAGGAGTTAGGAGAAAGTTGAAGAAATTTTGGAAGAGAGGAAGGCTTGGAGCTCTTCACCAATTCTACTTCCATTGTCAGGGCCTTGAAGGTAGGCCTCTTAACTTGCTTCTTACTTTGCTTATATGATGTTCAATGTTTTAGATTTTGGTTGTGTGTTGTTTGCATTGTGATGTTTGCATTGTGATATTGGGATGGGTGGTATGGTGAGAGCACCTCCAATGGAGGTAATGCTCAATTTGTATGGGTAGGGGAAAGGAACATCCTTGGGGGCTCTCCCACAGTTGTATTTGTGCCTTGAGGGCTTTTATTTGTGGAGGAGAATGTTGAATGGCAAGAGTGCCATGGAGATTTTATGTGATATTTGTGGAGGTTGGTGTTATGGAGATTTTTGGCTTGAGGCCATGGGTTGTGATTTATTGGATGGCAAGAGTGCCATGGAGTATTTGTGATTTGGAGGATGGTGGTGTTTTGATGATTTTGGCTTGAGGCCATGTGTTGAGATTTTTATCATTTGGGAGCCCTTTTAAGTTGAGGGGTCTATTCCCTATCCTCACCAAACTCATTTATATGAGTTAAGTTGTGTGTAAAACCTAGGGGGTTGTTCTATTTTCATGTTAGTGTGATTGCTTTTGTTGTGGAATGAAACCTTGTGTGAATCCCTACCTCCCTAGCTCGGGGGTGACCCACTTGCGGGTCTATGGTAGGGAGGAGAGCTTGTTTGTAGTGGCTGGAATGTTGTTCTTCTGTTGAGATTTATTGCAGGTGTCTTTATGTAACAAGGAGTAGAGAGGAGTACAATTTGAAGTTCCTTTAGTCTCTTGTGAAGGCTATTGAAGCCATGGCCATTATGGCCTTATTGTGTTTCATTTTTCTGGTGGAAGAATACTAAGACATCTGCCATAGAGGTGGCTGGAATAAATAAAGAAATGTAAACACTTTGTTAATCTATTTAATATTGTTCATTTCCTAATTTATGAAGTTTGGCTGTCAAAAAAATTGTGCATTACAAGCAAGGTCTACAAACTATTTAAATGTTGATTATCTTCCAATTTTGTGTGTAAAATTTGGAAAAAGTATGGAAGAAGTTAATTATATTTCAGTCAATAGTCTTTCAGAAAAGAAAATATGCAAAAATTGTTATATTGCTGTCCAGAAAATTATCATAGATGAAAGGGAGAGAAAAATTTGAAGTTGTCTTCTATTGTGTTGAAGTTCCCATTTCATTAGATGCTGTTGGAAGAAAACAAAACTAGAATAGAATGTATTTCCTACTTTAATGTTATTTTCTTTTTTAAAAAAAAGATGTATTTCTACATAAATTAAATTGCTCCGAACAAATACTTGTATTCTGCCATTGTATGTCCTAAGGAAAATAAAGAGTTCATTTCCAAGTTGTCCAATTACTTATTTCAGAAAAGAAATGCACTTTCTGATGGTATAAGTTCTTAAAAAAAAAATATTGTATATAATATACTTGTGTTTATATTTATGCCCCTTTAAAGAAAAAAGTTTAAAAAAAAGGGGTGTTGCTGGTTATTGAACAGTATATTCATTTATTTACAAATATAATATATATATATATATATATATATATTATGAAAAAAAAAAACTACATTCTGAAAAATACATATATGCATATAAATATACATGAATATATTTATATAAATATATATATTTATATATGTTATACAATATTAAAAAAAAAAAATTTAAAATTAAAATTAAAATTAAAAAAAAATTAAGGAGGGACTGTGGGCAGCCACAGTCCCATGACTTCTAAAGGACAAGGGGTGTGGGGGAGGCGGTGCCTCCACCCACACCCACGGGTGTGGGTGGAGGCACCGCCTCCCCCACACCCCAATACTCCCTTACCCCCCCACCGAAGCAACCATGATGCATCCCCTTACCCTGCGCACAGCAGCCCCGAAACCCCCGTGCGCCGCAGTCCCCGGACGCCCCGTGCTCCCTTCTCCACCCAGCACACGGTAGCTCCTCCCCACACATACATAGACCCCGCCGCCCATCTTCTGCCGCCTGCATCCCTCTGCCCACCGCCACTACCTCCGCCCTCCACTCCTAGCACCACCCCTTCCACGGAATCTGCCTCCCTGCAGTACGCCGCCACCGATGGTGCTTCCCCATTTCCACTCTGCAACAAAGCTTCAACTTACTGTTAAGCCTCCTTCCATGGCTCCTCCAAACCTTGCACAAGGAAAAATAACAAAACAAAAAAAAAAAAAAGTAAAGAAATTATGAGAGATTAGGGCATTCTAAAAGAGAGATAACATAACATGAAAATATTAGGGTTGCTCTATGTGGAGAATATAATGGGATTGCAAGAGTTAGCTTGCCCTATGTTATAAAAAAAAAAGAAAAAAAAGAGAAAATTATAAACAAAGCATAGGTATAAATCAAATAATTGATATATATATATAACAATTGTGGTATTAACCCTTGTAATTGCATTGGATATATATATATATTCTAATTTCGTTAATTTGAATTAAAAAAAGAAAAAGAAATTATATACATATATTAATTACTGGTATAAATTTTATAAAGGAGGACATGATTTTCCTAAAAAAAAAAAAAGAAGATAATAATAATAATGATAATATATGTATAATTATACTAGGGAATTATAATATATATATATATATATATAAAATAAAAAGAACAATTATATGTATATATTTAGGTAATTATTATATATACATATATATGTTTTATCTAAAAGAATTTGTGATTCAGAATTAAACCGTTTCCAAAAAAAATAATACCAAGCAAGAGTATCAATCATAACGAAATTATTTACCCTTGTGTTAACTAAATTGAGTCGTCTTATGTATGTTGCAAGAGACTAACCAAGTTAAATCTGTAGAATGAGAAAACATCCATTAGGGAGAAAAAAAATTTCATAGCCCGTGTCGTGACCACATGTCGAATGTGGTCGTGACACAGGCGTTTTGCGCGTTGCGTCCGCGCGGGAGATGCGGGCATGACAAGTAGCACCTACCTATCAATCACAAACATCATTCTACACCTAGCTAGTCATAGGTGTCATTCTACCCTCTACTAGCCACAGAAGCCATCACAACATCATAAGCGCCAATATGTTAGTCATTTACACCATTCTATACATCATATATACCAACCATAAACCCTAAACCCGATCAAACCTAAACCTGATCAACCCTTAACCATTATCTCCTTGTCTCTATCATCCCTCTACCTCTCAATCTCTCTGCCTATGTCTTTGGCCATGTCCATCACCCTCTATCTCCCTATCTCTCCCTCTCTAAACTCCTAACCCCTAAACTCTAAACCTGATCAACCCTAAACCCCTATCTCCTTGACTCTATCATATCTCTACCTCTCAATCTCTCTGGCTATGTCTCTGGCCATGTCCCTCACCCTCTATTTCCATATCTCTCCCTCTCTAAACTCCTAACTCCTAAACCCTAAACCTGATCAACCCTAAATCCGATCAACCCTAAACCCTATCTCCTTGTCTCTATCATCCCTCTACCTCTCAATCTCTCTGCCTATGTCTCTAGCCATGTCCTCACCCTCTATCTCCCTATGTCTCCCCTGGTCTCCTCTATATCTCCCTATCGGTCCTCTCTCTCTAAACCCTAACCTAAACCTCTAAACCTTAACCCCTAACCCCTAAAACATAAACCTTAAGTTACCCTAAATAATGCCCCTAAACTCTAACCCCTAACCCTAAAACCCTAAAACTGAGCAACCCTAAACCCCAAACCTCTAAACCATAAACCCTGGAAGTAACTCTAAACCTCTATCTCCCTAGATCTTTCCCAATATCTATCAATCCCCTCATTCTCTCTCTCTAAACCCTAACCCCTAAACCCTAAACCTGATCAACCCTAAATCCCTAACACCTAAACCCTAAACCCTAAACCTAAGCAACCATAAACCCCAAAACCCTAAATAATTCCCCTAAACCCTAACCCTAAACCCTAAAACCTAAACTTGAGCAGCCCTAAACCCTGAATGATTCCCCTAAACCCTAAACTTAAGCAACCTTAAACTCATAAACCCAACCCACCCTCTCTCTCTCTCTCCAAAACAAGAAAACTAGGACTCTCTATCTCTCTCTCCCTATCACTAGGTATCTCTCCTAGGTTTCTCTCCCCTCCATCTCCACCTCTCTCCCTTTTCCTCCCTCTCACTCTCCCTTGTCGACAAAGAACATGGAAATGTAAGAAAAATAGGACATGTAAAGATGGATGAGGATATAAATTGGGATTCAATGAAATGGAAACAAGATAATTTATGAAATTTCATTGGATGGGAAGAATGAGGAGGAGAGGTAGAGAGGGGAGGGAAGTAGAGAGTGAGAGAGAGGATAGGAGGTAGAGATAGGATGGAAGTAGAGAGTGGGAGAGGACCGTAGGAGGTAGACAGGGCAAGGAAGAAGAGAGAGAGGGTAGGAGGTAGACAGGGGAGGGAAGCAGAGACTAAGAGAGAGGGTAGGAGGTAGACAAGGGAGGGAAGTAGAAAGTGAGAGAGGGTAAGAGGTAGAGAGGGACGGGGAGAAGAGAATAAGAGAGAAGGTAGGAAGTAGAGAGGAAAGGGAAGCAAAGACTCAGAAAAGAGGGTAGGAGATAGATAGGAGAGGGAAATAGAGAGTGAGAGAGAGAGTAGAAGGTAGATAGGGGAGGGAAGAAGAGAGTGAGAGAGAAGGTGGGAGGTAGAGAGGGGAGGGAAGCAGAGACTCAAAGAAAGGGTAGGATGTAGAGAGGGGAGAGAAATAGAGAGAGATGATAGGAAGTGCAGCTGCCCTTGTAGACATGTATGCAAAGTGTGGAAGCATAGACAAGGCATGTCAATTGTAAGACGTAACACCTCAAAGAGATGTTCTATAATGGAATGCAATGATTGCAAGATATGCAAAAAATGGATTTGTTGAAAAGGCTTTAGAAACTTTCAAGCAAATGCAATTGGCATGTGTATTGCCATTTATGCTCATCATAACACAAGCGCGTTATAACGTGCTCACGTTATGCTCAGCTTTGTTTGACATGTTTTTATTAGTTTTTAGCAAAATATGGAGATAATCTAGAGCGTGCTCCGCATCAAGATAGCACTTTTTTCAATGAAAACTCAAAAAAAATACCACCATAATCTTAAGCTCTTTATTAGCTATCTAACCATATAATGTTTTTCACATTTTGAGTACGTTTAGTGTTTCATCTTGAATTTCTTTTGTTACTGTGTCCAATTTTTGTCAAAAACCAATGTTTAGTATTTTTGACTTTTTTTTAACCATTCATCGAAAATTAAAATAAGTTATATTTTTAGAAACTAGACTCGATTCTACACGAATTCAAAAAAAAAAATTCAATTTTTTATTAGTTTTCAAACATTTTAGGCCGGAGCACGCTCAAATTTTTGTTTTTCAGGATGTGTCCACTTTAAAAATTACTAAAAAATTAATTATTCATTAAAAAATTATCAGAAAAATCAAGGATAAACTACATGGTGTTACCTAATTTCTCACTGGAGTGATTATTGAAATACTAAAAAAAAGTTAACATTTTAGGGGGAGCACACCAGATGCTATGTTATGTTTTTTTCAGAAAAACAAGACCAATTTGTGTGCTCCCCCTTTTTGAACCCCTTAATCTCAACCATTTTTGGAAAAAATTAGTAGTTTAGAAACTAGATTCGAAGCACTACGACTCTTGTTTTCATTCCATCTTCAAATTTTGAGTGTAGCTATCTTCAATTTCTCATCCAACATCAATGTTTTTTGATTTCAGAAAAAAAAAGTGGCAACTTAAGACCCCATTTTGGTCCCTCATCTTTGTGTACTTACCTGAATGGTGTTTAGCACCTAAAGCTCATAAAGGTAATAAGAGCTATTAAAAATAATGAAACCATTCTATTTTGTAAGGCAAGATATGCCTTGAGTACCATGAATATGATTTCAACCTATATGTTATTTTGTTATCGAAATTGTAGACCATAAAAGACCCAAGGTGGTAAAAATTGGTCGATTTTTTATATGAATCGAAAGTGGAACAAGGTGAGAAGGAGTCACTAGTTCCTGGTTACGAAAGTAACCCATTTAGTCGTACCCAACCAATGATGGGAGTTGAATGTCCAAGTATGGACAATGAATCGAATTGATCCCACTCATACTAGACCTAGAGAACAAGGTCGATAATAACTTACTGTAGGACATGACAGCTTATAAGTCGAGCTAAGGTGGTAGACATATGACAACGTTCATTGTGCAACATGTATGTATGTAAATCTTTGGCCAAATTAATGCATCCATCTCTGCATGCATTGTCGGTCCATAGTGTTCTAGATGGCCTAGTGTCTCCAGTAGTGTCATACATAGATAGAGTGGATCTATAGTGTGTGACCGTGATACATTAGGAAGGACACAACACCAGATACTTAGATGGCTAACCTAATGGTTTCTAATGTCTAACATTTCTGTGAAGGGTAGGGCCACTTCCAGTTAGGAAGTTGAACGGAGGACCGTAGGTCCGTGGTTGGAGGAAAAGCACCAGGATGATGCTTTCCTTCCCGAGCATGAGACAAGCCGAGGCTTATGGAGACAGCTGTCATTGGTTCCAGATACAGTATTTGCATTTATGACCAGAGGGTCTATTGTAATATATTAATTGATCTATGATGCCTTAAGTATATCTTGTACTTGATTAGTGATGGTTACTCACTAAAGATTTGTAATTGATTATTGAAATTTAAGCCTTGTTATATCTTGATTAGAATGACATGCTTAATTGATGAAAAGATTATGTTTCTTTTGGTTAAAAATTGATTAGCTCAATCATCTTGTTAACTAATCGCTTGATTAAGATACATGTTTATGTTAAATCTTGAGCATTATGGATAGTGATGTTACATCTAAGCTCTATGGAATGCACTCCAAGCTCTTGGATTGAATCTACACCTTTCATCTTTGGATATTTTGTAGCTTTCAAAAGTTTTTTTTCTAATTGATGTGATTGTTATAGGGTGTTATTGAAGGGAAGATTTGAATGCATTATTTGAGATCTTTAAGTGCATATAATAAATACATGCATTGTTGTCCACTATAACACTATCCAACATGTAATATTGGATATACAAATCTACCACCCTAAATCCTGCATCCTCTCCCACTACTCAAAGTCTAGTTGACTACACTTTAATTCAAACAGTTCATTCATACAATTCAATGTTTTTTGTTTCAATGTACATTTATATCCCTTAAAAGGTTCTCTAAAGCTGACTATTTTAAGATCCTCTATTTCCTCAAGCTTGTCCTTTATGCTTTCCACCTCTTTTACTTGTAGATGCAGTTCATTCTCAATAGCCTTTCTCTTATCCTATAATTGAATATCCTTTTGTTTGTGTTCATGTAGTTCCATGTTGAACATACTATTTCTTGAATCCAAATGGTTATTCTTATTGAGTATATGTTCCAATATATGCTCGATATCAAAGGTTTCTTCAATAGATTTAGCATTCAATGTGTTCTAGATAAAGATATAAATGTGAAATAAGCAAGTATTCTTAAAATATTATTTATAGAAAATGTATTTTCAACAAGTCTTATAGGTCTACCAATACGACAAAACAAGTGTATAGTATCTATTAGCAAAATTTATGAACTATCTTAATTGTGTGAGTATCCATGCTTAGGACATGCACTTTACCCAACACTTATTCATTAAACTGACATCTCCTTTCGGAAGGACCATTAGGTTGAATATATCTATAGAAGGCTTAGTCGTTGCATTGTTATTCCATATTATTAAATCAGAGATAGTTGTATCACTTTGTTTATATTTACAATACTAGTTGTTACATCAATATCTTGTTTAGTCTTTTCATGTTCTTTGAAAATAGAAATAAGCTCTTGTTGCAATTATCCTTTTTTATTTGAAGTGACATAAAACACAACACTCATTGTCATGGCATGCTTTATGTGTAGGGATTCAAGCTTAAGATTCTTAAATTATTGAAATCTTCCATCAAGTACTTTAATATGTTCATTCTGCAAAGTAAATACATGGTAGTTGTTGCTATTGTAGTTCCCTTTTGTTTTCAAGCTCCACGGTTAAATCAAGCTCCAGCAATTGTATATGATGTCATTGCTCATCACAATGGCTTTGAACACTATTATTTGGTAATAAAATAAAGTTGATTATAATATATTTAATAATTAATTAATTATTAATAAAATTATTATATTATTATGTCAAGAGGGGAGGAGGAAAGAACCGCCGAGTGTATGCCATGGAAAAGGTTGCAGGAGCTGGAAACAAAACAATGCCGCCTGTGTGAAAAAAGGCTCGCCCACCGCCAAAAGGCCACCAAAGATATCAAAAGCCGTCGGTAAAGTAGCAACTGGTCATAATGACTGATGGATTTCCCAAAGTGCACGGAGCACGGTGCAGGTGAGAAATCTTATCAAAGAAGCTGCAACATACGGCAGCGGCTAGACGAACCAAGAGCACATATTATATGGATGTAAATATTTCAAAAAATAAAAAAAAATGTGAATATAGACAAAACTGTTAAATAGGAAAAGATTTGGCCCATCAATTCTGTAAGCTCCCTAGATTGAATCTGTACCTTTTAGGTATGAAAATTTGTGCAACTTTAGTGAATACTTTTCAATTGTGCTTCCTTTATGCAATTTTAAAAGCAAAGTTGTCATTTCACAATTTATTTAAATCATCATAATGGCATTGATAAAGGTGGGGAATGAAGTAGGGTTAAGCATGACATGAAATGACATTGATGGGTAGTGGAGTAGATTGAATGAATTGTCTCTTTGTTAAAATCAAAACCCTCAAATAGTTCCTCTCATTATGTGAAGATGGGTAAAGAAAGATTCAAAAAATCTTTGAAAGCTATCTAATTGGACTCAACAACAATGCCATCAATCCTATTCTGAAGCATGTTTTGAAGGTTCACCCTTTGCTTCTTCATATTGTATTGCTCCTCTTATACAATACCTCTAGCATAAATTGTCCTTTTGTGTTTCTATAGCTATATTACAATGAATGGGAGCTTATAGAATCCAAATGGTATAGGTCCTTATAGACGTTGTCTTCAAGAATGATTATGATGAGTGGGTGTTGTTATCACTACATTGCATATGAAAATTCAAGCATTTAGGGTTTGAATTGACAGTAGGAGTTTGTGTGTGAGTTTTGTGAATTGTGTGTATGTTTGATTTAAACGATTTTAGGGATCCAGATTGGTCCATCGAGTGGTTTGAACCCTAGTCTTCTGACTTCTCTAGTGAGATCAAGTTGGAGAAAAGTTTTACAATTTTGGTCCCTTGCTATGGCCGCAGGGTGCTCCCTATCAAAGACCCTCTCAAAAAGAAGAAGGTTAATTATTATGCCCATCATGACAACCTCCAGGTATAGTTGTTAAATGCAGTTTTCTTTACCAACCCTTCTCAAGGTATATTATCTTCATCTCGTGTTGAATTAATCTATTTTCACAAGGTTTTCAATTGTGCGTCTTTGTGTATTTCATGTGTAGATAACCAAAAGTATCTTCAACAATGGATAGACTCTAAAAAAATAGTGAGAATAGGGAGTTGGAAATGTGCATTTGCTAGTACGTTTTAAGATCTAGGGTTTCTTCATTGGGGGTATCAACTACAATCTAGGGTTTTCTTCATTTGTGCATATATGCAGTATGTAAATATTGGCTTGGCAATGAAGTAGTTCTAGAGTCAGAGTCACAATTAAAAAAAAGAATCATGTTTTTTAGGAAAACTTTTTGTATAGAGGATGACTGATGATTGCTTGTATACATATAGCAGGCTCCCCAACCTCCATATTGCTTAACTAATTCTTGTCAAGGATATCTTTCTTGGATCAATTTGTCATTGCGTAAATAAAATTTGATAAGGCTACTCTTTGCCTTTATGGTTGCTCTTGTAGTTGTTTGTGATTTGAATGGATAAGTCTTAGTTGTAATTGGTTCTATGATTACATGTAATTGCACACTCTATGCATAGGTGTTGGGATGTAGCAAAAGAAACAAATGTGTTGATGTTATGGAGCAAGAAGACATGACCACAAAATTCCACTACTTTACATAAATTGTTGCTTGTTGCCCCTCTTTCCCATTATTCTTTTTGGTTTGCAGCTCTTTGCTTATTGTGGTAATATATATCCAATCCTATTTTGTTATATTTTAGGTTGCCTCTTCCCTACGTGACAGTAATTGGTCCATCTAATAGTTTATATTATTATTTGTGACATCAATTTCTAAGGTTCAACTTTTTTGTTTGGAAATATTTGTCCAACAAAATTCATAGCTCAACTTAAAACAATGGCTACAAGACCAATAGATATGGTACATGGATCACTAACTCCATTTTGGTGTGGCATTTCAAGTTTTATGTCCATTCTCTACATGGATAAGGTGTTCACCTCACTCTTTTATTTGATGGTTTTATATCTCTATGCATCATATACTTCTTGGTGCCCATGTGAAACACTAAAAATATGAAATTGTTTTTATAATGTCCAATATAATCTTTAGTTTGGCAGGCTAGTTTATATTCTACTTACCTTTTGTACTTGATTTTTAATTATGCCAAATTAGTAGTGTGACTGTGTATTATGTAGATATTTTGAGTTCAATATTTGTTTCTTATTTTCTTTATAAAATTAGATAGAAATAGAATATAAATAAGGATATTATCTTTACTTAGTACACCACAATAGTTTAGTCAATTGTTATGGTTTCCATCATATATAAAATATATTGAAGGAGTTTAAGATCTATAATGGTATTTTTTCTATTGTCATTTTGTATACAATAGTTTTCTTGTACCTATCACTTTTACTTGGCTACAAATATGTTTAGAGATATTTAATAAGATTACTTTTTTTCAAAAGCTACATAAATGTATAATTTTTTAAAAAGATCTATAAATACATATGCAAGTTTCATGCATGTATACATAACATGTGAAATACTTTAGCTCATGTGAAATGTAATATTGTATGAGATTAATTATAATAACTTTTGTGAATGTAATATGTTAATGTATTTTTTCAAATGCATCTTATAATTCCAATAACATCATTAAAATAACTAATTGCTAGAAAGAGAGGGATGTCCTTATTAAAAAAACTAATTGCTATAAAACTTAATTTCTATCCTTCCATTAGTTTTTTTAATTTAATATAAATAAACATTGAAATGTTACATTAAGCTCAAACCTTTTTGAAATATAATTGAATTAATTTTTTTGACCATGAACATTTAGATACTATAAATATTTAATAATATTATATATCTTAACATGTTAACACTAAATAAATTCTAAGTAAAACTAAATATTTCCATAGAATTATTGTATTACCTTCACCATTCATATTCTCAAAGTTTCAAATTAGTTTTAGGTAATGATAGCCATGCCAATTTAATTGGTAGCTTTAAGGGTAATTTGGAAGATATTGCAACAATAAAACAAAGAAGGAATTTCATAGATGTGTAATGAAGTTGGAAAAACATGACAAGACCAACAAAATAGTTACAATCGAATGGTTCAATTTTATTGATGCATAGATCATGGATGGATATCTATGCATAAATCTATGTTTAAGATGACTCCATGCACATATCTTTTAGGATTATTGATTTTTTTGCAAATCTTGATGGATACAATTTTCTCAATATAGTTCTAGGTGATATGAATATTTTCATTTTTTAAGTTATGGAATTTTAATCATGTAAAATTATTGGCATAACTTTGTATGTGGTTGTTAGTGGCATGTAGTTGCAATGACTTGAGATTAGAAAAAGGTATAAATCATCAATGTAAGAACTTATAGTGGATAGGAGATCTCAAAGATTATGTTGTGACCCATGTAGGAGTAGTTGGGTGTTGGGCACTTGATAGTGTTTTCTTTACATGATTTTGTATTTTAAGGATTTCTTTAATCTTTAAAGAAATATTAATAGATATATTTCATTACAACATACTATCCTAATTTGATGAAATAAAATGTAAAATAAATCAAATAGTAAGGGGTTTTTCATTTATTTATTTCTTTACATCTTCCATGATTTATGTCTTGTGGGAAAAATGTATAGAGATATTTTGGGCTTTATTTAAGTTATGGATATGAGATTTAAGTTATGAAGTCATGGCTTTCATAGGAGTTGATTGTCCAACACTTAATAGTGTTTACATTGTATCACCGTACATTTAAAGATTTACTTCAATACATCAGGAAATGTGAACATGTCATTCATTAGAATCTACTACTCTTTGGTTTGATATAGTAAGAATAATAAATAGTCAAATAATAGGAATTTCACATTGTTTTATTTATTCTCATCTTGCATGGTTACTAAATCTCTAGAGTTCCTATACCTGTAACCATAAAATATTGTGTCTGCAACTTGCTTTAGTTGTGATAAATAATGCCAAGTTCCTTGGGATAGTATGTATTGCCCACAAAAAAGTGAAAATTATATGCATCATGTTTACCCAAACAAAGTCTATTTGTTTATGATCATGTGAACTAGTGCATGTATTCTAATTTTGTGGTCCAACAATCTTGTCACTAGAAGATTTTGTTACATACGTACTTTGTTGGGATGGTTTGGAACATATATAAATGACTATTAAAAGCACCTAAAGTATGCAAGTTAGATAACCATGAAAGAAAAATTCTTCCACTATCTTGAATTTATAGGTTGCATTCTAAATAGACCCCTTTTGTTATAAATAATGTGTACTATAGGATTTATTAATAAATATTTCTTTTGTTAAATTTATTTTTGCACACCTATTGATATCAAGTTACTCATGAAATGTGTGGTTTTTGTGAAAGTAATGTACGTGTAAACACCATGACATTAAAATTTTTGAAGACCCTTAGTATTTCTTTGTCAATTGTCCCAACTCTTAGAAACATCATAAATAAGTTTATACATTTCCACAACATTAATCTCTATAAAAATTTCAAGTTTTCAAGGATGCTCAAGTATAGAAGTAATGCATTAAATGAGATGTCCTATTGTTAAATTTATTTTTGCACATCTATTGATGTCAAGTTCCTCATGATAGTATATATCAACCACATGCAAAAATGTTCATTTGGAAAATCTGTGTTTTTCATGACAGTAATGTACATGTGAACACTAACATTAGAAAAATTGAAGACCCTTCGCATTTCTTTGTTAATTGCGAGCTAGCTCTTACAAACATTAGAAATACATTTATGCATCCTCCCAACATTAAGCTCTATAAAAATTTCAAGTTCTTAAGGATTCTCAAGTATAGAAGTAATGCATTAAATGATTTATGATGGGATACAAAAATTCTCATATTTTTTTGATAGGTAAATTGCAGTCAAGGGGATCACTCCCATTCTTTTAAAAAGAAAAAGAAAAAGAATATGGTGCATCAGACCCATAAACAAGGGTGCAATATAGTAAACACAAAGATCTTGTAAAATAGAGGGATCTTATTGGGAAAAAGATCCACATCTAAAACTACCAACATTATGTTAACGTGTCAACACCCATTTTGGAGTGAGACCGTATGTGCATTTTGTTGTTGGCTGTCTCACTTTTGAAGAAGCCCTTCTTCTTTTCCTGCATTGCTTGCCATTCTTTGATACCTTTCCCTTCATTGAGTTCCTCTGAGAGATGGGAAGGCTGAGATAATACTAGAGTTGGGGTTCAGTCATCCTGGGAGGATTGGGAACCTTTAATGGTTACTAAGGGTTCTAGAGTTTGCGTGCCCAAAGGGCTCATGGCTACTTTCTAGAGTGGCTCCTGATGTGAGACATTACTAATTGTTGGAGTGCCCTTGACATCCAATGCTTCATTCTGAAATAGCTATGAGGATTACTTAACATCATGTTAATCTTTCTTGTTCCCTGTTACTACTTTAAGAGACAATGGTTGTCTTCCACCAAGAAAATCAAAAGTGTAATGTTGAGGGGTAGCATCTTTCCACCAAGTGGCTTCATGCTTTGAATGAGTTTTAATGCTTGAACAATCAGCTGCAATATACCTAATTTTGTAACATCTCCTGCATCAAAAAGATAAGCCTTTATAGTCCAAGGGTTGTGTCCATACATGACCATTAGCTTTCAGGATTATTTTGATCAGAAGATCTTTGGAAGTATCTAATTTTCAACCATATTTTGAGCAAAAGTTGTGTGAATAAAACCTGTTGTGATTTTGTCTAAAGAAACAAAATTACTAATTGAATTACCAATTGTTAAAAAGTAGGATTCTAACTAGTAGTGTAGGGGAAGATTTATGAGGCGAATGACATAATAGAAAAGGATTCAACTGAAGAATTAAAATGTGGATGCCATTATTTTAGCATTAATATGTTTTGTCCCCATGTCCACACAGCTTAAAGTGGTGTTTCTATCCTTCCTGCTATCAAAAACCACAATAAAGAAGCCTCTAGCACAAGGATATATTTCTAGATTCTCTTCCATTAAAGGCTTCCAGAAATTAGATATCCATTTGTGCAAGTCTAGAAAGTTCAGCCATAAACAATTGAACCTTATGATTAACCAATTCTTAACAAAATATTCTTCATTTTTGTGCAACTCTTTATTTAAATCAATATCAAATTTTAAGTCAATGGGCTTACCAGAGCATTGAACTATCCTTCCATTTTCATCGCCATGAGCATCCTTGTGATTCAGTTCCAAGGAAGATCTGGGTTGAACCTATTGGTTCTTTCTCTCCGAATCAGCAAAGGGTTTTCCAGTTCCAATGCACAGGCAGATTCGGCCAACAAATACAGGAGGTCGCATGAGCTGCCTCCCCTTCACTTCTAGTTCTACCGCACCAAGGAGGGTATCCCTATAGCTAAAGATTTAACTTTGACTCACCCAATAGAAAGATTTAGCTTTACAACAACAGGTAGAATACTCTCATGTTTGGACCAAGATTTGCATGATAAATCAAAAGGTTGACAGTGGTCTTGGACATATCTAACTAGTTAGGAATGAGAGTATGCAGGGGTCCTATTTCTACTCCTGCAAACTAACAGGTTGGAAATATGAAATGATTTGTATTAATATTTTGGATGCAAGACAAAGGGTTTTGGATCATAACTACTACACAAGGGCAGACCGGTGCCTATCTTAGGGCAAGGAGTCAACTAGACATATACAAGTGAATGATTTGCACTGGCATTCAAGTTTCAAGGGGCTGGATTGGTATTTGCCTTACAAACACCACCCAAGAATGAGTATTTAGCTATCTCTACTTACAAATATCCGTGTTGCCATACAATCTTCTTCATACTTAACCTAAAACAGTTTAATCCACTCCTTGAATGGAAGTTAGAGATCAAGCATGCAATAGAGAAATCTATATCCTAGAATCTAAGTAACCCATAGCAACCAGATTCAAAAGAAGGGATGCATACAACAAATGGAGACAAACAACTAAACACATGCAAAGAAGCATTTTTCATATAAACATGACATGAAACTAAATAGATATGCAAGGTGCATTCAAATGCAACTCATAAACTCACAAAAAGAGATAGAACAACCAAGAAATGCTCTGTTCTTCATTATTCTCTCCAAAAAAATGCCCAAGTCTTCAACAACCAGAAAAATGAGTGACACAGTCCTTTTATACATCAAGAACGTGCACTCAGCATTAAGTACAATGTCATTTCAAAATTTTGCCAGATATAATGCACCATCTGAATGGTACCCAAAAAATTTAATGCATCCACAAGAAGAAGAGGAAAGGGCAGGTAGGTTTAGGAGATGTGCAACCATCTGAAGATTTTCTCCATTAAGATGGTAGGTGGCCCGTCCATTCGACCCATACCTCTGCAACTTTACCATTAATGGCCAACCTACTGATTTTGAGATGCAGCAACGGTTTGCATATTCATGAAGTTTCTTCCCACTTGAAATGATGTAGTGAACACATAGAAAAATTACTCCTGCTCAAGATTTGAAATAGGGCATCGATTTCCTTCTTCCTGCCGAGATCTGCGGCTTCAATTTGATCGGGCAATCTAGTCACCATCTTTGAAAAGTCATCGGCCAACGAGATCGCGCCACATAGGTGCCCTTTTTCCATCGCTAACTTTTCCCTCTTCCATTTTTCCATTTTCACCTTGCATATGTAGTTGTATATACATACAACTAGCTTGGATACATGGTAGCACCTGATTGATTCTCCATCTCTAAGCATTTGCATCTTCATCGGCGAGGAAATATATCTTCCTTTTTACACCTGCGGTTGCATACAAGATTGTATATACATACAATCACCTGCATGCAAGCGCGGACTGCAAATCATTATGAAGCACTTTGCAATCACAATCGGGTTTGGCTTGCATCTTACTTCCTTTGTATATCACTTTGTATATTGCACATACAATGTGCAATATACGTACAATGTGGATTTCAACACACTTATGAGGTAGAATGGAATAAATTTGAAACTCGGCGTTGTATTGGCCTCAATGTATCTTGCGTTGTATATCGCACATACAAACAACTGGGACATACAACTGTGCGGGCCCCACCATGCTTTTGAATGCAACCTGCCTTGTATGTTTCCTCTTTGCATCATCGGCCATCGGGAAGACCATTTGTTGAGCTGCCAATGCATGTTGTTTCGCTGATGATCCTTTTACATATTTCCTTGTATGTACATCGGCTGATCATTGAGACCCTTGCATGAGTCATTGATACATGTTGTCACGCCAAAAATCTCCTTGCATCTTTTCCTTGTATGCCGCCGATTGATCTTTCCTCTTTGTATATCAACCTTGTATCTTTGCGATGTACATTTCCTTTGCATATCGCCATTGTATCTTCCCATTGTATATCGAATATACAACACAATATACATGCAACATTTTGTATACAAGCACGAAATATTCCAGGAATATGCGATATATAACCCAATATGCATACAAAGATGCATACAACTATTTTTCTCCATTCTGAAGCCAATTGGATATTATTTTTGGGTCCGCCAATGTACATCTGCATTTGTACATTAGATACAACGGCCATATACAAAGATACATACAAACTTATAAAAGGCCGAGGGAGTTAGAAAATTAAGGGTTTAAATAAAAAGACCAATAGGTTTTCAAGCTCAAAACCCTAACCCTAGGTGGGCACCGCCATTGGCTCTATCTGGGGATGCATGCCTCTTGTAGGCATGGCAAGAACTCCAGAACTCTGGGATGCAGACCAGGTGCTATATCCATTGGGCCACAGAGTCAAACACTGCACCAATCCTGCATCATAGATCACATTTTTGAAACACTATTTTGGTGGCCCTGGGTAGTCAAAAATGAAAAACCATAATCTCCTCCTGCCAAATGCTTGATTCTGATCTGAATAACCCCAACCACAACTGAAAACATCAACATAATTTGTCCACAAGCTGATCTTGTCAATTACATACATCACCATTTTTGAAAACTTGCCTCTGTCAGTATTGCCTCTGTCACTCTGCATCTCACAATCAGACATATAACCATACATACTGGAATATCTTTTAGCATTAGGTAACATATGTATGTTTTATTCCTCAAGCAGCATATCATCATATTGCATGTGGCCTTCCTCATTATCTACCTGGCTATTTCACATTACTAGGTACTCATCCAGCTGATCTAGAAACTGAAAACATTCAAAATATATGAGACCTTCAATGTCATTCATATCACTTGACATTGAAAACAAAACTTGATCCACACACCCATAGTTGCATACATCTGGCACAACTAATGCTGAACATTCATTATCCATAGTTTGCATATCCATATTATCTTCACAAGAGCTGAAGATCTCTACCTTTTGTTCATATGTCCCTTTTTCACAAACTGATGCAGCACCTAGGTCGATTGTCTCTTGATATTCATCATCATCCTCAAAAAGAGGGTTAATTCTGTATAAATGAAAGTCATGACTCACAATGTTCAATGCATCTAAAGGATCATCATAAAGGGGATTCATACTCATTGCAAAGGTCTCTGCTTCTTCTTCATGACAATCCAACTCTTCTTCAGCATTACCAAATCTAGAGTCATAAGAAGAACAAACCTGATCCATGAACTAATCATGGATATCATCTTTATCATTTGATTGCCCCACATACAACATGTCTGCCACTTAAATGAAATCTAAAGCTGAACTATCCATATCACTTTCCAGCCCTCTAATACTTCCTGATGAAACTGGAATTGACTCTTGATCCATATGATCACAACTATGCACAACTGGATCATTTAAACATGAACACTCTTTGCTTAGAACTGGCATATTAATATCACTTAAAAAATCATTATTATCAACTTCATTTGCTAGGCAAATCAGGGCATCCTCCTTTTATGGCAGAGTCATCATTAACTTGGAATGATGCACAAACAGGGATAGCAAGGGTGTGAGTGCTTTGACATTAATTTCCAACACCTAAATTATATCTTTCATCAACATTGGGGACTACAGGGCAGCAAAAATTTGCAGAGAAATAACCCTTTTGAATTCCATACCTCCAGTTGTTTTCAATGTCTATTGCAAACTGACGTTCCTAATGCAATGTGGTGGGCTCCTTATCTCTCAATCTATAGCTCATTTTCTTATCAAATGCTCCCAAATAGACCACTAGACACAATGCATCATTAGGTCTCATGCATTCTGGAATTCTTTTCAATGCCTTCATAAACTTGAGGTTAAAGGCTGGTATTAACTCATCTTTTTAATATGGATGTACATGAAATCACTGATAACTGCATATTCAGATATTCTTTCACCATATTGTTCTAGAAATGCAGATTTAAATTCTTGCCAAGAGCTGACAGAGTATGTCAGAAGGTAGGAGAACCAGTCCCTTGCATCTTCAACTAGAGATTGAACAAATAATCTAATAACTACATCTTCATGGTCAACCTCAAAGACATCTATAACATTTCTAAACTATTGCAAGTGTCTCTTAGCTGATTCATCTTTTACACCACTAAATTTAGGCAAATACTTTCTGATCTTAGATGGAAAAGCATTTGGATAGCCACAAATGCCATTGAAATTTATGGGCTTATATCTGTCAATGCTGAAACTTCTTTTATTACATGGTTGAGATTGGTCACTATACATTGTTGCATTTGATACCTCACAAGGGTGCATGGGCTGATAATACATCTTCTATGCCTTTGCAACCTTCTTCTCAACTCAGACTTCCTTTTACAATAATGACCTTAGGCCTTTAAAATACAAACTGCTATTTCAGCTTGCCTAAAGTCCTCTAAATGAGTCTTTTTAACAACATTGCATACTTCTTTTGAAACATAAAATAGATTCTAAGAAAATACAAAAGCATGCAATCTCTCACCAATATTTCCCTTTTAACCAGTGCTACACCACCAAATAGGGAATCCTTTAAAACTTATACACCATGGTTTTTGAAAACCAAAACATGTGAAAATACTTGGATATGTTGCAGCAGCTGCAAATTCCTTTCCCTGACTGAAAGTATGAAAATCTAACACATCTTGTGTCTTTTATCAGGTTATTTTTGTGCAGAGTCGCCACCTCCTTGGCAGAGGAATGAGCTTCAAAAAACATGAAGCTAAAAATTCATTTCTTTTCTTTCTGGGTTCTCCAACAACAAAGCCACATATACAATTTCTTTAAATTTTCTACAACAAGGTACTTTTACTTCGACTCCCTAGCAGAGTCGCCACTTTATTGGTTCTTTCTCTCTGAATTGGCAAAGGGTTTGCTAGTTCCAATGCACAAGAAGATTCAGCCAACAAATACAGGAGGTTGCGTGAGCTACCTCCCCTTCACTTCTGGTTCTGCCACACCAAGGGGGGTATCCCTATAGCTAAAGATTTAACTTTGACTCACCCAATAGAAAGATTTAGCTTTACAACAACAGGCAGAATACTCTCATTTTTGGACCAAGATTTGCATGATAAATCACAAGGTTGGCAGTGTTCTTGGACATATCTAACTAGTTAGGAATGAGAGTATGCAGGGGTCCTATTTCTACTCCTACAAACTAACAGGTTGGAAATATGAAATGATTTGTATTAATATTTTGGATGCAAGACAAGGGGTTTTGGATCATAACTACTACACAAGGGCAGATCGGTGCCTATCTTAGGGCAAGGAGTCAACTAGACGTATACAAGTGAATGATTTGCACTGGCATTCAAGTTTCAAGGGGTTAAATTGGTATTTGCCTTATAAACACCACCCAAGAATGAGTATTTAGCTATCTCTACTTACAAATATCCTTGTTGCCATACAATCTTCTTCATACTTAACCTAAAACAGTTTAATCCACTCCTTGAATGGAAGTTAGAGATCAAGCATGCAATATAGAAATTTATATCCTAGAATCTAAGTAACCCTTAGCAACCAGATTCAAAAGAAGGGATACATACAACAAATGGAGACAAACAACTAAACACATGCAAAGAAGCATTTTTCATATAAACATGACATGAAACTAAACAGATATGCAAGGTGTATTCAAATGCAACCCATAAACTCACAAAAAGAGATAGAACAACCAAGAAATGGTCTATTCTTCGTTATTTTCTCCAAAAAAAAGCCCAAGTCTTCAACAACCAGAAAAATGAGTGACACAATCCTCTTATACATCAAGAACGTACACTCAGCATTAAGTACAATGTCATTTCAAAATTTCACTAGATACAATGCACCATATGAATGGCACCCAAAAAATTCAATGTATCCACGAGAAGAAGAGGAAAGGGCAGGTAGGTTCAGGAGATGTGCAGCCGTCTGAAGATTTTCTCCATTAAGATGGTAGGTGGCCTGTCCATTCGACCCATACCTCTGCAACTTTACCATTAATGGCCAACCTACTGATTTCAGGATGCAGCAATAGTTCGCGTATTCATGAAGTTTCTTCCCACTTGAAATGATGCAGTGAACACAGAGAAAAATTACTCCTGCTCAAAATTTGAAACAGGCCGTCGATTTACTTCTTCCCGCCGAGATTCGTGGCTTCAATTTGATCGGGCAATCCAGTCACCAGCTTTGAAAAATCATCGACCAATGAGATCATGCCATGTAGGTACCCTTTTTCCATCATTGACTTTTCCCTCTTCCATTTTGCCATTTTTTCCTTGCATATGCAGTTGTATTTACATACAACTAACTTGGATACGTGGCATCACTTGATTGATTCTCCATCGCTAAGCATTTGCATCTCCATCGGCGAGGAAATGTATCTTCCTTTTTGCACCTGCAGTTGCATACAAGATTGTATATACATACAATCACCTGCATGCAAGCGCGGACCCCAAATCATTATGAAGCACTTTGCAATCGCAATTAGGTCTGGCTTGCATCTTACTTCCTTTGTATATCGCTTTGTATGTTGTACATACAATGTGCAATATACGTACAATGTGGATTTCAACACACTTATGAGGTACAATGGAATAAATTTAAAATTCGGCATTGTATCGGCCTCAATGTATCTTGCATTGTATATCACACATACAAACAACTGGGACATACAACTGTGTGGGCCCCACCATGCTTTTGAATGCAACCTGCCTTGTATGTTTCTTCTTTGCATCATCAGCCATTAGGAAGACCATTTGTTGAGCTGCTGATGCATGTTTTGCTGATGATCCTTTTGCATATTTCCTTGTATGTGCATCGGCTGATTGGTGAGACCCTTGCATGAGTCGCCGACACACGTCACACCAAAAATTTCCTTGCATCTTTTCCTTCTATGCTGCCAATTGATCTTTCCTCTTTGTATATCACCCTTTTATCTTTGCGATGTACATTTCCTTTGCATATCGCCATTGTATCTTCCCATTGTATATCTGTTGATCATGATGTTAGTCATAAACAAACATAGAATAAAAGTACACATTAACCTTTATTCATCTTGAAAGATACGATGAATTCAAAGAATTCATGATCCCAAGTCTCCGGTGATTAGGTCTTAATCTTCTGACGTTACTCAGAGGTTGATGTGTGTTGCTGTTTTTCCATTTTGGGGCCTTACGTAAGTCTCATCAGTAAGATAATGTTTCCTGTAATGATGCTGCATAGATAGTTATTCTACACAAGATATGCTTCAAATAGTGTGTCTATCTTTAAGTCTTTGCATGATATCTATCATTTTTGACATGCTTTAACCTCAAATAAGTTGAATATGTTCAGTTATCTACGGGATGTCTACATATTTGTATTATTTTCTTAAGATTGTCAATTATTTGCAATTATGATGATGAAATGCTCTGAAATTGAAAGAAATTGAAAAGAATGCTTCAAACTAATGTTGAACCTTCAGTTATTGAGCCACATATACATTAGATACAGTCATGAAGAGAAGAAATCAAACCATATGTTCACCAGGACATTCCACAGCTAGGTACAGTTGATGCTAACTTCAAAGGAAAAGGTATGAAAGAAACACATGTAAACTGATATGCACTCCAAGGGATGCAACAAATCACAACATGTATCAAGAATTCATACACTGATTACTCAAGATTTATGATGTATTGTAATCAAAACAGTCTTCTCATTCATTAAGTATGCAAGAACATATATGTATACAACAACTTTGAAATAAGCCCTAAATATTTCAGCAAACAAATTCTAATTAAGTTTTGAATGATTCAAAAATGGCATCCCTGCACCTTTTATAGAACAAGGTGAGGGAGCAGTTACAATTGATCTATGATCAGGATTTATCTATTAAGATCTATGGTTCATACTTCATTGACCAAGTCAACTCCTTCAACATGGCACAGGTTGCCAGCTGGCAACCATCTAGGTAACTCATATTTTCTTAAGTACCTGATGCATGTATTCCTTTTATGGTGCATCTTCATTAGGTTCTTTATCATCCTCTCCATTGTCATGATCATCACTTTCATCAGTTTTAATATCCTCCTAATGACTATCTCTTTGTATATGGATCTGCATGGATATCCTGATATTTTCATATGCTTGCACAATCTTTTCTACTTCGCTGCCATCTTGAGTTCTTGCTTTAGTGATGGCATGTTTATGCATTTGATATTTGCTCTAGAGGGACTCTAATTTATTCTTCCTGCTGCTCAGTGTTTCATTATAACTCTCCACTCTAACCTTTATTCTCATTACTTTATCCATTACTTCTTCTATCAGGTGGTTCAAAGGGTCATTAGCTACCTGCTGGAAATTACTATGTAGAGCCTTAATTGCAAACTCTTCATCTTGATTTTCAATCTTCCCTTCTACTTTCCCTTCTAAGGTCTCCAGGACCTCTGCTTCATAAGACATCATATCGTGTAGCTTCATACTGATGTTTCTTAGTTTATTGTTGCATCTCTTTAGCACATCACATTCAAACCTGATGTCTTTATTCCACATATCAATCAATATGGCTGTGTTATTATTTAGTATTTGATTATTTATAAGAACTAGAGGATCAATCCTCTTTCTTTCATCTATAGCGCTCAAGGCTTTCTCCATTTGAAATGACCTCTTCCAGGTCTCCATCTGTAGCTTATCCACCTTTTTCCTAGAGGTACCTAAAGAATTCCACCTCTTCAAAGAGGCTTTTACTACTTCCTCAGCTCCATCGAGCACAGATGACATCCATTTTAACATTATTACTGATTTATGTCTCATAAGGTTCAACCTGTTGACTTCCTCTTGAGAAATTACAGTCAATGGGACTGCTCGATCACTTGATGTATCATCAGGGTTAATTAACCCCTTTATATAGGCATGCAGCTGAGCAATATGCTCTTTATGCTACTTATTTTTCTCCTTCTCTCTCTCTTTATCTTCTGGGTCAAAGAATCAATAATGTCTTTCCCCTCTTGACCTTCCTGGTCTTCATTGGCAAATCCTAGTTCTACTGTGGTAATCTAGAATTCTTCTAGAGTAATCTTGCCTCTTTCTTTCTCGACTGTGGGGAGTGCTATTTGGGCAGTTCTTCTTCTTGTATCAGGATCTCTTCTAATGGCAGAAGTTAATCTTGCCTTCCTCTTAGGCTTTATTAGGGTTTCTAAAAAATAATGTAGATATATCAAATTCTTGAATTTCAAAATCAGGCTTTGTACTTATCTCCTTTTCCAGCCAGGGAGGAACTTGGTCACTGGATCCTAGATGTGCACCATCATCATCATGTACACCTTGATCTCTAGTATCTATTATCATCCTTTGTGGTGAAGGTGACCTTCTTATTTCCTCTTCATGATGTTCATCATGAGGGTGATCTTGTGATGCTTCCTATTGTTGAGGAATCTCTTCTTCCGGAGGGTGATCCTACTGATCATCTGCATGTTTATCATGATCCTGATCTTTTACTTCCTCCAGGGGTATCTCATCCGCTTTAGTATTTTCCCCATCTTGAGGTACATTGGTATCAGTGGATATTATTTTATCTGGCTTAGGTGCCTCCACTTGATCTTGCATCGCATCTTGCTCTGCACCTGATGTATCTACCTCTTGAGCCTTTAGGTCATCATGACCTGATGTTTCTCTTTCTCCTGAGGTTTCCCTGTCCTTTGGCCAGACTTCAACTATTTTGGGTTCAGTTGATATTTCTTGCTATTGCTGACCCATATCTGGAGCTTTATCCTCCACTTCTATCTATATAACTTCTTCAACATTTTCTATTCTTACAGGTGTACCTGCTATAAGTTTAGGATTTACATCTTCTACATATGTTAAGTCTATTGTTGGAGGACTTGTCACCTGATCAACTAATGCATCTAGCCCTATTTGTTGTGCAATCTTTTCTAGACTCTTTTCTTTTTCTTGATCTATCTACTTCATTTCTTCTAACGCCGTTTGTATTGCTGGGGTTCCATGAGGAGTTATGCGGGTGTTAGCAGCAAGGGTTTCCATTTTTTGAGAGGTGACATCTTTTACTACCTCATCATTAGATAGGTCCACAGTCTCCTCCAGTGAGATAGGACCGCTTTGTACTGCTCTTGAGGTTTCTTTCTTTTGTTCCTCAGCCTTCTCAATCTTGAACTTGACTATGGTAGGAAGGGGCATATTATGCTGCAGCTCTTTTCTGAACACTTCACTACCTACCCCTCTTAGCATTATGGGGTCTTGTTTTACTTCACCTCTCATTGAAGTTCTCTGTTTCTTAGGTGTGGATACCATCACCTGAGGTGCTTTTCTCTGTCTGGTGAGGGGTGTAGGGTCTTCTTCTTCAAGCTCTTCATCTAGAGGGATATCCTCCTCTATATTCTTCTGTGATGTCTGACCCTCCTCATATGTATCAGTAAGTTGTGTAGCTAGCCTCTGGATTCTTTTAGCCTTTTGTTTATCCAAGGGAGGTGGTGCGGATGATGCTGATGCCTGTCCCAATCCTGATGCACCTTCAGCTGGCACTTCTATTCTTTCTATTATGACCCCTTGGGGTTCAGTATCAATCTTCTTACTTCTTGGAGGTCTCTTGCTTTTATCAGGAGGCGGTACTCTCTCTCCTTTAGATTTTCTTTTCTCAATCAGGAAATTGTCATACTCATCATCAAGAATTTCCTGCCTTTTCTTCTTATTATCCACTGTAAGGGCTACACCCTTCTTCTTCAGTGTGTTTATTTGTTCATTGACCCATGCTTGGGTCAGCTACAATATTCTACCTGTGAATGGATCTAAGGAAATGTCCTCTGGCATGGTAATATTCGGTGCTGATATTGTATAATTGTATATCTTCTTTTCCTCATACTCATCTGCCATTATTTTACCATCATCCTTTATCAATTGGGTAGGTATTGAGATGCAGTTAAAAGTCTTTATCTAGTTAAGGGTTAGCCTTTGATATCTTCTTCTTCTCAGCTTCATCTTCACAATCTGCCTAGAAATCTTTAGGATTCCTCTGATGGATGGGCTTCCCCATGATCTTATGCATCCTGCCATATGGATCATATGACCTTGCCAGTGGGAATGGCTATAGTCTCATCATACTTAAGCCAGCTATGACTTTCTTAATGCTATCAGAATCTGGGCACATATACCAACCCATTGTAACTAGGAACAATACTAGTGGAAGCTTGTTACTTGCTTTGTAAGCATTCAATATTGTAGCCACTTGCCTCATGAACTCCATCAAAACTACTGCATCAATGGGGTATCTTGGGAGCATGAGGGGTTGACCTTCAAAACCCTCAATTCTTATGTAAGAGAATGTTGCATATTGAATAAACCAGGCTCCATGCCTGTATATGACCTCCTGAGCTTCCATGCTCAATCTTTTAGATCTGTCCTCCTCCATTGTCCTGACCAGATGCATAGAAAATGCATCATTCACTAGTTTGTAGTCCTGGAGGTAATTCTGCCTTTGCAGCTGGGGATAATGATCCCAGATGCAAGCATCATTGGTGCTGCCACCAATCTTTCCTTCTATTGTCAACGCATCAAATGTACCCTTGTAGGCACACGAATAACCTATGTAGGAAGTCATATAAAAAGAACATTCTGAACCTCCCAGGTTCATGAGTTGATCATGCAGGGCATCGCTTATCATCTTGGCCCACAATGGCCTATTGTCTGTGTAGAGGGACATCATGATGACGCCATACATCCAGTCTTTGAAGCTTGCAGCATTTGGTTGGCCCATTACTCGACTGACTAGGGCAATCATATATTGGTATTCCTCATCAAAATCAAACTTATACAGATGTACCGGCATTTTGGCAGCTATAGGATAAGGACTATTTCTCGCCCTCCATTGGTACATTCTCTTCTTGGTAGTCTTCTTGTTATTCTCATATTCCACTTCCAGTTTCTTAAAATCCATGCTAACAACCTTCTTTCCCAGTGACAGATTGAAGGTAGCAACAAGGCCCTTGATAGACAGATCTGCATATACTCTGCCATGTTTCTCCACCTTTCTTGTGTGTGGATTATAATTTCTAGCACATTCAATAATTAACTGAGGAGCCTCCATGGAATATGGGAAACCATCTGCATTCCACATTCTAGATACAAACACGGCGTCCAACAAGGTACTGTTATTCTTTTCATCACTCATTTTAGCTGACCATGCCGCCAAATCTGTACTTCCTTGATGTGTATCTCCTATAACTCAATATTTAAATTGCACACCCTCAGGCTAAGCAAATATTGGTTTAACAAATTCAGCCTCAGACCTAAACAACCTCTTGTCTGCCATGATTTCCTATAATGAACAGGAACTTGTCTTACAATTCGATATCTCATCATGCATGCACATACATTATACCTTTATAACATTATGCATATATATTCATTAAACAGAACATACAACCCCAAATCAGTGACATTATACTACTTGGATATGCAGAGAATGATAGGAGGAAGGTTTCAAATTACTTACCTGATATGTTTATCCTCCTAAATTATGCTGATGATTATGAAATGAATTTAAATACCATTGTTGATCCCGTGTCTTGTTCTTGGCAAGCTGTATGCTTCAACAGGTAGCTCTTATGAGGGTTTGAGAACTCGGATCTGTAACTTATCATTTCTTTGCAAGGTAAGAGTATAATGATGTTGTAAATTCATTTTAAGTCCATTCATCTGGTCACTTAGGGCAAAAACTAACTGAATTGATCTTAATCATTGATTTACTGCACAGAAATCTCTGGATGTTGCCAGGTGTTATCATCACACTAGCAATCGGCGGGAACCACCTACTGCATTAATGGCATTAATTGTTGTGCGGTAAGAAGAGGAGGATGATCTTTCAAAATATCGGGTGATATTGAGAATATCCAGCTATGTTTTAAGATCAAGGTATGTTCTAAATGTTGGGTGATGTTTGGAAATGTCGAGAGATGCTTCGATTATGATGACCCCTCGGACTAAAGTGACCTTCTCAAAATATCAGGATGACATCATCCTAATAATGACTTGATTTATCGTTATAGCACCATGACGTCATCGTCATGTTTGTTAGATGGGGTGATATTCAGAAATATACCTACTTGAGGTAAAGAGGAGGATGATGTCATCATCAGGGTGATTCTTTGTTGTTCGGGATTTGATGACATCATCAGGATAATTGACTTTAGGGGGATATTTTGTGATAGGGTGATATTCGAAAGGTAGAGTGATATTATAAATATCAGGTGATATTCAAAATATGACCCCCACAAATATATATGATGTTGTTCGACGAGTAAGTATCACTACCACTTAAAATTGGCATCCGCATGTCGCGAACTGCATGATCTATCGGGTGATAAAATTGGATCAGGGTGATCTTTTATAATATGATTGTTGTTAAGAAATATGATCCTCCCCTCAGAATATCAGGTTTGACCAGGACTTTGACCATTCAGAACTTTCACACCCTAAGGAATATCAAGGTGATCCAAAAAGAAAACCTGCATGAAATTTTGTAATCTATCCAATCATGAGGTTATTGTCATGAAATATTAACTTTGAAAAAACTTACCTCATCATGATGACTTACCCAACCCCCTTTATGTAGGATCATATGCCTTACTTTCTTTTACCAGACCACCAGCAAGCAGAAAACACAAGCCAAGCCAAACAAAAGGTTGGGTCCCTGTTTTGTCAAGTCAAAATGGGGTGTGTTGTGTAACTACACAACAACTTGCCACCAAAGAAAATACCAAAATTCCAATAATTCAAGTGATGTAAACACATTCCAATATAATATTCTAACTCTCTTTAAGCATAAGCATCATAATCTTTCTGAATGATAAAATATCCTCATGGTAACAATGCTAACAAAGGATCAGTATGTGCAAATGATTAATTATCGTCATCTTGAAAGCAAGCTGAAAACATGAGTAACTGGTGTTAAGCTACGTAGTTGGAGATCATCCCTCATAGCTAACCTAGATAGAGCCTTGCTGCCAGTAGGCGTCTATAGCCCCGGCAAGGTTATCTATACAATCCCCCTAAGTAGAGACCCACTGCCAGCAGGTGTCTATAGCCTCGGTAAGGTTACTTAGATGGCCTAATTTTATTATATTTTTTTGAATTTTTTAACATTTATACTTTATATATCTGATGTCATCATGTAAGCTCAATGTGCAAGGTATGGTCACTTGCTATTTTAGGTTGGAGATTGCATTGATAGCAAGGGAGTCCCTTTAGATTTTTCACTTAACACCTATACTTATGTGTTCAACAAACCCAAGGTTGTTAGGTGACTCATTGTGAAAAAATCACTTTGGTTAAGAAAAGGCACCCTGATGAAAAGATATCACAGACCTGATCATAAGTACTTTCTCAAAATGAGTCATAACCTATATATATGAATGTGTTCTCATCACTTGAATCCTAACAATTTAGTTATTTTTTGGGGTGATGAGCTGCATCATCTTGACTAACCAAAACAAAAACTCAACAAGCAAACGAAAAAAAACAAAACAAAAGAACACTATACAAACAACTATACAAATATACATTATGATACACATGACTAACATGAAGCTACTTAGGCTTGGAAATAATGTTTGAGGAACTATCCATTAACTAGTAATGGAACATCCTCACCTATCAAATTTTTTAGCTTGAAAGTGTTGTCTCCTAATATCTCAGAAATTTGGAAGGGACCTATCCATAATTTATCAAACTTGCCTTGGTCTCCTTTCCTCTCATGGGCTTTGTCCCACATCAGGACTAAATTAGATATCTTGAAGGCTTTAACTTTGGCTCTTTTGTCAAACCAGCGTTTGACAATAGCCTGATGTTTGGCAAATTGATCAATTGCCTGACTTCTTTTCTCTTCTAGGTGCATCAGCTGAAGCAATTTGACTTCTTGGTTATTGTCTATGCCTAGGTACTCTTGGGCAAACTGCAGGGTAGGAATCTTCAGGTTAACAGGGAGGATGGGATCCACCCCATACACTAAATGATAAGGTGAGTTTCCTAATGCAGCCTTGTTTCTGGTTTTGTCTACCCATAAGGCATATTTTAGAAGTGTATTCCACTCCCTAGGGTTCTTGTCTACTAACTTCTTTATGATATTCAGCAAATTTTTATTAGTGGATTCTGCCAATCCATTCCCTTGGGGATAATAATTGGATAAGAACTTCAGTATGATCCCATAATCAAAGGCCCAACTTGACAATTTGGTTGAAGCAAAAGCAGAGCCATTATCACTTACTAGAACATAAGGAACCCCATACCTGGTGACTATGTTACTTTCTAGAAATCTGATGACATCATCTACGCTACAGGTCTTGCTATTAGTGGCTTCAGTCCACCTAGTATAGTAGTCAGTAATCATTAAAACATACCTGTGGCCTGATGATGATGGAGGATCGATTGGTCCTATGAAATCCATGCCCCATTGTGCAAATGGGCGCACTTCCATCACTAGCTGCAGAGGTTGAGCAGCATATCTTTCTCTATTGGCAGCAACTTGACATGTATGACAACACTTAATATGTTTAGCAGTATCCTTGAAAATGGTAGGCCAGTAGTATCCTGCTCTGAGGATTGCATGAGTTGTGGCTAAGGATGATCCATGTGCTGTTCCAAACTTGTCATGTAGTTCTGATAAAACTTTGCTTGCTTCTGGCTTTTCTAGGCATCTTAAGTATATTCCTTCATAATTTTTCTTGAAAAGTACCCCTGCTTTCATCATGTACTTCTGGGACTTTATTTTTAGGGCTCTTCTTTGTGAAGCCTGCAGTCTTGGAGGACATCTTCCAGTAATCAGGATATGCCTGATGTCTAAGTACCATTCTCCACTATCCTTCTCATTAATAACATACTGCTGACTTGTGATATTTGGATCAATCTCTGATATCATCTGGCTTAAAGCTTGTCCCCTTACTAGTTTCATGGGTGTGATATCCATATCATATTCCTGTAGGACAGTGATCCATTTAGCCCTTTTTTCACCTGGCTCGCTCTGCATCAATAACATCTTCACTACTGCATCAAGTACCACAACAATCACTTTGCTCCTCAAGATATAGTGCCTGAATTTCTTCACTGCTCTGACCAAAGTGAGAGCTTGTCTTTCTACATCCATATACCTAAGTTCTGCATCTTTGAATGGACAGCTTATGAATGCTATAGGTGTTTCTTCCTTTTCTTCATTTCTTTGTGTCAGCACTGCTGTAGAGGTATGCTTTGAAGAAAATGAGTAAATATAGAAGTCCTTGGTGGAGTCTGGACTAATGAGGACTGGAGCTTCAGATATAGCTTTCTTTATGTCTTCAAAGGCTGCTCTAGCTTCTAATGTCCACTCAATCTTTGCATCCTTTTTCAACATAGCATTTAAAGGTCTAACTATTTCAGCAAAGCTAGTGATGAACTTCCTGGCAAAATTTATCTTACCAAAGTAAGATTTGAGTTCTTTCTTGCTTCCAAGAAGCTGTATTTTCATGATGGAATCCACCCTGACAGGATCAATGATAATCCCATTTTCAGTTATCAGGTGGCCAAGTAATTTTCCTGTTGTTACCCCAAATATACACTTCTTGGGGTTCAGGGATATCCCATACTGCTCACATTTTTTCAATACATTTATGAGATCTGCTACATGGTTTCCTCTATCTTTAGAGAATACTATTAAGTCATCCATGTATATGACTATGCATTTTCCTATTAAGCCTCTGAAGGCTATGTCCATTGCTCGCTGGAATGTTGCTCCAGCATTTATTAGCCCAAATGGCATACATTTATAAGCAAATATCCCCCACTTTGTGGTGAAGGCAGTTTTCAGTCTGTCAATTTTGTCAACCATTACTTGATTATAACCAGAAAAACCATCCAGGAATGACATCATTTATCCTCCGTTTACAATCTGCAGAACTTCATCTAAGGAGGGTAAAGGGTAATTATCCTTCTCTGATGCTCTGTTCAGGTTCCTGAAGTCTACACATAACCTAATGTCTCCATTCTTATTTCTCACTAGGACTAGATTGGCCACCCAGGTGGAGTGTCTCACAGGAAAAATAATCCTAGCATTTAACAATTTCTTGACCTCTTAAAAAATTATAAGCTCTAGCAAGGCATTGACAAGCCTTTGCTTTTGTCTGAAAGGCTTGGCATCTGGTTTGAGGGGTATGGTATGAGTTATGACTGATGTGTCATATGTTTTCAACTCATCATAAGTCCATGCAATGACATGGATGTAATCTTTGAGTGCCTGAGTTATTCCTTCTAACTCTTCTTCTATGAACACCTTCCCTATCAGAAGATTTCTTTTGTTATCATTCTGTCCAATATTTACTTGTGAATATTCTCCTCCATCAGCTTTTGGAAGATCCTTTTGCTTCAGCATGTTATCTAGATCAAATGCTCTTTCTAACTCAATCATTCCTTTGGGAATCTTGTTGCTAGGTGACTCTAATATATCTTCTTCTTCCCAAACATGACCTTCCATATTGTTTTCATCTATAATCTGAGCATCAAATATATCTTTGTTGGAGATGAAATCCAGGATGTGTTGATCATCATCAAAAACTTGGAGATTAGTAACATTATCATGTACTGATGGCACTGATACCAGCTCTACTGAAAATCTCTTTAGGCCTGATATGGACAAGGGCTCTAAGGTACTGGCGGCTTGTGCTAAGGCATCTGCCCTATGGTTCTGTTCTCTAGGTACGTGGGTGATATTAAATGCATCAAAGTCTTCAATCAAATCCCACACTCTGTGTCTATAATTTGACAATTTCTTATAGTTGCAAGAGTAAATTCCTCTCACCTGTTTGACAACTAATTTTGAGTCTCCAAAGACATGTAGAATTTTTAACTTCTTCTTGAGAGCAAACAGTATCCCATGAATCAGAGCTTCATACTCTGTCACATTGTTAGTGTAGGGGAACTATAATATGTAAGCAGCTAAGTAGGACTTTCTTGATGGATCAATGAGATCAATCCCTACTCCAGCTCCTTGTTTGGACTTGGATCCATCAAATCTAAGGATCCACGGTTTATCTTCAGCAGGAGGCTTACTTGAGCCTTCTTTCTTCTTTGTAGCTCTGGCAGCTGCTCCACTTGATATCCATTTTAACTTAGGAATTTCAGCTTTCTCAGATTTCTTCTTTCCTTTCTTTTGTTAAGCTGAGGTTTCTTCTTTCTTTTCATCATCAGGAGGATGATCTTTTGGACTAGGCAAAGCATTTTTCTTTAAAATATGTAAGCACAGTGAACAAGCAGTCCTTGAGTGAGGTGCTTCATGCAACCTACACCATCCTTCAGTTAGTGCATCTTATGGAGGTCTCCCTTGTTCTATCATCTTTCTAATGTCTTCTGATAAAAACTCCTCAAATCTGGTCAAGTTACTGCCTCTGTCTTCATCAAACAACTCATAATCTGACTCCACCAAACAATCACTCCCTGGGGTGATCCTCTTATTTCTTTTACCATTATCTTCATTGCATACTAGGATTTCTTCTATTTTCTAGATAAAATCCTCATCCTGACTCATATTTTCTCCTATTCCTGCTCTAGACGAACAAGAATCAGTATGATCATCATCACTATATGTGGAACTTACCTCTGATGATGATGTCACATCTCCACATGTTTGCTCAAGCTCCATCATGTCAATGTAGGCTTCACAAGTTTTCTCGGAATGTGCTTCATTGTGTAATCTGCACCAACCATCAATCAAAATATCATGAACAGGTATATCCAATAATTGACAGTGTTTTACCTGCTTGGATAAGTATATTTCAAAGCTCTTGAAATGATCTACTTCTGTTTCATCTCCATGATCATGACCAAATCCAAAAACTACAGCATTATCATCATGAGGATGATCATCAGGATCATGATCATCATGAAAATCATACATCAGGACCTCCTCTATCCTGACAGTCTGAGGTCTAATAGAGTAAACTCCAAGTTCAACATTCACGTACATGATCTCATTTGTTTTGTTGTATTTGGTGATCATGTGTTTCATTCTTGGTTTAGCATCTACCCTTATTTGGTTTGGTATCCTCTTCCAAGGTAGCCACATATGATTGAAGTCGGTAGACATATATCAGTTGAGAGTTTTGGACCAATCTCTGCTGAGTAGCATTCCATATGTATCAGGTATGTCAACTAGCTGAATGTCAATATAGTACTAGATCCTAGGGTCGGATGCAAGTTGCATGTGAATGTGAGTTAATTCTCCTATTACATTCACCTCTGTTTTGTCTAGTTAGGTCACCTTCTTTAGAGATTTAGCAGGATGCAAGCCTAAAGCATTGCATATGGACAAGGGCATGACATTGGTGGATGCTCCTAAGTCTACCAGATAGTTATGCAAATTCTTACCAAACATTCGTATGGTAAGGAGAAATGGAGGCGATTCACTCTTATCTCTGTACAAGGTCATGTGAGAGGTCTCTGTAGCTTGAACAGTAGCTGGGACTTTATGTTTAACATTATTATCTCTGACAACATGATCCTTACCTCCAGATTGACCTGTGGTATGGCTATCCTCTTTAGGAGCAGGATCATCTAGTGATTTCATGAATGCTTTCTTAATGGCTGGAGTTTTCAGCAACTCTGACAAGGATAAGCTGATTTTAATTTTCTTCATTTCATCAACTACATATGTGACTAACTTATCAGATTCATGAGGCATATTCAAAGCCTTTGATGCTATATTTGGTGGTGCTAAATACTGGGCATTGACCTTAGGAAATCCTAGGTTATTACTTGCTTTGGGATCAGGAGGTGTGTTGAAATTATTCGGAGCTAAGGAAGAGGTCAATGGACTGGAAGGTCTGTTGGCATTATTTCTCAAGTTGTAGTTATGCTTACCCTGGTATTGCTGTTGGTAAGCATGTACCTCCTCATGTTCATTTGATGACTCATTGTCATCCTCAAAGGGAAAAACATAATTTGACTCAAAAACCATGGCTAATTCCTCACATGTCTGGGTATAATGTTGATGCGATGACATAGTCTGCTGATAAGGCTGATCAGTATAGCTTTCTAATACTACGGCTAAATCATATCCACAAGGAACAAACTCATTCCCTTCTACATGATGTGAATTTCCTGAAGTATTGGGCACCTCAGTTTGGAAAATACTGGCAGCAATTTGAAATTGTGGATAGTCTAACTTTGCATGAGCATTTGTATTGTGTATCCTACACCAATTAGTGAGGGTTGCCTCAGCAAGATTGACTCTAGTAGTCTATTTAGCTTCACTAGGAGGCTGATTATCTAAAGGTGATGGTAAGGAACCATTATTTGGCTTGGAGTTCCATACTCTAGGTTGTCTAGGAGGATTGTTGTTACCACTATTATTGTTGTAGTTATTGTTGTTATACCCCTTGTCAGGATAACTAGGTCTATCATTGGTGTAACCTCTATTCTGATTAGGCTGAGAATAGAAGTTTTGATTTCTTAGATGAGTGACCTCTGTAGTAAGTTTTCTTAGCTGAGCAGAGATTTCCTTGATTTCTTCTTTCTCCTTCTAAGCTTTAGCCACTACATTTTTAGTTTGAGGCTTGAAGAAAGAGGATCCAGTGTTATTGTTTTGATCTACACCCTGAGGTGCCGGTGCTTGTGCAGGATACTGTGGCATCTGACCATTTCCATTGGGAGGTGGCATGATACTTAGTGGAGATATCTGTAATGGTGTTGGCATGACTGCTAGAGGTATCGTAGCTCCATTAGGATATTGTGCAGGATATGTAGGATATCCAGGCAGTGTAGGAAAGACTATGTTTGGTAGTGGAGCAGGTATTAGCTATTGATTGACTTTGATAGCTTCCTGGAAAGCTCCTGTCAAAGTTGTGATTTTAGGATGTGCTCTCCTGATGAACATGGAAGTCAATGGATCCAAAGTTGAATAATAGATACTCCTGGCAGCAGCGTCTGCTACTACATATGGGGCAACTAACTTAGATAACATTTTCTGGAATCTAGCATTAAATTTGGCGATAGGTTCACCCTCAAATCTTTTGATTGTGGCGAATAGGTGATAATTCATTGAAGGATCTATTGGTACCTTGAACCTATCAGTGAAAGCCTTTTCAAGAACGTCCCATGATCTGATAGAACCTCAACCAAGACTAATATACCAATTATAAGCTTCTTCCCCTAAAGAAAAAGGAAATAATCTGCATACAACATCCTGATGCTCTATTCTAGCTCTACAACATGCTTCTTTGAACATTCTAATATGATCATCCGCATCTTGATAAGGATGATACTTTGGATAGAGTTTGTCAGGATTTTTTGGTAAAGCATGATATGCCGTAAAGGTCAAAGGTGACTCTGCTACAAAGAATGACATTGCAACCGGAGGAGGTTGAACCTGAGGTTGAACAGGTTGAGGTTGAACTGGTGATCCTATAGGTATTTGCAAACCAATAGGAGTTATACGAGGATGTTTGGGTGAAGCTCCTGATGCACTAGACCCTGGAGTGTGATGGATGTCTACAGTTCTAGGTTTGAGTCCTCTAATAGGTAATTCGTCAAAGATTCCACTGGATCTAGACCTGGTATTTATCCTGTGAGCCAGTATTTCTCAATTTTGAGGAAAATTGGCTGGATTATTGTAAAGATCGGTTGGAATTCACTAGCAAAGGCTATATTTATGGTCAGAAAATTGTACTGACTGGATATTTGCAGAGATGCTGCAAATATGCGGTGATATTTAAAATTCTGTGTCACAAATGGTAGGATATCAAGTTCTTAGGCTAACTACCTCAAAGATTTGGGCAAATTTACATAAGGCCTATTTCTACAAATTCGTGATGATCACTTGTAAAGCTTGCAATATTTATGATCCATTTCAAAAACTTTACACAGGATTAGCATGTACAAGCTTAGACCAACAAATATTTGCATCTAATCTAAAATTTGGCGATGTCTTAGTATTACCTTACAATCTTTATCATCACCTGAACTACTCATGATGATCTTCGTCCTATGGCCCTCCTTCTAGTGCCAATTTATGTTGATCATGATGTTAGTCATAAACAAACATAGAATAAAAGTACACATTAACCTTTATTCATCTTGAAAGATATGATGAATTCAAAGAATTCATGATCCCAAGTCTCCAGTGATTAGGTCTTAATCTTTTGACGTTACTCAGAGGTTGATGTGTGTTGCTATTTTTCTATTTTGGGGCCTTACGTAAGTCTCATCAGTAAGATAATGTTTCCTGTAATGATGCTCCATAGATAGTTATTCTACACAAGATATGCTTCAAATATTGTGTCTATATTTAAGTCTTTGCATGATATCTATCATTTTTGACATGCTTTAACCTCAAATATGTTGAATATGTTCAGTTATCTACGGGATGTCTGTATATTTGTATTATTTTCTTAAGATTGTCAATTATTTGCAATTATGATGATGAAATGCTCTGAAATTGAAAGAAATTGAAAAGAATACTTCAAACTAATGTTGAACCTTCAGTTATTGAGCCACATATACATCGGATACAGTCATGAAGAGAAGAAATCAAACCATATGTTCACCAGGACATTCCACAGCTAGATACAGTCGATGCTAACTTCAAAGGAAAAGGTATGAAAGCAACACATGTAAACTGATATGCACTCCAAGGGACGTAGCAAATCACAACATGTATCAAGAATTCATACACTGATTACTCAAGATTTATGATGTATTGTAATCAAAACAGTCTTCTCATTTATTAAGTATGCAAGAACATATATGTATAAAACAACTTTGAAATAAGCCCTGAATATTTCAGCAAACAGATTCCAATTAAGTTTCGAATGATTCAAAAATGACATCCCTGCACCTTTTATAGAATAAGGTGAGGGAGCGGTTACAATTGATCTATGATCAGGATTTATCTATTAAGATCTACGGTTCATACTTCATTGACCAAGTCAACTCCTTCAACATGGCACAGGTTGCCAGCTGGCAACCATCTAGGTAACTCATATTTTCTTAAGTACCTGATGCATGTATTCCTTTTATGGTGCATCTTCATCAAGTTCTTTATCATCCTTTCCATTATCATGATCATCACTTTCATTGGTTTCAATATCCTCCTGATGACTATCTCTTTGTATATGGATCTGCATGGATATCCTGATATTTTCATATGCTTGCACAATCTTTTCTACTTCGCTGCCATCTTGAGTTCTTGCTTTAGTGATGGCATGTTTATGCATTTGATTTTTGCTCCGGAGGGACTCTAATTTATTCTTCCTGCTACTCAGTGTTTCATTATAACTCTCCACTCTGACCTTTACTCTCATTACTTTATCCATTACTTATTCTATCAGGTGGTTCAAAGGGTCATCAACTACCTGCTGGAAATTACTATGTAGAGCCTTAATTGCAAACTCTTCATCTTGATTTTCAATCTTCCCTTCTACTTTCCCTTCTAAGGTCTCTAGGACCTCTGCTTCATAAGACATCATATCATGTAGCTTCATACTGATGTTTCTCAGTTTACTGTTGCATCTCTTTAGCACATCACATTCAAACTTGATGTCTTTATTCCAGATATCAATCAATATGGCTGTGTTATTATTTAGTACTTGATTATTTATAAGAACCGGAGGATCAATCCTCTTTATTTCATCTAAAGTGCTCAAGGCTTTCTCCATTTGAAATGACCTCTTCTCGGTCTCCATCTATAGCTTATCCACCTTTTTCCTGAAGGTACCTAAAGAATTCCACCTCTTCAAAGAGGCTTTTACCACTTCCTCAGCTCCATTAAGCGTAGATGACATCCATTTTAACATTATTACTGATTCATGTCTCATAAGGTTCAACCTGTTGACTTCCTCTTGAAAAATTACAGTCAATGGGATTGCTCGATCACTTGATGTATCATCAGGGTTAATTAACCCCTTTATATAGGCATGCACCTGAGTAGTATGCTCTTTATGCTGCTTATTTTTCTCCTTCTCTCTCTTTATCTTCTGGGTCAAAGAATCAATAATGTCTTTCCCCTCTTCACCTTCCTAGTCTTCATTGTCAAATCCTAGATATACTATGGTAATCTAGAATTCTTCCAGAGTAATCTTGCCTCTTTCTTTCTCGACTGTGGGGAGTGCTATCTGGGTAGTTCTTCTTCCCGTATCAGGATCTCTTCTAATGGTAGAAGTTAATTTTGCCTTCCTCTTAGACTTTATTAGGGTTTCTGAAAACAATGTAGATATATCAAATTCTTGAATTTCAAAATCAGGCTTTGTACTTATCTCCTTTTCCAGCCAGGGAGGAACTTGGTCACTAGATCTTGGATGTCCACCATCATCATCATGTACACCTTGATCTCCAGTATCTGTTATCATCCTTTGTGGTGAAGGTGACCTTCTTATTTCCTCTTCATGATGTTCTTCATGAGGGTGATCTTGTGATGCTTCCTCTTGTTGAGGAATCTCTTCTTTCAGAGGGTGATCCTGCTGATCATCTGCATGTTTATCATGATGCTAATCTTTTACATCCTCCAGGGGTATCTCATCCACTTTAGTATTTTCCTCATCTTGAGGTACATTGGTATCCGTGGATATTATTTTATCTGGCTTAGGTGCCTCCACTTGATCTTGCATCGCATCTTGCTCTACACCTGATGTATCTACCTCTTGAGCCTTTAGGTCATCATGACTTGATGTTTCTCTTTCTCCTGAGGTTTCTCTATCCTTTGGCTGGACTTCAACTATTTTGGGTTCAGTTGATATTTCTTGCTGTTGCTGACCCATATTTGGAGCTTTATCCTCCACTTCTATCTGTATAACTTCTTCAACATTTTCTGTTCTTGCAGGTGTACCTACTATATCTTTAGGATTTACATCTTCTACATATGTTAAGTCTATTGTTGGAGGACTTGTCACCTAATCAACTAATGCATCTAGCCCTATTTGTTGTGCAATCGTTTCTGGGCTCTTTTCTTTCTCTTGTTCTATCTACTTCATTTCTTCTAACGTCGTTTATACTACTGGGGTTCCATGAGGAGTTATGCAGGTGTTAGCAGTAAGGGTTTCCATTTTCTGAGAGGTGACATCTTTTACTACCTTATCATCAGATAGGTCCACAGTCTCCTCCAGTGAGATAGGACCGCTTTGTACTACTCTTGAGGTTTCTTTCTTTTGTTCCTTAGCCTTCTCAGTCTTGAACTTAACTATGGTAGGAAGGGGCATATTATACTGTAGCTCTTTTTTAAACACTTCACTACCTGCCCCTCTTAGCATTATGGGGTCTTGTTTTACTTCACCTCTCATTGAAGTTCTCTATTTCTTAGGTGTGGATACCATCACCTGAGGTGCTTTTCTCTTTTTGGTGAGGGGTGTAGGGTCTTCATCTTCTTCAGGATCCTCATCTAGAGGGATATCCTCCTCTATATTCTTCTGTGATGTCTGACCCTCCTCATATGTATCAGTAAGTTGTGTAGCTAGCCTCTGGATTCTTTTAGCCTTTTGTTTATCCAAGGGAGGCGGTGCGGATGATGCTGATGCCTGTCCTGATCCTGATGCACCTTTAGCTGGCACTTCTATTCTTTCAATTATGACCCCTTTGGGTTCAGTATCAATCTTCTTACTTCTTGGAGGTCTCTTTCTTTTATCAGGAGGCGGTACTCTCTCTCCTTTAGCTTTTCTCTTCTCAATCAGAAAATCATCATACTCATCATAAGGAATTTCCTACCTTTTCTTCTTATTATCCATTGAAAGGGCTACACCCTTCTTCTTCAGTGTGTTTATTTGTTCATCGACCCATGCTTGGGTCAGCTCCAATATTCTGCTTGTGAATGGATCCAAGGAAATGTTCTCCGGCATGGTAAGATCTGGTGCTAATATTGTATCATTGTATATCTTCTTTTCCTCATACTCATCTGCCATTATTTTACCATCATCCTTCTTCAATTGGGCAGGTATTGAGATGCAGTCAAAAGTCCTTATCTGGTTAAGGGTTAGCCTTTGATATCTTCTTCTTCTGGCTTCAGCTTCATCTTCACAATCTGCCCAGAAATCTTCAAGATTCCTCTGATGGATGGGCTTCCCCATGATCTTATGCATCTTGCCATATGGATCATATGACCTTGCCAGTGGGAATGGCTGTAGTCTCATCATACTTAAGCCAGCTATGACTTTCTTAATGCTATCAGAATCTGGGCACATATACCAGCCCATTGTAACTAGGAACAATACTAGTGGACGCTTGTTACTTGCTTTGTAAGCATTCAATATTGTAGCCACTTGCCTCATAAACTCCATCAAAACTACTGCATCAGTGGGGTATCTTGGGAGCATGAGGCGTTGACCTTCAAAACCCTCAATTCTTATGTAAGAGAATGTTTCATATTGAATAAACCAGGCTCCATGCCTGTATATGACCTCCTGAGATTCCATGCTCAATCTTTTAGTTCTGTCCTCCTCCATTGTCCTGACCAGATGCATAGAAAATGTATCATTCACTAGTTTGTAGTCCTGGAGGTAATTCTACCTTTGCAGTTGGGGATAATGATCCCAGATGTGAGCATCATTGGTGCTGCCACCAATCTTTCCTTCTGTTGTCAATGCATCAAATGTACCCTTGTAGGCACACGAATAAACTATGTAGGAAGTCATATAAAAAGAACATTCTGAATCTCCCAGGTTCATGAGTTGATCATGCAGGGCATCGCTTATCATCTTGGCCCACAATGGCCTATTGTCTGTGTAGAGGGACATCATGACACCATACATCCAGTGTTTGAGGCTTCCAGTGTTTGGTTGGCTCATTACTCGACTGAGTAGGGCGATCATATATTGGTATTCCTCATCGAAATCAAACTTATACAGATGTACCGACAATTTGGCAGCTGCAGGATAAGGACTATTTCTTGCCCTCTATTGGTACATTCTCTTCCTGGTAGTCTTCTTGTTATTCTCATATCCACTTCTAGTTTCTTAAAATCCATGCTAACAACCTTCTTTCCCAGTGGCAGATTGAAGGTAGCAGGAAGGCCCTTGATAGACAGATCTACATATACTCTACCATGTTTCCCCACCTTTCTTGTGTGTGGATTATAATTTCTAGCACATTCAATAATTAACTCAGGAGCCTCCATGGAATATGGGAAACCAGCTGCATTCCACATTCCAGATACAAACACGTCATCCAGCAAGGTACTGTTATTCTTTTCATCACTCATTTTAGCTGACCATGCTGCCAAAGCTATATTTCCTTGATGTGTATCTCCTATAACTCCATATTTAAATTGCACACCCTCAGGCTGAGCAAACATCAGTTTAATGAATTCAGCCTCAGACTTAAACAACCTCTTGTCCGCCATGATTTCCTGTAATGAACAGGAACTTGTCTTATAATTCTATATCTCATCATGCATGTACATACATTATACCTTTATAGCACTATGCATATATATTCATTAAATAGAACATACAACCCTAAATCAGTGACATTATACTACCTGGATATGTAGAGAACGATAGGAGGAAGGTTTCAAATTACTTACCTGATACGTTTATCCTCCTGAATTATGCTGATGTTTATGGAATGAATTTAAATACTGTTGTTGATCCCGCGTCTTATTCTCGGCAAGCTGTATGCTTCAACAGGTAGCTCTTACGAGGGTTTGAGAACTCGACTCTGCAATTTATCATTTCTTCACAAGGTAAGATTATAATGACATTGTAAATTCATTTTAAGTCAATTCATCTGGTCTCTTAAGGCAAAATCTGACTGAATTGATCTTAATCATTGATTTATTGCACGGAAATCTCTGGATGTTGCTAGGTGTTATCATCGCACTAGCAATCGGTGGGAACCACCTACTGCATTAATGGCATTAATTGTTGCGCGGTAAGAAGAGGAGGATGATCTTTCGAAATATCGGGTGATATTGAGAATACCCGGCTATGTTTTAAGATCAAGGTATGTTCTAAATGTTGGGTGATGTTTGGAAATGTCGAGAGATGCTTCGATTATGATGACCCCTAGGACTAAAGTGACCTTCTTCTTGGAATATTAGGATGACGTCATCCTGATAATGACTTGATTTATCGTTATAGCACCATGACGTCATCGTCATGTTTGTTAGATGGGTTGATATTCAGAAATATACCTACGCAAGGTAAAGAGGAGGATGATGTCATCATCATAGTGATTCTTTGTTGTTTGGGATTTGATGATGTCATCAGGATAATTGACTTTAGGGTGATATTTTGCGACATGGTGATATTTGAAAGGTAGAGTGATATTCTGAATATCAGGTGATATTCAAAATATGACCCCCGCAAAATATATGACGTTTGACGGGTAAGTATCACTACCACTTAAAATTGACGTCCGCATGTCACGAACTGCATGATCTATCGGGTGATAAAATTGGATCAGGGTGATCTTTTATAATATGACTGTTGTTAAGAAATATGATCCTCCCCTCGGAATATCAGGTTTGACCAGGACTTTGACCGTTCATAACTTTCACACCCTAAGGAATATCAAGGTGATCCAAAAAGCAAACCTGCATGAAATCTTGTAATTTATCCAATCATGAGGTTATTGTCATGAAATATTAACTTTGAACAAACTTACCTCATCTTGATGACTTACCCAGCCCCCTTTATGTAGGATCATATGCCTTACTTTCTTTTACCAGACCGCCAGCAAGCAGAAAAGACAAGCCAAGCCAAACAAAAAGTTGGGTCCCTTTTTTGTCAAGTCAAAATGGGGCATGTTGTGTAACTACACAACAATATCGAATATACAACACAATATACATACAACCTTTTGCATACAAGCATGAAATATTCCAGGAATATGCGATATACAACCTGATATGCATACGAAGATGCATACAACTATTTTTCTCCATTCTAAAACCGATTGAATATTCTTTTTGGGTTCACCAATGTACATCTACATTTGTACATTAGATACAATGGGCATATACAAAGATACATACAAACTTATAAAAGGTTGAGGGACTTAGAAAATTGAGGGTTTAAATAAAAAGACCAATAGGTTTTCAAGCTTGAAACCCTAACCCTAGGTGGGCACCACCAGAACCCCAGATTTGGTGGCATCCTGGAAAGAAACCCTAGTGTTGGCTTTACAGTTTTCAATTATCAGAATCCTAGCCTATGAGACTAGCCATTTGTTGTCTTTTATAGGCTCTTTTACCCCTCCAGATTGTTAGAAATGACTTGGTAAACAACTATCAATGGAAAATTGATTACAACTGTAATATAGATATTTAACTGTGTAGAACCAAAATGGAGATGGTATGAAATCAACACAGAGAAATAATAGAATAGAAGATCAAACACATAACACAATTTTTATGTGGAGAAACCCTTTCAGAAAAAAAACTAGACACAAGAAGAGACACATCGGTCTGTATTAACTTCAAATAGAGTTTACAATACAACACTATCAATCTCTTCTCCAGTCTTCAATCTAGCAGCACCTTGTAATACTCATCCCCAGCCGTAATACAATTTCCTCAGTAAAAGAGTGTTTCCTACTATGGAAAAATACCATAACATATCTTCTACCATCAGATCTACAGTTCCTAATGATGAACGGTCCATATTGACTATGAAATTACATTATTTTACAAGGCAATTTTCTAAAAAAACATCTCTTCAAGGACGTTACCCCCGAACCCCCTCCAGTGGGGCTAGGAAGTTGTCGTCACCCCCCTTAGACCCCCCAACAATAGTAGTGAGACCAAGTCCCCCCCACACCTCCCATTTGGGTACAAGGATCCAAAATGTGGCTGAAACAAGATCTCAACTTGGTGAATACTTCTTCCCTTATGGAAATTTACAAAAAATATAGTAGTAATTAATTACATAGGATTTACAAGGTTGATGGCACCTTAATCCTAACACATATCTGATTGGAGGCCAAGATTCAAATGTCTCTATCTACATTGTCCTACCAATTTTGATCCCATAGGTAGGGAGGTGAGAAGAACCACCATATTCGCACCGAAGTCCACCTCGCCCATAACCATCAAAAGCATTGGTAGAATCCACAGTAGAATCCATGCCCATAGAAGAAAATGCAAAAACCCTAGCATTTGGGAGTTTTACGTTCATTCGAGAGAGACAACCAAACCATCAACCAATTTTACAAAAGTCTTATATTAAATAGCAATGTATATCTATGAATGTGATGTGTTCAATACATTGCTCCCAACTAATTAGAATATAGGGGTTGGACCCATTTTGTGCATGTACCCATGTTCACATGGTGATTATAGTTAAATCAGATCCAAAATCTTAGGGTATAGAAAATGAAAGATCCAACTATTAAAACCCTACTTTCATTGATTGGTAAACAACTACATATATAATATAATAATGGATACGAGTTTATATTTTACTTGATGATTCCAAGGATCATTTTGATAGTCATTGATATGCCCTATTCATTTTTATATATTTATGTAGATTAGGTAAATGCAATGAAGGCAAAACAATAAATCAAATGCAAATGAAACACAAGATTATACCTCATAAAACACAACCTAATCCCATCAAGGGAAGAAGGAGCCTTTGCACCCAAAAGAAGCTCCCAAGACCAAGATTATCCCTAGACTATGGATTAAAATGTGAAGTACTTCTCAATTGTGCAACTCACTATTTACTCAAAGGTGATTTTGGCATGGTAACTTTGCATGGAATTGGATGATGAAACTGACTTGTGAGAGGTTGTATTTATAGACTTTTTGGAGAGATTTTGATCCAAGGGTGGAGATTGAATGGAGAGATCAATGGTGGAGGATGAAAGTGATGTGGAGGGCCTAGATTTGATTTTGGAAGATGGAGTGCTAGGAATAAAAGTAAATCTTTTATTCATTTTTGGGAAAGGGGTGAATAAATGAGGTTGGGTGAGATGGATTATTTGTGAATTAAAAATTCACATGGGGAAGGGTAAAATGAATTAAAAATTCATTTGGGGAAGAGTGGATATTTATTAGTTATGACATGTGTAAGGGATGTGTAAGAGGAGTAAATGTGATGTGTGATTTATTTGAATTTTAAATTTGGGGGATGTGGAGAGAAGTGCTAATGAGGGTTTGACTCACTTAATTAGGGTGATTAGCCTAATTAATGTGGCTGGAATAAATTAGTAGAGGGATTAGAGGGGGGATAAGATTAATTAATTAGTGATTTAATTAATTAATCCTAAGGCTAGGATGAGGTAGGCTAGAGTAGGCAATTAAATAATAGCTATTTAATTATCTAGGGTAGGGATAGGCTAATTAGTAGGCTGGATTAATTAGTTAACATGATTTTTAACTAATTAATTAGATTTAGGGAAAATGGGGGAATTGATTAATAAATTTTGCATACTTATTAAATCAATTGGCTAAGGTTTGGACTATTGAATTAACAGAATTAATTCAATTTTGGGGATGAAATTGTGTGGATTTAGGAAATGAAAGGGGTAATTAATTAAATACAAATTTAATTAATTGGTCAGAAAGGGAATTGGTATGTTTAGGGATGTTGGGAGTTAGTTTGGTGGTTGAGACATTTTTAGGTGTCTACATTTGCCCCTCTTTGACGTGGCGTCAGGACCTAGGAGGGAAGTGGCGTCAGGTCGAATAAAAATATGCCCCAGCTACCGGGAAGGAATGAGATGGATAGGGGATGCCCCCTTGAGAGGTTAGCGGGAAAATAAAAATTTTGCGGGTAAGCTCTCGAAAGGATGCGATGGAAGTGACAGTTGGAGAGGTGAGGGAAAAAGAAGATGGTAGGAGGAAAAACGGAGGAAAAAGGCTGAGATCTGCACCCTAGAGGAAAAAAAGAAGGGATGGAGGGATGACATGGCCCACTATATTAGGCAAAGTGGGCCCAAAGAGTGCCACATTGGCACACTTTTGACTTTCTAGAAGAAGAGACAAAGGAGAGATAGCTAAGCGCAACCCACAGTTCCCGCGACTACATCACATCTCAGAGTGATTTTGAGAGGTTGGGTGGTCACCCGAGGCTGGACCCTAGGTAGGGCCTAACCTGAACTTTGTGAATTTTTATTTTGCGCACATGTTTTTGGGTTTTGGGATATGGGTTTGGAGCACGTGGCGACAAAGATAAGGTGAATTAGCGCAATCCTGCAGATTAGCGCTATCCGCTAGGGTAGGGTAGGGTGATTTTATCACCATTTGGGGGAAATATTGGCGCTATCGTCTGGATTAGAGCCAAAACTCAGAGAGAAAGAAAGATAGCGTTTTGACACCATCCTATGGTTAGAACGGCGCTATCGTCTGGAATAGCGCCATAATGGGGAATAGTGGTATTGTTAGTTTTAGCGCTAAAAGGTAAATTGACGCGAAAATGAAATATTTTGCCATCGACTGGATTGGCGCGATATAGGGCGCGCAGTGGCACCATTGTCTGTATTGGCGCAATGGGTAGGGAGAATTAGCACTATTTTTAAAAATAGCACTAGGGACTGTCCATGTGGGGCCACATGATTTGGGCCTGTGAGACATGTAGAAGAAACAAAGTGTGTGGGGAAGAATAAGTAAGTATCTAACGAAGAAGTGGTGGATGCAGGATACACAGCGATTCATACTGCAGTCACAGGAGAGACAGGTACGATCCGTGATGGCACTATTTGATGAGGCATGGCGGCCTCGACTGGCGAGACTAGGGCTTTGGACGATGGCAGCGATGCCAGTGCTGCAAGCTCATAGAGCTCTAATGACAGCCACAGTGGAGCAATACCACAGCGAGACTTCCAGCTTTCTGCTACCGATAGGAGAGATGACTATCACACTTGAGGATGTTTATCGCATCCTCAAGCTACCGATTCTAGGTCGACGTGTGAGATATGACATGAGGAGGGGGCGGACTGCATTGGTCAGAGTGTTCGGAGTAGAGCACGTGATTTTTTTGGCGGATGGGAGGGAGATGGATTATGATAGGACACTGGCGGCGGGTGCAGATCCCTTTGCCTTATTTTTGTGTGCGCTGATTGGAGGTGTGGTGCTGCCGGATAGGTGAGGCAGAGGTTTTCCTATGGGCTGGGGCAGGATGATAGAGGGGATGGTGAGCCATGATATTGTCTATGCATGGGGGCCGGTGATGCTAGCACAGCTGCTGCATGAGATGTACATGATCGCTTATCTTCATGACAGGGCTTTATCTGCTGGGGTTACGCTGCTACATGTATGGCTTTGGGAGCACATCCCTGTGACTCGGCCGACATGCGGTTATTATCGGCAGTCGTTTGAGGCGTTTGTGTTCTTGTATCGGGATGCAGAGTATACCTATATTGGACAGGTCCGCCACTGGCGGAGGATACTGGATGATGTGATTAGCGTGGTATGGTGCGCATATATTGGTTGTGAGGAGTGGCCTGATGATGTGATTCATCTCCCATACACATTTCAGCAGAGATATCTTATGGGTCGTGCAGACCGTACCATAGAGATGTACCTACCCTCGCGGGTTATGCGTCAGTTTGGACTGGTACAGGATACGCCTTAGCAGATGGCGATATATACGCGGACGCCGCGGGATACTGCTTACTGGCCCACACCATTATAGCCACAGGTTGCACTGAATGATTGGGCAACACTTCGGCCAGTTCAGTGGGATTGGAGGAGCATAGTGATGGATGCAGGTACTACGCCTGCTTATGAGGTATGGTGGCAGACACATCGGCCCACTCGATTGACAGATCCGACGGTGGAGGTATCAGAGGATGAGGGAGATGGGGGTGGAGATGATCCGGATGGGGTGGAGATGAGATTGTGGAGGACTATATCATGGAGGTGATGGATGATGGGGAGGAGAGGGTGATCGCGAGAGATGGTCAGCGTGTAGAGGAGGTGGCAGCAGTGGCAGCGGGACAGGGACAGGTGGGGCAGGAGGTTCCAGCACAGCAGGTTCCTGCACAACAGGTTCCAGCACAATAGGTTCCAGCACAATAGGTTCCTGCACAGCAGGTTCCAGCACAGCAGGCCCATGTGAGGGGCGGACGACAGCGTAGAGGACCGCGGCGGCGCGGTGGACAGCCGAGGACGGAGCAGGGTGATCTATCTCCATCTCAGGTGGAGTAGCTGCGGGTCAGTAGACATGATACCGGGAGAGGGAGTTCAGGGGCAGGGGTGGCGGCAGAGGGTGAGAGGCTGACACCTCGGCGACGTCCACAGGAGGAGACGGAGGAGGTGGAGACATTGCGTACTTAGGTGGCCAGCCTAGAGGAGGCGTTAGGGCGCCAAGAGGCCGAGTTGGGACAGATGCAGGGAGTAGATGGGCAGGTGGCAGTGCTAGAGGCTCAGCTAGCTCAGGCTCGAGAGGACATGGAGGATTTGAGGCTAGAGCGGGATGCAGTGCTCGTGAGAGCACATCAGGCAGAGATTGCATTGAGCAGTGTACAGGCTACGGGTGGGGGACTTGCCCTAATTTTGGCAGGGATGTAGGCCTAGTTGGCTCAGGTGCAGACACATGCACATCAGATATAGGGGCAGTTGAGCCAGGCACAGGGATAGATATCTCAGGTACAAGGAGAGCTAGCAGAGGCCAGAGCATGAACGGAGTATTATCGGGGGTTGTACTATGCAGCCGTACCCGCAGCGCAGCGAGCACTGAGTTACAGCCAGGTCAGTAGATCGGGGGCATCGAGATCACATCGATCGAGATCTATTCAGTTAGTTCAACAGACGATGCCTCCTCCCACATATATGCCCCAGTAGGGTCCTCAAGTACCAATAGCACCACAGCCACAGCCGCCGCCGGGATCATAGGCTCGACCAGGGTCAACGTCTCCTACCCCCTCAGAGAAAGGATCCTCGATGTGAGAGTTATACCATGTTAGCCCTTAGAGGCATTGTATCAGGACACTTTATTTTTTGATGATGTGAGCGATGTACATTTTTTGCGGTGATTATATTGATGCGATACTTCTGATGGTTTATGATGTTCTATTGTGATGATGCTTATATGATGGATGCACATGTTATATTTTATATGTTGTGGATGTGTGATGTTGTTTCAAATGATGTGTGTGATTTGGTGGATGCGTGGATGTTTTTGTGATATATGCATGGTGTTGTGATTTTATGGACTATATGATGTAATTGAATATGCAGACTAATGAACATTTATTATGTATGAAAATGTATGAGATTATGTATATGCTACTAGATGTTTATGTTGTTTCAATGGTAATGATGATGATGTTGTAATGCAACTAATTGTTTATGAGATGGTTATATGTATGGAATGCAATGTGATGATACTATTTTTAATTTTATCATGCACCTATGTGATAAGTGATTATGATATGATGTGTAATGATATGCAGCTAAAAATGAATCTACTTGTGTTTTTAAATGGATGAACCTAGACTGCAATGCAACTTAGATGGATCTAAGATGCGATGCAACTTTAAATGGATTAAAATGAACCTAGAATGTGATGCAACTTAAATGGATTAAAATGAACCTAAAATGTGATGCAACTTAAATGGATTAAAATGAACCTAGAATGTGATGCAACTTAAATGGATTAAAATGAACCTAAAATGTGATGCAACTTAAATGGATTAAAATGATCCTAGAATGTGATGCAACTTAAATGGATTAAAATGAACCTAAAATGTGATGCAACTTAAATGGATTAAAATGAACCTAAGATGTGATGCAACTTAAATGGATTAAAATGAACCTAAAATGTGATGCAAAGGGATTAAATTGAACCTAAAATGAGATGCAAAATGCAGTTTAGGTGATAGGTGGTATGCACACTAGGTGATAGGTGAGGTAGCCTAGTCCTGATACACATGATGTTCTTTGTGTTGACCCTGAATGGTGAGACTGTGGGAGAGCGTGTTAGGGGGTGAGGGATGATGGGGGTGGGAGTGTCTAGGGGATGGCGGTGGGGAAATTGGAGGATTGCTAGGTCAGAAGACACCACGTCATGGAGAGGGGGGTTGGGTTTGGTTTGGCTCAGATTGTGTTAAGTGGGGATATGGTGGGGAGATGGGGTTAGTGAGGGTTTAGATTGGGGGGGGAGGTTTGAAAAGTGTTTATCAAATCTAGGCCGATATGGGATGGGTGGCTGAGTGATTAGGAAGATGATTGTGAGCTAGTAACAGTAGTTGCACAAAATTAATTGAGAGCATTTCTTAGTTTAATGTAGCAGTGTAGGATACAGTTCACAAAGGTATGAAATGACCTAGGTGATGATGTATATCCGACGATTGCATGGACTAGACCCACAAACAATAGGTTGGTTTCATGCATGTCCAAGGTAGTATAATCTTGCCTAGTGAAGGAAGGGGACTCATAGCAGTGAGTGTGAATAATGCATCTAAGGTGTTGATGCCTGTAGATGCAAAATAGGACACATCATGCTAGAATCGACCTAGACTTCAAGATATGAATACTATTCTTGGAATAATGAAACCAACCCACAAGCATAGCATACCGAAACAATGACCATGTCTACTCCAAGGGCTTCCGCTACGTACCATGATATAATGAGATCAAGGTAGCTTTGGAGATTACTTGGAGCGAGACCAAAAGATAAAAATCAATAAGCAAGAAGACCAACGAAAGATACAAATAGCCTTTGTGTGCTCTTGCCAAGAGACATGATGATAGAATGATAGATTTTTGTCCATTGTAGGAGAGACATATCCTAGGACGCAGATCTATTTTGATTGGAGAGTTTTTGGAAGATGGGCAAAAGAATATTCGGGCCAAATGTAAGATTATAGTTGGTATATTGCTTGATGATTTTTTGCGCGAGGGACCATGTTTCGATGGTATACGTAGCATGCGTATCATCTTGTAGATCTAGAAAGCTCAGTGAGTGGGAACCATCCCAACGGGTGGAATGGGTGCATCTTAGATACCTAAGTACTGGAAACATCCTTCGTATTCCAGACTGCCTACATACCCTGTGTCCACGGGATCAAGGTACTTTTAAGATGCGGGTGAAATGAATATGTAGTTCTGGGAAGATTTGATGATGTGGGAATGGTTTGCGATGGGATGTGATGAGGGTTGATGTGTGTTTAGATGATCATGATGGGATATGAGATTGATGTATGGGGGGGTTGTTTTTTGGATTTTCTATTGCTTATGATGTTTTTGGATTTTCTAATTTTATGATGTTTTTGGATTTTCTGATTTTATGATGTGTTTAGATTTTCTGATTTTATGATGTTTTTGGATTTTCTGATTTTATGATGTGTTTGGATTTTTTGATTTTATGATGTTTTTGGATTTTCTGATTTTATGATATGTGGATTTTCTGATTTTATGAACTGTACAAAGGAGAGCTTACAAGGATCCTTGTTCCATGGATGGGGTTTTGGGTGGGTGAGGTAGTGTGGAATGGGCGAACAAACTTGATGTTTCAGAATTTCAAGCCATGGGATGTGTGGATAGGGAGTGTTATGATGGAAAGAGGACTTATTAGATGGTAGAACCGGCCACTACACATGGCGCCTGAAACAGGTTTTCACCATGGTACTTATCCAAGGCGTCACCGAGGTGATTTTCACCATTGGAAGTTTTTATTGCACTCTGATTTTTTTTTATTTTTTGATTTTTTTTTTGGTGTTTGATTAATTTTTTGTATTTTTTTTATTTTTTGACTTGTGGTACCAGATGGGTTATGCATAGAATCGCTTGAGATGCAAGATGTTCATTGGCTCATCTAGAGGCTGCCCCTCGGGTGTTGCAAGCTAATAAGCTCCTGACCCATAATCGGTGGTGACGACATAAGGTCCTAGCCAATTAGGTTCAAATTTTCCTTGCTTCGGACACTCTTGCAGGTTCTTTTGATTTTCCATTAGGACTAGGTCACCTACCTCAAACTTTCTGGTTCTGATCTTTTTGATGTAGCTTCTTCTGAGGCAGTTTTGATATGCCTGTAAGTGATTTAATGCATTCAGGCGTTTCTCATCCAATAATTCAAGTTGATGCAACCTTGCGACACGATAGTCTTCATCAGAGATAATATTTTGCAATGATACTCAGAGGGATGGGAGCTTGACCTCTATAGGTAAAATGGCTTCTGATCCGAATACTAGTGAGTATGGAGTGGCTCCAGTAGGAGTACGGATGCTGGTGTGGTAAGCCCATAGGGCGGGGTTGAGTTGGAGGTGCCAGTCACAGCCAGCTTCATTGACTATCTTTTTTAAGATGCGGAGGATGGTTTTATTAGAAGCCTCTGCTTGACCATTTCCTTGGGGGTAATATGGCGTGGAGAATCAGTGTTTGATGTCAAACTTTTTGCACAAAGTGCGAACTTCTTAGTTTTTGAATGGCTTCCCATTATCAGTGACAATGGAATGGGGGATACCGTAGCAGCAGATGATGTAGTGGAGAATGAACTTGGAGATTTGGATGCTTGTGGTAAAGGTGAGTGGTATTGCTTCCACCCACTTTGTGAAGTATTCGGTAGCAGTGATTATGAATTTATGGCCATTGGAAGATGGAGGATGGATTTTCCCTACGAGGTCGAGTCCCCACTGTGAGAAAGGCCATGGTGTTGTGATTGGTTGCAGCTCTTGTGCTGGGGCGTGGATGAGATCGCCATGCTGTTGACATGGGAGGCATTTTCTGATAAACTGATGTGCATCTCTGTCCATGGTGGGCCAATAATAGCCAGTCCTGAGGATCTTTTTAGAAAGAGCTGGTCCACTCGAATGTGCCCCGCAAATACCTGTGTGTACCTCTTCCAAAGCTGCCTCAGCTTCCCTAGAGTCTAAACATCGTAGAAGCATGCCATCAAGACTCCTTTTGTAGAGGGTGTCACCTATAAGGATGAAACGGGAGGCTCGACGGATGAAGGATTTTTTCTGTGATAGGGATAGGTTGTTGGGGAGGATGTTATCATGAAGGTAGAGGTAAGTTTCCTGATACCAGGGGGATAAAGGACCAACTATTTCACACACTAATTCAAATTGGGGAACATCATATGCTAGGATGGGGAGCTCTTCGATCAGGAATTCGCATTTCTTGCTGCCTTGCTTCATGTCAACCAGAGATCCAATGGTGGCCATGGCATCTGCCGCTTTGTTGTTTAATCTTGGGATCTGCTCAAAGTGGATATCACCGAAATAATCTTTAAATTCATCTACCATCTTCTTATAGGGAAGGAGCTTATCGTCCTTGGTTTTGTATTCATTATTGACTTGCTTGATGACCAGTTGAGAGTCGCCATACACAGTTAGTTTTTCTATTTTCCATTGGATGGCCATTCAGAGACCTATGATGAGGGCCTCATATTCTGCTACATTATTGGTGCATGGAAATGTGATTTTGAATGATTTAGGGATCGTGTCACCTTGAGGGGTAACAAACAGGATGCCTGCCCCCAAGCCTCTGTGGGTGTAGGATCCATCAAAATACATCTTCCATGTATTTGCGGCTGGTGTGATTGTCAAGATGGCTTCATTAGGAAATTCTGCTATTGTAGGATGTTCTGCCTGAATAGGTGCCTCAGCCAGCTGATCTGCTATGACTTGTCCTTTGATTACCTTTCTCTCTGTGTATTCTATGTCAAATTCGGTGAGAATCATGACCCATTTTGCCATTCTTCCAGTGAGAGTTGCTTTGTTTAGCAAATATTTGAGTGGATCGATCTTAGCAATGAGCTTAGTCTTGTGATTGAGCATATAATGTCTTAACTTTTGTGATGTGAAGACTAGGGCAAGGCATGCTCATTCAATTTGTGTGTAGTTAAGCTCATAGGAAATCAAGGTGCGGCTAATGTAGTAGATGGCTCTTTCCTTCCCCTGCTCATCATGTTGTGCTAACAAAGCCCCAATTGCTGTGTCGGTGGCAGAAATATACAAGAGGAGGGGCTCTCCTTGTCTTGGTGGAGATAGAATAGGGGGATTGGCTAGATATACTTTTAGCTGGTCGAAGGCATCCTGACACTAAGTAGTCCAGGTGAAAGCTGTATCTTTCCTGAGGAGATGCTGGAATGGTTGGCATTTGTCAGCAAGTTGAGCAATAAATCGGTGAATAAACTGTAGTTTACCTTGCAAGCTTCTTAGTTGTTTCAAGGTTTTAGGAGGTGGCATTTCAGTAATAGCTTTGACTTTCACCAGGTCCACCTCGATTCCTCGTCTGGAGACTATGTATCCCAACAATTTGCCTGAAGTGACGCCAAAGACACACTTTTTTGGATTTAGACGAACATTATATTGCTCTAGCCTGTCAAAGATCTTGGCTAGCACATCTAAGTGTTCTTCTCTGGTCTTTGATTTGCCGAGTAAGTCATCAACATAGTCCTCCATGATGTGGTGAAAGAGGTCATGGAAGATGAGTGTCATTGCTCGTTGATAAGTAGCTCCTGCATTCTTTAGGCCGAACGGCATCACTACCCAACAGTATGTCCCCCATGGGCATATAAAGGATGTTTTGTACTGATCTTCTTTGGCAATTTTGATTTGATTGTATCCTAAAAAGCCATCCATGAGAGATAGCATCTCATGCCCTGCAGTAAGATCCACGATCATATCAATTTTGGGAAGGGGGAAGTCATCTTTCGGGCAGGCCTTGTTGAGGTCTCTGAAGTCAGTGCAATAGCAGATTCTGCCATCTGGTTTAGCAATAGGTACTAGATTCGAAACCCATTCAGGATAATCAATTGGACGTATGAACCCCACATCTAGTAACTTTTTGAGCTCTGCTTTGACAAGAAGGGCTACTTGAGGATTCATCTTTCGGAGCTTCTGTTTGACTGGTTTGGCATCAGGACGCACTGCAAGATGATGAACAACCAAGGCGGGATCTAGCCCTAGCATATCTGCATAAGTCCATGCAAAGTTGTGATTTTTGCATGTAAAGAATGCCAAGAAGTCTTCTTGTTCGAATAGGCTGAGAGATTCTGCTCGATATGTGATTTTCGGCTCTTCCTCTATCCCTAGATTCATTTCCTGCGCTGGTTCAACCAAGATGGGTGATCTGTCAGGATATACTTTATCTATTTCAGGGAGGCCCATGCTTCCATCCCTTGGCGCCTCATGGAGGTTTTCACCAGGGAATACGTCATTTATTTTTACTTTTTTAGGATCTGATACTGCCGTGGAACGGTTTTCACCATCAGATCCATTTTTTGTTTTTGTATTTTTGTGACTAGAAGCAGGGGTTGTCTCCCCAAAATAGGCAGCCGGATTGAGTTCCATGATGTATCCAGCTCTGTGATCTCCCAAGGGGAAGTTGTCTCTTACTCCCATCATTTCAGCAATGGCTTCGTCATTAGGTGCGATTTCAAAAATAGGAGGTCCTCGTTGGTCCCAGTCAATGAGGTCGGGGTATACTAATGGTAGGTCATTGGATGATGAGGCAAGAGTAGTGACGGAGTAGATGGTGCAAATGGAGGAGGCGAAGAAATCGGCAAAGTCACTAAAGGAGTCTTGTAGGTCCGTTTCATTAATATTGTCGACATCTAGAGAAACTGGAGCAAACTCGGCTAAGATACATTCGCCGGTATTAAGGATGCATTGTGGTTGACCATACCCTAACCCTTGAGTATAGGGCTTTCTTGTTGCTTGCAGTGGTTCCACAATCCCCTGCTCATGAAGGCCAATGCCGCCTTGTCCTTTGTAACCCATGCTTTTGACTATCTCAGAACCTTTGCCGTAACTGTTTGTTGGGATAGTTGGGATGTCTTGTTCTATTTCCTCGTCCTTGTAAAGCTAGGATGAAATATCTTCAAGTATGTCCTGATCCAGAAGGTGTTTTTTCTCAAAGATGGGCGAGGGTTTGCATTTGATGATGACGGTGTCAGCTGCCTCTGTGTTCGGAGTGCCAAATGTCTTAGGAGTGGGTAATAAGCCCACGCAAAAGGTGTCATGAAAGTTGTATTCCCCACAGCCTTGGTCGCTGATCTTGATCTTGACCTCAGGTGGTGGAGGTGTTTGGGAGGAAGTGGTGGCGATGTTGGCGGAGTCCATGTATGAGGTGGAAGCTATTGGGGTGATTTGGGTGGTGGCTTTATTATATGGACAGAAGGTTTGGTTGTGTCCTTCCAGAAAACTGCAGTATTGGAAGGGACGGGGATCAGCATAAATAGTGACTTCGGTGCCATTGTGGGGGAATTTGAGACATTGATGGAAAGTGGAGGGGACGGCTTGCATGGCATGGATCCATGGGCGGCCAAGAAGAATGTTATAGGGGAGGTCAAGATCCAGAACCTGACATTTGGTTTTAAGGATTTTCTGTCCCACTTGAATAGGGAGCTTTATGGTGCCCTCGGATAGTCTTTCGGTGTCATCATATCCTTTGATTGTTATGCACTCATTAGCATCCACAACCACATCTGAGTACCCCAAGTGTTTTAACAATTTTAGAGTGCATATATTTAGGCCGAAACCACCATCTATTAGGACCCTTTTAATGGTGTGTTTGTGTATGCGGACCTCGATGTGTAGTGCATCATTATGTAGGTGTTTGGAAGCAGGGAGATCTTTTTCAGAAAATGTGATATGGTGTGGTGTAGCAATATGGCCGACCATGGCTTGAAATTGATTAACATCCAAGTTTGCAGGGACTTGTGTTTCCAACAGGGCCTTGTCGAGAATGTCCTTGTGGCGGGGTGATGTGCAGAGCAGCTCAAGGATGGAGATTTGCACGGGTGTCTTTCCTAGATGGTCTAGGAGGTTATATCGAGTGGTGGGTGATGGACGGGCGTTTGGACGAGGGGGGAAGGGATCAGATGTGGATGGGGGTGTCGATTCAGCGGGAGGGGCAGTGCAGATTGAGACACGGCCTCGATGGGTTGTTACGGCGCAATTGGGTGCTTGTGCCTGAATGGTGATTGTGTTGACATAGTGGGGTGAGGGTTCGATGCGGCCGACAATGGAGTCGTAGTGTGCGGGTGGTGGAGTGACATTGTACGCTTGGTTGGATGATGAAGGTTTGTTATGGTTGGGCAAAGGATCCTTGTAAGCTCCAAGGTTAGCGTTTGGTGATGGCTGTGCACTGTGCTCAAGGTTGACAAGATTTTGATCTATTAGGTCTTGGATACAATGTTTTAATTACATGTAGTCAGCTGTTTTATGGCCTACCACGCGGTGGTATTCGCAATAGTCATTTTCATTATACCATGCTGCCTTGAGGTCATTATCTTGGTGTGGTCTAACAGGCGGGAGTGTGATTTCTCCTTGCTTGAGACATCTATCGAGGATGTCCTCAATAGGTTCTGCTAACTGCATGAAATTTCAGCGAGGTTTGCGGGGTTTATTTGGTCCTCTTTGGTTATTTATGTTTGCTGCATATGTGTGTGTCGGTGTGTGGTTTTGGATGTGTTGGACAGCCTTCACATCGGTGACACTGTCGTTCAGATTATTCTTGTTCTTCCCCTAATAACGTGATTTATCATTAGGTTACGTGTTGGTATTGTTATTGGTATTGGGGGTGTTGTGATTAGATTTGTGGCTGTTGTTATTGTTGTTGTTGTTGGATTTGAGATCGTAAAGTTTAATGGAACCCTTGGCAATGAGGGCTCGTTCAACAGTGGTGCCTTTGTCGATAACCTCTTCAAAGGTAGATGCGCAAAGAATTTGTAAGTGGAACCCTAATTCCTGATTGAGATTGGCCACGGACATGGTGACAAGTTGTTTTTCAGGAATAGGCCATGGGAGCTTGCTTGCTAGGCCCCTCCACCTTTGTAAGAAAGAAGCGAAAGCTTCACCGTTCTTTTGTTTAGTGTTACAAAGGTCGGTCATAAATACCTCATGTTCAAAGTTGTAGGAGAAGTGGTTGACAAACTTCTCCGCAAGCTCGGGAAATGTTTGAATTCCAGGTGGAAGATGGGCAAACCATTCAGTGGCTTGGCCGCCAAGACTTCTTGGGAAGAGTCTCATAAGATATGTGTCATTGTGAGAGACTTCGAGGCAAGAAATGTAGAATTCCCGAAGGTGGTCCCTAGGATCGCCCTTTCCCTTGTATTTGTCAAATTATAGCGTTTCAAAGTTTTTAGGGAAATGGGGCATGTACAAGGTGCGGTCAAATGGGTAGGGGCAAATATCCTCAAAAGAATAGTATTTGCATTTGCCCCCAGTTTGTAGGTCATCCACCTTTTGGATTAATCTTTGTAGGATGGTGTTGAAATCCTGTGGTTGTTGTGGTTGAAACGTGTAGGGTTGTTGGTTGGTGAGATATTGGAGATGGGGCGGGAGTTGATGTTGGGGATTGGTTTGGTTGAGATGTTGGTGTTGCGAGTTTGGGGTTTGGATTGATTAGTGCCTGCTATTGTTGGTGCGCATAGAGTTGTTGGAGAATATGTGGGGGTATTTGGGAATTGGGATTATGTTGACTTATGGGATTGACGTTGGGTATGCGTATGTTGGATTGGTTAGATGTGTTGTGAGATTGTTGTGAGAATAGTTGTTGTAGGTATGCAAGGGTTTGTGGATTTGGTGGGGGCACACTTGTGGAGGTACTTGCTTGTGTGATGTTGCCTTGTATGCCCATTGTGATGTGTGAACCAGAAGGATTGACGGTAGTTGTGGTAGTAGAAGTGATGACGGGTTGGGAGATGTTAAGCATAGCAGTGGATGTGGAACTTGTAGATGTGGTAGTGGTTGAGGTTGTGGAGGTGGTAGATACGTTAGGTGTTGACGTTTGAGAGATGGTTGGTTGGGTATGTGATGTAGATGCTTGGGTATTTGATGTGGTAGGGACAATTGTAGAAGTGGATGGTTGTGATGATGTTGTGATGGGGGGAAGTTGAGCACCAAGCTTGAGAAGATGGTCAAGATATCTCTTTGGGTCCGATCTTAGGACTTTATCAAGTAGGTCCATATTATCAGAATCTTGCGTGAAGCTCAAGACATCTAGGTCATCTTGGGATATGGTGGGGACATTTTGTGGTGGTGGGGTGGTAGTGTTGGTGCTTGTGGTAAGAAGTGAAAAGGGTTGTTGGCACCAAATGGGGGGGTGAAGGAATATGTAGGTGGATTGTATGTTTGATAAATGGGTATGTTGCTACTGTCAGTGTTAGGCATGCCAAAGGGCCATCGTTCTGCCATTTCTTGATTCTTTTTGTGTTGTGATCTTGTGGTGGGCATACACGTGTGGATTTGATTTTCTAGACATGGGATGAGATGGAGACCTTAGAGAATTGAATTGATTTTGTTGGACCCAAAGATGGATGTGATAGTGAGATGGAGTAGAAGGGTATGGTGAAGATCGATATGTTTTTCCAAAGGTTTTATCCTAAGGGTGATATGAATGGGTGATATTGATATTTTTGCACAAATTTTGGACCAAAGATGGATGATGAGAAAGGGATTTGGAATTGTGATGTTTTTGATTTTTTGATTGATTTAGGATGGTGAGGATGATGTTGTTGATGTTTTCGAATTGAGCTTTTGGATAAGATCTAGATTCTTGATTTGGCACAAAAAGGATGACGATTTTCTTTGTTTGGGGTAGACTAATGACCTTACGCAAAGAGAGGTGATTTGTTTCTCTTGAAATGTAGACTAATGACTTTTCAAGGAAAATGTGATGTTAATGATAAGATCTAGATCTAACTTTGGCTCAAGCTTTGGTTGATGATTTGTTGATGGGTTTTTGATTTAGATGTGGACTTTTTGAAATGATTTGTCTTGGTCCAAGGAGATATGCAAAAAGGATTGAAAGGGGATGGATGGATATGTATTTGGGGTGATAATGGGGTCCAACAATGGTGGTGATTAATTCTCTAAGGTCAAAAAGAAGGTGCAATTTTGGGAAATTTTTGAAGAAAATGGCTGGACTGTTGGCGGATTTCTGCGAGATGGATATGGATTATGGCAAAGCAGAAGGTGGAGATCACAACAAAATGGACCTTTATTTCAGGCAAGTCAATCTAACAATAGCACCAATCCACGAATGAAAAGGTGCTACAATCAGACAGATATAGTGCTGAAACAGGGTGGACAGATTTCTGACCGTAAAAATTTGGATCTATTTGGAATGTGACAAACTGATTTGTTCTGTCTCAGGCACGTCAATCTAAAAATAGCGCCAATCCACGAGTGAAATGGTGCTACAATAAGATAGATATGGCACTGAAATAGGTTTTGACAGATTTCTGATGGTAAAATTTGGATTTGGTTGTTTGGAATGTGACTGACTGGTTTGCTCTGTCTCAGGCACGACAATCTCAAAATAGCGCCAATCCATGGATGAAAAGGTGCTACAATAAGACTGATATGGCGCTAAAATAGGTTTTGATAGATTTCTGATGGCAAATTGTTAGATTTATTTGCTTGGAATGTGACCAACTGATTTGTTTTGTCTCTTGGCAAGTTGTTTGTGAAAAATCAAAGCATTTTTAACACACATTTGAACGTAAAACAAGCAATGATTTTTGTTTGTGATATGATATATGACTTTGTTTAAGACAAGCATTTTTTTACAACCTAAGGTGAGAATGTGACAATATTTGTTGAATCCCCTAGCTGTGCCTATTCAAAGCGGGTAGCTCCAGGATCTTGGTAGCACCGGCTCCTCCTTACAATTGCACACACTTCTCATGCATACCAAGATCCAGGTTTCTTATAAGGCTTGTCCCTCACCAAACCTTTAGATTGTCCCTGCTACCTCGGCTAAGAACCACATGAATTGGGGCTGCTTCAAGGGTTTTGCCCTCTGCGTCAACAAATAGAAGGATTTTGGCTTGCTAAAACAATGGCTCTTAGTAAGGGCATCCGTTCAAGTGGTTATACGTGCGGCAGCGCTACTCTCCGTTATGAAGTCTCCCAGCCTCCAAGGGTTGTGCCTTGAAGGGTTTATGGGGAGGTTGGCTGTCGGTATAACAAAACAACACCTGTCACTTGAGACTTTCATCCCAAACGCCTTATTTTATATAGCGGCTTGGAAGAGCTTGGCTTTAGCTTGATGCCGCTTGGGTCGTTCCGACCTTTCGAAGCGGGGTGGTAGGCCCTCTAAGGTTTACAAAAGTAATACAATCATGAAAACACTTTTGATCCCCAAGTTCATACAAAGATGCGAGGGGAGAGCATACGTGTTCCCTATGATTATATCACACTCAACATGGTTCAATTTTAGATCTTTGGATTAGATGGGGGGTGATTAATGCAAAGTGTTATGAGAAGTTTTTGATTCCCAAGATCACCAAAGGGTGCGAGGGAAGAGCATACACTTCTCCCTCTATTTGACACAACCATGAAGACACTTCACACAAGTATTAGATTGTCTTGATTAGATGCGTGGGAAATGCAAGTTTGTTGTTCTTTTTATCCAATGAAGTATGCAATTTGTTGTTCTTTTTTATAGCCCAAATTGAAGTGTTTGATTGTTTGTTTGTTGGCACACAAAAGAAGTATATTTTAGAGCACGAAAATAAATGTTGTAGTCACACACACTTCACACAAGGAGTTTGTTGGGATTGATTTTTAGAACACCAAATTGAAATGTTGTTTAAGTCCTAACAATGTCAAAAAGGGGTTCTTTTTAGCTTCCAAAATCAAAGTGTTATCTAACTAATATCAAACCACCTTGCCAAAAGACTTGTTAGTATCTGCAGTACCTGCAACAAATAGAAAAGCAAATTATCGAAATAGCACTAAAAAAGACATGTACAGGCACCACTGCAGGCAGAACAACCTGACTTATAAAAGAAGGCGCTAAAATATTTTATGGCGCTAATTAAACTCTACGATAGCGCTAATTAAAATAATGGCGTTGATACAGTTTTTAGAGCTAATACATCCTAAGCTAGGCGTTAATACAGAAGATAGCAATGATCATTAGTAGTGAAGGCGCCACTGCGCGGTGGTTCTGAATCTGGGGAAAACACAGATGGTGCTAATCTGAAGGATGGCGTCAAAATGTGGACTTGATGCTGCTTTGTTGTTTCTTTCAAAAATTTGCCATAACCTTCCCCTGTAATTCCTAGTTTTCCTGCAAAACAGAGAACAAATAACACAGAAAACAACAGGAAAAGCAAAAAACATGACACATGAGTATGGTTAGTATATAAAAGAAAATTGTGCAGAGATAGCGCTAAAAGAAAAATAGCGCTAAAATATGGTAGTGATGGCACTGCTGCGACGGTTGAATAGTGCTGAACCTGCAAAAGTCGGATACTAACACAAAAACTCACAAACAAGGATTAGATTGGACCTTGTGGGTCCCACCGGGCGTGCCAATGTAGATTAGGTAAATGCAATGAAGGCAAAACAATAAATCAAATGTAAATGAAACACAAGATTATACCTCATAAAACACAACCTAATCCCATCAAGGGAAGAAGGAGCCTTTGCACCCAAAAGAAGCTCCCAAGACCAAGATTATCCCTAGACTATGGATTAAAATGTGAAGTACTTCTCAATTGTGCAACTCACTATTTACTCAAAGGTGATTTTGGCATGGTAACTTTGCATGGAATTGGATGATGAAAATGACTTGTGAGAGGTTGTATTTATAGAATTTTTGGAGAGATTTTGATCCAAGGGTGGAGATTGAATGGAGAGATCAATGGTGGAGGATGAAAGTGATGTGGAGGGCCTAGATTTGATCTTGGAAGATGGAGGGCTAGGAATAAAAGTAAATCTTTTATTCATTTTTGGGAAAGGGGTCAATAAATGAGGTTGGGTGAGATGGATTATTTGTGAATTAAAAATTCATATGGGGAAGGGTAAAATAAATTAAAAATTCATTTGGGGAAGAGTGGATATTTATTAGTTATGACATGTGTAAGGGATGTGTAAGAGGAGTAAATGTGATATGTGATTTATTTGAATTTTAAATTTGGGGGATGTGGAGAGAAGTGCTAATGAGGGTTTGACTCACTTAATTAGGGTGATTAGCAGAATTAATGTGGCTGGAATAAATTAGTAGAGGGATTAGAGGGGGGATAAAATTAATTAATTAGTGATTTAATTAATTAATCCTAAGGCTAGGATGAGGTAGGCTAGAGTAGGCAATTAAATAATAGCTATTTAATTGTCTAGGGTAGGGATAGGCTAATTAGTAGGCTAGATTAATTAGTTAACATGATTTTTAACTAATTAATTGGATTTAGGGAAAATGGGGGAATTGATTAATAAATTTTGCATACTTATTAAATCAATTGGCTAAGGTTTGGACTATTGAATTAACAGAATTAATTCAATTTTGGGGATGAAATTGTGTGGATTTAGGAAATGAAAGGGGTAATTAATTAAATACAAATTTAATTAATTGGTCGGAAAGGGAATTGGTATGTTTAGGGATGTCGGGAGTCAGTTTGGTGGTCGAGACATTTTTAGGTGTCTACAATTTCCACACATGTTTAAGATTAAAAGGAACATAATCATCCCAAACTGCAAGTTGCCTTCTAAATTTTGAACTAAAATCTCTTTTTGGAAGTTTAAGACATGCCTTATTCTTTTTCCCATTCTTCTTCTTTCATAGGTTAGTTGAATTAAATGCTTTCTGTAGAGACATTACTGCAACCCAATGAGTAGAGGCTTATATTCAAAGGAAAAGAAATAGACAACAATGATTTCTTATATATAATAATAGAAAATAAGAAATTAAAATTCTTATGGTTGAGACTTATTATACCTATTTTTTGTGTCTTTACAAATAATTATCCATATTGATAAACTATGATACAATGAAAGTCACTTTTTTATAATATTCATCAAAATATCTTAAATTATTTTACCTATGAGATTGTTATAAACTAGGAAAGACACCTTTAAAGGTTCTATTAGATGGCTAATAGGCACATATATAAATAGTACTATCAGCAAAGCACTACACAAGATAAATTTGACATAAAAATTAAATGTATAGTGCTTGGTAGATATGACTATTTATATATGTTCCCATCGACCATCTAATAGGACCTTTAGGTTATTTTACTAGTTAGTATTGTTCTATCAAAATAATGATGTACAAATGGTAGGCATCCCTAATTACTATATAATTATGTGAAGAGGTGTAACCTACACTAGTAGCAGCTAGGAGAAACATCTAATGTCATAATCACGAAAGAAAAACTTTGAATCAACATTATTTTAACAACTTATTTTAAATACAAGTAAAATATACAATAAATAAATAAATATAAGAGGACTTCATCAGCGAGACCCTCTATCACCATTTCTATTTATCATAATGGTAGAGGTGTTAGGAAGAGTAGTAAAAAGATAGGCGGATATGGGAGTTTGTCAAGGTATACACATTGCAGAAAATCTTCCTCCTCTCACACACTAATAGTTTACAGATGACACCATTCTATATGGAACTTCAAATTTGTAAGAAGCCACAGTGATCAAAGATATACTAGACATGTATGTAACTTCTTCTGGACAAGAAATAAATAAAAATAAATCTTGTATCTATTTTTTCAATACAAAGAAGAGCATCAAACATATAATATTATCTATGCTTGAATTCCTTCCTATGGATATCCTGGGATGGTATCTTTGCATCCCCTATTCAAGGGGGTGATGAGGACTAATCTTTGGGAGGACACAATTGTAAAATGCTAACTAAAAATTGCTTCATGGAAAGGAAAATGACTCACTCTAGTAAGGAAAATTATGATGGTAAAGGCAATGCTCTCGAATATCCCAATTTATCTCCTATCCAGTACATAAATGACAAACAAAGCTAACAATAACCTTGAAGGTATAATGAAGAAGTTTCTTTGGGAAGCCTCAAATGAGACTAGATGGATCCCCCTTATTGGATGGGACACAACATGTAAAGACAAAAAAGATGGTGGCATGAGATTGAGGAAAGTCAAAAAGCAAAATTTCACATTAGGGGCAAAGCTCATATATGGTGAATGTATGAATGTCCTAATGAAAGGTGGTGCCAAATTTCACAACATAAGTATCTAGATTCCAATGACCCCTCACGAGTTATGACAAACCCAAATCCCCCAACAGAATCACATATTTGGAATTTTATGTAGTGTCACCACATCATAATGGATCATCTCTCATGGAGCATTATAAATGCTAGGAAATCCCTGTTTTGGTAGGAATCTTATGTTGGAAACAAGCTAGTGTTGTCATTGATGTAAACTTCTAGCAAGTAGTTCACTTGGTTTCCAAGTGCTTTTGAGAAAATTTGAATAAAAAGATGTGCAGTGTGACAGAGGTGTGCTGAATGTTATGATCTGCATTTCTTCTTAATAGAAGATATGCTTGTGTGGTTTGGAATTGTTGATAAGAGGTGTTTAGAGGTGTTATATCTAGAGTTTCAAGTTTTGGATCGTGTGGAAGTGAAGGATGTGTTTGACAGAGTGTTTTCCTATGTAGAAGACAGTCTGGGAGAAATGAGATTGCTTTGTATCTCTCCGCATTGAGGTTTCTTGTCCTGCGGATCTGGGGATGTGCTTATACAGTCTATATGTACCTTCCCATGAAGTTTCTAGTGATGGATTGCTCTACAAATTCATCTATTGTGTTTGTGTTCAGAGGTAGTGGACCCTGATGTGTAAATTGAAGATATTCTTTGTTTTAGAGGGTTGTGGAAGTATTGCAAGAGATTCTGATGGTGTTGAATGTTATGGAAAGGTGTGTGGATGCTGTAGAGTGGTTCTTTTTGGCCCGCATGATGTTTTTGGACATGGAGAAGCATGGATGTTATCATTAGCTTAGGTTTGGCTGACCTAGCTTACTAGCACCATTTGCAGAGGTACCTCATGGATTGTGGATGAGATGAGCATCTTGGTGATATAGATTTGAGTCCTAGTTAACCCTTGACATGGTCCACTTTCACTTATTTCCATCGCGGAAGTGTTTAGTGCTGACCTAATTGGTGTTGCACGATTAAGGTGCACACACTTCATTAGGACCGACCTAATTGAGATAGGTCTTGGTTGTAGATGGTATAAATGCAAGATGAAGTTGAGTGGAGCAAGGTAGAGAAGTGGATGTGAATGTGAATCAAGGGCAGTGAGTTGTGTGCAAGCTTAAATGCTCATGACTCTAGAATGTAGTGAGTAGAAGGTGTCTACATTTCAGTGTGCCTAAAGTTGTTGGAGGCAGTGAACCAAAGGTTACGGATGGCAAGGAGTGGCAGTGGTACATTTCTCTTATTAATTTGAGATAGTGAATCTCTCTGTAATAGTCTTCTTCTTTCTTTTGTCTTTCTGGACAGTGAGCCCTTGGCAGTGAGCCTATTTGTTTTTGGTGTTGCTATTCATATATATGTGAGCTAATTCTCACTATGGTTTTTCCCTTCTTAGGTTTTCCATGTAAATCTGGTGTTCTTATGTGTTTGAATGTGTTTACATTGATGCTTCATATGTTTACATTCTATTAATGCATAATAAGAGGTTGATGGTAGGAATTGCTTTGAGAGTTTAAAATTTTAATAGACAACTGATTCACCCCCCCTCTTAGTTGTCATGTGCATACTAACAATTGGTATCAGAGCCCAGTTCTGTGAAGAAGCTTAACCACTTGGGGTAGATCCAGATGGCATACAGGAAAGGTATGGAGGTTCCAGTGTTTGATGGAAGAAATTATGCTTTTTGGAAGACCAGGATGGGAAGCTTTCTTGTATCATTAGGATATGACATATGGAAGATAGTGGACAAAAAGTATGCTATGCCTACTAATGGTCCAAAGGATGAAGATGAGATTAAAGAATATGAGAACAATGATAAGGCAAGGAGTGCTCTTCTGAATAGTCTTTCTAATTCTGAATTAGTGAAAGTAATGAGCTATAGAACTGCTCATGAGATCTGGAAGAAGATGGAAAGTACCTATGAAGGAGATGAAAAGGTTAAGCAAGCAAAGATGTAGATTTTCAAGACCAAGTTTGAAACCCTAAAGATGTCAGAGGATGAAAATATTGCAAGCTACATGCAAAGCTCTGTGGACAAGGTTGTTAATTCCATCAATGGGCTAGGTGGGAAGCTAGAGGAAAGTGAAGTGGTAAAGAAGGTACTAAGAACTCTTCCAAAAACTTATAGTGCTAAAGTTTCTACTATTGAAGAGACTCAAAATTTGGATCAATATTCTAGGGATCAAATGTTTGGTACTCTAACTACTTTTGAGATAAGAGAATTTGGTCAAGACGATTTAAGAAAAGAAACATCTTTTAAGGTTAGTAATACATAAAAGAATGAGGAATCAGATTCAGATGATTTTGACAAAATAGAAGGGAATTTTGTAAGTAGATTGAAAAAGGGCTCTAGAAAATACAGAGGTAAGTTACCTTTCAAATGTTTTAACTGTGGAAAGATAAGTCATTATGCTTCAAAATGTCCGGTCAAGATTTCAAATGACAAATACAAGGATAACAAAGGAAAAATATTCAAGAGGATTTATTATGTTAAAGAAGATGATAGTATATCTAATGGTGAGTTTGACTATCTGGATGATGAAAGTGATGAATGCTTGTTCATGGCATTGAATGTTGGAACTAATTCTACTAATCTTGGAAGATGCATAAAGGAAACTGCTCCAAAAATAGAGCACAATATCAAAGGAGCTATGGTAATTGCTTTTCATGTAAGAGAAGAGGAAAATGACTGGGTAATTAATAGTGGGTATTCAAATCATATGAAAGGTGATAAGAATAAGTTTGTGAAACTTGATTAGTTTGATGGAGGTTTTGTTAAGTTTGGTGATGATGGATCTACCAAGATCTATGGAAAAGGTTCAATTAGTTTTGATGGAAAGCACAATATAGATGATGTTCTTTATGTCAAGGGTCTCCGGCATAATCTTCTAAGTGTAGGATAAATGTGTAGCAGAGGCTATGACCTTGTGTTTCAGGATGGTGGTTGTGAAATCAGAAAAGGAAGCTCCAGAACTCTGGTTGCTACAGGAACAAGGACAAAAGGAAATATATATTAGCTCAAAAGTGCTAATGGTATGTGTTTTATGACTCAAGTTAATGAAATTTGGCTATGGTATAGAAGAATGTGTCACATCAATTTTGTCAGTCTAGTGAGGATCAACTCTACTCAAGCTATGAGGGATCTGCCAAGAATTACAAAGCCTATCAATGCAACCTGCAAGGAATGTTAGATTGGGAAGAAAACAAGTAAACTTCAAGATCAAAGAGTATTCCACCACTGGACCTCTGGAGTTGGTGCATACATATCTGTGTGGACCTACAAGAGTAGGAAGTCTTCAAGGTCACATGTATTTCATGTTGTTGATTGATGAATACTCTAGAATGACTTGGGTAACTTTTCTCAAAGAAAAATCAGAAGCTCTAGATAGGTTTAAAGCATTCAAGGTTATGGTTGAAAATGAAATTGATTTGAAAATCAAGTGTTTGAGGTTTGACAAAGGTGGTGAGTTCACCTCCAATGAGTTTAATTGCTTTTGTGAAGATCATGGAATAAAGAGGCATTTGTCATCCCCTAGGACTCCTCAACAAAATGGAGTTGTGGAAAAGAAGAAAAGGATAGTTCAAGAAGTAGCAAGGATAATGTTGAAGAAGCAAATCTACCAAATGTTTATTGGAGAGAATCTATTCATACTGTAGTCTACATATAAAACATAGTGCAAGCAAGGGTCAACAACTCAAAGACTCCATATGAACTATGGTATGGAAGAACTCCTACCGTAAAATATTTTAGAGTGTTTGGAAGCAAGTGCTACATTAGGAGAGATGAAGAAAATTTGGGAAAATTTGATACAAGATCAGATGAAGGAATTTTTCTTGGATATTCTACAAAATGCAAGGCTTACAGGTGCTATAACAAGAGTCTAAAGAAGTTAGTTGAAAGTGTAAATGTCAAAGTGGATGAAGAACCACATCAGAGCTTAGTATTGCTAGAAGGATATGTATTTGATGAACCCCTTTGCAGAGAAGAAGAAAGAGAAGAAGAAAAGGAAGAGGAGATGCAAGCTAATGAAGAAGATGCTTCAAAAAGGGTTCTTAAGACTCCCGAGTATGTGCAAAAAAATTAGTTTGAAGATCAGATCATTGGAGATAAGAACAAAGGTGTGTTAACAAGAAGGAAAATTGCTATGGGAGATAAATAGGTAAATTTGTGTTTGCTGTCTAAAATAGAACCCAAAATAGTGACTGAAGCATGCAAAGATGAGCATTGGATCAAGGCTATGGAAGAAGAATTGATGCAAATTGAGAAGAATCAGACTTGGGAAGTTGTCCCAAGACCACCAAATAAAAATGTGATAGGAAATAAATGGGTCTTCTGGAACAAATTGAATGAGAATGGAGAAGTAATTAGAAACAAGGCTAGGCTTGTGTGTAAAGGCTACTCACAAGTGGAAGGAATAGATTATGAGGAAACATTTGCTCTAGTGGTAAGATTGGAGGCCATTAGAATGTTCTTGGCCTTTGTCTCTCATAAGGACTTCAAAGTCTATCAGATGGATGTGAAGTCTGCATTCTTGAATGAAGAGTTGGAAGAGGAAGTATACATTGAACAACTAGAAGGATTTCAGTTATTAGATGATCCAAATATGGTCTGCAAATTGAAGAACGCATTGTATGGACTCAAACAGGCTCCTAGAGCTTGGTATGAAAGGTTTGATAGGTACCTATTGCAATAAGGATTCAAAAAGGGCACTGTAGATAGCAATCTGTACTTCAAAGTTGAAGAAGATCAAATTTTGATTATGGAAGTATATGTTGATAATATAATCTTTGGAGGAAATAAAGGTATGTACAAGGGATTTGTAGAAGAGATGCAAAAAGAATTTGAAATGTCAATGCGTTGGGAAATAAATTTCTTCCTTGGGTTACAAATCAGTCAATCAGAAAATGGTATTTTCATTTCACAGTCAAAGTATGCTAAGGAAATGTTGAAGAAGTTTGGAATGGAAGACTACAAACTAGTATGTACTCCCATGGCTATTGGTTGTAAGTTAAGCAAATATGATGAATCTCCTAAGGATGATCAGAGCAAGTACCGATCAATGATTTGTAGACTGTTATACCTGATTGCTACTAGACCATATAACATGCATGCAGTTTGCCTTGTGGCTAGATTTCAAGTAGATCCCAGGGAGTCATATGTTTCAGCAGTAAAGAGGATATTCAGATACTTGAAAGGCACTCTAAAGTTTGGTCTATGGTATCCCAAGGATACTAATTTCTCCTTGAGTGCATATACAGATGCAGATTGGGCAGGATGTATAGATGATAGAAGAAGTACAAGTGGTGGTGCTTTCTTTCTTGGAAGCAAATTTGTCTCATGGTTAAGTAAGAAGTAGGACTCAATGCCATTATCTACTATAGAGGTAGAGTACATTGCAGCGGATTCTTGCTATACACAAGTGTTATGGATGCAACAGACATTGAAGTATATCAAAGTGTCATATGATGAACCTATTCCTATCTTATGTGATAATACAAGTGCTATCAACATTTCAAAGAATCTAATATTGCATTGAAGGACAAAGCATATTTCAATCTAGTATCACTTCCTAAGAGAGAAGGTTGCAAAAAATGAGGTGAAATTGGATTATGTGCCTACTAAGGATCAAGTTGCAAACATCTTTACAAAGAATCTTCCTAAGGATACTTTTGAGTATATCCGATAGAAGTTAGGGGTTATTGCCCCTCCTTTTAACTAGATGCATAAGTGTGTGCATCTGTTTGGGAAGCATTTTAAGATATATTTTTGGTCCTAGACTAATGTTGAAGGCTACCTCTTAGGGGGAGTAGGTAGTGATACTACTAGTTGGTGTAGTTAGATGGGGCATATCTTGTGACCATAAGGGGGAGAGTAAAGAAAAGTGAGAGTAGTGAAGATAAAGCAAGTTCTTGCTGGTGTTGAAAGTGTTGCCCTTTTCCATTGATGTCAAAGGGGGAGAGAACTAAGGTGGTTGAAAAAACATTGTGTAGGAAAGTGTGTGAAGAGTAAGAGTTGTTCTAGTCAGGGGGAGTACTACTGAGCTGCTAATTGATTACTTTAGGTCTTGATGGTTTTTTAGAAAGTTGGGTTGCCATCAATGACAAAGGGGGAGATTGTTGGAAACTTACTAGTGTTTTCATTTATGTCAACTTCTAGTGGGTAGTTCACTTGGTTTTCAAGTGCTTTTGAGAAAATTTGAATAAAAAGATGTGTAGTGTGATAGAGGTGTGCTCAGTGTTATGCTCTACATTTATTCTTAATTGAAGATATGCTTGTACAGTTTGGAAGTGTTGATTAGAGGTGTTCAAATGTGTTATATCTAGATTTTTAGGTTCTAGATCATGTGGAAGTGAAAGATGTGTTTGACATAGTGTCTGCCTATGTAGAAGACTGTTTGGGAGAAATGAGATTGCTCCACATTTCTCCGCATTGAGGTTTCTTGTCCCGTGGATTTGGGGATGTTCTTATATAGTCTATATCTACCTTTCCTTGAAGTTTCTAGTGATGAATTGTTCAGTTTCTAGTGATGAATTGTTCATCAAGTTCAGTTGTTGTGCTCAAGTTCAGTAGTAGTGGATCTTGATGTGAGGTTGTGGAAGCATTGTAAGAGATTCTGATGGTGTTGAATGTTATGGAAAGGTGTGTGGATGTTGTAGAGTGATTCTTTATGGTCCACATGATGTTTTTGGACTTGGAGAAGCATGGATGTGGTCATTAGCTCATGTTTGTCCAACCTGGCTTACTAGCGCCATTTGTGGAGGTACCTCATGGATTGTGGATGAGATGAGCAACTTGGTGATACAGATTTGAGTCCTAGTTAACCCTTGACATGGTCCACTTTCACTTCTTTCCACCGCGGAAGTGTTTAGTGTTGACCTAATTGTTGTTGCACATTTGAGGTGCACACGCTTCATTAGGACCAACCTAATTGGGATAGGTCTTGGTTGTAGATGCTATAACTGCAAGATGAAGTTGAGTGGAAAAAGGTAGAGAAGTGGATACGAATGTGAATCAAGGGTAGTGAGTTGTGTGAGAGCTTAAATGCTTATGACTCTAGAATGTAGTGAGTAGAAGGTGTCTACATTTTAGTGTGCCTAAAGTTCCTGGAGGTAGTGAGCCAAAGGTTGCAAATGGAAAGGAATGGCAATGGTAGATTTCTCCTGTTGATTTGAGATAGTGAATCTCTATGTAAGAGTCTTCTTCTTTCTTCTCTCTTTTGGGTAGTGAGCCTTTCTTTTGGGTAGTGAGCCCTTGGTAGTGAGCCTATTTGTTTTTAGTGTTGCTATTCATATATATGTGAGCTAATCCTCACCATGGTTTTTCCCTTCTTGGGTTTTCCACATAAATCTTGTGTTCTTATGTGTTTGAATGTGTTTGCATTAATGCTTCATATGCTTACATTTTGCTAATGCATAATAAGAGGTTGATGGTAGGAATCATTTTAAGAGTTTAAAGTTTTAATAGACAACTGATTCACCCCTCCTCTCAATTATCTTGTGCATACTAACATCTTGGAATGGATTTTTGACCTTGAATATTGATGATATACTGCAGCCCTGCATGGAAATATTAAATGAAAAATGGGGCCCTTATGTGAGGGATTACCTCTATTGCACCGAAGAGGAGGGAAAATCACAATGGAAATGGAAGTCACTAGAGGACATGCTGATTACTAGTGAGTAGAAGGTAGTTCTTAAATAGGAGCTCGATAAAAGAAGTTTTTTGATAAATGAAGGGGAAGATAAAATCATTTGGATAGGTGCTAAATCCAGCAAGTATTCAATCAAATTGGGATATAAATTATTAAACAAGATGAAACAAAGTAAAAGTTGGTTTTCTGAACTCTACTGGAGTCCATGGTGCCTTCACAAAGTAGGCGCTTTCACATGGACTGCAATTCATAAGAAAATATTAATGGGGGATAGACTTAATATTATTGGGATTAATGGTCCCTCTAGATGTGTTATATGCAAAGAGGTGGAGGAGGATGCCAACCACTTGCTCCTAAATTGTCCATATGCCCACAAAATCTAAAAATGGTTCTCCAACTATAGTGAATGGTCTAGTGTTTTTCCCAATGACATTCTAGCACATTTCAGAGCATGACCATGAAAAAGGAACTCACTATGGGAAAGAGTATGGATAATTGGTCCTTCAATGATACTATGGCACTTATGGAGAGAAAGAAACACTAGGATCTTCTAGGATAAGGAATCTTCTATAGAAGAGGTCATTAAAAAATATAAATCGACATATGTGAAGTTCTCATGGCAAAGCAAAAATCAAACAATGGTTGTCCTAAACCTTTCACTAGTTGAGATGATAAGATAATAAAAAAATGGAGCCTCCGCAAGGCCTCCCCTGCCTACTATTCATTTGGTACACATATTTCTAAGGAAAGAGAGAAAAATTGAAATGGAACCCCCCTCCCATAGGTCATTTAAAACTCAACTTTGATGGAGTAACATGTGGAAACCCTAGGACTTCTGGCATGGGGATCATAATCAGAGATGATAGAGGCATGATCTTGTGGGATATCTCCAAAAAATTACCATATGGCACCAAAAATGAGGTAGAATTTCAATCTTTACTTGTGGGATTAAACCTCTGCAAAGAAAAGAAACTAAACATTATTGATGTTGAAGGGGACTTACAGATCTATATAAATACAATTAGTACTTGAAAGGTCTCCAACTAGAAATTAAATAACATTGCTAATTCCATATGGGCCACCATGGATAGCCTCCAAGATATTTCCCTTCAGCATTGTTACAAAGACTCCAATCCCTTAGCCAATCAACTAGCAAATCATGTATGCGAGCAAGAGGAGCTAAAAATAATATCCAATGATATCAGTTGACACACCCACTAGTGTTGATGGATAACTCAAGATAGATCTGTACATGGATTTGAGCAGGCCATGCATCCCTTGGAAAATGCAAAATGGGAAACATTTGTAGAGAATATAGCACAGTTATAGACTGACAACATACTTCAGTGTTGTCTAGGCAGAATGTCTTGTAAATCCTGGAGGAGGATTTCAAGTATAGATAATTGATCGAAGGAGCAACTCATAACTCACAAGCTTTTGGATTAGCTTCCCACATCTCCATTTAAAGTCAAACCAGAGGCAAAAAACACAAAAGATGGTAGAGCGGATGGTCTTTAACTGCGAATGTGTGTGCAATGTGGAGGAGGAGGAAGAAGGGGATGAAGAGGAGGAAGAGGGTGACGAAGAGGAGGAAGAAATGATCGATGACCAGATTAAGAGGATTTTTAATGTTGATTAGGATGGAGAATTGGAAACCATTAAGTAGGTTATTGGAGCTCACTTGTTTACGAATGAACACATTCATGATGGGACGCTTTATGAAGAATTTATCATGAACGTGCTCCTAATAATGGGCAAAAAGCAAAGTGATAAGTTGATGGCACATGCATTCATGAAGGAATTAAGGGACACTGCATATGATGCTATTTCAACCTTCAATAAGTGGCCAAAAATAGGCCTCATGGGTGGGGTATTTGATGATATAGCAGTAAGGAAAAACAAAAAATTTCAACACAAGTGTTGAGCATATTTTAGGATGGTACCTATTGGTTATGATGTTAGTCATAAACACACATAGATAAAGAATTGGAAATCAAACCTTTATCATCTTGAAAGATATGATGAATTTGGAGAATTCATGATCCCAAGTCTCCGTGGATTAGTTCATAATCTATTGATGTTACTCAGTGGTTTGATGTGCCATGCTATTTTCCATTCAAGGGGTCTTACGTTTCTCTTCTTTCAAGAATTGATGTCTGAACATCTGGTTTTCCACCTACTTTTTGTAAATCTTTTAACAAACAAGGTTAATCCTACTGTATTCAACAAATGATGAGGATATTTTATAAGTTTGATCAATTCTTCTGATCATCAACTATTATTGATTATTTTGTTGAGATTTATATGTATTTACATGGTATTTTCAATTATACATGCTAATTAGCTCAAATATGCTATGAATATTCAGTTTCCTTCAGGATATCAGCATATTTACTTATATTTTCTCGAGATTATCTATATATTTGCAATTGTGATGATGATATTAATGAAATTAAACAAATTGTATTAAATGCTTTCTAATCTTTACTAAAATGAGTGAATCTTTAGCTATTGATCCATATACATTCCATATACAGTCATGAAGAGAAGGAAATCAAACCATAGGTTCACTAGGATGTTCCACAACTAAGTATGGTTGATGCAAACTTCGATGGAAAGGAATGAAAACAACACACACAACATGAATTGCACTCCAAGGGACGCAGTAAATCAAAGTACAAGTCAAAAATTCATCCACAGATTACTCAAAGTATACGATTGTATGTAATCTAGATCTTCTTCTTCATTAAGTATGTAACAGACATGTATATTTACAATCAACTTTGAGAATTAGTCCCAAGGCTTCAACAATCTAATCACAATTAAGCTTCAAATATGTTACAAGGTGCACTCCATCTCCTTTTATAGGACAAAGAGAGAAGGCAATTACAAATGATCCAATGATCAGGATTTAGCTATCAAAATCAATGGTCTATATCATCTTTGACTCGGTCAACAAATGTTAAATGTGGAACAGGTTGCCAGCTGGCAACCATCTGGTGGTACTTGATCATTTCTTTGTCATATGATGTGTCTGACCCTGTCATTTTGCATCCTTACTCATTCTTCATCTTCTTCATCAGTAGATGGGTCATCTCCTATATGTATGCTGATGATCCCCCTGATGGGTTCATATGCATGCACTATTTGTTCAATCTCACCTCCATCTTGAACTTTAGCCTTTGCTATAGCATGCTCTTGTGAGTGGAATTGTGTCTGTAATGTAGACCATTTTTTCTTTCTGCTATTCAACATTTCATTAGATTCTTTGACTTTTTCTTTCATCCTCATGGCTTTATTAACTACATGTTCTAACAAATGGTGGAGAGGGTCATCTGCTGCATGCTTAAAATTATCATGAAAAGCTTCAATTGAAAAATCAACATCTTGATTTTCTATCTTCCCTTCTACCTTGTCCTCAAAAGCTTCCAAGATGTTTATTTCCTCAGACATGAGATGATGCAACTTGACACTGATATCTCTGAGTTTTGTGTTGCATCTCCTCAGGATATCACTTTCAAACTGAGTATCTTCATACCATATACCCAATAGTTGTGAAGTATAATTCTCTAATACCTTATTGTATATGAGTACTTTCACATCTATGCATTACATTTCTGTTAGAGCACTCAAATCCTTTTCTACTTTAACTGATCTTTGTCCAACCTCCTTTTGTAACTTGTCCACTTTGCTCCACAATGTATTGAGCAAATTCCAATTGGTGAGGTAGGTCTTTATTACTTTCTCTGCTTCAAGAATGAATTGAATAAACCAATTATCCATCACATGTGCCTTATGCTTCATGATATCTAGCCCTGTTACCTCATCCTGAGATATAATGGTCAAAGGGGTAGCCGAGCTAACTGGCATGTGATTTGGGTCAATTAATCCCTTTATGAATGTATATAGCTGAGCAATGTGCTCCTTGTGCATCTTATTTTTATTTTTCTCCCTTTCCACACTTTTCAATAAAGAATCAATAATATCGGTAGCCTCTTGGCCTTCTTTCTCTTTAGTAGCAAAGCCTAAATCAATATTGGTCATCTGAAATTCATCAATACTTATCTCTCCCTTGGCTTTATTTGCTATAGGCTAAGCTACTTGAGCTATTCTTCTGCCTATGGTAGGATCTCTTTTTATTGCAGAAGTGGCCCTTGCCCTTCTCTTTGTCTTAACCATGTCAACTGAAAATAATGTAGAAATATCAAATTTAGATACATCACTAACCTGGGGTGGGTTCACCTCCTGCCGCAGCCTAGCTGAGTACTTCATCTGTAGACCCTTGCTAGTCTGTATGCTCACTGTGAGCATCATGAGACTCTATATTTTGTTCCACTCTTGGTGGTGAAGGTTCTTTTCTTTGTTCATCTAGAACCTCCTCATGATGGACCTCTTCCTGTGCAGGGGTTTCTTGTTGTACTTTCACATTCCGGTCTTGTGTATCTTGTGATGCTTGATCCTCATGAGGGGTTTGAGCACTCTGATCTAGTTTATCTGGATGATCATATTGATCATTCTTATTCACCTTTTCTTCTTATTTTCTTTGATTATCACCCTTTTGAAGACCTTGTTCCCCATCCTTTGATGTGTCCACTTCTCTAGGGTCTTAGGCTTTATCCATCCCTTCTTCAATTGTTCTTCTTTTAGGTATTTGCTCATTGTCTTGACCATCATTTTGATCAGGCATCTCTTCATCCTCCATAGGTACATTAACTTCTAATTTTCCCTGTTATGGAGGTAAGTCTATCTTTGTTTTGGTCTTCATCACCCTGATAAATTAAATCTATTGCTGCGGGTCTAGTGACTTGATCAACTAATCTTGTCAATCCAATTTGTTGTGCCACCACTTTAGGGTTACCCTCTTCTATTTCCTCTACTTAGACCTCCTCATGATGGACTTTCTTTTGTGCTATGGGGGTGCCATGAGGGGTCATCTTAGTATTCTTTATTAATGTCTCCATAGAACTAGCAAAGACCTCATTTACAACATCATCATCAGATAGGTCTACTATGTTATCTAATGGAAAGGATGGCTCATTTCTTACACTATGCATCTCTTTTCTCTATTCCTCTTCCATCTTAGTCTTGAACTGCATGATATCAGGAATAGGGACCTCATGATGCAGATTCTTTAGAATGCCTTCACAACTGGCTCCTCTTAATAGAATGGGGTTTATATCTATTGCCCCCTCATAACAGATGTTTGTTTCTTTTGAGGTAGCTCTTGTACTTTCTTCTTTTTCCTCCTGATTAGGAGATCATCATCTGAGCTCTCTTCTTCCTTTGCAATAATAGGAGTAGGCTTTGCAACTATTTTCTTCTATTTTGCAGGTGCATGAGGTGATGTTGCAATAGATGTAGATGCTACATCTTCCTTTGGTTGAGGTTGATGAATGAATGTCACCCCAATAACTTGGTTTCCTTTCTTGCCTTTACTTTGCTGCCTCTCCCCTTTTGATAGCCTCTTTTCCTTAAGGAAGTCATCATATTCCTCATTTGATAATTCTTGTCTTTTCCTTTTAATATCAACATTGAGTGCCACTCCCTTCTTCTTCAGCTTGGTGATCTCTACATCCACCCAGTCTTTGGTCAATTTTATGACCTTTTGCGTTATCTGGTTCAAGGAAGTCACCTCTAGTTGACTCCAATCTGGGGCTGATATTGTTTCATTATATACTTTATTGTCCTCATATTCTTGGGACATGAACTTACCATCATCTTCATGTAATTGTGCAGGCACTAGTATGTAATCTAAGGTGTGTATCTGCTTCAGAGTAAGTCTCTGATAGCCTCTCCTTCTTACTTCTATCTCATTGTCACAGTCAGCCCAGTAATCTTCAATGTGTCTCTGATGCATTGGTTTCTTTAGTAATGTTTGCATTCTATCATAGGGATCATATGGCCTAGCCAGTGAGAAGGGCTGTAGGGACATCAACTTTAGTCCTCCAATTGTATCTTTTATACTCTCCCTATCAGGACACATATACCATCCAATCATGATTGGAAACAAGATATTAGGTATCTTTACTCTCAATATAAGCTTCCATCGAAGGCAATATCTGCCTAGCTAACTCCATCAAAATGACCTTGTCATTGGGATATCTTGGCAACATGGGAGGTTGCCTAGTGAAACATTCTATTCTTATGTATGAAAAGGTGGGGAACTAGATGAACCAAGCCCCATGTCTGTATATTACAGCCTAAGCCTCTATGCTCAGTCTCTTCGGTCTGTCTTCCCCCATAGTCCTGACAATGTGCATGGAGAATGAATCATTCACCCTCTGGTAATGTTGGAGAGACTCTCTTCATTTCAGTTGTGGGTAATGGTCCCAAATGTTTACATCTCTAGGGTTACTTCTGACCCTACCCACTGTTTGTAATCCATCAAAGGTGCCTCTGAATGCACAAGCATATACCACATAGGAGGTCATGTGGAACATATTAGTTTTTCCTCCTAACTTTTTCATCCCCTCATCCAGGCTGCCACTTATGATCTTAGCCCATTGGGGTTTCTCATTAGTATCTTCTACCATCCTTATGATGTCATACATCTAATTATCAAAAGACCCAGTATTCAGTTTTCCTGTCATCCTACTGAGCATCACCATCATATATTGATACTTTGGAGCAAAATTAAACTTGTAGAGATACATGAGCAACTTGGAAGAAGCCTTATATGTGCTTCCACTAGCTCTCCATTGGTACACGATCCTTTTGGCTTCTTTCTCTTTACTATTATACTCTTTATCCAATTTACCCAAGTTTACTCGAACCACACAAGGTCCTCTAGGAAGATTGAAAGATGCAGTGATACCTTCAATTGAAAAGTCTATATAAACCCTACCATGTTTCTCTACCCTTCTGGTGTTCACATTATAATTTCAGGCACACTCTACTATCAATTCAGTGGCCTCCATTGCATAAGGAAATCACCCTACATGCCACATTCCTGAACTATAGATGTTAATGAGCAAGGGATTCCCACCTCTTTTCTCTAATTTTGTTGTCCATCCATCAAGATCTATGCATCTTAGATGTGTATCATTTATTTGTCTGTATTTGAAGGATATCCCCTCAAGCTGTATGCACATAGATTTCAAAAATTCTCTATGACCTGTTCTTTCTAACTGCCATGGGATCCTGCTATGAAACATGTATATATCTTACCCTAACATGTCGTGTGCAGTGGTGGATTCAATGATCACACGAATTCTATGGTGTTAATGTTGGAAACAATGCAGATAATTGAGAGGGGGGGTGAATTATTTATCTTATAACTTTTCTATTTTTACTTTCTTTTCTTATCTTATTATTTAGTGTTATATCAAAACAAGGTAAGCATAAGAGCTGAAAAAGAAATTAACACATAACACAATAATTTTTACGTGGAAACCTTGTTACAAAAAAAACCACGGGGTGACTAACCCAAGATTTTATTCTCTATTAAAAGAATAAGAGTAACAAAAATGGCACTTGCCAATTAGGGCTCACTGCCTGAGCACACTGCTCACAACAGGCCCAATGCCTACAAGAGACACACTATCTACAAATGCTTACAGATGATACCAAGGTGTTTGAATTGGTGAACAACATCTATACATGTAGGAATTTAGTTTCGGTTAGGCACAGTATACTAATCTGGCACATTTCATTCTTCCTCTGCTCAATATTACTTTCTTGTCACATTCTGGGCTTGAATTACTGCCTTTGCACTTGTCTCTACTTTTCTTTGAACTTAATAATTTATACTATCACTTACACACATTCACAAGCTTGAATCCATCGGGTATATAAATCCACATCAAGGATTTCCCACAACTTTCTAGTCGGCAACAAGAACAATTAGGATATTTGCAAGTTATTGTTTAGTCGACTGAATCTAGACTTGATTGATGATGTGTGTTGGTACTCGAATCGACAGAGGGTTTGCCAGTTCCAATGCACAGGCAGATTCGGCCAACTAATACAGGAGGTTGCCTGAGCTGCCTCCACTTCACTTCTAGTTCTGCCGCACCAAGGGGGGTATCCCTATAGCTAAAGATGTAACATTGACTAGCCCAATGACAAAAAGATTTAGGTTGACAACAACAGGCAGAATACTCTCATGTGTGGACCAAGATTTGTGTGACAAATCACAAGGTTAGCAACATTCTTGGAGATATTTGTCTGGTTATGGATGAGAGTATGCAGGGGGTTCCTAATTCTACTCCTACAACTAACAGGTTGGGAATGTGAATGGATTTGAAATTGGTATTTTGGATGCAAGACAGGGGTTTTAGATCATAACTACTAATCCAGAAGCAGACCGGTGCCTATCTCAGGGCCAGGAGTCAACTAGACATATACACAAGAACGGATTGCATCTAGCATTCAAATTTCAAGGGGTTAGGACTGGTATTTGCCTTACAAATACCACCCAGGAATGGGTATTTAGCTGCCTCTACTTACAGATATCCCAGTTGACATACAATCTCCTCCATACTCAACCTAAAAAAATTTAATCCACTCCTTGAATGGAAGTCTAAAGATTAAGCATGCAATACATAAATCTGTATTCTAGAATTTGTGGAACCCTTAGCAACCAAATTCAGAAAAAGAAATACATGCAACAAGTGGAGAGGGACAACTAGATACATGCCATAAGCATTTTTCATATAAAATAACACTGAAACTGAAAATGTCTGCAGGTGCAACTCATAAACTCCACAGAGATACAACAGACAAGAAATGCTCTATTTTTCATTATTTACACAAAAATGCCCAAGTCTTCAACCAAATATGAGTGACACAGTTTACATTTTATAGCAAAACTGTGTACTCAGCCAAAATTATAATGGTCAACTCAAAAATTGCCAGATACAATGCATCGTGAGAAATGGCGCTCAAAATTGAAAGCAGCCGGGAAGCAGAGGAAGAGCGCAGGTGGGCTCGGGATCTGAGCCGCCGCTCAAAGACTTGCATCTTAAATCTAGTAGTTAGCCTGTCCATCACTGACACATACTGCTGCAATTGTCGCCATTATTGTTCAGCTACCTGCAGATCCTTAGTGGCGCATACATTTGAAGTTTTTCCCAATCAAAATGCGGCCTGCATACAAAGGAAAACACCCCCGCTACTGTGAATTAAAACATAGCCATCGATCCTTCTTTGCACCTCCCAAATCTACAGCTCAAAACAAGTACGCAAGTCACTGGCTAATGAGAATGTGCAATGTAGATGTTTCCTTGTCATCACTGACTTTTCCCGCTTCTGTTTAACCTTTACCGCTCTTGTACATGCATATTCAAATGCATATGCAATCGCCTTATATACAAGCTGGACCTCAAATGTTTATGAGGCAGATCTAAATTCTCCACTAGGTCTGGACTGCATCTTTACTTCCTTTGTATATTTGTGATATACAATGCACACACACATAAAAGCTGCGGAGTTCAAAAATTATGAAATACTTTGAAACTGCCTTGAAATCTGGCTTGTTTCACATCCTCTTGTATATCGGCACACATACAAGCATACCTACATGCAAGCTGCAGACGCCAACTACTTTATAGAACAAATTTGATTTATTATCAGGTTCAGCTTGCATCTTAACTCTTGTATCTTTTGAATGTATATCGGCATATACAATGCCAACATACAAGTGAAAACATACATACAAACTGCGGATTTTATACTTTATCAATCGGATTGCATGTTCACTCTAAATTCTGGCTTACATATTTAGAATGTATATTTGAATGTATGTCCAAACATACAACCACAAATATACAAGCAGCAGGCCCCAGCTTTGTAACTTGTCTTGTATGTGCCTATTTGCATATCGTCGCCGATGCATCTCACCAATATACAATATGCCTTGTATGTTCACGGGCCCCATCATTTGTATATTAGCCCTTGCACATTTTCGAATGAATATCACATATACATTCTCCTTTGTATATGAGATACAAAACCCTTTGCATGTGAGGCAGACCCCACCAAATGTATTTCTTGCTGCTTTGTATACTATCGAATGTACAAGACCCCTTGTAAATTTTCTTGCAGGTGACCTTTGTATCTAACCGTTGTATGTCTGAACTTACAAACCAAATATACATGCAGCTAGATATACAAACAAAGAATATTCTTGGGAATCTACAAAAGATTCCCCCTTTGTATATGCACCTGATATGCATTCCAAAATGCATATAACTCATTTTTTCATCACTTTTTGGAGGCCGATTGAGATTGTGCAAGCTCGCCAATGTATCTTTGACCTGCATGCATATACAAACACCCTTGTATATACAAAGACACCTGCACCTTAACTGATTTTTCACAATTTTACTACTGTAGAGGCTGAAAGTGTTAGAACATTTTTTGACTTTTAGGAAGGGGCCTGCATATACATATTCAGGCACCAATAGGTTCTGTCTGGGGATGCATGCCTCTTGCAGGCATGACGAGACCTTTAGATCTTTGGGATGCAGACCATTCCCTATCCATTGGGCAACAGAGTCGAACATTGCATCAACCTGCATCACAAAACACATTTTTTAAAATAAACTTGGCGGCCCAGGGCCACCAAAAAGGAAAACCAGAATTTTCCCTTGTCAAACACTTGATTCTCTTTTGATTTCTTCAAATGAAGCCTGAAAGCATTTAACTGTTTGCAACACCCAGCATTGCAATAGATTGTGCTGCTGCTCCTTTCCCTTTCAATGAGTCTATAGCAAAATTCATAAGCATCTACCATTTGCAACAGTAGACTATCATCATCATATGAGTCACTGATGTTGCTTAGAAAAATAACTGATTCACATGAAATAAATGAATCCACATTAGAATTTTGCCTTTCTTCAAAAAGTACGAGCTCCTCTGTATCAAACATGCAATATTTAGGCACAAGCAACATCTCATAATCATATTCATTTTTATAAACATTCAGATATTCATCATCACAGTGTTCAACAATTCTATCATTTATGTCCACCTGGAATGTCTCAAAAGAAGGCAGAAATAACTCAGAATGCAGCCCTACACTGAAAGCTTCATAGTCACCCCTGCAACTAGAACTATCCCCAACTATATGAGCACACACATTTGCAACTTGTCCATCCACCTCTGAATAGTGACCCTGTTGTTCCTCTTCACCAATGCCCTGATAATCAAAATCAAAATTTTCAACTTCTGCACTGTGAAGGTGGTCAGAATCTTCAAGGAAACATTCATATTCAACATCCATATATATTTCATCATCTGAAAGGATCACATATGCATCTGAATACTGACAGTCATTAACATATTCACTGTGATCCTTTGAAGCAACATCTTCTATATTCAAAGTGAAGCTCTGCATATCCACCTTATACAAATAATTGGGAATAGATGGGATATGCATATTGCCGCAGGACACGACCTCATGTATGCCTTTCATTTTATCACTTGAAAGGCATTTTGTGTCTGCAGGCTTCTCATCTAGAGGCTAATAACAGTCTTTGTTTTCATCATTATAGGATGTGCCTACATTTTCTACAACATTTTCTTCATGCATCACATCATGGCTGCACACATTATTTTGAAATATATTTCCCTTTGCAAAATCATTTATCAATGAACACACTGGAATAGCAGAAATATATTCACTTTGATAACTATTTTCATAACTTGCAGCCATGAAACCCACTGGCATTCCATATTTCTCATTGTTTTCAATATCCATAGCAAATTGGTAAGCCTGGTGAAGTGTGACTGGTTCTTTATCTCTCAATAAATAACTCACTTCTTCATCAAATGCAACCAAATAAATTGCTAAGCACAATGCATTATTGGGTCTCATGTATTTAGGGATTTGCTTGAGCAACTTAATAAACCTAAGATTAAAAGTTGGAACCAGTTCCTCATCTTCCTTTTGGATATTCATAAAATGTATGATCAATGAGGCCACATCAAACCTTTCACCAAACTGCCCTAGAAATGCAATTTCTAAATCTATCCATGAAGAAACTGAACATACAGGCAGGTCTGAAAACCAAACCCTAGCATCATCTTCTAATGACTGAACAAAGGGTCTCATCACAACATGTTCATCCTCTACCTCATAATCTTCTATTAAATTATAAATTTTTTTCAGATGCTTGTTTGCCGATTCAGAATTTGATTCATTATATTTTGGCAAACATTTTCTAATATTATTGGGAGTAACATTTGGGTAACCATATATTCCTTTAAAATTTAGGGCTTTATACCTTTCAATAAAAATGGTCTTCTTTGAGAGCACAACTAGGTTTACTGCTCTAAACTCATCATTTTTTGAATCAAAAGGTGAATACCTGGAAATATGTTGCAGCATTGATAGGTTCAATCGACAAAGTCACCACCTCTCACAGAGAGGATAGAATATCAACAAGGCACATGTATTTTCTAGATTCACCATGCCAGCAGAGCACCACATGGTCATTTTTTGATCTTGCTGCAACAACTTCACTGGAAACTAGATTTTCTAGCCTTCAAATCACTTGACCCCCTCTCTCCCCAGTAGAGTCACCATCTGTTGGTGCTTGAATCGTAAGAGGGTTTGCCAGTTCCAATGCATAGGCAGATTCGGCCAACTAATATAGGAGGTTGCGTGATCTGCCTCCCCTTCACTTCTGGTTCTGCTACACCAAGGGGGGTATCCCTATAGCTAAAGATGTAACATTGACTAGCCCAATGACAAAAAGATTTAGCTTGACAACAACAGGTAGAATACTCTCATGTGTGGACCAAGATTTGTGTGACAAATCACAAGGTTAGCAACATTCTTGGACATATTTGTCTGGTTATGGATGAGAGTATGCAGGGGGTTCCTAATTCTACTCCTACAACTAACAGGTTGGAAATGTGAATGGATTTGAAATTGGTATTTTGGATGCAAGACAGGGGTTTTGGATCATAACTACTAATCCAGAAGTAGACCGGTGCCTATCTGAGGGCTAGGAGTCAACTAGACATATACACAAGAATGGATTACATCTAGCATTCAAATATCAAGGGGTTAGGACTGGTATTTGCCTTATAAATACCACCTAGGAATGAGTATTTAGCAGCCTCTACTTACAGATATCCCAGTTGACATACAATCTCCTCCATACTCAACCTAAAACAATTTAATCCACTCCTTGAATGGAAGTCTAAAGATTAAGCATGCAATACATAAATTTGTATTCTAGAATTTGAGGAACCCTTAGGAACCAAATTCAGAAAAAGAAATGCATGCAACAAGTGGAGAGGGATAGCTAGATACATGCCATAAGCATTTTTCATATAAAACAACATTGAAACTGAAAATATCTATAATATACATTCAGGTGCAACTCATAAACTCCACAGAGATACAACACATAGGAAATGCTCTATTTTTTGTTATTTACACAAAAATGCCCAAGTCTTCAACCAAATATGAGTGACACAGTTTGTATTTTATAGCAAAACTGTGTACTCAGCCAAAATTACAATGGTCAACTCAAAAATTGCCAGATACAATGCATCGTGAGAAATGGCACTCAAAATTGAAAGCAGTCGGGAAGTAGAGGAAGAGAGCAGGTGGGCTTGGGATCTGAGCCGCCACTCAAAGACTTGCATCTTAAATCTGGTAGTTGGCCTAGCTATCATCGACCCATACTGTTGCAATTGTCGCCATTATTGCTTAGCTACCCGCAGATCCTTAGTGGCACATACATCTGAAGTTTTTCTCGCTCAAAACATAGCCTGCATACAAAGGAAAACACCCCCACTACTGCGAATTAAAACATAGCTGTCGATCCTTCTTTGCAGCTCCCAAATCTACGGCTCAAAACAAACAGATAAGTCACTGGCTAATGAGAATGTGCCACGTAGATGTTTCCTTGTCATCACTGACTTTTCCCACTTCTGTTTTACCTTTACCGCTCTTCTACATGCATATTCAAATGCATATACAATCGCCTTATATACAAGCCAGACCTCAAATGTTTATGAGGCAGATTTGAATTCTCCATCGAGTCCGGTCTGCATCTTTACTTCCATTATATATCTGTGATATACAATGCACACACACATAAAAGCCGCAGATTTCAAAAATTATGAAATACTTTGAAACTGCCTTGAAATCTAGCTTGTATCTCATCCTCTTGTATATCGGCACACATACAAGCATACCTACATGCAAGCCACAGATGCCAACTACTTTATAGAACAAATTCAATTTGTTATTAGGTCCAGCTTGCATCTTAACTCTTGTATCTTTTGAATGTATATCGGCATATACAACGCCAACATACAAGTGAAAACATACATACAAGCTACGGATTTTATCCTTTATCAATCGGATTGCATGTTCACTCTAAATTTTGGCTTGCATATTTAGAATGTATATTTGAATGTATGTCCAAACATACAACCACAAATATACAAGTGGCGGGCCCCAGCTTTGTAACTTGTCTTGTATGTGCCTATTTGCATATCGTCGCCGATGCATCTCACCAATATACAATCCGCCTTGTATGTCCGCGGGCCCCACCATTTGTATATAAGCCCTTGCACATTTTTGAATGTATATCACATATACATTCTCCTTTGTATATGAGATACAAAACCCTTTGCATGTGAGGCGGACCCCACCAAATGTATTTCCTGCTGCTTTGTATACTGTCAAATGTACAAGACCCCTTGTAAATTTTCTTGCATGTGACCTTTGTATCTAACCATTGTACGTCTAAACATACAAACCAAATATACATGTAGCCCGATATCAAACAGGGAATATTCCTGGGAATCTGTGAAAGATTCCCCCTTTGTATATGCACCTGATATGCATTCCAAAATGCATATAACTCATTTTTTCATAACTTTTTGGAGGCCGATTGAGATTTTGCAAGCCTGCCAATGTATCTTTGACCTGCATGTATATACAAACACCCTTGTATATACAAAGACACCTGCACCTTAACTAATTTTTCACAATTTTACTACTGTAGAGGCTGAAAGTGTTAGAACTTTTTGGGACTTTTGGGAAGGCACCTACATATACATATTCAGGCACCAACAGGCTCTGTCTGGGGATGCATGCCTCTTGCAGGCATGGCGAGAACTTCAGATCTCTTGGATGCAGACCAGTCCCTATCCATTGGGCAACAGAGTCAAACATTGCACCAACTTGCATCACAAAACACATTTTTTTAAAATAAACTTGGCGGCCCAAGGCCACCAAAAAGGAAAAACTAGAATTTTCCTTTGTCAAACACTTGATTCTCTTTTGATTTCTTCAAATGAAGCCTGAAAGCATTTGACTATTTGCAGCACACAGCATTGCAATTGATTGTGCTGCTGCTCCTTTCCCTTTCAATGAGTCTACAACAAAATTCATAAGCATCTACCATTTGCAGCAGTAGACTATCATCATCATATGAGTCACTGATGTTGCTTGGAAAAATAATAGATTCACATGAAATAAATGAATCCACATCAAAATTTTGCCTTTCTTCAAAAAGTAAGAGCTCCTCTGTATCAAACATGCAATATTCAGACACAAGCAACATCTCATAATCATATTCATTTTTATAAACATTTAGATATTCCTCATCACGGTGTTCAACAATTCTATCATTTATGTCCACCTGGAATGTCTCAAAAGAAGGCAGAAATAACTCAGAATGCAGCCCTACATTGAAAGCTTTATAGTCACCCCTGCAACCATCACTATCCCCAACTGTATGAGCACACACATCTATAACTTGTCCATCCACCTCTGAATAGTGACCTTGTTGTTCCTCTTCACCAATGCCCTGATAATCAGAATCAAAATTTTCAACCTCTACACTGTGAAGGTGGTCAGAATCTTCAAGGAAACATTCATATTCAGCATCCATATATATTTCATCATCTGAAAGGCCCACATATGCATCTGAATGCTGATGGTCATTAACATATTCACTGTCATCCTTTGAAGTAGCATCTTCTATATTCAGAGTGAAGCTCTATATATCCACCTTATACAAATAATTAGGAATAGCTAGGATATGCATACTGTTGCAGGACACAACCTCATGTATGTCTTTCATTTTATCACTTGAAAGGCATTTTTTTGTTTGCAGGCTTCTCATCTAGAGGCTGATAATAGTCTTTGTTTTCATCATTATAGGATGTGCCTACATTTTCTACAACATTTTCTTCATGCATCACATCATGGCTGCACACATTATTCTGAAAAATATTTCCCTCTACAAAATCATTTATCAATGAACACACTGGAACAGTAGAAATATATTCACTTTGATAACTATTTTTACAACTTGTAGCCATGAAACCCACTGGCATTCCATATTTCTCATTGTTTTCAATATCCATAGCAAATTGGTAAGCCTGGTGAAGTGTGACTGGTTCTTTATCTCTCAATAAATAACTCACTTCTTCATCAAATGCAGCCAAATAAATTGCTAAGCACAATGCATTATTGGGTCTCATGTATTCAGGGATTTGCTTGAGCAACTTAATAAATCTAAGATTAAAAGCTGGAACCAGTTCCTCATCTTCCTTTTGGATATTCATAAAATGTATGATCAATGAGGCCACATCAAACCTTTCACCAAACTACCCTAGGAATGTAATTTTTAAATCTATCCATGAAGAAACTGAACATACAGGCAGGTCTGAAAACCAAACCCTAGCATCATCTTCTAATGACTGAACAAAGGGTCTCATTACAACATGTTCATCCTCTACCTCATAATCTTCTATTAAATTATAAAATTTTTGCAGATGCTTGTTTGCCGATTCAGAATCTGATCCATTATATTTTGGCAAACATTTTCTAATATTATTGGGAGTAACATTTGGGTAACCATATATTCCTTTAAAATTTAGGGCTTTATACCTTTCAATAAAAAATGATCTTCTTTGAGACCACAACCAGGTTTGCTGCTCTAAACTCATCATTTTTTGAATCAAAAGGTGAATACCTGGAAATATGTTGCATCATTGATAGGTTCATTCAACAGAGTTGCCACCTCTCACAGAGATGATAGAATATCAACAAGGTACATGTATTTTCTAGATTTACCACGGCAGCAGAGCACCACATGGTCATTTTTTGATCTTGCTACAACAACTTCACTGGAAACTAGATTTTCCAGCCTTCAAATCACTTGACTCCCTCTCTCCCCAGCGGAGTCGCCATCTGTTGGTGCTCGAATAGGCAGAGGGTTTGGCAATTCCAATGCACAGGCAGATTCGGCCAACTAATATAGGAGGTTGTGTGAGCTACCTCCCCTTCACGTCTGGTTCTGCCGCACCAAGGGGGGTATCCCTATAGCTAAAGATGTAACATTGACTAGCCCAATGACAAAAAGATTTAGGTTGACAACAACAGGCAAAATACTCTCATGTGTGGACTAAGATTTGTGTGTCAAATCACAAGGTTAGCAACATTCTTGGACATATTTGTCTGGTTATGGATGAAAGTATGTAGGGGGTTCCTAATTCTACTCCTACAACTAACAGGTTGGGAATGTGAATGGATTTGAAATTGGTATTTTAGATGTAAGACCGGGGTTTTGGATCATAACTACTAATCCAAAAGCAGACCGGTGCCTATCTCAGGGCCAGGAGTCAACTAGGCGTATACACAAGAACGGATTGCATCTAGCATTCAAATTTCAAGGGGTTAGGAATGGTATTTGCATTACAAATACCACCTAGGAATGGGTATTTAGCTGCCTCTACTTACATATATCCCAGTTGACATACAATCTCCTCCATACTCAACCTAAAACAATTTAGTCCACTCCTTGAATGGAAGTCTAAAGATTAAGCATGCAATACATAAATTTGTATTCTAGAATTTGAGGAACCCTTAGCAACCAAATTCAGAAAAAGAAATGCATGCAACAAGTGGAGAGGGATAGCTAGATACATGCCATAAGCATTTTTCATATAAACCAACACTGAAACTGAAAATGTCTGCAATGTACATTCAGGTGCAACTCATAAACTCCACAGAGATACGACAGACAGGAAATGCTCTGTTTTTCGTTATTTACACAAAAATGCCCAAGTCTTCAACCAAATATGAGTGACACAGTTTGCATTTTATAGCAAAACTGTGTACTCAGACAAAATTACAACAGTCAACTCAAAAATTGCCAGATACAATGCATCGTGAGAAATGGCGCTCAAAATTGAAAGCAACTAGGAAGCAGAGGAAGAGAGCAGGTGGGCTCAGGATCTGAGCTGCCACTTAAAGACATGCATTTTAAATCTGGTAGTTGGCCTATCCATTGTCAACCCATACCGCTGCAATTGTCGCCATTATTTCTTAGCTACCTGCAGACCCTTAGTGGTGCATACATCTAAAGTTCTTCCTGCTCAAAACGTGACCTGCATACAAAGGAAAACACCCCCGCTGCTGCAAATTAAAACATAGCTATCGATCCTTCTTTGCACCTCCGAAATCTATGGCTCAAAACAAACAAGCAAGTCATTGGCTAATGAGAATGTGCCACGCAGATGTTTCCTTATCATCACTGACTTTTCCCGCTTTTGTTTTACCTTTACTGCTCTTGTACATGCATATTCAAATGCATATACAATCGCCTTATATACAAGCCAGACCTCAAATGTTTATGAGGTAGATCTGAATTCTCCACCAGGTCCAGATTACATCTTTACTTCCTTTGTATATCCGTGATATACAATGCACACACACATAAAAGCCACAGATTTCAAAAATTATGAAATACTTTGAAACTACCTTGAAATCCAGCTTGTATCTCATCCTCTTGTATATCAGCACACATACAAGCATACCTACATGCAAGCGACATATGCTAACTACTTTATAGAACAAATTTGATTTGTTATCGGGTCTGGCTTGCATCTTAACTCTTGTATCTTTTGAATGTATATCAGCATATACAATGCCAACATACAAGTGAAAACATACATACAAGCTGCGGATTTTATCCTTTATCAATCGGATTACATGTTCACTCTAAATTCTGGCTTGCATATTTAGAATGTATATTTGAATGTATGTCCAAACATACAACTGCAAATATACAAGCGGTGGGCCCCAGGTTTGTAACTTGTCTTGTATGTGCCTATTTGCATATCGTCGCTGATGCATCTCACCAATATACCATCTGCCTTGTATGTCCGCGGGCCCCACCATTTGTATATTAGCCCTTGCACATTTTTGAATGTATATCACATATACATTCTCTTTTGTATATGAGATACAAAACCCTTTACATGTGAGGCGGACCCCACTAAATGTATTTCCTGCTGCTTTGTATACTGTCGAATGTACAAGACCCCTTGTAAATTTTCTTGCATGTGACCTTTGTATCTAACCATTGTATGTCTGAACTTACAAACCAAATATACATGCAGCCCGATATACAAACAAGGAATATTCCTAGGAATCTGCAAAAGATTCCCCCTTTGTATATGCACCTGATATGCATTCCAAAATGCATATAACTCATTTTTTCATCACTTTTTGGAGGCCCATTGAGATTTTGCAAGCCCTCCAATGTATCTTTGACCTGCATGTATATACAAACACCCTTGTATATACAAAGACACCTGCACCTTAACTGATTTTTCACAATTTTACTACTGCAGAGGCCGAAAGTGTTAGAACTTTTTTGGACTTTTAGGAAGGGGCCTGCATATACATATTCAGGCACCAACAATGTGCACCAAAAAATTAGGCATAGAAATCATTACCTATGTCGGCCAAAGTCATATAATGCCACAAATTGCTTGATCAATACCTTTTATACATCCAGATTGAAGTCTGATATTCTACCGGTCAGTTCTTCCTTTGTCTGTTCTACCTGACTGGAACCCAACACTCAGATGCTCGTATCTTTTTCATGCTTTTTCATCGGAGGCTACATCTTTGGAATACAATAGTCATGATACCCCTCTTGACTTGTCCAAGTCCACAACTTATTGAGTTACACCATCTGAGAGATCCGGACCTGATTGTCGGACCTTGTTACATACTCTGTTCTTGTTCACCGGACCAAAATAATCTTCAATCTGACTTCCGGTATAGGCATATTATGTACTACGGATATGTGGGATAGACTTTGTTGCCATCAATGAAAACACTTATGAAGCCACATAGTGTCTCTTGTCAACAATCTCCCTCTTTGGCATTGATGGCAACACTTAGTGAAAAATGGCTAAGTGTCGCAATAACTCCCCCTTTGCTGGATTCCTCATTTTTCACTACTCTTCACTCCCCTTTTGACATCAATGGCAAAGGGTGGAATCCGCATACCAAAATTTTGCAAAAATTATTATATACATGGCCACATAAGTATATACAAATCATAAGTTATACTTACATATACTTAAGTATATCCACAAAGGTTGTCTTCAACTATATGATTTTTGTGGCCCAACTCCTCTTCATTCTGTCCAAAATGGAGATGTATCCACTTAACAAAAATACATATGCTTCTAGCCTCTTTAAGTCTATTGGATCACTGGTCCGGACTATATTTTGTGCCTCGGTCAAGGCATCATGCATTGCCTCTAACTTAGGGATGATTATCCCTCTGAGCTCACCCATTCTATCCATTATGTTCTTTTTCTCTTTAACCAGTTCTTTAATTTTATTTATTCTAGCAATAGCTTGACATTCATGATTCACCAGAGAGGTAGTAAGGGGATCAAAATTCTGAGATAAGCTTGACAGTTTTCCTTCTTGTTCTCACTTTCTTCTCAATGTCCTCTGTCACTTTGGGCCAAGTTAAACAAAATTTGTATATGTCCCCACCATCCTTAAGAGTGTTTTCAAGGCTCTTTATGCCAATGCCTAAGGTTATTCTATCATTAGAAATTAGCCCTTGTACTTCACTAAATCTCTTTCCCAAGAACTCCTTCTGGACCTTAGTTTTTGCCGATTTCTCTAAGGATTCAAAATGAGTGTTAACATAATTGACAAAGTTTTTCAAATTATCAGATGGAGAGGTAGAAGGATCCTTTTGATAGGTTGGCATAATCTTCTCTAGCATCCCAGATGCAATCTCCAACAGCTCACAATCCTCCATGTGTGATTTTAGAAGTTTCTCTTTTGCTTTGGCCTGAGAAAAAGATGCTACTTTCATTATCTGAACCAAAGAGAGAGAGTCAAAGTTTAGTGGCCCTTGAATTAACTCAGGTTCATCCATCTCCATTATTTCTTTGTCCAGGAAATTCTATATTGTCTCTGCAATGTCTCTTCCTGACTCTACTTCGTTCCTTTTGGGGGCATCCAAACTGACTTGCTTATTGATATTTGTTTCTTCTACCCGTCCTTCCTCTTCTGGAACAGAGGAGTCTAATGCCTCAGATGGCTTTTCATCATTTTTCTTTAATCCTTCGACATCCTTGTCAGAAAATGTTTCTTCTTTCTATCCTTCCTCTTCCAGAACAGAGGAATCTAATGCCTTAGATGACTCCTCATCATTTTTCTTTAATCCTTCAACATCCATGTTAGAAGGCTCTTCATCTATTTCCTCTATAATGGGAAGATTAAATCTATTCAAGGCATTCTAGAGAATTTCTTTTGTTTCATTTGCTCTTTGGTCAGTTTCTCCAACCATGAGTTTATTCATCTGGGACTTGCTTCAGAAATCATCTATACAATCCTTAAAAACCATGTCCATTTGTTTTGGAGTGATAGAGGGACATAGCTATATCACTATCTGTTCCTGGATCTCCAAGTCTTTTGCCTTTGCATTCTCTTTTCTTTGCTCCAATACATCTTCTAGGCTCTTTGGAATTAATGAAATTATTTCAATGAATGCTTTGTTATAGATATTCAAATACCTTACAGTAGCTTCCTCTAGAATTCTCTTATTAGCATCATTGTATTCATCATAGAACTCTGTCATCGGCTGCAGGTTGCCATCCACAATAATTGCCTTGATGATATCATCAATAGAAAGAGTAGGCTTCTCAACATACTCTGCTGACTTTTGCTCCACATCAACCTTGGGGAATTTTAATTTTGCTTTCTTCAATTCTCTAATCTCTACATTAGACTCAGTCTCATCATCATCCTTGAGACTCCAATAGGCTCTTTTGGCCTTAGATTTCTTTCTCTTTTCTTTTGCAGATGAATGATCTTCTGCATTTACAACTTTAGAGCTCCCAGAGGTAGAACTCCTAGTAGTTTTAGTCCGGGTGGAGGCTTCTACCTGAACCTGTTCTTTCTTTGTTTCCTCTCTTTCTTTCTTAATTTTCTATATTCTTTCTCTGTTTGCAATAACAGCTTCTCTAGTGATGCCAAATTTCTCAGCGAGTTCTTCAAGTTCTTTTCTCACCTTTCTTTTTATCTTAGGTCTTCTTAGTTCAACATGCAGTTTTATGTTTAATTCTTCAAAAGTGTCAAACCTCTCTGCTTTGGGGTCTTTGGGTTGACTCAGTAAATGTTGAATATGAGTCTCCAATATGTTTCCATCAACCTCATAGCTGATGGGCAATATCCATACTATCCTTGGCTCAACTGCCTCTATTAGGCACTAATTAGTATCTACCATAAAGCAGACTGTGTCTTTGTACTTCTCCACTATTGTTTTGGGAATTCTTTCTCTTGGTTGCATCATGCTTTGGAAGTTTTTGAAGTAACCCCAGAGAGCTATCTTTCGGGTTTGAGTGTCACCAAGTTCATACAAGTAATCCCTGATCTGTATAGCAACCAGTTTGTCATTTTCCTAGATCAGACCTTTTGAGCCTCGAACTCATTCATGAAGTAGAAAAACAAGCATAACACCAAATCACCATATTTGAAAGAGTTCTTTTTATCTTTCTTGATCTTTTGCAGGTTCTCCAGCAACTGATTCAACAGGAGTTCACACAGGTCATAATCTGCATTCTCTCTTAGCATCTGGTATGCAGTGTAGATGGTAGTACCAGTTACAGAGTTTTCTCTACTTGAATGGTAAATCTTGTATCTAATCACAATTGAGGCAAACTTGACATCCGGATCAGTGATGTTATCAATGGTCATTGCCCTCTTATCATATTTTGAACCTATGGCTTCAGATACTATTTGATTCTTCACAGACTTAAGAGTAGGCAACCCACCAATGGAGTGCAAACTAGTTACAGCTTTGATGGCATCTTTGGTTATTTTGAAAGGCCTCATTAACCACATGAATTTATCATGGATCCTGCTTAAGATATACCAGACCCATTTGTCCTCTCCAAAAGAGAGAAAATGTATGCAATGTGCAAAATGCTTATCTTTTAGGGTTTGGAACTCCAGTTTCAGATCAAAGTTCTCACTACTTAACTGATTGCGGTATAGTTTCATCAATTTCAAGTCTCCAAATTCCTCAATGTTTGCCTGTATATAAACCCTAATGTCTTCTACATGGAGAACACCATACGGGGTACGAGAAAATGCACCTAAAGTATTAATCTCAATAGATTTATGAGGATGTTTCTTGAAAACTAGCCTTGGTCTCTTGGAAACATTTACAACCATAGTAGTAGCCATTCTAATCAATGAAGATTGGAGAGATTTACAAAATAAATACCTCTTCACGCCTTAGGGTTTGGAGTAACTACCAGAACATATTGCACTTGGATTCAATCTTCAACTGAGTTTGAGTGTGTTGCTGGATTTCTTCTCAGATCTCTTCTCCCTTCTTCATGAGTGCAAAGTGTTACAAGTGATGGATGAGAAACCTTTTAACCTTTCCCAAAAACCTAATTTCCCTTTATAATAAATGCACAACTTAAGTCATCCGGTTACCCTATATTGAGAGAGATTTTCTTGAATCACTACACAGATCTTAAAATCATTGTCTATGAGGGTTGACAACATATATTCACCTTTTTCAAACATGCCATAGGTCCGTAGATTAAAACATTTCAATTCTAGATTATATCAGATCTGTCTATGAAATTTTGCTTTACCGGATAGCTGCCGATACAGAATCTCCTCATAGCTTCCTCAAATATGCATGCGGATTGGTCAAATTTTGACTGGATGAATTTTAAATGAATCTCCTCAAACCCTTTAAACTGCAACCTCTTATTTTGACCCAATGTGCCAAATTTAGGCACTCACTAGCTAGCTGGGGGAAAAGGATCTTCTCTGTAGCTCCCCCTAAGCCAGAGCTTACTTTTTAGTTTCCGGAAGGAATATTAGCACCAAATTTTGGTGCGGATCCATCCCCAATATTCATTGTACTCTTCTTTACCCAAATCTTGCTCATCTCCTTTTGAACTTCATCCACATTTAATTTACCTTTGCCTTTATCTTGTTCCAGATCATAATCCACTGAACCTTTTCTATTTTGACACCTGCTTCTATAGAATCTAGCTATGTGACCGGATCCATTGCAATTGTAACACACAACATTTCTTTGTTTATTTGAATGATATCCTCTTGATCTGCATTTATTAGCCTTATGTCCAATTCTATTGCATACAAAGCATCTACCATTGAAAGAATTGTTCATTTTCATATTTCTGCATTCATGAGATTTGTGACCATACCTTTTGCAACTAAAACATTGACCGAAGAAGGATGGATTGATTTGATTCATTTTGTTTCTGCACTGGATTGCTTTATGATTGAACTTGTTGCAATTGAAGAAGTATCCATTGAAGGAAGGATATCTTTGAGCATTTGGTTGTCTTACTAGAGGTCTTCTAGGCCCATTTTTTTTGATTTCCTAATCCAAAGTTCTTCTGACTGAATCCAGAGCTTTCACCTTTCTCATATCCCAAGCCACGCTTATCATCTACCCTCTTTTGACTTTCAAGAAGAACTTCAAGTTGGGCTGAGCTTATCTTGAATTTTTCTTTGTATTCATTTGCAAATTGAAGATCTTGTTTAAGAGTGTCTATCTAGTTCTCAAGTTGTTCTTCATTATCCTTGGCTTCTTCAAGATCAGATTCAAGATGCCTAATTATTCTGTCCATTTTCTGGCAGTCCTATGTTTTCTCCCCGAGGGATTGTTTTAGATTATCTTCAATCTTTCTCTTTTCTTCAATTTCTTGGGTGAATTTCATAACCCCTGATTCCATTTCATGCCTTATCATAATGACTTCTTTTGACAGCTTCTCACATAGCTTATTTTTCTCATTTAGATCCTCATCAACATTATTGACCTCATTTTGATTTGCAATTTCTGGAGTAGTTCCTTTCTCTTTTTCACAGAATTACTAAGTTTTTCTTTCAGCTCATTTATGAAATCATCAACTTGCTTGAGTCTTTCTCTTAAATTGTTGACTTGAGAGTGGGATTGTTCAAGATCATCTAGGGCAGACTGAAGTTGTTCTTTCATACCATATGCATCCATTGAGATTCCCATATCTTCCTCAAGCTGTTAGGCGTGTTTAGAGGAACTTAGCTCTTATACCAATTATTGGAAACAATGCAAATAACTGAGAGGGGGGTGAATCCGTTATCTTACTTTCTTTTCTTATTATAACATTCACCCCCCTCTCAGTTAACTGATTCACCTAGTTATAACTTTTCTATTTTTACTTTCTTTTCTTATCTTATCATTTAGTGTTATATCAAAATAAGGCAATCATAAGAACTGAAAAATAAATTAACACATAACACAAGGATTTTCACGTGGAAACCCTGTTAAGGAAAAAACCACGGGGCGACTAACCCAAGATTGTATTCTCTATTAAAAGAATAAGAGTAACAAAAATGACACTTACCAATTAGGGCTCACTACCTGAGTACACTGCTCACAAGAGGCCCACTGCCTACAAGAGACACATTGTCTACAAATACTTACAGATGATACCAAGGTGTTTGAACTAGTGAATGGCATCTATACATACAGGAATTTAGTTCCAGTTAGGCATAGTATACTGATTTGGCACATTTCATTCTTCCTCTGCTCAATATTACTTTCCTGTCACATTCTGGGCTTGAATTACCGCCTTTGCACTTGTCTCTACTTTTCTTCACACTTAATCATTCATACTATCACTTACACACACTCACAATCTTGAATCCATCAGGTATATATATCCACATCAAGGATTTCCCACAACTTTCTAGTTGGCAACAAGAACACTTAGGATATTTGCAAGTTATTGTTCAGTCAGCTAAATCCATTCTTGATTGATGATGTGCACCAAAAACTTAGGCATAGAAATCATTACCTATGTCGGCCAAAGTCATATAATGCCACAAATTGCTTGATCAATACCTTTTATACATCCGGATTGAAGTCTAATAATTTGCCAGTTAGTTCTTCCTTTGTCTACTCTGCCTGACTGAAACCCAACACTTAGATGCTCGTATCTTTTTCATGATTTGTCACCGGAGGCTAAATCTTTGGAATACAATAGTCATGATACCCCTCTTGACTAGTCCAAGTCCGTAACTTACTGATTTACACTATCTGAGAGATCCGGACCTGATTGTCAGACCTTATAACATACTATGTTCTTGTTCACAAGACCAAAAAAATCTTCAATCTGACTTCCGATATAGGCATATTATGTACTATGGATGTGTGGGATAGACTTTGTTGCCATCAATGAAAACACTTATGAAGCCACATAGTGTCTCTTGCCAACGATTAATTCTTTCATTCTAATATATTTCATGCATCATCATATTAATTTACTCTGGTAAAACCATTTTTACCTGTTCATTTACCATAAATGACAAAAGAGGGTTTTATCATTACGTACCTGATAATTGTTACCTTTTACTATGTAAGTGATGTTCAGATGAACACGTTCACCTTGCAATTACTATTCTATTGAGCTTATAAGTTGCAGTAATGTCACCTTAATCTAGCAAGGCTTTTTAATTCTTCACTTAAACTTTTGGTAAATTCAAAATGAGCTCAAATCCTTACTTTTAGTCAAGCACAATGGAAAATTAGGGTGTGATTAGTGTCCTCCTGTTAGTATGTGTTGATTGACACTTGAGGCTTGGAGATGTTAACAAGTGGTGGGTATTTATTCAAAATTTTGAAGGTTCGGCCTACCGTTGAAATGGTATTTAATGCAGGGATGCATATTCACGAAGATCAGGGATATATGGAAATATGACTGATATCCGGAAGATGAGGATAACATCATCATGAGGATGGTCAACTATCAACCAATGACCAAAGTCGGGTCATTATATCTTTATTTAACAATCGTGATAACATAATTTGTTAATATGATCAGGACAACATGCCACGTGGCATTGTTCTATTGGTTACTAGAGATCCCTGTATCATAGGTCTCAAGGGTTAATACGAGGGATATTAAGAAATATCTAGATACTCAACAATACGAAATATTGTACCATTCCAAAATGTGAGGATGATGTCAGCATCTTTTATATGATTTCAAATTGGTCGAGGAGATGACATAATCGTCATATTAACGAAGATCAGGGATGTTAAGAAATATGAGCCTCTTGGATCCAGGTCATGATGACATCATCATCATATTGGGTCTTTTATAAAGTGAAACAAGATGATGTCATCATCATGTTACCGAAAGTTAGGGACATTAAGAAATATTATGCATATTTGAAAGATGACCCTCCACGAATATGTGTGGGTAACTGATGGGTAAATGTTCTCTCACACTTAAATTTGACATTTGCATATTGAAGGATATGTAGATATCGGGTTTTCTTTGTTAAAGCATAGATCAGGGATATTAGTGCATATCCAAGATATTGGCAAATGTGACCCTCTGGGAATATCAGGTTTGACCAAACTTTGACCAAGCATAACTTTTTATCCCTAAGGAGTATCAGGGTGATCCAAAAGGCAAACTTGCTTAGAATTTTGTATTCTTCTATATTATGAGGTTTATGATAGAAAAATCTGACTTTGACATTTAACATTCCCTTATGAGGCACATGCCTACATAGGAGTGATATACTAGTGTTTCATCTGACTTTTACCAAACCACCCAAAGCAAGAAAGCAAAGAACAAGCAGAAGCAAAAAGTTGGGTCCTTGTTTTGCTGAGGCAAAATGGGGTGTGTTGTGCAACCACACAACAACTTGCCACCAAAGATGATGAGTGAAATGTGTGCGATTCAAAAGTCTTTTCCTATCAGCCAGAAAAACACCATTGTCTTCCTTCTGCGTGTCACTCTGACATCACAACTCACGCCGATGGGTGGCTCCATGCTTCTTACCTATTGGCAAGACTTAATACCATCGGCAAGCTTAAAATTCTGTTGGCCGATAGGCTGATGCCACCATGACTCCGTCTTCTTGCTTCTGATACACTCCCCGTAGTTGACTCCTATCGGCTAGACAGACCCCTATCGGTGGCTTTTGGAAATGTTTTGACAAACACCAAGTCCATCCGATACCTCCTATCTACGAGACTTCTCCGTCATTCAGCTGACAATTATTTCAAAAGTGATCAATCTCTCATCGTTGTGACCCTTATCATTGGCGAACACTTACAAACTTAGGCCAATGCACCGATGACGGTTAAGTTCCTGCTCATCTCAACCATGATGGCTTCCACACCGGTTGGATGTGACCTTATCAGTGAGACCCTTCCCGTCGGCAAAAATCTTAACTTGTCTCCCGATGCGCCTGTTGGTTCCTGCACCATCATGTCAAGGTTTTGAGTTAAAAATCTGCAAGCATTTTCATTTTGTAAACTTTAAAAAGAAAAATTTCTAAATCCATCAGCAAGAGTGGACCTTTGTCTCAGTGAGCATGTTATTCATCATGGTTTGTTCCTTGTATCGGCGTGACAAAGCTCATCGGCAGCTAAGTCTAAGTGTTTTTGACAGCCCGATGAAGACACAAGCTAACACCCACAGTTGTCATCAGCGTGAAGATCTGCATCGGCATGCTATGGAGCTCTCGCTCAGACTATTTGGGTCACCCCGATGAGGCTGATCGGTGAGATATGTGACATCAGTGTGCTTTACAAAGGTTGCTCCGACTGCTTGGGGTCATGCTGATAAGGTTTTTTCATTGGCGGGAGGTGGAGTGATAGACCGCTAGCAGGTGGATCATTGGTTGAGTCAGGGAAAAGTGTGCGATGTTAGGTATACCAGTGGTCTAGTATATAAAGCGGTCAAAAGGTCACTGCAGGATGAATGTGGGATAATTAGATCTCACGACTACAAAAGGTCAGCAAAGGGAAGGACCACCTACGTGGTACGATATCATTGGCAATGGACTTTTCTATGTTGCTAATGTGGATTTTCAACCTATATGGGTGGATTTGGACCATCGATCTTGCATATTTGGAGCCTGATTCTGTGGCTGAGTTTGAAGGATGAAACACCTATCTATTGGCACCATTTTTGCACACTCATTCCACAATCAACCAACCTTGCTATATGGTGATGGAAAAAACATCACATCTGTTTGTTTGCTCGAGGTCTAGGTTGCTTGTGCCATTGGCTTTCATGGAAGATCTGATGGCTTCAGCGACCAAAATCTAATAAAGATCTAATTTTTGCATCAAAAATCAAGGGAAGTGGTCTTTGCATTGATGAAGTCTATCAGGGTAGGTGGCTAGAAGCTTGTTTTCTCCTTAATGAGGAATCATTGGCCATTCTACAAGGGGGTTGGATGTTTTTGGGGTTTTTTCTAGTTTTTGACCTTGAACACAAGGTGTTCACATTTTGAAAGGCATTTTTGTTGCAGATTTGGTCCTTGATCTAGTGTATCAGTCTTTCTTGTTTTGTAAATGATAATTTCCTGTATGATGACTTTCTATGCAGATTGAATTTAAATGAAAAACACTTGGTGTGTGTATTGTTTATGATTGTCTCCTATATGTTATTTGTTTTCCTTTCAAACAAGGTTGTCAAGCGCTCCCAATTTTTTCATACATACTTGCTATATTGTGTGTCTGGTTCTGGTGTCTGCTCAAGGGGTGGATTAAATAGGCTTTTGATCAGATATAAAGGAAAATGGATTACATCATAGGATTCACGAAGCATGATCACAGGTAATACTCTTTCTTGGATATATTGCTATTAGGCAGTAATATTTTACCTAAGTCCTCTGGATATGAAGTCATGTTGTCATAGGGAAACATTTACATTCATAGATTTGACTCTACTGCCTAGATAGGGCACTGGTCTGGGAATATGTCTGTTCAAAAGGGTCTAGGAAAATCCCATAACTCCAAACATAAAAACACATCATTTCAAAACTCCAATCTATTAGTCGTAGGAGTAGGATTAGGACCCCTGCATACTCTCATCCCTAACCAATCAGATATGTCCAAGAAAGTTGCCAAACATGTGATCTATCATTCAAATCTTGGTCCATACATGAGAATATTCTACCTGTTGTTATAAAGCTAAATCTTTATGTCATTGGGTGAGTCAAGGTTAAATCTTTAGCTATAGGGATACCCCCCTTGGTGTGGCAGAACCAGAAGTGAAGGGGAGGTAGCTCACACAATCTCCTATATTAGTTGGCCGAATCTACCTGTGCATTAGAACTAGCAAACCCTTTGCTGATTTGGAAAGAGAACCAACAACGCCAATGGTATTTACCTTCGGTGAGACTTGTTCTATCGGCGAACACTGGTAATCTTCTGCTAATGCGCCGATGACCCAACACCTTTGGCAAGACTTGCTCTGTTGGTGGGACTTACTCCAGAGATGCCAATACACTGATCACTCTGATGTCACCTTTGACCTTCTCTCATCGAAATGAAATTTAATATCAACTGCCCTAGGGTTTACTTCACCGATATGCCGATACACCATTGCACAGTCTTTCTTCTCCTAAACCCTAGCACATGGAGATGCTAGGTCAACCTACTGTGCAACATGCACTGTCTGTATCCTCTGCACCGCCAAACCATGAAACAAAATGGAAAAGAAAAATTAATATTTGTACAATGAAGCCATTCCACTAATTTTAACATAAATCTTACCAGTGGAATGCTTCACATCGACGTATTGCAACAACAGAAAACACAGGAAGAAAAGAAATCTACAACTATAGAATTTGTAATTATAGGAAGCAGAAATCAAATTGACAGAACAGAATCATTCTATTTCTCCTTTGCCCAATACACAATCACATTCACCTCCTCTGAACTGATTACCAATTTCCTATATTTGGTTCGTTCCTCTGGGTTTATAAACTTGCCCTAAGGAAAACCAATCGACTCCAAACAGTTGGGAGAAAAACCAACCGATTCCAAGCAACTGGGAGACCAACCGTCTTAAGACTAACAATTTGATAAAAGTGACCTAAGTCACTTGGGACTTAGAAACAAAAATGAAATTACATGCATTGGTCAAGATAGACCTTATTACAACGCAAAACATGATTTCAAACCAAAACATGAACTTAAATGCCTCACGGAGGCCAACTTGTGTTAGGTGCTCCTACACCAAAAGAAAACAACCAAATTCAAATAATTCAAGTGATGAGGACACATTGAAACATAGCATTCTAACTCTCTCTAAGAATAAGCATCATGATCTTCCTGAATGATATCACTTTCATAAGCATAACAATGCTGACAAGGGATCAGGTGTATGCATATGATTAATAAACCTCATCTTGAAATAAGTTGAAAACACTAGTAATTGGTGTTAAGCTACATAGTTTGGGTTCATCCCTCATAGCCAACTGGGATAGAGCCTTATTGCTAGCAGGCATCCATATCCCTGACAAGGTTATCTTTACAATTCCCCTAAGTAGAGCCCCACTACCAGTAGACGTCCATAGCCCCGGTAGAGTTACTTAGATAGCCTAAATTTTATTCTTTGGATTTTGAATATATTTCTTTTCTCTTTTATGCAGATTCATAATATATCATCATGTAAGCTCATTATGCAAGGTGTGATCACTTGCTGTTTTAGGTTGGGAATTGCAATGGTAGCAAGGGTGACCCTGGTGCAGGAGCACCTACCTGACAGCTGGCCTTCATGAGGCAGTTAGTTGTTTTAGGTCTTGTTTATGTTTCCAAGAAGGTCTGGTAAGACCAAATGCATGTAATAAGGTCATGCTGATCATGATAAGATCATGCTGACCAGGCTTTGCTATTTTTAGTTAGTTTGTTAGAACAGCTGTCATGAAGTATGTTCGGTTGGATATCCCAGCCGCCTGGAGAGTTCCCAGCCGCTTGGAGTCGGGTCAGTAGTACTCATAGGAAAATCTATTTAAGCATGAGGATCGGTTGACTGTAGATCATGAATCGATCGAGCTAGGTTGCAGGGAGTGAGACTGAGAGAGAGTCTGATCATTGTATTTGCGTCTTTTGAAATCAAATAAAGTGATCCTGTTTGTGTTCATCCTCTGTTGAATTCCATTACTTGATCGATTTGTTGGTTTGGTGGCTATATGGATTTGCTGATCCATTCCACTGGTTGATTCGTCTGATCGGTGGAATGGTTATGTACAGTAGGGTAGGTGTTAGTTTGTTTGTTCGCATGCAGGTGTGCAGGATCGCGGCTGAAAGGTGTTGAAGACCCTAGCATGGGCATGTGCTAGGTCGAGCTGATAAAGTGTGGTAGATCACCCTGGAAGTGGATCGAGTCATCCCAGGAGGTTCGGCAGATCAGAACAGCGAAAATCCGCTAAGGCTGAAAGTTTGTCAAAACTGCATCATCAGGATATTTCTGCGTATATCCTGCAGTCGCTTCGAGCATCATCATCCGAGTGAGAGGAGATCGGCATGATGCGGTTAGTTGCATGAAGTGCAAGTGCGTCGGGGTGATCATCATCAGGAGTTGCCGGAGAGGAGTGCATCGGCATAAGGTAGAAGATCGGGTCATGAAACTGTTGAAGTTTGCATGTTGCAAGTGCATCAGGATGTTTTAAGTCAGATATATACTCAGCGTATATATCACCATCAGGATCATCTCTCGGGAGTGCCCATCATCCGCGTATCGCTAGCAGATGCGGGAGTGAAAGTTCATTTTTTTTGACTAAGTGTTGAAGAGGTCATCAGGATATTGGGTGACGTCATCGTCATCAGGATATGACGTCATCGTCATCAGGATATTGAGATATCCCCCTATGCAAGTTTATCCTGCTGTCGTTAAGTGCTTAGGTATCGGCAGAAAGTTGTGTTAACATCATCAGGAGGTTTCGAGAGAACCGGATAAATCATATCATGATGCTGTCACTTGTATCGTCGGTTATCAAGGTATCGAAGGGAAGGTGCTGAAGGTGATCATCATCAGGATCTTTGGAGCAACCGGATATTGGATATCCTGCTGACAAAGGGGGTGTTGCATATCATGATGATGCCGATGGAGCTTGGCGCCCGATGAACAGTGCAACAGGAGGATGTTTGCACTAGTTGAACATCATGATGATGATGATAGGCGGAAAACGGAGGAAGTGAACAGTAGTCGGCAGGAGGATAATTGTGCTCGTCCGAAATATGATGATGATGCTGACAGTGTAAAGCAAAATATGATGATGATGGTGATGATGATGATGATGATGATGGGCTGCAGACATCCATGCTGTATAGTAAGGTTATAGTGTGGATGCCTCTGCATCATAGTGGTATCAGAGCTCAGCAAAACATCTGGGCTGTTGTGTGTTGATTCTGTCACCGAAAGGGCAGAGGTAGAGTTGATTGTGTGTTGTGTGTTGATTGAGAGGTTGACAAAATGCCTCCAAAAGGTAGTGGTACTGCAAGGGAATTGCAGGAAATGAAGGAAAAACATGCTAGAGAAATGAGGAAGATGAAGGAGCTTGCTGAAGCACTTCAAGCCAGGCTTACAGCCCTGGAAAAGAACAAAAAGAGGGAAGTGGCAGACAGTGAGTCTGAAGAAGATGAAGATACTGTTGAAGAGTATGAAGAGGTAGCTGAAGATCTGGATGCTGAAGACCAGAGATTGGCAAAACTGTTAAAGGCAGTGCAGAGTGATAAACCTAAGGTAAAGGTTGATGTTTCCAAGTATACTGGAAGTTTGAATGAAGATGAGTTGTTAGATTGGATTGCTGCACTTGATAATCACTTTGAATGTGAAGATGTTGCTGAGGATCAGAAGGTAAAGATTGCAAAGACCAAGTTAGGAGGTCATGCTTTGGTATGGTGGGATTATGTACAATCTGAAAGAAGGAAACAAGGGAAGTCAAAGATCACTTCATGGGATAAGATGGTAGCAAGGATCAAGGGTAAATTCTTGCCAAGGGATTATGAAATCCAGATGTTTAAGAAGCTGCAATTTTTAAAGCAGAAGGAAAGGGATGTGAAGGCATATACAGAAGAGTTTTACAAGTTAAGTATGAGATCTGGTCATCATGAGAATGAGGTAGAGAAAGTGGCTAGGTACTTGGCTGGTTTGAGATTTAACATACAGGATGAGTTAGTTTTAGCTAACCCTAAGAATGTGGAGGATTGTTACCAAATGGCAATCAGGATTGAAGAAAAGATGAATAGAGGACATGATAAGTCCATGAGAGGAAGAGGAAATAATATGAGGGGAAGAGGAGCAGCCCCTACACAAAAGCAAACAAATGAGGGTCAAGAAGACACTGGTAAAGGACAGGGACAGTCTGATTTCAGAGGTGGATGGAAAGGTAATAAAGGAAGATTTGGAGGTGGTAGAGGTTCTACTACATTTTCAGGAAAATGTTACACCTGTGGTGAGTTTGGTCATCCATCTTTCAAATGTCCAGAAAACAAAGGTTCATCATCTAGAAATGATAGAACTAGTGACAAGAGAGTACAACTTGTACAAGAAGAGACAGTAGAGCAAAGTGTGCAGAGTTCAAACACTTATCAAAAGGATAAGGAGCCTGATAATTATGCATATCCAGAGAGTGGAGAGTCTCTGCTGATGAGAAGAACAGCAACTACCATGAAGGTACATGACAAAGAATCCCCACAAAGAAGAGCTCTTTTCAAGACCATCTGCAAGAGCAAAGGTAAAAAATGTAAGGTTGTCATTGATACTGGTTCAACAGACAACATGGTATCTTAGGAAATGGCAGAGAAACTAAATTTGGAAAGGATTCCACATCCACACCCTTACAAGGCATCTTGGGTGAGTGATAGTCAATCACTTTTTGTCTCTGAACAGGCATATGTGGATTTTCAGATTGGAGCATATCATGATAGAATTTTGTGTGATATTTTGCCTATGGAATGTTGTCACCTACTGTTGGGTAGACCATGGCAATTTGACAGAAGGGTACTGTATGATGGGTATTCTAATACCTATACCATCAAGAAAGATGGGAAGACTATTAAGTTGATGCCATTGCAGGCAGATGCTGCAGCACAGGGGGCAGCCAAAATCATTTTGATGGGAAAGAAGGAGTATGTGCAGATGCCTCTAGGAGCAGGCATAAAGGCAGTTGAGGATACTGCAGGAAAAGGAGTTGTTCAGGACAACAGGTTGAAGAAAGTTTTAGTTTTGACTGACAGAGGTCAGCAGCAGGTGCAGAAACAGGTTTGCCAACAGCAATCAGTTGAGAGGAATGACAAGGATGTTGTCATAATTGGGACTATTGCTTGTCCTATACAGGTTGACAGGAAGATAGGATTGAACATTGCAGAAGTTCAAGAGGCAGTTCAGACAGAGGTTCTGGTCAGACAACCTGACAAACATAGGGTATATGAGAGAAAGGCCTACATCAACAGGCATGAGGATTTACTTGCCAAAAAGCAAGTTATCGTTCAGAAGACTTGGAGTAGCCAAGAGCCAGCAGAGGACAAAGCTGGAACAGTTCAACATATTGCTAAGGCAAAGTGTAAAGGTGGAGGACTTCCACATACTAAACTCATGGGACATGAGTTCTTTTCTATTGGGGAGTATGGTGCAGGAGCACCTACCTGACAGCTGGCCTTCATGAGGCAGTTAGTTGTTTTAGGTCTTGTTTATGTTTCCAAGAAGGTCTGGTAAGACCAAATGCATGTAATAAGGTCATGCTGATCATGATAAGATCATGCTGACTAGGCTTTGCTATTTTTAGTTAGTTTGTTAGAACAGCTGTCATGAAGTATGTTCGGTTGGATATCCCAGCCGCCTGGAGAGTTCCCAGCCGCTTGGAGTCGGGTCAGTAGTACTCATAGGAAAATCTATTTAAGCATGAGGATCAGTTGACTGTAGATCATGAATCGATCGAGCTAGGTTGCAGGGAGTGAGACTGAGAGAGAGTCTGATCATTGTATTTGCATCTTTTGAAATCAAATAAAGTGATCCTGTTTGTGTTCATCCTCTGTTGAATTCCATTACTTGATCGATTTGCTGGTTTGGTGGCTATATGGATTTGCTGATCCATTCCACCGGTTGATTCGTCTGATCGGTGGAATGGTTATGTACAGTAGGGTAGGTGTTAGTTTGTTTGTTCGCATGCAGGTGTGCAGGATCGCGGCTGAAAGGTGTTGAAGACCCTAGCATGGGCATGTGCTAGGTCGAGCTGATAAAGTGTGGTAGATCACCCTGGAAGTGGATCGAGTCATCCCAGGAGGTTCGGTGGATCAGAACAGCGAAAATCTGCTAAGGCTGAAAGTTTGTCAAAACCGCATCATCAGGATATTTCTGCGTATATCCTGCAGTCGCTTCGAGCATCATCATCCGAGTGAGAGGAGATCGGCATGATGCGGTTAGTTGCATGAAGTGCAAGTGCGTCGGGGTGATCATCATCAGGAGTTGCCGGAGAGGAGTGCATCGGCATAAGGTAGAAGATCAGGTCATGAAACTGTTGAAGTTTGCATGTTGCAAGTGCATCAGGATGTTTTAAGTCGGATATATACTCAGCGTATATATCACCGTCAGGATCATCTCTCGGGAGTGCCCATCATCCGCGTATCGCTAGCAGATGCGGGAGTGAAAGTTCATTTTTTTGACTAAGTGTTGAAGAGGTCATCAGGATATTGGGTGACGTCATCGTCATCAGGATATGACGTCATCGTCATCAGGATATTGAGATATCCCCCTATGCAAGTTTATCCTGCTGTCGTTAAGTGCTTAGGTATCGGCAGAAAGTTGTGTTAACATCATCAGGAGGTTTCGAGAGAACCGGATAAATCATATCATGATGCTGTCGCTTGTATCGTCGGCTATCGGGGTATCGAAGGGAAGGTGCTGAAGGTGATCGTCATCAGGATCTTTGGAGCAACCGGATATTGGATATCCTGCTGACGAAGGGGGTGTTGCATATCATGATGATGCCGATGGAGCTTGGCACCCGATGAACAGTGCAACAGGAGGATGTTTGCGCTAGTTGAACATCATGATGATGATGATAGGCGGAAAACGGAGGAAGTGAACAGTAGTCGGCAGGAGGATAATTGTGCTCGTCTGAAATATGATGATGATGCTGACAGTGTAAAGCAAAATATGATGATGATGGTGATGATGATGATGATGATGATGGGCTGCAGACATCCATGCTGTATAGTAAGGTTATAGTGTGGATGCCTCTGCATCAGACCCTTTGGATTTTTCACTTAACACCCACACTAATGTGTTCAACAAACCCAAGGCTATTAGGTGAGTCATTGTGAAAATCTCCTTGATCAAGAAAAAGGTATCACTGATGAACCGGATATAACGGACTTGATCAGAGGTACTTCTCAGTGTGAGTCACAACCTACGTAAAAAAATTGTACTCATCACTTGAATTCTAACAATTTTGTTGGTTTCATAAAGTGATAAGGTGCATCATCTTGCCTAACCAAAACAAGGACTCAACAACAACAAGAAAACACGCAAACACACAAAACAAAGCTATACAAGCAGCTATACAATATGTACATTATGATACAATAACATGACATGACCCTGTCTAAGCTTAAAAATAATGTTTGAGGAATTGTCCATTGACTGGAAATGGAACGTCCTCACCTGTTAGGGTCTTGAGTCTATAAGTACTATCTCCTAGGATCTCCAAAATTTGAAAAGACCTATCCAAAGTTTATCAAACTTTCCATGATCACTTTTCTTTTCATGTGCTTTGTCCCATGCTAGGACTAAATCTGAAATCCTAAAGGCTTTTGTCTTGGCTCTTTTATCAAACAAACATTTGATAGTAGCCTGGTGTTTAGTGAATTGATCAATCACCCTATCTCTCTTTTCTTCTAGGTGCATGAGTTGAAGCAACCTAACTTCTTGTTTACTATCTATGCCTAGATATTCTTGTGCAAACTGCAATGTGGGGATCTTTAGGTTAACAAGGAGGATAGGATCCACCCCATAAACTAATTAGTAATGAGAGTTTCCTAATACAACTTTCATTCTGGTTCAGTCCACCCACAAGGCATACTTAAGTAGGGTATTCCATTCCCTAGGATTCTTTTCTATTAGCTTCTTTATGATACTCAATAAGTTTTTGTTTGTTGACTCTGCTAAGTTATTTACTTGGGGATAATAATTTGAAGAAAATTTCAAAATGATTCCATAATCAAAAGCCCAACTAGATAATATTAATGATGCAAAAGCTGGTCCATTATCACATACTAGAGCATATGGAACTCCATAGCTAGTTACTATGTTGTTCTCTAGGAATTTGATCACATCCTATGCAGTGCATGTTTTGCTGCTGACTGCTTCAGTCCACCTGGTGCAATAATTAGTGATTGTCAAAACATACCTATGGCTTGAAGATGATGGAGGATTGATAGGACCTATAAAATCCATGCCCCATTGAGCAAATGGGTGCATCTCCATAACTGGCTGTAAGGGTTGGGCAACATATTTCTCTCTATTGGCAGCAACCTGACAAGTATGGCAACATTTGATGTACTTAGCAGTGTCTTTGAAAATTGTCGGCCAATAATAGCCTGCTCTTAGGATAGCATGTGTAGTAGCTAAGTGGGAACCATGTGTTGTTCCAAACTTGTCATGTAACTCAGTAAGAACCTTGCCTGCTTCTGATTTATCCAGACATCTAAGGTATATCCCTTCATAATTCTTTTTGAAAAGGACTCCTCCTTTAATCATGTACTTCTATGATCTTACCTTTAGAGATCTCCTTTGAGAAGCTTGCATCTTCAATGGGCATCTCCTAGTGATTAGGATATGTCTAATATCAGAATACCATTCTTTATTCTCTTTAGTGTTCACCACATATTGATGACTCACTATGCTAGGATCAGTCTCAGAAATAAACTAGCTTAAGGCTTGCCCTCTTACCAATTTCATGGGTGTTATGTCCATGCCATATTCTTGGAGAACTGTTATCCACTTGGCTCTTTTCTCTCCAGGTTCACTCTGCATCAAGAGCATTTTCACTGCTGCATCTAGTACTACAACAATTATCTTACTTCTTAAGATGTAATGTCTGATTTTCTTTACTGCTCTGACCAAAGTAAGAGCTTGTCTTTCAACATCCATATATCTAAGCTCCACATCTTTGAATGGGAAACTCATGAAAGCTATTGCCTTTTCTTCTTTAACTTCATTCCTTTGTGTTAGGACTGTTGCGCAAGTATGTTCTAAAGCAAATGAGTAAATATAAAATTCTCTTTTGTAATTTGGGTTGATTAGGATAGGTGCATCTGATATAGCTTTCTTGATGTCCTCAAATGCATCCTTTGCTTCAAGTGTCCATTCAATCTTGGCATCTTTCTTAAGCATTGTATTGAGTGGTCTGACAATCTCTGCAAACCCAGTGATGAACTTCCTAACAAAGTTTATCTTACCAAAATTAAGATTTAAGCTTTTTCTTACTCCTAGGAAGTTGCAACTTCATGATGGATTCTACCCTAGTAGGGTCAATGGTGATGCCATTTTTTGATATTAGGTGACCCAATAATTTACATGTGGTTACTCCAAATATGCACTTCTTTGGATTGAGTGAGATACCAAATTACTCACATTTCTTGAGCACATTTCTGAGGTCTTCTATGTGTTCTCCTCTCTTTTTTGAAAAAATGGTCAGATCATCCATATATATGACTATGCATTTGCCAACCGGGCCTCTAAATGCTATGTCCATTGCATGCTAGAAGGTGGCTCTAGCATTAATCAAGCCAAAAGGCATTCGCCTATAAGCAAATATTCCCCACTTGGTAGTGAATGTTGTCTTTAGTATATCTACTTTGTCCACCATTACTTGGTTGTATCCTGAGAAACCATCCAAGAAGGACATCATTTGAGCTCCATTTACTATTTACAAGACTTCATCCAATGAAGGTAAAGGATAATTATCTTTCTCTGAAGCTCTGTTTAGATTTATGAAGTCTACACATAGTGTATAGCACCATTTTTTTTCTTACTGGGACTAGATTGGCAACCCATGTTGAGGGCCTGACAGGAAATATGATTCTAGCGTTCAACAACTTCTTAACCTCTTCAAAGATGATAGGCTCCAACAGAGCATTGACAGGCCTTTGCTTTTGTTTGAAAGGCTTAGCATTTGGTTTCAATGGAATAGTGTGGGTGATGATTGATGTATCATATGTATTTAACTCATCATAGGTCTAGGTGATAACATGTATATAATCCTTCAATGCTTGAGTGATCCATGACTTTTCTTCTTCAGTGCAAACTTTACCAATTAGAACATTCCTTATATCTTCATTTTGTCCTATATTGATTGGTGAATATTTTCCTCCATCTGTCTTGGGAAGATCTTTTTGCTTCATCGTGTTATGTAGATCAAATTCCTTTTCTAATTCTATCATACCTTTGAGAATCTTATTGCTTGGTAAGTCCATGATCTCTTCTTCTTCCCATGTATGATCTTATAAATTCCTTTCATCTAGGATTTATGCATCAAATATATCTCTAATTGCTATGAAATCTAAGATATGTTGATCATCATCAAACACTTGAAGATTAGTGGCATTGTCGGGTATGGAGGGTACTAATATTAGTTCAACTGAAAATCTCTTTAATCTAGAAATGGACAAAGGCTCCAATGTGCTAGCAGCTTGTGCCAAGGCATCTTCTCTATGATTTTGTTCTCTAGGGACATGGGTGATATTAAATGCATCAAATTCTTTTATCATGTCCCAAACCCTATGTCTATAATTGGACAACTTATTGTAATTGCAAGCATAGATACTTCCCACTTGCCTCACCACCAATTATGAGTCTCCATAAACATTCAAAATCTTTACTCTGTTCTTGAGAGCAAACAACAACCCATGAATTAAAACTTCATATTCTGTCACGTTATTGGTGCATGGGAATTGCAATATGTATGCTGCTAAGTATGACTTTCCTGCTGGGTCAATGAGGTCTATACCTACCCCAGCTCCTTGTTTAGACTTAGATCCATCAAACCTAAGGATCCATGGTTTATCTTCTATTAATGGCTTATTAAGACCTTTTTTCCTTTTAGCAGTTGCACCGCCTGGTGTGAACATGATACCCCTCTTCTTTCTACTTCTATGGTATCATCTCTATCATTATCTGATTATACTTCAATCTCTTTCTTTTTATCTTTAGGCATATCTCTGTTGCCAGATAACTGATTCCTTGAATAAAGCTACTCTTGCTTATTCAATATATGTAGGCATAATGCACATGTGGTCTCTGAATGCGGTGCTTCATGTAGTTTGCACCATCTCTCAATTAAAGCATGATTTGGAGGGATCTCCTGCAATGTGAGCCTTTGAATTTGCTTAGATAAAAACTCTTCAAACTTTGTCAAATTACTTCCATATTTTCATCTGATAATTCATAATCTGATTCAATTAGATAATCAGTCCTAGCGGTGATATTATTTTCATCTCTGGAAGTATCCCCATCATACACCAGGATCTCCCCTGGATTGTGAGTGTAACTTTCATCCTGATGTATACTTTCTTCTGTATCTGCAGATGACAAATAGGAGTCAGTAGCATTATAACTAAATGTATTACTTACCTCAATTGAAGATAATCCGTTCTCGCTATAGGCTCATTCCAATTCTATCATATCCAAGCAAGCCTCACAAGCTTTCTCTGAATGTGCTTTGTCATGTAACCTGCACCAGCCTTCAATTAAAATATCCTCATTAGATATGTTTAATGTCTGGTAATGCTGCATTTCTCTGGATAATTATAATTTAAAGTCTTTAAAGTGATCTACTTCATCACTATCACTTGAACTATAATCAGATTCTATGATCATACTATTTTCGTGATGAGCATCTCTGTGCGTATGCATATTATTCATTAGAACTTCCTCTATTTTGACTGTTTGGGGACTGATGGTATAAACTCCTGGTCCAACATCTATGTACAATATCTCATTGGTATTATTATATTCTGTGATCATATGTTTCATCCTAGGTTCAACTTCTATCCTTATTTGATTAGGAATCCCCTTCCAAGGTAACCACATGTGGCTAAAATCAATAGACATGTAACCATTAAGTGTTTTTGACTAATCCCTACTGAGCAACATTCCATTAGTGTTAGGGATATCCACCACTTGGATGTCAATGTAATATTGATTCCTTGGATCTGATGCTAACTGCATGTGGATATGTGTTAATTCTCCCACTACACTTACTTCAGTTTTATCTACTTGTGTCACTTTTTTGAGGGACTTAGCTGGATGCAACCCTAAGGCATTGCAAATAGATAGTGGCATCACATTAGTTGATGCACCCGAATCTACTAGGTAGTTGTGTAGGTTTTTACCAAATATTCTCAATGTGAGTAGGAATGGTGGCGACTCGGTCTTGTCTCTATAAAGAGTCATATGTGAGGTCTCAATAGCTTGAATAGTAGCCTGCACCCTAGGTTTAGCATTATTTTCTTTGGGTGTATGATTTTAGTCAAGATCTGACTTGGATTATGGGCATGATTATCATCCTTTAGACTAGATTCATCTAAGGATTTCAAAAAAGACTTCTTGATGGTTGGAGTTTTTAGTAACTCTAACAAAGATAAGCTGATTTTGATCTTTTTCATCTCTTCTGCTAGATATGTGACTAATTTGTCAGATTTTGGAAGTTGACTGATGGCTTTTCACACTGTGTTTTGGGGCACAAAATACTGAGTATTAACCTTGGGAGGACTAGGATTATTACTAGCTTTTGGATCTTGGAGAGTGCTGAAGTTATTAGGAGGTAGGCATGTGGTCAAGGGACCAAACAGCCTGTTAGGATTACTCCTGAGGTTGTAATTATGTCTACCCTGATATTATTCTTGATAAGCATGAACTTCTTCATGTTCTTGTTCTTGTAGACACCCAAAAATGACTATGTCATTGCACCACTTGAATTTCGTCATTTCTTCCTAATCACTTGCATTCATCGTTAATTAAATAATCTAATTATTTAATTAATTTCATCAAATTCTTCCAAAAATCTAAAATTCAACATTAATTAAATAAATCCTCTTTATTTAATTAATTTTGGCAAAATCAACCTTATTCTTCCAAAATTAAATAATTTTTATTATTTAATTAAATCGTTATCCTCTTTCAAATTTCAAGTCTCCATTAATTAAATAAATTTAATTATATAATTAATTCATCACAAATTTCTATCTTATCTACAATTAAATAATTTACATTATTTATTTAAATCAATTATTCTTCTAAATTTAAATAAATCATGTAAATTTATTTAAATTATCTCAATCCTCTAAAAATAAATAAAATCAAGTATTTTATTTATAATCTTCATATTTCTCTAATCTTGCACAAACAATTAAATAAATTTATTTATTTAATTTACTTTTTCCTCTAAAAATAAATAAAATCAAATATTTTATTTATAATCTTTTGTTCCTCAATCATACACAATTAAATAAATAAATTTATTTATTTAATTTCAGTTATCTTCCAATTCCTCTTAAAATATCATGTTAACTAATGTGCACAATCAATCTTATTTTTAGAACTCTAAAAAAGATAAAATTACAAGTTGAGTTATCTATTCAATCAATTTTATTTTTATCATATTTTAATAAAAATATCCTTGTGGATTGACACATGTCGTGTGCACATTCATCATGGTTATTTGATTTATCTCCTCCATTGATTCTTCTGAATTATCTGGACCGTTGATCGATCTCTGTTGAAACCTATATAAAAGCCCTTCTCATCTCCCTTACAAATCCTCTTCGATCACTTATTCTCGGGCATCCTTTAACAGCGCTTTGAGCATACATCACATCGATTGAGTAACTTCACGATCTTTTGACATTGATCTTTAAGCACTTGCTTGTTGCAACCATGGTTTCATAGCACTATTGAGCAATCCACATTCATCCAAAGGGAACAATACAAATCTCGATAAAAGCTTTTATATTTCATTGATTTATTAGTAATGACTTTTATTTAGATTCGTTCTCTTTATGTTATTGGTTTTTGATTTTGTTAGTTTATCATAGTCAATTTTCCTCATACACATTCTGGCACGCCCGATGGGACCCACTAATCTTATTTTTTTCTAGAAAAAGTTGATTTTTTGGAAGCTAGGTACGGGAAAGCGCAATCACAATGTAGAAGATTTGAAGATTCTTGTTCACTAGTTTGAGAGAATAAGCGTCGAGCATTCAAATGGGGTAACTTTACCTCAAAAGATTTCTGGGTTTTGTCAAAAACATCAAAATCCTATCTGGGTAGCTCTTATGTTTTACAGAAAAAGCACAGATTTTGAGAAAAATAGATCCCAATTTGTGTCCTTATTTTTAGCCTATGTTTTTTTTTACTTTTTTTTTGGCCTATTTTTAGCAATTTCATGAAATCAGGCATATTTGTGTAACTTTAGCTCAAAAGATTCCTGGGTTTTGTCAAAAACATCAAAATTCTATTTAGGTTTCTCTTATTTTTTGCAGGAAGTGCACGGATTTTGAGAAAAACAAATCTCAATCTGTGTCCCTATTTTTAGCCCATGCTTGTTTTTTTTGGGCCTATTTTTAGCAATTTCACAAAATCGGGCATATCTTTTGTATACAGAGTCAGATTTTCACGAAACTAGTGGCATTGGAAAGCTGGTTCTCCCAACTTTTCTATGGTGAAAGAATTTTGAGGTAATTTTATCAGATTTATCAAGTACACTTAGTCAAAGTCAACCCTTCTTTGCAAACTTCAAACGGTCATAACTTGTGCAAAATTTACTCAATTTTCACAAACATTTTTTTGAAATTGCATAGAATTTCATATAGAATTTGATCATAATATTCAATCTGCTATACCTAATCATTATTAGTATATTTTTTTATATTGCTTATTTTTTCACCTAACAAGTTAAGCGCTTTTGGTCAATTGATTTATTTTTGGCTAACTATTTGAGTTTTGGTGGAACTAATCAACATTTTATAGCCTCTTATCACTCAAACAGAGCATATGGGTTTCTCTAACATGTTCATGCAGGATGACCTTTGAAGAAAATTGACAAATCTATCACATTAAGTCTTAGAAACATATTGCTTTCTTAAGGGACAATTGAACAATCATCTTTGCAAATCTTAGAAACATATTGCCTTCTTAAGGGATAATTGAACAAATCATTTCAGCAATCTAAGTCTTAGAGAGCATATTGCTTTCTTAAGAGATAAAGGACATGAATGCAAAAACACTTCAATTTTCTAAGGGACAATGGACATGAATGCCAAACACTTCAATTTTATAAGGGACAATTGACAACTACAAACGTGTGTGTGCCTAATTTAGTTGCACCTTATTTTTCTTATAATGGGACAATTGTACTTTTGTTTGATGTGCTTGCTCTTACATTTATGTTATTCTTTTAGAAGGGCCTGCTTTTGGATTGCACTTCATCCAAAAGGGATGACCCTAAGCGAAGTTTTCCTTTGAACCACTATATAAGAGGGATAAAGCGAAAGCCAAGTCTTAACCAACGTTAGCCTTACCTTGTGGTGCTAAACTAAAAAGAGGTGTACTAGCTCTTTGTGGAAATGATTTTCACATCAAGTGAAGTGTTTGATACTCTTAGTAGGATTGGTTAAAGCTTTTAGTAGCTTGTCGCATTGCTTGTAAGGTGTTGGTCTCTCAAAGTTACTAAGAACCATTCTAGATAGTGACTACCCGATCTACCTCTGAACGTTGCGGTAATCATCAGTGCAAGGGGAATCGATTTAAGCCCTTAAGATACTCACCATTGGCTCCCTTGAGAAGAGATAGTATTCCCTTGGCCATAGAGCTCTTGTGACCTACTTGAGCTTTCCAAGGGGAGGGTGAGATATCCCTACCTATCGTCTCTCGTAAAAATACAAAATATCTGACACCTTTATGGAATGATATTTTTATCGACGGAGTATTAAGCTGTGAGCTAATCTACTGTAATGAAACCTTGTCTCTAGGGATAAAAAGTGCTTGTTATTGATTGCAATTGTCTTATACCTGTGGAAATATTGGGCCTTTTTGTAAGCCTTGAACATACACTATCTGTTGTGTCAGTCCCTTGTTTGCCAACTTTATTTGTTGTGTTTTCTCTTGCCAAAAACAAATCCAATTAGAACCATAACCAAATCTATCAAAAATTGCCTTTAAAAACATCAGACACTACTTCAGCGCCTCTGGTATTACAGCAGCTCACCCTTGGTGGTATAGTAGCTCACTTTTGGTCACCGTAGCTCACCTTTGGTATAGTAGTACATCACCTTTGGTAGCTCAGTCCATCGCCTTTGGTATCACAGTAGCACGCTTTTGGTTGCACAGTCCTGCACCTCTAGTCAAACAGTATAGCACCTTTCATCCAGTAAATTGTGCATCAGAGTTTGTCTTTCTCAAAGCACAAGCAGAATCTCAGCATTACTTTTTGTCCTAGTGTATTCCATGGTAACCACTAGGCTCCAGTAAACTATGAAGTCTAAGCAAGTTATCCCTAGGAAGCGCAAATCGCCTCCTCACACACCGCAATCGGGTCGTCTCAACATTACTCCCAAGGTTACTCCTAGGACACCCGCGACAAAATCAACCAGTTCTCCCAACATGCCACACCTAGACCAACCAAGTAATTCTCAAGAAGGTAGGGTCCCTTTGATAAGTACACCTTACTATACCACCGGCTTACCTCTGGATTTTGTCCCGCAAGGTTATACTGCCACTCCAGTCCCATCTCTGGAAGAAAGAGTTCCTTTGGTAAGTACACCTCATTACACCACCGGCTTGCCTCCAGATTTTTTCCCACAAGGTTATACCATAGATCAAGCCCTACCTCAAGAAGAGCGATGCTTTGAAATAGGTCAATCCTCTCAAGAAGATGGGTAGGATCTTGATGAATTCATAGAAGATCCTAGAGCCATAGCCGCCTTTGACAAAATCCTTAGCGAGAACCAAGATCATTTATTTCACTTGCTAGCAGAGCAAGGAGCCAAATTACCCAACGGTTTTGATCTATCCAATCTTAGTGAACCCAACAACACCCAAGACACCATAACGGTAGTGCAAACCATGTCAATAGTGACCACGCCTTTACTTGAACAAAGCTTACAAGGAAGAATGATTGCACAATATGAAAATCCACTTTATCAAAACCCAACAGGAAAGAGGGCCATATCACTGCTTCTAACTCCTATGGAAATCTACAAACACCAATAGGAAACTCTCCAATGTCAAGCGGAGCTAGCTAAGCAAGCCACCCTAGCTCAATCAAACATGCAAAATACTCCTAAAGTGTCCACACCAATTGCAAGTGGAATATTGGTTACCCCATCGCGAATAGGTTTCCCATCAAATTACAATCTGGGGAACAACTATGTAGCCATGCAACAAGGGTCTCAACAAATACCACCTCCTATATCATCAAACCTTCATGTCTCTCAACCAACTAGAGTCATGCAATCCCAACCACAACATTCTTCTATGCTCATCCCTCAACCATCACAAAACACCTCTACCTATGTCCCTCCACCACTACGATTATCAATGCTAAACTTTTTCAACACCTTGCCTAGCCACCCTCAACTTTCCCAACATCAAGTTTCCCAAAGCTATGTGTTGCAATCGCAACCTAACCCACACTTTAGATTTCCTCCACCAAATTGTTTTCTCCAACCATATCAAAGCCAACATTCTTACCGATTGCCACCCCCACCTCCTCCAAATCAAAGCAGCCAATTCCAACCCAATCTGAACCCAACGTACAACGCATACGACCCCAACCAATCATACGACCCTTATAACACCAATGCCCATGGCTTACACTACAATCTTCCATATGGGCAACAACAACCACTTCTTGGACAATAGGAGATGTTTCCAACCCCTCCCATGATGATGGAGCTAAAACTCGCGGAAGTTCAACAACAACTATTTGATCTTACATTTGGCCACACTAAGAAGACCTTCTTGTTAGAGGAAGTGTGTCCTTATCCTTTTGATCGGTCACTAGCCATGATCCCTTTTCCTCAGAATTTTACTATTCCCAAATTTGATAAATACAAAGGAAAAGGGGACCCAAAAGACCATCTTAGGGAATTCTATCTTGCTTTCTTTGAGGTCTCACATAACGACACATATCTTATGTGTCTCTTTCCTTGCAGTCTTGGAGGCCAAGCTATAGAATGGTTTTCACACTTACCCACGGGAATCAAGTCTTTTAACGAGCTAGCAGAGAAATTTGCCACCCATTTCTCCTACAACACAGAGCATGAGATCTTCATGACTGATCTATGCAACAACAAATAGAAAAATGGTGAAACTTGCATTTCTTTCCTTCAGCAATGGAGACAAATGGATAGTAAATTCCCATTTAAGATACCTGAAAAGTAGCTTGTTAGCATATTTGTGCAGAACCTCAACCAAGAAATAGGTTTTCACTTGCAAATTCTTAGTGCTACAACCTTCGATGAAATCACATACAAGGGAATCAACATTGAAAAGGCCCTCATTGCTAAGGGTGTAGTCAAAATCTTCAAAGAAACGAAAGACAATGCTCCTCATCAACAGACAAACGATAAACCAAAGTTTTGGAACAAAAATAAAAATGTGGTCAATGATGGGGTGGTCGATTCTAAACATATCCAAACATTGCAAACACCACTGTAGCTTTCCAAACCAAGTCAAACTCCACCTCAACAGTAGCAACAACAAAGGAAACCTTATCAAAACCAACCACAATGACAACAAGAGCAACCTCAACAAGATTACCCTCTGTGGCGTCAATTCACTCCCTTGGGAGAGCCCATCGAATCAGTCCTATAGAAGATGTTACACAAAGGGCTTATCACCTTACCCAATGCTCCCCTATATGGCAAACCTATTTACAAAACTGCACGTTATAGAGATAATGAATATTGTGAGTACCATAGGAGCAAAGGGCACAAAACTACATATTATCATCTTCTCAATCTTAAGGTACCTTGATCCCATGGATATGGGTATGTAGGCAGTCTGGAATATGAAGGAAGTATCCAGTACTCAGGTACATAAGATCTCCCCCTAACCACCTTGACCCATTCATCACTCTATCCAGAACTACATATTATCACTTTCATCTTTCATCGTAATGTGCCTTGATCCTGTGGATATAGGATATGTAGGCAGTCTGGAATACAAAGGATGTATCCAGTACTCAGGCACATACGATCCATCATTCTTCACCTATCTCAATCCATTGACATGTCACCTTTCTGGTCTTCTGTTTATCAAAATCCATTCGCCTCAACTTTACTAACTCAAGCAACAAGCTAGCGCATCCTTTCGAAGCAAAAGTCCTTAACAAACCTGAAGCAAAGTAGCTTGCTTCCAGAGTCAACTACTGTCCTACTGTTCTGATTGCCAGCATCAGGTAAATCCAGCCTAACCAAAGCACTAGATCAAGAAGCTTGTCTTCTACAAAGTGTTCCATTGTCGAGACCAACACACATGTCTCCTGCGACATGTAGCATTTCCTGCAGCAAGACACTATCTTTTTAGGTTGATGGCACCCTTTAACGGACATAGATTTCCTACGATAAGGCTATTATCTTTCCTATCCAATCTATCCTGAGCAACCTCTTTGGCAAGAGAATATGTTGGCTGTATGTTTACTTTGTAAGTCAGTAAATTTGCTTTATGGTTTATCTTTTGCTCCTTTGTCCATTACCTATTCAAGGCTACCTTGATTTATCTATAATCTTGGTATGTTGCGATGCAGTATGGAGTGGGGGCATAGTCATTTCTTTTGTGTCATGTTTGAGGAATGATCTTTAGCATCTTTCTTGGTAGCATATTTATCTTGTGTGTGTTACGACCTAGCAACTTACATACTAATACACTTCTTACATTTACATGTATTGAAGTTTATTTTATGTTCAAGACTATGGCTCATTCACATGTACCAACAAGATCATATTATGTCTAAGGGGGTCTAAGATCAAACCGCTTGCTTGCAGAGTCAACGTCCATGCACTCAGATATTACAGTACCTTGGTCTTTTATACCTTGGTAGCAAACTATCCACGTGCCATATCAAAAATAAGGATTGCTCTTTATAAACATTTATGAAACCATTGCAACAAGCTCATCCATTTACACCATCCAATTTTCCATGGCCTTATATAGTTTTTCAAGCAATGATCAATCAATCGTCTTTCTCTCATGTTCTCTCCTGTCTCCTTTCTTCTATCTATCATCAACCCAGCCTCGTCTGTCTCCAAAAAAACCTTCTAGTTGAGTGTCAATGCAGTTCTTCTGTCGCTTGCCTATCTTTCCTCTCGAGGGGGCACCCTACACCAGCTACGCTAGGGCAACTGGCTACACTGGGGCATCAAAATTGTATCATGTCTTCAACAATCAATTTCTTTGACACAACACTGTAAACTGCATTGCATCAAAGAGGGGTAAAATGTAGACACCCAAAAATGACCATGTCATCGCACCACTTGCATTTCGTCATTTCTTCCTAATCACTTGCAAAATAATCTAATTATTTAATTAATTTCATCAAATTCTTCCAAAACTCCAAAATTCAACATTAATTAAATAAATACTCTTTATTTAATTAATTTCGGCAAAATCAACCTTATTCTTCCAAAATTAAATAATTTTTATTATTTAATTAAATCGTTATTCTCTTTCAAATTTTAAGTCTCCATTAATTAAATAAATTTAATTATATAATTAATTCATCACAAATTTCTATCTTATCTACAATTAAATAATTTACATTATTCAATCAAATCAATTATTCTTCTAAATTTAAATAAATCATGCAAATTTATTTAAATTATCTCAATCCTCTAAAAATAAATAAAATCAAGTATTTTATTTATAATCTTCATATTCCTCTAATCTTGCACAAACAATTAAATAAATTTATTTATTTAATTTGCTTTTTCGTCTAAAAATAAATAAAATCAAATATTTTATTTATAATCTTTTGTTCCTCAATCATGCACAAATAAATAAATAAATTTATTTATTTAATTTCAGTTATCTTCCAATTCCTCTTAAAATATCATGTTAACTCGTGCACAATCAGTCTTATTTTTAGAACTCTAAAAAAGACAAAATTACAAGTTGAGTTATCTATTCAATCAATCTTATTTTCATCATATTTTAATAAAAATATCCTTGTGGATTGATACATGTCGTGTGCACATTCATCATGGTTATTTGATTTATCTCCTCCGTTGATTCTTCTAAATTATCTGGACCATTGATCGATCTTTGTTGAAACCTATATAAAAACCCTCCTCATCTCCCTTACAAATCCTCTTCGATCACTTATTCTCAGGCATCCTTTAACAGTGCTTTGAGCATAGATCGCATCAATTGAGCAACTTCATGATATTTTGACATTGATCTTTGAGCACTTTACTTACTTGTTGCAACCATGGTTTCGCAACACTATTGAGAAATCCACATTCATTCAAAGGGAACAATACAAATCTCGGTAAAAGATTTTATATTTCATTGATTTATTAGTAATGACTTTTATTTAGATTCGTTCTCTTTATGTTATTGGTTTTTGATTTTGTTAGTTTATCATAGTCAATTTTCCTCATACATAGTTTTGGTTTATTTTCATCCTCAAAGGGAAACACATAATTTGTTTCAAATGTTAAGGCAGACTCCTCACTTGCTAATGTATAATTTTCATAAAAGGAAGCCATCTGATGATGCTGATGTTGACAATCGGGGGAACTTTCTAACATTAAAGATGACTCATATCCTAAAGGAAAAATCTCATTCCCTTCAGGATGATGAGGATCTGCAGCTGTATATGACATGACTCTGTCAAAATAAATATTTTAAATATTTATTTCATCTTAATATTCCTCTATCAATAAATAAATAAATCAATTTATTTATTTGGTTCATATTCCTCCCATTAATTGAATAAATTACCTTTATTTAATTAATTTCATCGAAGTCAACTTTATTCTTCCAAACAATTAAATAATTTTCATTATTTAATTAAATCACTTATTCCTCCAAATTTAAATAAATAAATCAAATTTATTTAAACTATCTCAATCTCTAAAAATAAAATATAATCAAATATTTTATTTATTCTTTTAAAGCATGCACAAACAATTAAATAAATTTATTTATTTAATTTGCTTTCTTATCTTCTAATTCCTCAAAAAATCTTCCAAATCTTCTAAAATTGAATCTTCTTCTTCATGCACACAAAATTAAATAATTTATTATTTAATTTATCTCAAAATCATGCAAAAAGCGAATCACAAGTTGAGTTAATTAATTTAATCAATCTTGTTTTTATCAACAACTCTTAAATTAGAAAAAAGTTTTCTAATTTATGAAATCAAATATTATCTTTATAAACGAAAGTAGTTAAGTCAAACAAAGCAACCTTTTGTGTGACACTTGTCTTCTTTCTATTCATGCACATCCTCTCAAGTCTTATCAATTGTTGATCTTCTTATTTCTTCTATACTATTGGTCTTATCTCTCACAAGTCTATAAATACAACCCTCTTCTTCCATTTCAATCATCCAAGCTTTTAGTATCCTTACTCTGCAGGAATCACAGTGCACCTTTGGCACTAAATTCCTCCATTGCTTGTGATCAACTTGTTATCTTGTTACCATTACCATTATTGTGAAGCTCATCTTCATTGCAAGAACTATCATAGCCATTCTCCATTGAAATCTTGAAGAAAAAGCAAGGAAGTGCACTTTCTGAGGGCTTCATTCATTATGAAAGATCAATTGAGATAGGTGACCAATGGAAGCTATGAAGTATTGAGGTTTGCAAGGTTTTGTCTTTGTTGTTTTGAATCTTGATTATTTCCTTTTCCATTGAGTTATTGGGTTATTTGATACTATTGATATTCATGCACGATTTCCCTTAACATTTTTGGTGCCCACCGTGTGGCCTTGCCCCAATTTAACCTTGAAACTGAGTTTTTGTACATTAGGTTCCATACACAGGGAGATTCTATGCATCTGATCATTTCTAACATGCATCTGAGCTCTATTTCAATGCATCTAGAAATTTGGCACATTTATTCACTGAAGTAGTGCATATGTCTCCTAAATCAGAACATCTATTCAAATGGTGCATCTATTCTCTATTTCTGTGCTTTTGTCCTTTGTAATTGCGCATTTGTACTTCAGCCCATCTATTCTCTATTTCTACGCTTTTGTCCTCTGTGACTGCGCATTTGTACTTCTGCGTATCTATACTCTACACCTGCGCATACATCTTTTGTAACTATGCATTTGTTCTGATAGGGTCCTAGGGTCATTTCTTGTGATTTTTTGCTAACACTAACATTTCTCGTAGGAATATTCATAGATTTACCTATAGGTTAGGGGCTGGTTAGTCATATAGTTGCATTTTTAACTCACACCATAGATCTAATTAGCAAGGAAAGTAACTTGATTGTTCACACAAATCTCATTTAGATCTAACTAGGAGGATTGTAATTTGATCTTGTTTCATCAACAACTCAAACATAGTCCCTACTAGAAGGATATAAAATTGAACCATTGCTATCTTGCTTCTTTCAAAGTTAACAACTCGCATGTGTGCCCAAGTAGCATAACTCATTTAGTCTTTTTCATTTTAACTAGGAGAAAAGAACCACTGTCTTTCATGTTTTTGGAATGATAATAGGCCTATGCTCTCCCCTGTTTTGGGTGACCAAAATACCAAACCTATCATTTCACATGTGTTTCCTTTAGAGAGGCCTACCATTGGATATCCTTCCGTCCAAGTGGGAACGACCTTAAATCGTAACAAGCTAAAGCCAAGCTCTGCCTAGCCACTATAAATAAATTGTGTTTGGAGTGAAAGCTTCAAACAACGAGTGTTGTTAAGTTATACCGATAACTAACCTCCCCCAAAACCCTCCAAGGCATAACCCTTGAAGGCTGGGAGACTCCATAACAGAGAGTAGTGATGCCGCATGTATAACCACTTGAATGGTTGCACTTACTAATCATCCATTGTTTTAGAATCCAAAATCCCCTATAAACTAGTGCCGAAAAGGGTGATTATCACCTTCCAAAGATGCCTTATGTAATAGTGAGAATTCTGTTTATATTGCCCCTACCAGCCTAAGATTTGTACTTGTTTTTAGTCAAGAAAGTCCAAAAATTAAAAAAAAATCAAAATCATGAAAATATTCTTTGTTTTTGCTGTGTCTTACTTGCCATAATCAAGAAATTAGATCAAAAAGACCAACTTTCAGCCAAGAAACCAAAAACATCAAAAAAATGTGCCAAAAATGTTGCAAAATCAATCAAAAACCTAGAGCTGCGCATTTGTACTGCAGAGCTGCTGTGCATATATTTTGACCTACTGCACATTTATTGTCTGTTCCTATGCTTTTTTCGTTTACCAGAGCTATGCATATATTCTGACTTGCTACGCATTTACCTTCTGTCCCGACGCATTTGTTGCTACGCATCCACAACAGTGAGCATTTCCCTGTCTTTTGAGAGAAAATTTTCAACCTTTCTGAGTACCCATTTCAGCCATGTTCCAGTTTCAAAGATCAGATTTACCATGCAGTCACTTCTCATATCTATTTTCCATAGCACCCTCTTTTTCATTAGTCGTCTCATCAACCTCATCCAAATCTTCCCAAAATCGAGGCAAAAGGTATCAAACTAGGTTACGACAAGATAATTCTAGATCATATTAAACCCAAACAATCACTAGTAAAGTCTCCACTATCAGGATACATCATTCTTCTCTATTGAAACTTTTCACTAGTTGTGTTGGTCCAAAACTAGTCCCTTTCAAGTAAGCGGATTCCTAACATCCTTACTTGTGGCTATTGTTATGTATCGACTGATTCGTTTGAAATCATAGATCACAAAAAACCCTTGTCAGAATATTTTCACCACAAGTATCCCCTTCACCTCAAACTTCAAACTCACCTTATCAAAGCATCCAATCTCATAACATCCCATCCCAAACCGCACCACATGGTCCTAACTAGATCCTAGAAACAAAAGCAACTTGAAATGGTTGGAACATCAGACAGAATTGTATCCCCACATGACAGTGATGAGGAAATCTCTCAAGATGACATACAACAAGCACTCCAAGATAGGAAATTCCAACACATGATGGACAAAGTCATCAACCAAGACCCTTCAAAATTCTTCCTCTACCTAGCAAACCAAGGGCTTAAACTCCCTGCTGACTTTGATGTCAATGCATTAAAAGAACTAGGAGAGGAAAGAACTCACAAAAAGAGCACAAATGAGGAAAGCACCCTTGACAAAGACAAAGGAAAGAAAACAACAGACCCAAACATACCTATAGACATGCTGACGAAACAAATTCAAACTCTACAACAACAATTCGTGGACCTCCAAACAGGGATGGCCACTAAAACTTATTCATTAGAGGATATCTTGCCATATCCTTTCAACAAAAGCTTGAACATGGTACCCTTCCCCTTTCACTTTGAACTTCCTAAGTTTGACAAATATAGAGGAAAGGGTGACCCTAGGGACCACATCTGAGAATTTAGCACCACATGTCTAGAGGTAGCCCATAATGAAACTTTCCTAGTGAGACTTTTTTCTTGATCACTAAGAAGACAGGCCATGGAATGGTTCTCTCAACTACCCCCGGGTATCAAAACTTTTGATGAGTTAGTAAACACATTCGTCACACATTTCTCATACAACATTGAGCATGAAGTATCTATGCTAGACCTTTCTAACATGAAATAGAAAAGTGGTGAATCCTTTGCCGCTTTCCTACAAAGGTGGAGACAACTAGCAAGCAAATGCCCTCATCATATACCAAAGAAACAAATGATGGAAATGTTTGTCCGCAACCTCAACCCCAATCTTAGCTACCAAATACAAATCCAAGGTCCTACCACATTCACGAAAGTGATTGAGACGGGATTATTTATCAAAAAATCTATGATCACAAAGGGACAAATAAGATCGTTCAAAGACAACCCTAACTCTAACTATACCGCGGACAAGTCAAAATTTTGGAACAAGAACAAAAACATAGTCAACGATGGAGTGGTTGATGCCAAGTTAGCAGCCCCTAAACAACCAATTCTTAATCTCAAGGGAGCTCCAAACAACGCAACACCCAACAACCCTCCATCCAATGAGCAGAGACAATCACCATGGAATTTCCATTCTACACAAAAGTTTACACCGTTGGGAGAATCACTTGAGCCTACTTTGAGAAAGTTGTTAGCAAAAAATGAGATCACCCTTCCCTCCACAAGCGACTATGAACCACCCGTCAAACCTCCCTGGTGGAATCATACCCACTATTGTGAATACCATAGGGGAAGAGGACACAAAACTAATGACTGCATTCGTCTAAAAAATGTCATTCAAGACTTGTTAGACCAAAACCGTGTCAGCACAAGAGATCATCGAAATAATGAATCACATGTGGTGTACAAGGATCCACTCCATAACCATGACAGACATCATAACAACAACAACCACAATGACAACAATTGGTAGAACCACAATAATAGAAATAATGATGCAAATTACACAAATGTACCATTCGAGTACACCGTTAATAGCATAACGAAGCATATCCTGCAAATCAATGTGCTCACATTCAACAAACAATCATATCCCAACACCAAATCTGATTGCACCATCATTACCCGCAGTGGAAAAACTACCTTTCACACAGTTCCTCCAAGGTCGTCAACCTCATCGTCTACCCCCCACCAATACAATGTCATAGACCAACTACGAAAAACTCTGACCAACATTTCCATACTAGAGTTGTTTCATCTATCACTAGCACACAAAGAAATTCTTGAAAAAGCCTTAGTGGAAACCACCGTTCCCACCAATTTGTCCCAAGAGAAGTTTCAAGCCATGGTAGATCACCATACCTCATCCAACATCCTCTCATTCACTGAGCAGGGTGATCTATCTGTGTCGCAACCCCATAACGCATCCCTACATATCGAAGCTTTCATCCACAAACACCGCTTCAAAAGGGTTCGCATTGATGGAGGCACAGGTTTGAATATTTGAATGTTGAAACTAGTCCTTACATTTGGGTTCTCAGAAAATATAGTGGATCCAAGGAAAAAGATTACAATCAAAGCCTATGATGAGGAAGAACAGACTACCAAGGGAACTGTGGTGTTACCACTAAGAGTCAGACCAGTAGTGAAAGAAGTTGTGTGTCAAGTCCTTGACAGGGATCTCACCTATAACCTTCTCTTAGGCAGACCTTGGATCCATGCCATGAAAGCTGTGCCTTCCACCTACCACCAATTCATCAAATTCCCTTACAACAGCTAAGAGATTACCATCCAAGGTGACCCCAATCCCTTCCAACATTGCAACACCATCCAATCAAGACCTGAAACCATCATCCCTAACAATAGAGTTTCCACTTCCCCCATCTCCCAATGGGACCATAGCTCCCAAGCTTCCACATCCAAGGTCAACAAGCAAAAAGTCAAGATCAAAGAAACTTGGGTAGGAGAATACTCCATCGAGCACAACCTTTGTCTATCCAAAATACCTCTATCTCCAAAATCCTTTGGGTGACCTTCACCTTGCCCAAATCCATCTACAATGCTTGAGTCTCCTACTACTCCCTTTGTCAAGTGGGGTACCTTGTCATATGAAAGTGATGAAAGAGATGTGTTACAATGGCTCTACATTGATGAAAATGACACATAGCAAGACCAACAACCTAAGCTCCCAACAGAAATCTATGTGCATAGACAATCTATTTTACACATAATGGGTTATGAAGGACAACGTCCCATCAACTTAAGAAAGGAAGGAATCATCAAACCCATTCAACCTTCTTCATCCTCATCAGCTTGAAACACAACAGGACTAGGATACCAAGACAAAGCTAAAGGCAAAGGCAAAGCTAAGGCTACCACTTGTTTTGTAGAAATGATCCATAACCTTCAAGAGGAAAGAGACACATATTCCAATGAATATGAATGGGATGAACTCTCATAACATTCCTATGAAGACAAAGGAATTGATACCATTTAAACCTATATCCCCTACCGTGAGTGACTAATGCCTAAGCATAGACTGATAGAGTGTGATTCACCTATTCCTAAGAGCACAACTTACGAGGAAGGTCATAGTTTGCATGAGATACACAATCTTGAGGAAAGTACCATACCAGACCTTGTTCCTATAACTCCCCATCCTAACAACATATCCATCCTTACCATAACACCCACTAAATCAGATCAATATATTGATCCCCTCCCCCTACTACATCTTGAGCTTATCAATTGGGATATACGAGGAACCCCTCAACTTGACATATTCTAAAATGACGATGCCTATATTGACTTCATGGAACTAAGAGACCACTTACCCGTGGGAGATCATAAAGCTGGCTGTGCCATAGAACTCAATTCTGTAGCTTACTTCGGAGAAGGTGCCAAGCCTTCTAGTCGTAAAAACATAAAAATAAAAAATGGATCTAATGGTGAAAACTGCTCTGCGGTAGTATCAGATGCCAAAAAAGTAAAAACAAAGGATACATTGAATGGCAAAAACCTCTCTAAGGCACCAGATGATGGAAGGCTTGACACTCTCCCCAATGAAATGTATTAGGAGAAGTCACAGATTGTGGTAGAATCGACAAAACCAGTGGACATCAGTACATAGGTTAATCCTAAGATCATACACTTTGCTAAGTCTTTATCTCCACTAGAAAAGATAAAATTTGTACCCTTCTTCACGAGGAAATAGGTCAACTTTGCTTGGTCATATGCAGATATGCTTGGTCTAGATCTAGACTTGGTCTTACATCATTTGCCACTCGATCCTAGAGTAAAACCTGTAAAGCAGAAACTCAAAAAAATACATCCTCATGTTGCACTACTAGTCAAAGAAGAACTCAAGAAGCTGTTAGATGTTGGGTTTATCAAACCAATAGATTATCCTGAGTGGATTTCCAACTTAGTACCTATCGCCAAACTAGATGGAAGAGTCAGAATTTGTAATGATTTCTAAGATCTTAATAAGGCCTGCCGCAAGGATGATTTTCCATTACCTAACATTGACATCATTGTGGACTTAACAGCTGGACATATAATGCTTTTTCTTATGGATGGTTTCTTAGGATACAATCAAATCAAGATAGCACCAAAGGATCAACATAAGACAACATTCACCTATCCATGGGGTACTCTATGTTGGTGTGTCATTCCATTGGGGTTAAAGAATGCAGGAGTGACATATCAACACGCTATGACTACTATATTCCATGATATGATGCATGTAACAATGGAAGACTATGTGGACGACATCCTTGCCAAATCACTAATAAGGGAGTCTCATCTGGATGTATTAGAGAAAGTCTTTCAGTGGCTAGAACAGTTCAAAGTTAGATTGAATCCAAAAAAGTGTGTTTGGGGTCACCTCCAACAAACTCTTAGGCTTCATAGTATTAGCAAATGAGATTGAGGTAGATCATGCAAATGTCAAGGCTATCATGGAGATGCCTCCACCAAAGAACATTACCCAACTGTGGTCACTGCAAGGCAAATTACAAGTAATCCATCGATTCATCTCCCAACTGGTAGATAAGTGCCAACCTTTTAGTCATATCTTACATAAAAACATTCCATTTAGATGGGATGAGAAGTGTGAAGAAGAATTTGGAAAACTTAAGGAATATCTCATGAATCCACCTATCTTGATGCCTCCTATACAAGGTAAGATGCTATTACTTTACATATCTGCTACACAAACAGCTCTGGGCACCCTTCTAGCACAACAGGATAATGAAGGCAAGGAAAGGGCCATATACTATATCAGTCACACATTGGTGGGGTATGAACTGCAATACTCTCAAATCAAAAGATCTTGTCTTGCTGTGGTTTTTGCTTCCCAAAAACTATGACATTACATGCTTGTACATTCCATCAAGCTTATTGCAAAGATAGATCCCCTAAAATACTTATTAAGCAAAGCAGCTCTCATAGGTCGCCTAGCTAAATGGGTAATGCTTTTAAGTGAATATGACTGTTAAGGGAAAATTGGAGTAAACATGAATAATCAATATATCAATATGAATATTACCCAAAACTCAATGAAAAGGGAAATAGTCAAGATCAAACAAACAAAGATAAAACCTTTGCAAACCTCAATACTTCATAGCTTTTGTTGGTTGCCTATCTCAATCGATCTTGCATGTATGATTAAGGCCCTTAGAGAGTACACTTCCTTTCTATTCCAAGATTGTCAATGGAGAATGGCCATGATAGTGCTTTGTAATGAAGATGAGCTTCACAACAATGGTAGTGATATGGTAACAAGTTGATCGCAAGCAAATGGAATGACGTGGGTGCCAAAGGTACGCTGTAATTTTTGCAGAGTAACAATACTAAAAGCTTGGATGAATGAAGTGGAGGAATTGGGTTCAATTTATAGACTTGAGAGAGAGAAGATCAATGGTATAGAAAGAATGAGAAGATCAATGGTATAGAAGACTTGAGAGAATGGTTGACAAATGTGCGCGAATAGAAAGAGGACATGTGTCTTGCTCTATTTTGCATGAGAGGAATTAATAAAATAGAAGAATGAGTTAACTAAAGAGATTAATCAATTAAAAGAATAGATCAATCAGTTAAGAGAATAGAACTAGAGAATGGAAATTGCATGAGGATGAGAAGGTATTTTAGCTCAATTAAATATTTAGAATATTCAATTACATGTGCACAAGGATTGAATTATATTTAGAGATAACTCAATTTAGAAGAAATGGACAACTTAAATAAATATTTGATTTATTTAAATTTAGAGAAGATATTATTGGAAGAAACAATTAAATAATTGATATTATTTAATTTAGAATGAATTTGGAAGAACTAATTAAATAATTGGTATTATTTAATTTGTTGGAGGAATTTAGAAGAATTTTAAGAATTTTAATTAAATAAATTGATTTTATTTAATTATTAGAAGAATATGAATCAAATAAATAAATTTGTTTATTTATTTATTGATAGAAGAATTTGACTTAAATAAATATTAAGAATATTTATTTGGGCAGAGTCGTGTCATTTTTAGGCATATACATTTTGCCCCTCTTTGATGCAATGTGTTTTATCACGTTGTTTCAAAGAATAAGAATTTTCTGATAATGATACATGCCCCAGTTTGCCCCTAGTACAAGTTATGATGATAGGATGCCCCCTCAAGAGATTGGATGGGAAGAAGGCAGAAGGATGTGAGACAGACACTCTCACAAGGAAGAAGGTGAAAAACATGTTAGGTTTGAAGAAAATAGGATGTGTTTCAGAGAAACGGGAAGAAATGGGCTAGGGAGGTAGTCATAGTCACCACACAGCTAGTTAGGGTTTTATTTGCTATATATAAGAGCTGGGTCCACAAGACAAGTCATTTGCACACTTGGCTTTAGTTGATTTGTCCTTGAGAGCTTAGGAGAACATAGGAGTATAGAGTAGTCGGCATTGAGATGGATATTCTGTGCGAGGAGCACCGCTTTGAGCGAGTTCGTCAATTCGATAGGCCAACTGAGGTAAGACCACTAGTATGTAGCTTGAAAAACTTCATCTAGGGTCATTTATGAGCGCAATAAATGCTAAGGAAAAATAGGTAAAGTAAATGCGCAAGAAGGTAGTTCGGCGCATATGCCATGCGGAACTGTACATTTGATTTCCTGCGGCACTTTTAAGCTATGAAACTACACATGCATATTATAAGTCAGCACATGCATGATGTCTTCTGGTGCATGTGATTAGGCTGCGCATATACAAGGTATAGCTACGCTTTTGATATGGATCTACGCATTTAAGAAATGCTATGGTACATCTATCAGAAGTGGCGCATTTACTGAGAAATTGTGCATTTACCTTCTGGTTCAGTGTATATGAATAGGATAGTTAGTTTACTTAATAAAATTGACTCAATTGGCATCTTTCTTGATGCATCAATCGATAATCCATCTCTGAGATTGCAAGAATCTAGTCAAGAGGTGCTATATGCAGCTTTAGGTTGACACATTACCTTGCATTCTTGTAGGAGGACATTTGAGACATACTTATGTTAAGAGAGCAGTTTCCCTTACTGATGTTGCAGTGCTACATGCTTACAGAGATGGATCGAGAGGCTCTTGGTGCTATGGGCCTTGATTACATTTGCTTCATGCCTAAGGTTCATACGAACCTCAGTTTGTTGACCATAGTAGTAGGGAGATTCCATAGTGAGGATGGGACTTTTCACTTTCTGACTGGTGAGATGGCGGTTACTCTTGAGGATGTCTACAGGATTTTGTACCTGCTGATATAGGGTGAACTTGTAGAGTACGATACTCAACGAGATGCAGGACTTACAGAGTGCCGACAGGTGTTTGATGACCCCGAACTAGATTGTCAGGTTATCTCCTGGTAGGATATATATGATTATTATGACTACTTCCCTGGTATAGTGGCAGGATTGATCGGAGGCATTGTATGCCCCGATAGGAGATCACATGGGTTCCTAATTGGATGGGGACGGATCATGGAGAGGATGGTTAAAGAGGGCACCCACTATGCATGGGATGTCTGTGTCTTAGTGCAACCATACCACGATATACATCAGGTGGTATACCATAGGGGTGCCAGTCTATCAGAAGGTATCTCACTGTTGCAATTTTGGCTGTGGGAGCATATTGCTATCACGTAGCTGATATGCATCTTTTCTAGATAGAGGGGCAAGCCATATAGCTATGGATATGAAAGAGTTATTTCCCAACACAAGTTGGGAAAGCTAGAGTATTGGAGGCACGTGCTGGATAATGTGGATAGAGTTATCTGGCGCCCCTACGTAGATTGTGAACATTGGGATGATGAGGACGATGAGCTTCCCTACTGCTTTCAGACATAGTGTCTTATTGGCAGGACTTGGTTTATATTAGAGAGACAGATTGTTAGTAGAGTGCGGAGGTAGTTTGGGAGGAGACAGGGCATGCCACAGGGGCAGGCCTAGTTTGCATGGACACACGCAAAGAGGTTCAGATGGGGCCTAGTTGTGTCCTACAAGGAGGTATTGGTAGAGTTCTCGTAGACTCCCTATGTTGATTGGCCTATGAGGAGAGAGGTGGTAGATGCAGGGATGACTCCAGATTTTGAGGAGTGGTTTGCAGCGCACCCTTTTTCGAGGTACTCAGGGCCCAGAGAGTTGGTTCCTTGCATAGAGGAGGAGGATTCAGACAACGAGGATGGGGCCAGTAGGAGGAGGAGGAGATGGAGGAGGGGTAGGGGTGGATAGGGAGACAAAGTTGATGGAGGTAGACAGAGGTAGAGGAGGAGAGCTGGGGAGGGACCCTCCTAGCAGCAGTAGGTAGTGCAACCACTGTTGCAAGTATGAGGTTAACCAGTGTTGTCATTGATGTCAACATACTCATATTGCATTAATGAGAAGGATTGGATGAGCTGTGTGCTAGAATTAGTCTCAATCAGGAACAGTAAAGAACAGTGATGACAAGAAGGCAAAAGTCCTCAATAGGTTGAGGATTAGAGGATGCGGTTTAAAGGGTTTGTAGATATGAGTCTTGAGATGTTCCAGGAAAGATTTCAGAGGTCCGCATGAATATTTGAAGAAGTTATGATCGCTCAAGTAGAACTGGTTCCGACAGGTGTTCAGTGGTGACAGAGTGTCACAGATTGGTCTGGTGAGATCTGAAATTACATTATCCCATTCTGTGGATTGGAGGGACTGTTGAAGAAGTTCGTGTGAAGTGACAACTAGATTTGTTCATGGTTTGGAGATTCAAAAGCACATTTTTCATTATGACAGTGATGACAGACTGTGTTCTTGAAGTTCCGGATGAAGAACAGAAGAATTCCAGTAAGCTGATAAAGTGCGGATGTTCGTGATGACTCAGGAAAGGTTTTGGTGATCTTTGGATCATGTATAATTCTTATTGGTGGTCCGCATTGAAGTTAGAGTTTGCATTTGAAGAATAACCATGGATATTGGTGTTCTTCTTTAGACTGGCTGACCGGATGTATTACACGTCTTACGAATGATCTTGTAGGTGTTTACCGACTTAGATGATTGTTCCTAAGTCGATGCCTTGTATAAATAAGGGATTGTGAATTCATTTTGAAGGGAGTCTAGTGGTGATGAGTGTGGTATAGCGAAGAGAAGTGTGAAAGGCAGAGTAGGAGTTTTTTTAGGCTTAAATGGAACTAATCCAGGCATGGTAAAGATGTCAATCTCCAGTTCAAGAAAGTAATACTTGTTACTTTATAGACAGTGTGCCTCTTATGAGCAGTGTGCATGGGTAGTGAGCCATAATTGGCATGTGCCATCTATTTTTCTTATTCTTCTAACAGAGAATAATCCTTGGGTTAATCACCCCGTGGTTTTTCCCTTGACCGGGTTTTCCACGTCAAAATCTTGGTGTCTCATGTGTTGATGTACATCTGCTCTGGTGTTTATGCTTTATGCTTTCATGAGTGATTAATATGCTATTAAATAACAAAGAGGATTTAAGTGTTTGAAATAGAAGCAAGTTTTGTACAACTGATTCACCCCCCTCTCAGTTGTGTGGCCTAGATCTAACAATTGGTATCAGAGCCAAGTTCCTCTAAAAGGAGCTTAACCGCTTGAGGAGATCCAAGATGTCGTCATACAAGAAGGATAGTCCAAAGTTTGATGGAACCAACTTCTCTCTTTGGAAAGGTCGCATGAAATGTCACTTGGAGTGTATGGGAAAAGCATACTTGTCCATGGTCACAAAAGCATATGTACCTCCACAGGGTGGTCTGACAACTCTAAATGAAATCACAGATGCTAAAAACAATCTACGGACCAAAGAGGCTCTTCTAAGCGCATTAACTAACTCAAAGCTCTCAAATGTTATTGACCTACCAACTGCCTATGAGATCTGGATTAAACTGGAACTTCTGCATGAAGGAGATGAGTATGTTAAGAGTGCAAGGTTGCAGAGTCTCAAAGGGAAATTTGAAAGATTGAAGATGAGAGATGATGAAAATATTACTACCTTTATGCCAAGAGTAAATGAGCTGGTGTGTGGAATCAGGAATGCTAGTGGAGTTTTGGATGAAAATGAGATTGTTGGCAAAATTCTCAGATCCGTTCCTGCTGCCTACAAAATCAAGGTTGCTACCATTGATGAATTCAGAGCCCATACAACTGTCACAAGAGACCAATTGGTTAGCAAACTGGTTGTATTTGAAATGACCGATTTTGGAGATGATCCCCCTGTTGGAACTAAAAATTTTCAGTAAATTCTTTCTACAATTTTAAAGTGCCATCGGTGATTACTTGAATGTTAAGGTACGCCGCTCAGATGTGCTCCCAATTAGGCCAACTCACAATCAATTCATCTATTCCAAATTTCAAATCATAGTTCTTTCTAATGTGTAAGGAAAAAGCTAAGGGTTTGAATGAGGGTCGAAAAGAATCTTGGGTACCAGTGATCATTATTGCGGCTGTTGAAGTAAATAGTTTTAAGGTTTGAGTGTTAATTTTCTTCTAAGCGGAAAAGAGATACATTGGTGTTTTTTCAATCAAAACAATTCTAAGAGGATTGTTATTGCTGGGATGTTGCAAGACCTATCATTAAAATATGCCTTCTCTTCAAGCTACACAATATTTCTGGCTACTTGTATTTTCTCTGCTAGCTTTGGATGAATATGGTTTGGATCTGCTGTGGGTTACAGCCAGGATGGACCTGTCATTGACAGTGCATGGGATTAAAATAATGTTGGGAGTGATTTATGAATTTTTTATATGATGCTGGTCAGGGCTAAAATCACTAGGAAGATGGTGAAACATTTTTTTCATTCAAACTGCACATGGATTGATCCTTCGTAGCATGCTTGTTAATTTTGCTTAAGTAAATCTGCCCTCACTATAGAAGTTGAGTGGAGTGTATTACGCTGGGTTTTGTAACACACATAAACAAATATAAACAATTAATGAATAGTCAGTAAATATTGCGTGGATGCTCTCCTGGCTTCTAAAGTGGGGGTGTGCATTAGCAGTAACACCTTACAAATTGTGGTTCCTAGGCAGGCTTGGACAGGAAGCTTGTCTGTTAAAACAGTGGCTTCTTGTTTCAATTTTACACAATAGCTGAAATTTTAAACAGCTGATCATCTAATTGATGCTAGTGTCAGCGAAGGCAGAATCGTCCTTTTTAGTCTGTCTCAGAATGTTTTGTATTTTGTAATCTTATCAAGGGTAACACTCAATAGTTAAGGTGCATGACCGGCTTGAAAAGGATCAGAGGTGCTATCAAATAGATCCAATAAGATCGTCTAGAAGTTCCAGGAATATATACAGTAAAGAGAATAGTTCAGTCCGTATAGGGAATTGGTCTAGCAATGACTCTCAGCTTTATTCAACAAGACAAATGCACGGAGGTGAGTTCGCTGCTTGCACAGAAAATATCAAGAGAGATAGTTCTAGTACGGTTTTAATGCCTCATGACAGCTACAATAAAGGGCAGCACATCCCTTGTCACAATTATAATGATAGCCCTCGAAGGCAGGAATCTTGGCGATGTGGTTCAGTAAGATCACATTTGGATGATGAAAAGACTGATCACATGGAAAATAATACAAATTTGATCAGGCTTCTTTCTCCAGAACGGTTGTTGTGCGCTATTCCTTATGGCCACACGCTACACTCATGCTTCATCAGCACTGCACCATTGGCAATCCTCATATTCTTTTCAGGCATCACAACTGTTCAATCCCATGCCCACAATGCTGGAAGACCCATGCTTAATCTGCTGCTATTCTCCCTCATGCTAGAATTATGTCTCGTGTTGTCAGTCAGTAACAATTGTTCCTTTTCTTAATGAAGCTGATCTAGTTTATTTCAAACAACATCAACAGCAACATCAAACAATGACGACAAACAACAATGGCAGGATGATATGCTACTTGTCTGCTTCTCTGCACTGATATGATGTATGAATCCATCTTTTAAACTCTCTTGCAGCTGAAGCAAATAACAGATGGATCCGATAGCATATTAGAGAGATTTGCAGCAGAATCAAAGCCCCAAGCAAACAATGTCAACTGTGCCAATTAAATAGGCTTACAAAGGGAAACCAAGTTGGCTATCCATGAAACTGATTACATAAGCTAAAAAAAATGAAATCTCAACAAAGGAAACAACTGTCCTACTCATTGGAGCTAGTTTTAAACATAGCTACTAATCTCAGACTCGCCACAGACTTGACAAATTGAATTTACGTGATGAGATTTTTACATAGATGTTTAACCTAAATACAATTGGGCAATTAAGAAAGCACATTTAACTGAGTGTAAAGCAGGTTTCACAAAAGGTAAAAATAAAATGAGGAATTGTTTTGTCCGAATGAATATAACAAGTACAGATTTTAAAGATCAAAATGGAAATTATGTTCAAATCATAGGAATTATTTTTCGGAAGATTTAACCGATGCAAGGAAAGATTTTGATATTGTTCATCCGGAATTAAGGTAATGAAGGAATTAATTTAATAGGTAAATTAATTCTCACCAAGCAGCATTAATTCTTTTCACTCAAGTAAATTAATTTTGCCTAACATTAGTGAAAAGATATGCGGGTTAATACAAATGAACAATAATTAAGGGAAGGTAAATAGGAATAATAATTATTATTTTTTGACGGTTATTGTCAAACCCTAATTAAGGGTAATTATTTTCACTACAAGTATGAAAAATGTATACAAGCAAATGATAAAATAATAATTGATGGCTAAAGAAGAAATAAAATAATTATTTTATTGTGATACTATAATCAAAGTTAATATCGAATATTTTATTTTCTGCCAAATACATTCAACATAAAATAAAAGACATACGAGATTTCTACAAGAAGGGTAGCAACCCTAAAAAATGCGAGCAAATATACGACAGAAATAAGGAAACGTTACCGCACGCCACAGGTCCAAGGCTCACTTCAATGCAAATTATATGTTATATATTGCTTATCTAATGAATATTTTGTTTTCTATGCAGGATTTTGGTCATGTTGAAGCAATTTTCGATCGGCGGTTAAATGAAGCGGCTCGGGAAGATTAAAGATTAATTTTTAGCCTGAGATGATCATTAAGTCTTTCAAATCATGTTGTTTAATTTATGTAATCAATAAAGTCAGTTCTTATGGTTGTTTCAACCAATTATCAACCGTCATGAATGTTGTAACGGGTCTGAGGCTTGTTACATCTCTTTAAATAGAGATCCCAGGACCCGGAATAGAGAGGGAGAACAGGGTGAGAATAGGGGTTAGAATTAGGTTAGAAATAGGGATTTTCACAAAAAGACAATTGAAATACTTTAGGATTAAATTAGGTTAGATTTTATTCAATCTGATGCAAATTTTATCCTTCTGTGCAATGTCGTTTTGAGAAAGATTATGGTGCGTGATATGTTTTGAGGCAGCGTTGTTGAGGATTCAAATTCGAAATACACTGTGACGGTATCATCTGTTTGTTGTTTTTCATTCAATCAATTTAATTATCTCCATGTCATTCATTTTCTGATTATTCAATTCGAATGTGTTAAGGATATGTTCAAATTGTCTGATTACAGTTGCTAATTCAGTATATTTGACTTGATTGGTTTCTCAAGTAGAATTAAATCCTTTCTTATCAATTATAGTAATCTTAGAATATTGAATGGATTATTAAGTACGATTAATTGATTAGGTTATTAATTTGTCTCCATAGTTGATCTAATTTGTTAATTTGCAAATCTAAATTGGTTCTTTCCGGAAAGATTAAAATCCTTTTAATGTTTTGCATTTAATACAATTATGTCCTCTGGATTATTAAGAATGAATTAATGATTTCTTCCTTGCACGTTTGTACAAGTTGCAAACAGTTATATGTGCCAATCAGATCGAGTTATTACCTGATACAAGTTGTTTGTTTTTGATATCCTGACTCCGTTGCCCAAACAGACAAAGCACCAGTCTAATTATTGATTTATTTTACATTTAAAATCTTTGCTATGTTGTAGATTCATTTCATGTTATTTGTTATTTCTGTTAAAATTTAGATTAAATCATTTACTTTTCCTTAGAAATAGTTTATAGTATTTCATCTGATTTACAAGTATGCCAGTGTAATCAGATAAACTAGCAGCAAACCAACATCGATTTAATCATACAACCTGCTTTGAAAATCAAAGGTTCACCCGCCTAGGTTGTAGCAGGACCTGAAGTGTAGGGAAAAGTTGATCGTTAAGGTCAAACTCCAGTCATTGGCTCAAAAACGTTGTAGATTTGACCATAGGGCTTGGCATCCCCTTAGAATCCACAACCTGCATTTTTGAGACCCAACAAATTGGCGACTCCGCTGGGGAACAACTTTGAGAAAATCTTGTAGTGGGCCATCTCGCCTTATAGAGTCATTAAAACTTTTAAGTCAAGTCTTCAAACATAGATTCATAATTATGAAATTTGCACTCCCCATCTGAGTCTACCCAACAAATTGGCGACTCTGTTGGGGAGAGGTTTGTCTGAAAATCTAAAGCCATTTGTTATAGAGTCAAATCCAAAGTTTTAATTAAAAGACTCCGCTGGGAAGAAAAGTATTTTAATTTTCCTCTTCTCACAAGAGGTGGCGACTCTGAAAATAAAATTGATCAAACATGAAAAACATACCCCCTTTAGATGCATTCTTTGAACTAAGGAGACATGAAGGAGAACCATTGAATGATGGGTATACAAATGAAAATAATGACCATAACAGCCCACATGATGAGGGTAAGCTTATTGATCAAACTGTTGTTGACTTTAATAGCATGACTGATCAGGAATTAGAAATGTATTTAGAATGGGGAGAACAACAACTCAGGAGAGTACAGATGATACAAAGAAGCAAAGAACTAGATAGACAAATAGTAGGATTGGATAGACAGTTGGCACAATTGGGCCTCCAGGTACTGGAACCACCAAAACCTATCCCTCCACATAAACAGAGTGGTGATGTCAATTCACATGCACCCTCTCAGAACACATACGCTCCATATACTCCAAGAGTACCTCATGGTCCATACCTTAACCCTATTCAACATAGTAAGCCACCACAAGAGCCCCAGCTTATAAATGCAAGTAACACTCCTCAATACTATTCACCACTAGGACAGTACTATACCTCGCAACACCAACAATATGTGCCGCATCGCAATGCTTACTATCAATCTTTATATAAGACAGAGTTTTTACCCACCCACCCACCGCCATATATGGATCAGCATTGTTGGGAAGAAGAGGGGAATGAGTATTTGCAATCAAGACAAGACGACAACGAGGAGGAAATATACATGTCTGAGGATAATTTTCAGGTTTGTTCAAATCCATTGTATGATAACGTAATAAAAGAAGATGAGGTGATACTTCGCCAAGATATTTCTGAACAAGAATTTCATGTGCATTCAGGTCTAAATTATGAGACGGATGAAGTGCCTTCAGATAACCAAAGTGATGTGTCATCTTGTAAACATGCTGACAAAATAGGTGTATCTGATTTTAATGATCTTGAGCATTGTGGTAATGTTGAAAGAGATGAAGAAAATGTTCGGAACATGATGGATGAAGAGACATATTCACTTGACAGTGATCAAATCTCACAGTTACTCACTATAGAATATCAGAAATATGCACGCAAGGATGATACTCGAATACAATGTCCAACATACATATACTTTGACAGTGAGGATACTTTGCATGATAGTAGACCATATGATTGGTGTGGAAATATAGTATCAGGATCACATTCAGATGAGATAGAAACAATTGATGATTGTGAATTTGATAGCAATGATTGTCTAGAGATAAATGCATCCATTGAATCTTGTAATAATGGAGTCTCAAGATCACAATCGTGTGGGAAAGTTACTTGTGATGATAAAAATAACAATGATGCTTTTTCATTAGATGGTGCCAAGACTCAAGGAAATAAACATCAGATGCAAATTGATTTCTTCTACTTCCTAGTTCAAATAGAGAACCATCATTTGGAAGATGACAGCAAATATGGTTACATAAGAATCACACGGAGATTGTGTCTAGTCTGTCATACAAGTGTAAGATTATAGATGGTTTTCAAATGCGTAATGGTGAAGAATATACCAGCATCACTAATCAGTTAAATATGGATATGACCAATCATGCAAACTTAAATGATATGTTCAAATTGGTTTCATTGCAACATGATCAAAACAAGGTTTTTGACAGGGGAAAGACATGGATTTTCTTTTCTGATATGGTCTTTTGACCGTATCAGTTTTTGGGCAAAAGTAGACTCTGTCGCCCAATGGATAAGGCACTGGCCTGCTTCCCAAAGATCTGGGATCTTGCTATGCCCACAAGGGCCATACATCCCCAGACGGAGCCTATGTTGGAACTAAAAATTTCCAGTAAATTCTTTCTACAATTTTAAAGTGCCATCGGTGATTACTTGAATGTTAAGGTACGCCGCTCAGATGTGCTCCCAATTAGGCCAACTCACAATCACAATTATGGTAATTAATCTGAGAAAGATTATGGTGCGTGATATGTTTTGAGGCAGCGTTGTTGAGGATTCAAATTCGAAATACACTGTGACGGTATCATCTGTTTGTTGTTTTTCATTCAATCAATTTAATTATCTCCATGTCATTCATTTTCTGATTATTCAATTCGAATGTGTTAAGGATATGTTCAAATTGTCTGATTACAGTTGCTAATTCAGTATATTTGACTTGATTGGTTTCTCAAGTAGAATTAAATCCTTTCTTATCAATTATAGTAATCTTAGAATATTGAATGAATTATTAAGTACGATTAATTGATTAGGTTATTAATTTGTCTCCATAGTTGATCTAATTTGTTAATTTGCAAATCTAAATTGGTTCTTTCCGGAAAGATTAAAATCCTTTTAATGTTTTGCATTTAATACAATTATGTCCTCTGGATTATTAAGAATGAATTAATGATTTCTTCCTTGCACGTTTGTACAAGTTGCAAACAGTTATATGTGCCAATCAGATCGAGTTATTACCTGATACAAGTTGTTTGTTTTTGATATCCTGACTCCGTTGCCCAAACAGACAAAGCACCAGTCTAATTATTGATTTATTTTACATTTAAAATCTTTGCTATGTTGTAGATTCATTTCATGTTATTTGTTATTTCTGTTAAAATTTAGATTAAATCATTTACTTTTCCTTAGAAATAGTTTATAGTATTTCATCTGATTTACAAGTATGCCAGTGTAATCAGATAAACTAGCAGCAAACCAACATCGATTTAATCATACAACCTGCTTTGAAAATCAAAGGTTCACCTGCCTAGGTTGTAGCAGGACCTGAAGTGTAGGGAAAAGTTGATCGTTAAGGTCAAACTCCAGTCATTGGCTCAAAAATGTTGTAGATTTGACCATAGGGCTTGGCATCCCCTTAGAATCCACAACCTGCATTTTTGAGACCCAACACCCCCCAAGACTGAATCTACATTCAAAGCTAGTGCCTCTGTGAAAGGCAAACAAAGATTTGATCCAGGAGGAAACTCTTCAAGGAAGCTATCATGGTATGATCAAGCAAGAAAAGACATGGAAGAGGAAGATGCAGAAACAACTCAACTTGAAGCCCTCATTGCAAAAAGACTACCAAGAGGATCCGGTAAGTATGAAGGAAAATTACCCTTTAAGTGCTTCAACTGCAATAAGATTGGTCATTTTGCCTCAAGATGTCCAAAAAGATCTACAAGGTCAAATTCTAACAGACAAAGGTTCCAAAAGAATTGTTATTATGTTCATGAAGAAGCTGATAATGAAGGAGTAACAGATGATGAATCAGAGATAGGAGATAAATCCATAAATGAATGGGTGTTTATTGCCATCAAGGAAGAAGATCCAATATCCTCTAAATCTATGAATCATAAGGTTGTAGAAAGAGCTTTGGCTGCCCAAGTTGAAGAAAAGGATGATTGGGTTATTGACAGTGGATGCTCTCACCACATGATAGGTGACAAGAACAAGTTCTTAGATTTGGAAAGGTATGAATGAGGAATGGTAAAGTTTGGTGATAATTCTGCTGGTAGAATCAGAGGTAGGGGAACTATCTCTTTTGATGGAAAGAACAAAACTGGTAATGTACTATATGTTGAAGGATTGAAGCACAATCTTCTCAGTGTTGGACAGTTGGTGGACAAAGGCTATGATCTCTGGTTCAAGAATGGAAGATGCAGGATCTTTGAAAGCTCCAGAACTAAGATTGCATTCGGTACTCAAACAAAAGGTAATATCTTCCATCTAATTGGTACTAATAAAAGATGTCTATTTGTTCAAGTTGATCAGAGTTGGTTATGGCATAGAAGGATGTGTCATGTAAAATTTGATAACATCGTCAAGATAAGAAATACTCAAGCTGTAAGAGATCTTCCAAAGTTGGTAAAACCTATAGATAGTTTGTGCAAAGAATGTCAGCTAGGCAAATAGAGTAGAGTCTCATTCAAAAGCAAGGATCAGTCCTCTACCAGATTATTGGAATTAGTTCATACTGATCTATGTGGTCCAACAAGAATCAAGAGTATGTAAGGTGATAGATATTTCATGTTACTAATTGATGACCATTCCTGGATGATGTGGGTTACCTTTCTGAAAGAGAAATCAAAAGCTTTTGAGAAGTTCAAAATCTTCAAGGCTATGGTAGAGAATCAAATTGGATTAAAACTGAAATGTCTGAGGTCTGATAGAGGTGGTGAATTCACATCCGGTGAATTCATAGATTTTTGTGAGAAGCATGGTATAAAGAGACAGTTATTTGCTCCTAGGACTCCACAGCAGAATGGAGTAGTTGAGAGAAAGAACTGGACCATCCAAGAAGCATCTAGGACAATGATGATGGAAGCAAATGCTCCCTAGATGTTTTGGAGAGAAGCTGTCAGCACTGCAGTCTACACTCTCAATCGAGTTCAAATCAGAAGCAATACCGGTAAGACTCCTTATGAACTCTAGTTTGGCATCACTCCTAGTGTGAGATATTTCAGAGTATTTGGTAGCAAATGTTACATTAAAAGAGATGAAGATCTAGGAAAGTTTGATGCTAGAAGTGATGAAGGAACTTTCTTGGGTTACTCCACTCAAAGCAAAGCATACCAGTGTTATAACAAGAGACTAAGATAAATGATAGCAAGTACAAATGTGAAGGTTGATGAGGGAATAGAGAAACCCTCAAGGTTTTATGAGTATGATGAAGATGATCAGAATGTTGCTCTGGTTCAAGGAGGTCAATCCTCTTCTAAAAGTCAAATTCAGACTCATCCAGTAAATCAGGAAGAAGAGATAGGTCTGAATGAGTCTGATCAAGAAGTAGAAGTGCAAGAAACTCCTAAAGTTCCAAGGTATGTAAGACTGAACCACTCTGAAGATTAGATCATAGGTGACAAAAGCAATGGAGGAAGAGTTGATGCAAATTGAGAAAAATCACACTTGGGATCTTGTTTCTAGACCTAGAAACAAGAATGTGATTGGAACCAAATGGGTCTTCCGGAAAAAACTAAATGAAGTTGGTGAAGTAATCAGAAATAAAGCTAGATTAGTCTACAAAGGCTACTCTCAAATAGAAGGGATTGATTTTGAGGAAACCTTTGCTCCGGTGGCAAGAATTGAAGCAGTCAGACTATTTCTTGCATTTGCTGCCTTCAAAGATTTCAAAGTGTATCAGATGGATGTCAAATCTACTTTCCTGAATGGTGACTTAGAAGAAGAGGTGTACATTGAACAATTGGATGGATTTCAGTTATCTGAGCATGGTGATATGGTCTGCAAATTAAAGAAGGCACTATATGGTCTAAAGCAAGCTCCAAGAGCATGGTATGAAAGGCTAGACAAACATCTTTTAAAGATTGGTTTCAACAAAGGTACTGCTGATAGTAACCTATATTTTAAAATTGATCATGAAAACATCTTGATTGTTGAAGTATTTGTTGATGATATCATCTTTGGAGGAAGAGACAGTATGTGTAAAACCTTTGCAAACCAAATGAAAAGTGAGTTTGAAATGTCAATGCTCGGTGAAATGAATTTCTTCTTGGGTCTGCAAATTACTCAGACAAAGAAAGGAATCTTTATCTCTCAGACCAAATATGTGAAAGAACTATTGAAGACATTTGGAATGGAAGATTCAAAGCCAATGAACACTCCCATGGCTACCGGATGTAACTTGAGCAAAGGTGATGACTCTCCTAAGATAGATCAGACCAAGTACAGATTAATGATTGGAGGATTATTGTATCTCACTCAGACTAGACCAGATATAATGCAGGCTGTTGGTCTTGTGGCGAGATTCCAGGCTGATCACAGAGAATCTCATGTCATGGCAATCAAAAGAATTTTTAGGTACTTAAAAGGAACAATTGAGTATGGCCTATGGTATCCTAGAGATCATGATTTTTCTCTTCATGCATATACAGATGCAGATTGGGTAGGAGATGTGGATGATAGGAAGAGTACAAGTGGAGGAGCATTCTTTTTGAGAAAAAGGTTGGTTTCTTGGCTAAGCAAGAAACAAGAGGCAATATCCCTATCTACAACTGAAGCAGAATACATTGCAGCAGTAGGTAGTTGCACTCAACTTTTGTGGATGAAGCAGATGCTAAGAGACATTCAAGTAGAATATAAGGAGCCTATCACAATTTTCTGTGATAATTCAAGTGCAATAAATATTTCTAAGAATCTGGTGTTGCATTCTAAGACCAAGCATATATCTATCAAATTTCACTTTCTGAGAGAGCAAGTGAACAAGGGTGAAGTCAGATTGGAGTATGAGCCCTCCAAGGATCAGCTTGCATATATTTTTACTAAACCTTTTCCCAAGGACTCTTTTGAGTATCTCAGGGAGAAGTTAGGGGTCATGGCCCCTCTGATGATGAACTAGGATGCACTGATGTGCATCAGTCTGGTGGATATCACAGTCATATCTTGTGATCCAGATTGATGATGGGGAGCTGCTACTAAGGGGGAGTAGCTGGTATGATTCTGATGTGTTAGAATTGCAAGTATGAGCCCTTTGCCATTGATGTCAAAGGGGAAGATAAGACATGTGAAAAACAAGTAGTTGATGATCAAAGGGGGAGCAGTAAAGGAAGAGAAGACATGTGAAGAGTTGTTGCTGATTGGGGGAGCTGTGATAGAAAGGAGAAGTTCTTGTCTTGATGGTTTTTCACATCATATGTTGCCATCAATGACAAAGGGGGAGATTGTTGCAAGTATGAGGTTAACCAGTGTTGTCATTGATGTCAACATACTCATATTGCATTAATGAGAAGGATTGGATGAGCTGTGTGCTGAAATTAGTCTCAATCAGGAACAGTAAAGAACAGTGATGACAAGAAAGCAAAAGTCCTCAATAGGTTGAGGATCAAAGGATGCGGTTTAAAGGGTTTGTAGATATGAGTCTTGAGATGTTCCAGGCAAGATTTTAGAGGTCCACATGAAGATCTGAAGAAGTTATGATCGATCAAGTAGAACCGGTTCTGGCAGGTGTTCAGTGGTGATAGAGTGTCACAGATTGGTCTGGTGAGATCCAGAATTACATTATCCCATTCTGTGGATTGGAGGGAGTGTTCAAGAAGTTTGTGTGAAGTGACAACTAGATTTGTTCATGGTTTGGAGGTCTAGAAGCACATTTTTCATTATGACAGTGATGACAGACTGTGTTCTTAAAGTTCCAAATGAAGAACAGAAGAATTCCAGTAAGATGATAAAGTGCGGATGTTCATGATGACTTAGGAAAGGTTTTGGTGATCTTTGGATCGTGTACAATTCTTATTGGTGGTCCGCATTGAAGTTAGAGTTTGCATTTGAAGAATAACCATAGATATTGGTGTTCTTCTTTAGATTGGCCGATCAGATGTATTACAGGTCTTGCAAATGATCTTGTATGTGTTTGCCGACTTAGATGATTGTTCCTAAGTCGATGCCTTGTATAAATAAGGGATTGTGAATTCATTTTGAAGGGAGTCTAGTGGTGATGAGTGTGGTATAGCAAAGAGAAGTGCAAAAGGCAGAGTAGGAGTTTTTTTGGGCTTAAATGGAACTAATCCAGGCATGGTAAAGATGTCAATCTCCAGTTCAAGTTTGTAATACTTGTTACTTTGTAGACAGTGTGTCTCTTGTAGGCAGTGTGCCTCTTGTGAGCAGTGTGCTTGGGTAGTGAGCCCTAATTGGCATGTGCCATCTATTTTTCTTATTCTTCTAATAGAGAATAATCCTTGGATTAATCACCCCGTGGTTTTTCCCTTGACCGGGTTTTTCACATCAAAATCTTGGTGTCTCATGTGTTGATGTACATCTACTCTGGTGTTTATGCTTTATGCTTTCATGAGTGATTAATATGCTATTAAATAACAAAGAGGATTTAAGTGTTTGAAATAGAAGTAAGTTTTGTACAATTGATTCACCCCCCCTCTCAGTTGTGTGGCCTAGATCTAACAACCACAGGTTGCACAACAGGCTCAAATGCTGCCACCATAGTAGGTACCCCAGCAGCAGGTGCAAGGATAGGGATAGGTTCCTCAGGCCCCTCAGCCTAACTAGCAATAGTAGGCCATTGCGATGCTGCAGGGTCAGATTAGACAGCTGAGGGCACAGCTCAAGATGGTTGAATCTCGGTGAGAGTCAGATGTAGGTGTCATCTCGGGGCTCACTAGAGAGTGAGATGCAGCTAAGGCGAGGGTGCGGGCCATCAGAGTGGAGAGAGATTTGACAGTGGCAGCCCTAGGTATAGATGGCACTACTAGTTTTTTAGTTGGACAGATGCAGTAAGCACAGACACAACTTACATAGGTATAGCCATAGATGGCACAGGTACATGCACAAATAGCATAGCTACAAGGTGAACTTGCTAGATTGTAGGCTCAGATGCAGTACTATTAGGGGCTGTATCATGGTGCCGTACCAGTAGAGTAGAGGGCACCTAGCTACAGGAGCTAGTCTGTGGCCTCGTAGGGAATAGGGGGTTCATAGTCAGGAGCCTCAGTGATGGGCCCACAATAGTCTGGGGCCAGTAGAGGAGGAGACAGAGAGGGCAGTGCTAGGAGCAATGGCCCACAGCAGCATGGCTAGCCTATAGTTATACTTGTACCAGAGTTTGACTTTTATGTATACACTTTTTGATGGCTCAGATAGCCTGATATGTATATACTTGTATCATTTTTGTACTGAGACATGTATCACTATTTATGCGATGTATTCATTTTATATGACTTGACTTAGAGATGGTCCTAGTAGACTTTGATATATTGTACATTTGGACATGTTTTATTTGATATTTATATGATGATGCAGCTATTGATGATCTCTATATGCAGTTGTTTATACTATATGTTATGGATGCATTTCTTATTTTATGATGGTACACATGTGATGCAGACTATGATTATGTCTATGTGATGCTTATCTAATGCAGACTTAGATTTTTACTTTGATTTTCTAATATGCAAAATGTGTTGTGCGATCTATATGATGATGCAATTTATGCGATGCTCTACATGTCTTTGCCTATGTTTTTGATTTTTTCTATGGGTATTATGCTATGTATGATGCAAATGGACATGGGTGATCTAATGTATTTATACTGTATGCAAATGATTTAATCATGTTAATGACTATCTCATGCGATATGATATGCAAACTATGCTATTTTTTTATTATGTCCAAATGTACTCAATCAACACAGAGATGACACAATGATAGACAGAAGATTGATTGAAGACTGATTTGGTAGAAAGACTCACAAGCTTTCATTTGTATTGATACTCTACATTTTTGGATCCTTATTGCATGGGATATGAATTGTTTGATGGATGTATAATGGATGCGAATGGTGTTTGCTTTTGACATCTTGATGGGGCAAGTATTTTGAAGTGCCTACTTCATCATTGGGTGATTTTGTTTTGGTACTTTTTCTGAATGTTGTAAGTTAATACAAGCATCTAGGTATAATTGAACTGAGATGACCTGAGTATTGCTTACATGGATTTTGATTTAGCAAGTTAATACAAGCATCAAGGTATAATTGAACCAAGATGACCTGAGTATTTCTTGCGTATCAACAGACAAGGATTGCCCCTATTCATGTTAGACCTTTGATTCCTCGATGATCTTTTGCTGATCATGTCATTAGACAAGGCAGCACATTACTAAAGTTTAATCCACAAACAAAAAACAAAGAAAATAATCATGCCCCCACCATAGAATCTCTAGCTTTTGGCATCCTTGAGTAGCACAGAAAGACATGATAACAAAAATCAAGACGTTGTAACCTAACTTGATCACAACCGCAAAACATTTTTGCATTTAGATGTGTTTTTCTTGCCATAATTTAGATAGAATCATTTAGAGTGCTTTAGATACTTATTTGCTTTGCTTTGGATAGGTTGATGTTTTGCGCCAAAATTTCTGCCTTGGAAGCGGGCTTTGCTTGTGCTTGCTTGCCTTGTGAAAGGTTCCACAATCCTATTAGTGAGACGGACCCTAAGAAACTAACCTAGTGCCTTGGGGGCTCATTGCTAAATGGCCTTGCCTACGTGATGATGCAGAGGCAACATAGTTCAGGGTGAACCCTAATGGACCTCAGACCTAGGTGATGGAAAGTAGTGTGGACTTAGTTAGATGGAAGGACTAGATATGGGATGGATGGGCAAGTGGAGCCTCAGGGGCACATTAAAAAATGGCCTTGCCTACGTGACATGCAGAGGCAATGTAGTTCATGGACTTGGACCATGTGGACACTGATGATAGATGCTATGCTATGCTAACACTGTGGATAGGATACTGGTTAAGACCTTGGTTGACAAGGTGACAAAAGAGATAGAGTATCAAGCCATGATAGGTTATCGTTAGGTTTTCATTATGGAACAGATATGGATCGAATGGGACACAATCGAAGGAAGAATGGACACAAGGTGATTGGTTTCCCAAAGATGGAGGAAGCAGTTTATCACAAGTAACACCTATTTACCAGGTTTTCACCACTTGTTTTTATTTTCATGAAAGCTAGAAGTACACATGACGCCTGTTTGCCTATTTTTCATCATGATACCTATCCAAGGCACCTGTTTGCCAAGTTTTCACCAAAGGACAATTTTTTTTGTTTCTTTTTTCCATTTTTTCTATTTATTTATATTTTATGCCCCCCTTACATTGGGGTTCTCTTAGGTATAGAACTGGCGAAGATGCATACTGTTGATTGGGTCGTCGAATAGCTCACCTTCTGATGTTGCCAACTGATATGCCCCCGATCCATAGGCAACAACAATCACATAAGGCCCAATCCAGTTGGGTTCAAACTTGCCTTTCTTTTCCCGACCCTATTGATTGCGGGGATTTTACTTAAGTACTAGATCTCCAACCATGAAGACTCTTGGACGGACTCTATGGTTGTATCTTTGTGACATCATTTTCTAATACACCTTGAGATGATTGAAGGTTTTCTATCTCTTTTCCTCTAGCAGCTCTAGCTCTTGCAATCTGAAAACTCTGTACTCTTCATCAGTTATGAGACATTTTAATGACACCCTTAGAGATGGTAACTCAACCTCAATGGGCAAAATGGCTTCTGATCCATAGACAAGGGCGTAGGGGTAGCACCTGTGGGAGTGCATATACTGGTTCGATAGGCCCATACAGCGGGATTAAGTTGGATGTGCCAATCACGACCAGCATCGTTGACTGTCTTCTTGAGGAGTTTCAAGATTGCTTTGTTGGATGCTTCTACTTGGCTGTTGCATTGGGGGTAATAGGGTATAGAGAAACGGTGTTGGATTTTGAATCTATCAGAAAGCTCTTGTACATCCTAGTTCTTGAAAGGTCTTCCGTTATCCATGATAATGGATGAGGGAATTCTGTATCTATAGATGAGGTAATTGAGGATTAATGAGGAAATCTATTTACTTATGACGGTGGTGAGGGGAATGGCTTCAATCCATTTGGTAAAATATTCAGTGGCAATTATTATGAACTTCTGGCCGTTAGATGAAGGAGGGTGAATTTTGCCCACAAGGTCGTGTCCCCATTGACAAAAGGGCCAAGGTGTCATTAAAGGTCTCAACTCTTGAGCTGGTATATGGATGAGGTTTCCATGTATCTGGCACTGCTTGCACTTCTTCACAAACTGATATGAATCTGCTTCCATGTTCAGCCAATAGTATCCCAAACACATGAGTTTCTTAGCTAAAGAAGGACCGCTAGAGTGTGTTCCACAAATCCCTTCGTGCACATCTCGTAGGTAGTTTGAGATTATTCTCGTTCTAAACAACAGAGTAAAGTACCATCCATACCACGTTGGTATAGGGTGTCAGCAATAATGGTATAATGAGAGGTTTGGCGGATGAAGGTTCAATGTTGGTTTGAAGACAAGTCAGGTGGGAGGGTGTTATCCTTGAGGTAAGTGTAAATCTTACCATAGCAAGGTGAATCAGATCAAACTAATAGGCATATGGAGTGTGTTTTAGGAAGATCATAAGCTGGTTGTTGAATTGACTCCACCAAGAACTCGTATCGAGACTCATTCTCTGGGATCTTAAGGAGCAAGGCAATGGTTGCCATGGCATCTGCCACTTTGTTTTCGATGCAAGGTATCTGCTCAAAGGAGATGATCACAAAGTACTCTTTAAAGTCATCGACCATGAACTTGTATGGGATAAGATTCTCATATTTGGTTTGATAGTCATCATTGACTTGATTGATTACCAGCTGGGAGTTGCCATAGACATGTAGCTCTTTGATTTTCCATTTTGTTGCCATTTTGAGACCAATGACCAAGGCCTCATATTCTTCTATATTGTTTGTGCATGGGAATAATAGATGATAAGACTTAGGTATGGTGTCGCCATGAGGAGTGACCAACACGATTCCCACCCCCGATCCATGGTTTGTATAGGATCCATCAAAGTAGAGCTTCCATGAGTGTGTTGTGATATTGAATAAGGATTCATTTGGAAACTTAAATGTCATCGGTGTGGTATCCTGTAATGGTGCCTCTACTAACTGATTAGAAATGATTTATCCTTTGATAGCCTTTTTGTCTACATACTCAATGTCATATTCACTTAGGAGCATTACCACTTGGCTAGGCGACCTGTTAGAGCTGATTGGATGTGCTAGCATGTAATGTAATATTTTTTAGGAAGAAAAAACCACAGCAAGACATGATCTTTCTATTTGAGAGTATTGTAGATCATAGCCCACTAATGTATGACTGATGTAGTAGATAGCTCTTTCTTTGCCTTCGTAATCTTGTTGTGCTAAGAGGGCCCCAAGAGCTATTGGCGTAGCATATATGTAAAGTAACAATAATTTTCCTTGGATAGGAGGCATCAAGATAGGTGGGTTCATAATATATTCCTTCAGTTTTCCAAATGCCTCTTCACATTTCTCATCCCACCTAAATGGAATGTTCTTATGTAGGAGATGACTAAAAGGTTGACACTTGTCTGCCAGTTGTGATATGAACCGACAGATTGCTTGCAACTTGCCCTGTAGAGACCATAGTTGAGTAATACTCTTCGGTGGTGGCATTTCCATGATGGCTTTGACTTTGGTAGGATCCACTTCAATCCCATTTGCTGATACAATGAAGCCTAAGAGCTTTCCCGAGGTGACTCCAAACACACATTTCTTTGGGTTCAACCCGACTTTGAATTGTTCTAGTCTCTGAAAGACCTTCTCTAGCACATCTAGGTGTGATTCTCTTGTGAGTGACTTTGCAAGGATATCATTTACATAGTCTTCCATTGTGACGTGCATCATATCATGGAAGATAGTGGTCATAGGACGTTGATATGTAGCTCTTGCATTCTTTAGCCCAAATGGCATGAGATTCTAGCAGAAAGTACCCCATGGACAAGTGAAAGCTATCTTCTCTTATGTTGGTCTTCTGGTGCTATCCTAATTTGATTGTATCTAGAGAAGCCATCCATGAGAGATAACATGGTATGCCCTGCTGTTAAGTCAACTATGATATCTATATTTGGCAATGGAAAGTCATCCTTGTAGCAAGCTATGTTTAGATCTCAGAAATCATTGCATAATCTAACTCGACCATCAAGTTTGGATAATGGCACTATGTTGGAGACCCACTCCAGATAGTCTATGGCTCTGATGAACCCTACATCCAATAGTTTCTTGAGTTCTTCTTTCACTAGTAGTGCAATGTGTGGATGCATCTTTCTAAGTTTATATTTGACTGGTTTCACTCCTGGATCTAGTGGAAGATGATGTAGAATCAAATCTAGATCCAATCTTAGCATATATGCGTATGACCAAGAAAAGTTGACTTGCTTTTTCTTGAAGAATGGTACAAACTCAGTCTTTTCTGGTGGAGTTAGAGATTTAGCAAAGTGAATGATCTTAGGTTGTTCCTCTGTTCCAATGTTAATAGGTTTATAGGTTCCACAACAATCTGAGACTCCTCCTGGTGCATGTCATCAAGGAGAGTGTCAAGCCTTCCATCGTTAGGTGCCATAGTTGGGTTTTCACCATCGGATGCATCCTTTATTTTTACTATTTTGGGATCTAATACTGTCGCAGAGTGGTTTTCACCATCAGATCTAGTTTTTATTTTGATATTTTGGTGACTGGAAGGCTTGGCACCCTCTCCAAAATAATCCACAATATTGAGCTCAATGGCAAAGCTAGCTTTATGATCTCCTCTAGGTAGGTGGTCCCTAAGTTCCATGTAGTCAATGTAGGCATCATCATTTTGGAACATGTCTAGTTGCAGGGTTCCTTGTAGATCCTAGTCGATAAGTTTAGGATGCACAAGGGGGAGGGAGTCAAAGGATAGATCTGATTCATTGATAGTTTGAATGGATATGCGAGGGGTATTGGTAGGGATAGGGTCTGGGATGGTACTTTTCTCCAAATTAATTATTGCGATAGAACTTGAACCTTCCTCAAAGGTCCTATTCTCAGGAATTGGCGAATCACACTCTAATGGTCTATGCATTAACATTTGTCCCTTACGGTAGGGGCTAGAAGTTTGAATGGTGTCAACTTCCTTGTCATCATAGGAGTGCTCTGTCAGCTCATCCCACTCATATTCTTTGGAATCTGTGTCACTGTCCTCTTGAAGGTTATGGATCATTTCCACAAGATAAGCATTTGCTTTTGCTTTGACCTTGTCTTTGTATCCTAGACCTTTTGTATTTCTTGGCAATGAGGATGAAGAAGGTTGAATTGGTTCTATTATTCCTTCTTTTCTTAGGCCAATGGGACCTTGTCCTTCATAACCCATTCTGTGTAAGATAGACTCACCTCACCCATAGATTTCTGTTGAGAGCTTAGGTGGTTCTTGTTGTGTGTTATCTTCTTCTTCTATGTAGAGCCACTGTAAGATATCTCTTTCCTCTATTTCATCTGATAGGGTCCCCCATTTTACAAAGGGAGCTATAGCAGGTGCAGGAGGAGTAGATGGCTTTGGAAAATGTTTGGGTAGCCCAAAGGATCTAGGAGATAGAGGCATTTTGGCTAAGTTGAGGCTATGTTTGATGGAGTATTCCCCTACTCATGTTTCTTTGATGGTAATTTTCTGCTCTTTGGGCTTGGATGAGGAAGCTTTGGAGGTAGAACCATGCTATGGGGTAGGGGATGTAGATTCTCTATTGTTGGGTATGATGTAATCAGGCTTTGAGTAGACAAAGTTGCAATGTTGAAAGGGGTCAGGATCACCTTGGATGGTGACTTGTTTGCCATTATGAGGAAATTTTATGCATTGGTGGTAGGTAGAAGGCACAGCTTTCATGGCATGAATCCATGGTCTACCTAGGAGAATGTTATAGGCTAGCTCCCTATGTAGGACTTCGCAAACAACATCTTTTATCACTAGTCTCACTTATATTGGTAACACCACTGTTCCTTTAATAGTTCTTTCCTCTTCATCATAGGCTTTAATAGTGATCTTTTTCCTTAGATCCAATGCATTTTCAGAGAACCCCAATGTAAGGACTAGCTTGAGCGTGCAAATATTTAAATTGACTCCTCCATCAATGAGGACTCTTTTGATGCGGTGTTTATGGATGAAAGTGAAGATATGCAAGGGTGTGTTATGAGGCTGAGACATTGAGAGGTCATCCTATTCGGTAAATGATATGGCATTAGAGGAGGTTAGATATCCTACCATGGCTTGAAACTTCTCTTGGGCCAAGTTTGTGGGTACAATCGTTTCCACTAGGGCTTTATCGAGAATCTCTTTATGGGAAGGAGAGAGACACAACAACTCTAAGATAGAAATGTGGGTAGGAGTTTTCCGTAGTTGGTCTATGACACTATACTGATGGGAGTTAGACTGAGAAGGTGACGACCTTGGAGGGAGGGTGTTCAATGTGACCTTACCACTGCGGGTGATGATGTTGCAATTAGTTTTGTTGGGTCCTGATTGTTGGTTGGACATGACGACATTGACTTGTGGGATGTGCTTTGATATGTAGTGGATGGTATAATTGAATGACACACTCACATAGTTAGCATTAATATTCCCATTATTTTGATTTTGCCAATTGCGGTTGTTATTGTTGTTGCCATTGTTGATGTATGACCTGTCGTGGTTGAGAAGCGAATCCTTGTATGCCACATGCATCTCGTTAGAGGTATGTTGTTGAGCACCTACTTGATTTTGGTTAAGTATGTCTTGAATGACATGTTTGAGACAGATATAATTATTGGCCATATGGCCTCTTCCCCTATGATACTCACAGAAATCGGTGTCTTTCTAATAGTGAGGTTTTATTTGTGGTTCATAGTCGCTAGTTGGGAGAAGAGTGATCTGATTGTTGGCCAATAGCTTTCTTAACGCAGATTCTTGAGACTCTCCTAGTGGTCTGAACTTTCACCTAGGGTTGGAGTTGAACCATGGCTTTGACACCTGAGAGAATGTTTTGTTGGGCATAGCATTGCTTGCCTCTCCTTTGATAGTGAACATTGGTTTCTGTAGACACCCTAAAATGACCGTGTCGTCGCATCACTTACATTTCGTCATTTCTTCTTAATCACCTGCATTTCACACATTAATTAAATAATCTAATTATTTAATTAATTTCATCAAATTCTTCTAAATCACATACTTTCAACATTAATTAAATAAATTCTCTTTATTTAATTAATTAAATTAAATTCCTCTATATTCTTCCACAATTAGATAATTTTTAAATTATTTAATTAGATCATTATCCTCTCTCCAAAAATTCAAGTCCACATTAATTAAATTAATTATTTAATTAATTCAACAAATTCCCTCTTATCTAAAATTAAATAATTCTTAAATTATTTAATTAAATCAAAATTGTTCTTCCAAAATCATGCACAACAATTAAATAAATTTATTTATTTAATTTGCTTTCAAATCTTCTAAATTAAATAATTTCAATTCTTTAATTATTTCTTCCAAAATATCTCCTCTAAATTTAAATAAATCAAATATTTATTTAAATTGCTTTGTCTTCTAATTTGAGTTATCTTTAAAATAACTCAAGCTTTCTTGCTCATCAATTAAATATTTCTATATTTAATAAAGCAAAATATCTTCTTTTCTCATGCAAATTTCTTCTTCTTGTTTTAAATTTCTTAACTGATTATTACATTCTGTTAATTGCTTTAACTCATTCTTCTATTCTTGATAACTCCTCTCATGCAAAAGCAAGCAAGACACATGTCTTCTTCTCATTCGTTGCACATTCCTCAACTTATCTCCTCCATCGATTCTTCTGAATTATCTGGACCATTGATCGATCTTCCTTGAAATCTATATAAACCCCCCTCATCTCCTTCATTGAGCCTCTCTCTTCGATCGTATTCTCAGGCACACTTAACAGAGCTTCGAGCATACAAAACGCGTCGATTGAGCACTCTCACGATCTCTTGACATTGATCTTTGAGCACATTGAGCACACTACTTGCTTGTTGCAGCTATGGCTTCGCAACTTCATTGAGCAATCCACATTCAATCCAAAGGAAATAATACAAATTTCGGTAAAAGTCTTTATTTCATTGATTATTTGTCATGGCTTTTATTTAAATTCATTTTCTTTATGTTATTGGGTTCTTTGATTTTATTTAGTTTAGATTTAATCAATTTTTCCTCATACACATTCTGGCATGCCCGGTGGGACCCACTAATCCCTTTGTTTCTTTGAGAAATTGTTTTTTTTAAGTCACAGTACGGCACAGTGCAAACGATATTTCACAGCGCTTCTGGAAGTATCTTTCAGTGCTCTTGGAGGCTCAGTTCAGTGCCCTTGGGGGCATTGCGGCACTTCTGGTAGCACAGAGCAGCGCTTTCGATAACACAGAAAAGCGTGCCTGGCAGCCTTGTGAAGCGCTTCTGGCTAAATTAGGTTTTGACCGCATTTAGGGTTTTTGCAGGGTTTTTCTCATTTCATATCAGTGGATTTGTTTGACAAGCTGTTGTATTTGTCTTTCCAAACCTGCTTTTGATACATCCTAAGCTGATTTATCTAGGGGGATCTTCGGTAGTTGTGTTAATCTATTGTATTGCTACACCTTTTGAGTTTTCTGGATTTCACTATTTAGATCTATCAGATATTATTGTTCAGAGCAGTAGATTAAAACATGCATCAAAGAACCCAATAACATAAAGAAAACGAATTTAAATAAAAGCCATGACAAATAATCAATGAAATAAAGACTTTTACTGAAATTTGTATTGTTTCCTTTGGATTGAATGTGGATTGCTCAATGAAGTTGCGAAGCCATAGCTGCAACAAGCAAGTAGTGTGCTCAATGTGCTCAAAGATCAATGTCAAGAGATCGTGAGAGTGCTCAATCGATGCATTTTGTATGCTCGAAGCTCTGTTAAGTGTGCCTGAGAATATGATCGAAGAGAGAGGCTCAATGAAGGAGATGAGGGGGGTTTATATAGATTTCGAGGAAGATCGATCAATGGTCTAGATAATTCAGAAGAATCAACAGAGGAGATAAGTTGAGGAATGTGCAACGAATGAGAAGAAGACATGTATCTTGCTTGCTTTTGCATGAGAGGAGTTATCAAGAATAGAAGAATGAGTTAAAGCAATTAATAGAATGTAATAATCAGTTAAGTGATTTAAAACAAGAAGAGATTTGCATGAGAAAAGAAGATATTTTGCTTTATTAAATATAGAAATATTTAATTGATGAGCAAGAAAGCTTGAGTTATTTTAGAGATAACTCAAATTAGAAGAAAAAGTAATTTAAATAAATATTTGATTTATTTAAATTTAGAGGAGATATTTTGGAAGAAATAATTAAATAATTGAAATTATTTAATTTAGAAGATTTGAAAGCAAATTAAATAAATAAATTTATTTAATTGTTGTGCATGATTTTGGAAGAACAATTTTGATTTAATTAAATAATTTAAGAATTATTTAATTTTAGATAAGAGGGAATTTGTTGAATTAATTAAATAATTAATTTAATTAATGTGGACTTGAATTTTTGGAGAGAGGATAATGATCTAATTAAATAATTTAAAAATTATCTAATTGTGGAAGAATATAAAGGAATTTAATTTAATTAATTAAATAAAGAGAATTTATTTAATTAATGTTGAAAGTATATGATTTAGAAGAATTTGATGAAATTAATTAAATAATTAGATTATTTAATTAATGTGTGAAATGCAGGTGATTAAGAAGAAATGACGAAATGCAAGTGATGCGACGACACGGTCATTTTAGGGTGTCTACATTTTGCCCCTCTTTGATGCGATGCAGTTTATAGCGTTGCGTCAAAGAAAATAATTGTTGAAGATGTAATATAAATTTTTTGATGCCCCAGTGTAAGTAGTTGCCCCAGCGTATGCCCCCTCAAGCGGGAAGATAGGGAAGTGACAGAGGAATGGTGTTGACGCTCGACCAGAAGAGGACGCGATCAGGAAGAAGAAAAAGCAGAAGAAGGGGTGGGAAAGAAAAACTAAGGGGGGGGGACACTATAAATAGGTCCCATGGGGACCACAATCCTCATTTGCACCCTTGGAGACTCTAAATTTAGAGAGGAGAGAATTCAAACCTAGTTGGAGTGAGGTGAGCAGCCAGCGAGGAGAGATGCCGATTCCAGTGCACAGTCATCGGGCGGAGTTGGTGCGGACCTACAAGAGGCCAGCAGGAGCTCCGGCAGCGGTAAGTGATCGAAAACCCCCTTTGCGTTTGTCATTTAGGGTGGCTTTAGGGCTAGGTTTAGGGGGGGGAACGAGGTCAGCCAAAAGCGCTTTAGGATTTTAGGGTGCGTGTGGTAGTTAGTTTAGGCACTGTTGGTGCGCCGCAGCGGGGCTGGTAGTCGCCTACAGCGCTAATGGGAAAATCGCATCACCTGTGGCCAAATTATTCACGTCGCAGTGCATTTGGAAAATCCTGCAGCGCTTTTGGTAGTGTGCCACAGCGCGGGTGGGAAAGAAGAAGAGCGTGGGTGGTTGGGAATGGAAAAAACTGAAGCGCCTTTGGTATAACAGAAAGGCGCGGTGGGTAGCCTAGCGCAGCACGGTTGGTAAACAAGGCGCACTTGGTGGAAAAAAATGCATCGCTGCTGGATAGATAGTATAGCGCGGTTGGCATGCAAGGATAGTGCTTTTGTATAAACAAAGCGCTTTTGGTTAAGGAGCAGAAAAGTAATGGTTTAAGTAAAATGGAGGGTTAGAATAGGGATGCCTAGCCTAGCGGACTAGTGGGGCAAAGGATGGTTGGGGGTTGCATAGCATAGCTCATGGGTAGATAGGATTTGAGGGATTTGGGAATGAAACTGACAAGTGATTTGTTATGGATGCAGAGGATTTTGCCACCACTGATGTCGCAGGAGCGACACCACGTGATAGCACATGAGGTTGTACAGCTGACCTGGGAGGAGGACGCATTCCTAGAGCATGCAGGACTATGGCATGTGGCACATTTGACACACATTAGGGTGAATCTCGCCCTAGTGACAGCAGTCGTGGAGAGGTATCACAGTGAGACCTCGTCATTCCACTTTCCGACGGGGGAGGCTACAGTGACCCTAGAGGATGTATACTGCATCCTGAGGATCTAGATAGATGGAGAGATCGTGGACTTTGACCCGGCACGGGGTGAGGCAAGCTTGGAGGAGGTCTTCTACACTGATGACCTGTGGATAGATGATGGGGAGATCCAATGGGTAGACATCCTGAGACTCTGCGATAAGATCAGATGGATTGTTGCATCATTGATTGGCGGCTTCCTGTGCCCGGACAGAAGATCTAGAGGATTATCAGTTGGCTGGGGGACCGTTCTATCAGGGATGTTCACACACGGCAGACAGTATACGTGGGGACCCTATGTGTTGGGACAGTTATACCATGACATGCATCACTGCGTGTATAGGAGAGGTAGGAGCCTCTCAGCAGGTGTGACCTTACTACAGGTATGGGCATGGGAGCAAATTCTGGTGATCCGACCCATGGCGCAGCGCCACCGAGACAGAGGTGAGCCATATGCATTTTTATATGACGGGGTGATGACACATCGGAGGATGAGGTCTGTTAGCTACTGGAGGCGGCAGATAGACGAGATGGACCTATTCATATGGAGGCCCTGGTTACTATGTGAGGAGTGGGCTGACGAGCATGAGCAGCTCATGTACTGCAGACAGGCTCGCTATCTGTTCGGTAGATGGACAGATATGATAGAGAGATACCTTCCAGAGCGAGTTCGCAGGCAGTTTGGATTGCCGCAGGGACTACCCATGGGGGAGGCCACTCATGCCAGGACACGGAGGGAGGTTGGAGACTGGGATGCCGAGATCCCAGTGGCGACAGCATTGACAGAGGTACGGGGACTTATCCCTGTGAGATGGGATTGGGACTCTGGGCTAGCAGACCCAGGGACGCTGCCAGAGTATGACCAGTACTGGCAGACACACACGCCGATGAGACTGACTACACCAGGTGTAGCAGGGGGAGTGGGAGAGGTATTGGTCCTTGGAGGGGAGGCGAGGATGAGGCAGCAGGCCAGGGTAGCCAGGCAGCAGGCAGCGGGCCAGCAGGCAAGTGGAGAGGGTAGCGGCTAGCAGGCCAATGTGGAGATGGCAGAGGCAGTGGGCTCGGTCGTAGAGACTGACTTACAAAGAGTAGAGCAACTGCTACAGGAGGAGATAGCCCGGAGGACTCGCCTAGAGCTCCGGATGGCACGACTTAGGAGAGACAGGGATGCAGCACAGGCAGATGCGAGGTAGGCAGAGGCCACAGCCCAGGCACAGACACAGGTAGCCACAGCAGCACAGACAGCCCTAACACAGCTACAGGCCAGTATGCAGGCACAGGTACAAGCCTAGGTGCAGGCACAGGTACAGGCAGCAGTGCAAACAGCACTATAGGCACAGGCACAGGCAGCACCCACACTGGCAAGGGATGATGGGCAGCTAGCCCAGACCAGGAGGGAGAGAGACACAGAGGTGCAGCTATGGTTGACAACAGAGGCCACACTCTTTAGAGTGAGGCGGGAGAGAGAGGAGGCACGCCGTGCGCTGGGTGCAGATCAGAGGACATTATACAGCGAGCTCATCCGAGTGCAGGGCGAGCTAGTATCAGCCGGCAGGGAGGCAGAGTACTATAGGGGCTTATATGTGGGAGCGGTGCTAGCAGCTCAGTAGGCACTGAGTTACAGAGATAGGAATAGATCTGGGGCATCCAGATCTCGGAGGACAGGGTAGTCAGTGTCTTCAGTCAGAGGACCACTCTTACCGCCAGGGGGAGGAGGAGGACCATCAGGAGGACCTCCACCGAGCACAAGGGGAGGCCAGGGCCACAGCAAGAGGGTAGCTCTACCCACTAGGGCACCTTCATTTGTATTGTATCATATTGTATCATTTTGGACAGATGCCTGCGTGCATTCTGATGTATATTTTGAGGGCTCTTGATAGCCTTGATGTACTATATTGGTGTATATTTGGATGTATACACATTTTTGTATTATTAATGTAGACACAGACACTTTGTATTATGATGGCCATTACATGATATATATATGATCTGTTCAACTCACAGTTGTTCATGCTTTTGTGTATGCATTCCTTGATGTCATGGATGTGATGATATGTATGTATGATTATGGATTCATGTGATGACATATATTGCATATATGATGCTTATAGATGTATGATGATAGAGATATATGATGATATAGATGTGATGACTAGTGATATCTGACATGTGGGTTTTGCAGATATGCACTAGAGAGAAGAATAGGAGGAGATGGAGACAGGGACTGTTGATCGATTACTGCAATGAAAGCGATATAAAGGTTGTGGAAATGGATGAATGAGCTTGTTGTAATGACTTCGCATTTGTATATAAAGAGCAATCCTTATTTTGATATAGCACGTAGATAGTTCGCCACCAAGGTATAAAAGACCAAGGTGCAGTAATATCCGAGTGGGTGGACGTTGACTTTGCAAACAAACAGTTTGAACTTAGATCCTTTTAGACAAAATATAACCTTGTTGGAGTGTGTGAATAAGCCATAGTCTTGAACATAAAATAGACTTCAATACATGTAAATGCAAGAAGAATTATTAATATGTAAGATGCTAGGTCCTAACACACACAAGATAAATAGAATGCCAAGAAAGATACTAAAGATCATTCCTCAAACACGGCACACAGAAAGCAATGACTATGCCCCCAATCCGTACTGCATCACAACATACCAAGATTATAGATAAATCAATGTAGTCTTGAATAGGTATTGGAAAAGGAACAAAAAGATAAACCAAAAACACAAATTGACTGACTTACAAAGTAAACATACAGCCAACATATTCTCTTGCCAAAGAGGTTGCTCAGGATAGATTGGGTAGGAAAGATAACAGCCTTATCATAGGAACTCGGTGTCTGTTAAAGGGGGCTATCTACCTAAAAAGACAATGTCTTGCTGCAGGAAATGCCACATGTCGCAGGAGACGCGTGTGTTGGTCTCAACAATGGAACACTTCGCAGAAGACAAGCTTGTTGATCTAGGGCTTTGGTTAAGCAGGACTTAGCTGATGTTGGCAATCAGTACGTAGGACAGTAGATGACTCTGGAAGTAGGCCTCTTTGCTTCAAGTTTGTTAAGAACTTCTGCTTTGAAAGGATGCGCTAGCTTGCTGCTTGAGTTAGTTGAGTCGAGGCGAAATGGATTTTGACAAACAGAAGACTAGAAGGATGACAGTGCTAATGAATTGAGATAGGTGGAGAATGATGGATCGTGTGTTCCTGAGTACTAGATACATCCTTCATATTCCAGACTGCCTACATACCCTGTATCCATGGGATCAAGGCACACTTACGATGAAAGATGAAAATGATAAATATGTAGTTCTGGATAGAGTGATGAGATGGGTCAAGGTGGAAGGGGGAGATCTTATGTACCTGAGTACTGGATACTTCCTTCATATTCCAGACTGCCTACATACCCATATCCATGGGATCAAGGTACTTTAAGATTGAAATGAGATAATATGTAGTTCTGGTTAGCGTGATGATGTGGGAAAAGCGCGAAGAAGAGGTGATCTTATGTACTTGAGTATTGGAAACGTCCTTCGTATTCCAGACTACATACATACCCATATCCATGGGATCAAGGTACTTTAAGATTGAGAAGATGATAATATGTAGTTCTGGTAGGTGTGATGATGTAGAAAAAGTGTTGAGAAGATAACAGCCTTATCGTAGGAACTCTGTGTCCGCTAAAGGGTGTTACCTATGGAAATGAGAAAAGATCGAAGTATGTGTTGCGAACCATGAACAAGGAACCAATCCTAGACCTAAGTTAAGGAAAGAGTTGCCCCCATTCTGGTAGAGGAAACTGTAGGGGTGACTGCCGAAGAAGACATAGAAAGACTTGACCTAGGACAAGACAGTGTTAACTATAGACACAAATCAAGACATGGGAAGACGACAATGGACATTGACAAATTTCCAAGCTATACTAGATATGGAAAGGCAATCAAAGTCAATAGTTTTATTATGGATGGATGGATGAAGCGTGTTGTTGCGAACTGGACAAGGAGTGGACATGACTCGATAGATGATGGATGCTGACTCTACACATAGTGCCTGTTTGCCAGGTTTTCACTATGGTACTTATCCAAGGCGCCTGTTCGCCAGGTTTTCACCAGAGGATGGATTTTTTTGTTTTTGAATTTTTTTTTTTTTGGAATACTCTGAGAATCAGGCATAGAACTTCTTGAGATGGACACTGTTAAGTGGCTCATCTAGAGGAATGCCGTCAGGTGTAGCTAAAGTATAAGCTCCTGATCCATATATTGTTGTGACAATGAAGGGACCTAACCAGTTAGGCTCAAACTTGCCCTTCTTTTCTTGATCCGCTTGATTTCTCTGATTCTCCTTAAGTACAAGATCACCAACTTGAAACCGCATTTCTTTGATCTTTTTGTTGTAATTACACTGGAGGCAGTTTTGATAGACATGGAGATGATTAAGTGCGGCAAGGTGCCTCTCATCCAGTAGTTCAAGCTCAGCTAATCTGGAAGTGCAATACTCATCTCTGCCGATCAAGTCCTGCATGGATACTCTGAGGGATGGGATCTCGACCTCTATAGGTAGGATGGCTTCAGAGCCAAAGACCAAGGCATATGGTGTGGCACCAGTTGGTGTTCTGATACTAGTGTGGTAGGCCCATAGGGCAGGATTGAGTTGCAAGTGCCAATCACGACCAACTTCATTGACCGTTTTCTTGAGGAACTTGAGAATGGTTTTATTGGAAGCCTCAGCTTGGCCGTTACTCTGCGGATAGTAGGGAGTTGAAAAGCGATGTTGGATATTGTATTGTATGCATAAGGCACGAACATCTTGGTTCTTGAATGGTCTCCCATTATCAGTGACAATGGCTTGGGGAATACCATACCGGCATATGAGGTAGTTTAGAATAAACTTGGCTATTTGCTTACCGGTGATATAGGTCATAGGAATGGCTTCCACCCACTTCATGAAGTACTCAATGGCTGTAATGATAAACTTGTGGCCATTGGAGGAGGAAGGGTGGATTTGTCCTACAAGGTCGAGACCCCATTGAGAAAAAGGCCAGGGAGTTGTCACAGGTTGTAATTCATGAGCTGGTGCATGAATCAAATCTCCATGCTACTGACATTGTAGACACTTCTTAGCAAACTGTGCATCATTTTGCTCTATTGTAGGCCAGTAATAACCTGTTCTGAGTATCTTCTTAGCAAGATTAGGACTGGTAGAATGTGTGCCACAGACACCTTCGTGTATGTCTCGTAAGGTAGCTTCGGCTTCTTCCGTGTTAAGACATCGTAAGAGGATAACATCGAGACTCCGGCGATATAGTGTATCACCTAGAATGATGTAACGGGAGGCTTGACGGATAAAGGTTTTGCATTGGGTGGATGATAGGTTAGGGGAAAAGGTATTGTGTTTGAGGTATTCATAGATATCTTCATACCATGGGGAATTGGGACCAACAAGTTCGCAGATGATTTCAGTAACTAGAACGTCGACGGCTGGTATCAACAATTGCTCGATCAAGAATTCACACTTCTATGTATTTGCAGGCATGTCAATCAGTGACCCTACATAAGCCATAGAATCTGTAGTTTTGTTATGCTCTCTTGGAATTTGCTCAAATGTGATGCTAGAAAAGTGTGGTTTTTAGGCATCCACTAGTTGCTTGTAGGGGACCAACTTTTCATCCTTTGTTTGGTACTCATCCGTGACTTGGTGAATGACTAGCTGTGAGTCTCCATATACTTGTAATTCTGTGATGTCCCATTGAACTGCTATATTGAGACCTATGAGGAGTGCTTCATACTCGGCTATGTTGTTGGTGCAAGGGAATGCAAGCCGATATGACTTAGGAATATAGTCATTTTGAGGTGTGACAAATAAGATGCCGGCTCTTGATCCATGCTGTGTGTAGGAACCATCAAAGTACAACTTCCACATTATGGAGTTGGAAAGAGTGAAGAGATTCTCATCAGGACCATAGGATGTGTATGTTTCATAGGTGCTTCTGCTAGTTGATCCACGAGGGCTTGTCCTTTGATTGCCTTACGATCCATGTACTCAATATCGAACTCACTAAAGATCATAACCCATTTAGCTAGTCTGCCTGTGAGAGCTGCTTTTGCTAGTAGATACTTCAAGGGATCAATCTTGGCTATCAGATTTGTATGTTGGTTCAACATGTAATGTTGCAACTTTTGGAAGGCAAACACTACTGCTAAACAAGCCCTTTCCATTGATGAATAATTGAGCTTGTATCCCACCAAGGTTCTACTGATGTAATAAATTGCCTGCTCCTTTCCTGTGTCATCATTCTGTGCTAGCAGGGCCCCTAAGGCCGAGTTTGTAGTGGAGATGTACAATTTCAAAGGTGTGTCTGCAACTGGTGGAACTAATATAGGAGGTGTAGCTAGATACTCTTTAAGTTGATCAAACACTGCCTGACACTTGTTGTCCCATCGAAATGAGACATCCTTTCGGAGTAAGTGCTGAAAGGGTTGACATTTATCTGCTAGCTGTGATATGAAGCACCAGATGGATTGCAACCTTCCCTGAAGGCTCCTTAGTGCTTTAAGGTTCTTGGGTGGAGGCATCTCCACTATAGCCTTTACTTTCGCTGGATCTACTTCGATGCCTCTACGAGATACAATGTATCCCAATAGCTTTCCTGATGTTACATCGAATACACACTTCTTTGGATTGAGTCTTACTTGGTATTTTTCAAGCCTATCGAAGATCTGTCCTAGAACCTGTATGTGATCCGCCCTAGAAGATTTAGCCAATATATCATCAACATAGTCTTCCATGATGTGATGAAAGAGGTCATGAAATATCACTGTCATTGCTCTCTGATAGGTTGCTCCTGCATTCTTCAGACCAAACGGCATGACACACCAACAATAATTGTCCCAAGGACAAGTAAAGGTTGTTTTATGTTGGTCTTCTTCAGCTATCCTTATCTGATTGTAACCCGAAAATCCATCCATGAGAGAAATCATCTCGTGACCTGCTGTCAAGTCCACTATAATGTCAATGTTTGGTAGTGGAAAGTTGTCTTTACGACATGCCTTATTGAGATCTCTGAAATCATTACACATGCGGATGCGCCCATTAGGTTTAGACACAGGTACAATGTTTGAGACCCAATCTGAATAGTCAATGGGTCGTATGAACTTTGCGTCTAATAGCTTTTGTATTTCCACCTTCACCAAGAGAGCTATCTGTGGGTGCATTTTTCTCAACTTCTGCTTGACTGGTTTCACCTTGGGATCGACTGTGAGATAATGAACTACCAGCTTAGGGTCTAGCCCTGGCATATCTGCATAGGTCCATGCAAAGTTGATGGTTTGTTGCAAGAAGAAGTTGTTAAGATTTCTGTGCTCTGTGTCAGATAATGATGCCACTAGGAATGTGGTCTTTGGATTCTGTTCTATGCCTAGGTTGATCTCTGTAGAATCTCCCACTAGGAGAGCTGATTTCTCCTGATACTTAGATGGTAAGGGAAGGTCAAATCCTCCATCCTTCGGTGCCACAGTTGGGTTTTCACCTTTGGATACGTCCTTTGTTTTTACTATTTTGTGATCAGGAGGTGCCACAGTGTGGTTTTCACCTAGAGATCTTTCTTTATTTGCACTTTTGCGACTGGAGGATTTGGCATTCTCACCAAAATAAGCCATGGGCTCTAGTTCCATTACAAAACCTACTTTGTGATTGCCAAGAGGGATACCTTCCCAAAGTCCCATGAACTCAACTAGAGCTTCGTCATTCTAAAACACATCTATAACGGGGGTCCCTTGTTGGTCCCAATCGATAAGTTCAGGGTAGACAAGTGTGACATTCTGGGTGCTGGTGGTGGAAGTTAAGGATACGGAGGATAGTGTAAAAATGGAGGATTTTGTGAATAGATTGGTCATGTGGAGGGAAGAGTCATCGATGATATCCTCTGTAGACGTCGAATTGGCAGGAAAAGTGTCAGCTACCTCGTCGAGGATATACTCGATGTCTAAGGCGCGTGGTACCTTCTTACCAAATCCTAATCCCTTCTTGTCTAGCTTCTTTGTTACCATAATGGGCTCCATAGTTCCTTGATTCTGTTTCCCAAGGCCATCTTTGCCTTTATAGCCCATGTTTTTCACTATCCTTAAGCCATTGCCATATTGCTTGACTGGTATTGTGACTGGTTCTTTCTCCTTGTAGAGCCAAGAAGAGATGTCCTCAATAGTTTCCTCTTCCAGTAACCGTCCATGTTGGAATTGGGTTAGGAATCCTGGGGGAGGAACAGCTACTTTTTTGGTTACTTTGGCAATGGGTGGTTTGCTGTAAGATTTTGGAGATAAGGGCATCCGCCCTACACAACAAGATTCTGAGATATCATAAGTGCCAAAGCCTATATCTCGGACGCGAGCTGTGATTTTGGGGAGGGGTGTCGATTCACTTGTAGAGGCTTGCGTGAGAGTTTCAGGGTCAACATAGAGAGGGGATTCAAGGGCTTTGTCATTTTTAGGCACTTGGTTGCAATTCTTATAGCTTCCTTGCAAGACACGGCAAAATTCAAAAGGATTAGGGTCTCCTGGGATGGTGATCTCCGTACCGTTGTATGGGAACTTTAGGGACTGATGGTACATGGAGGGGACAGCTTTCATTGCATGGATCCATGGGCGGCCTAGGATAATGTTGTAAGGCAGCTCAATATCAAGGACTTGGCACCTAGTTTCAAGCATGACAGGGCCCAGTTGTATAGGCAAGTGAATAACACCTTCTGAACGGCGTTCTGCATCATCATACCCCTTGATTGTAATACTATGATCAGTGTTGATGTGATCCTCAGAGTATCCCAATTGCTTTAGTAACTTTAAAGGATAGATGTTAAGACTAGCACCACCATCTATGAGTATACGTTTGATTTTGTGCTTATGGATGAGAACTTCAATATGAAGGGCATCGTTGTGACCAGGATCATGGGAGGGGAGGTCCTTCTCAGAGAAGACCACGTTGTAAGGTGAAGCAATATTACCCACTATAGCTTGGAAATCTGCAACTGCTATGTTGTTAGGAACGGAAGACTCTTGGAGGGCTTTTTCTAGCACCACTCTATGTGCAGGTGATGACCGTAGAAGGTCCAAAATAGAGATCTGTGCTGGTGTTCTCCCTAGATGTTCGACAAGATTATAATCAAATTGAACCGGAAGCCTAGGTGTAGGTGCACGGATGGTGACATGGCCTCGACGAGTAGTAACAGCACAATCCGTAGATTTGCCTTTGATGGTGAGGGTAGAGACTCGACTCTCTTCAAAATGACCTACAATGGAATCAAAGGACGTGGAAGCGTGATTGATACCTTTACCTCTATCTTGAGGAGGAGGTGGACCATGATGAGGGAATGGCTCCTTGTACATATCGAGATCTTTGTTTGTGTGTTGCGCTGGTGATTCATCCTCAAAAGTGATTTGATTACCATCGATGAGGTTTTGGATGAGGTGCTTAAGCTTCATGCAAGATGCAGTTCGATGACCCTTGCTCCTATGGAACTCACAATACTCATTGTCTCTATAACGTGCCGTTTTGTAGACAGGTTCTCCATATGGGCGAGCATCAAGTAAGGTGATGAGCCCTTTCTGTAAAGCTTGCTGTAAGACCGATTTGATGGGCACTCCCAAGGGAGTGAATTGACGTCGCGGAGGGTAATCTTGTTGGGGCCGCTCTTGTTGTCATTGTTGTTGGTTTGGATAAAGATGCCTTTGTTGCTGTTGTTGTTGAGGTGGAGCTTGACTTGGTTTGGAGAGCTGCAGTGGTGTTTGCAACATTTGGACATGCTTAGCATCGACCACCCCATCATTGACCACGTTTTTGTTCTTGTTCCAATATTTAGGTTTATCGTTCGACTGTTGATGAGAAGTGCTATCTTTTGTTTCGTTAAAGATTTTGACCACACCCTTAGCAATGAGGGCCTTCTCAATGTTGATACCCTTGTATGTGATTTCATCGAAGGTTGTAGCACTAAGAATTTGCAAATGGAAGCCTAACTCTTGGTTAAGGTTCTGCACAAATATGCTAACAAGCTGCTTCTCCAGAATCTTGAAAGGGAATTTACTAGCCATTTATCTCCATCGTTGAAGGAAAGAAATGAAAGTTTCCCCATTTTTCTATTTATTGTTGCATAGGTCCGTCATGGAAATATCATGCTCTGCGTTGTAAGAAAAATGGGTGGCAAACTTCTCTGCTAGCTCGTTGAAAGACTTGATACCCGTGGGTAAGTGTGAGAACCATTCTATTGCTTGACCTCCAAGACTGCGAGGAAAGAGACGCATAAGATATGTGTTGTTATGAGAGACCTCGAAGCAAGCAAGATAGAATTCCCTAAGATGGTCTTTTGGGTCACCTTTTCCTTTGTATTTATCGAACTTGGGAATAGTGAAATTTTGAGGAAAAGGGATCATTGGTAATGACCGATCAAAAGGATAAGGACACACTTCCTCTAAAGAGAAGGTCTTTTTGGTGTGGCCAAACGTAAGATCAGATAGCTGCTGTTGAACTTCTGCAATCTTTAGCTCCATAGTTGTGGGAGGGGTTGGTAACATCTCCTGTTGTCCAAAAAGTGGTTGGTGTTGCCCGTATGGAAGATTATAATGTAAGCCAAGCGCACTGGTATTAGAAGGGTTGTAACATTGATTGGGATCATATGGGTTGTACGTTTGGTTCAGATTGGGTTGGAATTGGAGGTTTTGATTTGGCAGAGGTGGAGGTGGCGCTAGGTAAGACTGTTGGCTTTGTGATGGTTGAAGAAAAGAATGGGGTGGAGGAAAGCTAAAGTGCATTTGATTAGGTTGAGATGGCAGCACATAGCTTTGGGAAACCTGATGTTGGGAATGTTGAGAGTGGCTAGGCAATGTGTGAAAGAAGTTGAGCGAGGATGAACGTTGTGGAGGCGGAACATAGGTAGAAGTGATTTGCGATGGTTGGGGTTGATTGAGGATGAGAGTAGAAGAATGTTGTGGTTGGGGCTGCTTGAGGACGAGAGTAAAAGACTGTTGTGGTTGAGGCTGCGTGACTCTAATTGGTTGAGAGACATGCAGGTGTGATGATATAGGAGGTGGCATTTGTTGAGACCCTCGTTGCATGGCTACATAATTGTTCCCTAGATTGTAATTGGGTGGGAAACCTACGCGTGATGGGGTAACCAAGATTCCACTTGCGATTGGGGTGGACACTTTAGGAGGTGGTTGCACATTCGATCAAGTTAAGGTGGCTTGCTTGGCTAACTCTGCTTGACGTTGGAGAGTTTCTTGTTGGTTTTGATAGATCTCCATAGGAGTCAGAAGCGGTGATATGGGTCTCTCCCCTGTTGGATTTTGAAAAAGGGGATTTCGATACTGCGAACCTTGTGTAGGCAAGGGCGTAGTCACCGTGGACATGGTTTGCACCGCTTGTATGGCTTCTTGGGCATTGTTGCTCTCCTTGAGAGTGGATAAATCAAAATCTTGAGGTAACTTGGTGCCTTGCTTTGCAAGCAAGCGAAAGAAATGATCCTGGTTCTCACTAAGGATTTTATCAAAGGCAACTATAGCTCTAGGATCTTGTATAAATTCATCAAGATCTTGCCCATCTTCTTGAGAGGATTGACCTATTTCAAAGTGTCGCTCTTCTTGAGATGGGGTTTGATCTACGATATAACCTTGTGGGACAAAATCCAGAGACAAGCCTGTGGTATACTGAGGCGCATTTATCAAAGGGGTTCTATCCTCATGAGGATTGCTTGGTTCATCTATGTGCGGCATGTTTGGAGAGCTGATTGGTTTTGCCGCGGGTCTACTAGGAGTCACCTTGGGAGTAATGTTGAGACGACCTGATTGTGGTGTGCGAGGAGGTGACTTGCGCTTCTTAGGGACAACTTGCTTGGATTTCATAGTTTGCTGTAGCCTAGTGGTGACCATGGGATACTCTAGGACAAAATGTAATGCTGGGAATCTGTGAGATGCTTTAAGAAATGGATAAAACTTCTGATGCACAAAGTACTGGACCAAAGGCGCTATACTGTTTGACCAGAGGCACAAGACTGTGTTACCAAAAGCATGCTACTATGGACCAGAGGCGATGGACTAAGCTACCAATAGTGAGTTACTGCTATGCCAAAGGTGAGCTACAATGACCAAAAGTGAGCTACTATTATACCAAGGGCGCTGAAGTAGAGTTTTGCCAGAGGCAGGTTACTACTGTACCAAAGGCGATCTACTGTACTACCAAAGGTGAGCTGCTGTAATACCAGGGGCGCTGAAGTAGTGTCTAATGTTTTTCAAAGGCAAAATTTTGGTAGATTGTTTCTGTTTCTGATTGGATTGGTTTGGCAAGAGAAAACACAGCAAACAAGTGGTCAAAAAGCATAAGGACTGACACAACAGATAGTGTATGTTCAAGGCTCCAAACAAGCCCAATGTTTCCACAGGTCTAAGACAATTTGCAATCAATAACAAGCACTTTTTATCCCTATAGACAAGGTTTCATTGCAGTAGATCAGCTCACAGCTTAATACTCTGTCGATAAAAATATCATTCCATAAAGGTGTCAGATATTTAGTATCTTTGCGAGAGACGATAGGTAGGGATATCTCACCCTCCCCTTGGAAAGCTCAAGTAGGTCACAAGAGCTTTATGTCCAAGGGAATACTATCTCTTCTCAAGGGAGCTAATGGTGAGTATCTTAAGGGTTTAAATCAATTTCCCTTGCACTGATGATTACCACAATGTTCGGAGGTAGGTCGGGTAGTCTCTATCTAAAATGGTTCTTAGTGACTTTGAGGGACCAACGCCTTATGAGTAATGCGGCAAGCTACTAAAAGCTTTGACCAATCCTACTAAGAGTTTCAAACACTTCACTCAATGTGAAAATCGTTCCCACAAAGAGCTAGTACACCTCTTTTCAGTTTGGCACCACAAGGTAAGGCTGACGTCGGTTAGGACTTGGCTTTCACCTTATCCCTCTTATATAGCGGTTCAAAGGAAAACTCCGCTTAGGGTCGTCCCTTTTGGATGAAGCACAATCCAAAAGCAGGCCCTTCTAAAGGAAGTACAGAAAAGTAAGAGCAAGCATGTCAAACAAAGGTTCAATTGTCCCGTTATAAGAAAAATAAGGTGCAACTAAATTAGGCACACACATGTTTGTAGTTGTAAATTGTCCCTTATGAAATGAAGTGTTTGGCATTCATGTCCATTATCCTTTAGAAAATTGAGGTGTTTGTTCATACATGTCCATTGTCCCTTAAGAAAAGTAGTATATTCCTAAGACTTAGATTGCAAGAAAAGATTTGTTCAATTGTCCCTTTTAAGCATGCAATGTGTTTCTAAGACTTAGTGAGATAAATCAAAGAGGTCTTCAATGCTCGTCCTGCATGAACATGTTAAGAAAACACCTATTGGCTCTGTGTGAGTAATAAGAAGCTGCAACAAGTGAGTTAGTTCCACCAAAAAATCACAAGTTAGCAAAAAAAAATCAACTTTGACCAAAAGCGCTGCACAATCTTACCAGAAGCGACTTACTATTTTTTCAAAAAATGCTGTAACAGAGACCAAAAGTGATGCAGAATATTATCAAACGCGCAGCAAAATAACTAGACGTGCTTCACTGTGTTTCTAGGCGTGCAACACTGTTATGCCAAAAGCGATGTCGTATATAGTGGAAGCGCTGTAAGATACCACCAGTAGCGCTGAAAAATAACCAGAAGCACTGTAATGTTATGCCGAATGCACCGCACGGTCCCAAATCATGGAAAGATTAGCTTTTGTCAAAAAAGACCAGATCAAAGTGGGATTTCATGTTTTAATCTACTGCTCTGAACAATAATATCTGATACATCTGAATAGTGAAATCCAGAAAACTCAAAAGGTGTAGCAATACAATAGATTAACACAACTACCGAAGATACCCCTAGATAAATCAGCTTAGGATGTATCTAAAGCAAGTTTGGAAAGACAAATACAATAGCTTGTCAAACAAATCCACTAATATGAAATGAGAAAAACCCTGCAAAAACCCTAAATACGGTCAAAACCTAATTTAGCTAGAAGCGCTTCACAAGGTTGCCGAGCGCGCTTTTCTATGTTACTGAAAGCACTGCTCTATGCTACCAGAAGCACGGCAATGCCCCCAAGGGCGCTAAACTGAGCCTCCAAGAGCGCTGAAAGATACTGCCAGAAGCGCTGTGAAATATCATTTGCGCTATGCCGTACTGTGACTTAAAAAAAATTTTCTCAAAGAAACAAAGGGATTAGTGGGTCCCACCGGGCGTGCCAGAATGTGTATGAGGAAAAATTGATTAAATCTAAACTAAATAAAATCAAAGAACCCAATAACATAAAGAAAATGAATTTAAATAAAAGCCATGACAAATAATCAATGAAATAAAGACTTTTACCGAGATCTGTATTGTTTCCTTTGGATTGAATGTGGATTGCTCAATGAAGTTGCAAAGCCATAGCTGCAACAAGCAAGTAGTGTGCTCAATGTGCTCAAAGATCAATGTCAAGAGATCGTGAGAGTGCTCAATCGACGCGTTTTGTATGCTCGAAGCTCTGTTAAGTGTGCCTGAGAATACGATCGAAGAGAGAGGCTCAATGAAGGAGATGAGGGGGGTTTATATAGATTTCAAGGAAGATCGATCAATGGTCCAGATAATTCAGAAGAATCAACGGAGGAGATAAGTTGAGGAATGTGCAACGAATGAGAAGAAGACATGTGTCTTGCTTGCTTTTGCATGAGAGGAGTTATCAAGAATAGAAGAATGAGTTAAAGCAATTAACAGAATGTAATAATCAGTTAAGTGATTTAAAACAAGAAGAAGAGATTTGCATGAGAAAAGAAGATATTTTGCTTTATTAAATATAGAAATATTTAATTGATGAGCAAGAAAGCTTGAGTTATTTTAGAGATAACTCAAATTAGAAGAAAAAGCAATTTAAATAAATATTTGATTTATTTAAATTTAGAGGAGATATTTTGGAAGAAATAATTAAAAAATTGAAATTATTTAATTTAGAAGATTTGAAAGCAAATTAAATAAATAAATTTATTTAATTGTTGTGCATGATTTTGGAAGAACAATTTTGATTTAATTAAATAATTTAAGAATTATTTAATTTTAGATAAGAGGGAATTTGTTGAATTAATTAAATAATTAATTTAATTAATGTGGACTTGAATTTTTGGAGAGAGGATAATGATCTAATTAAATAATTTAAAAATTATCTAATTGTGGAAGAATATAGAGGAATTTAATTTAATTAATTAAATAAAGAGAATTTATTTAATTAATGTTGAAAGTATGTGATTTAGAAGAATTTGATGAAATTAATTAAATAATTAGATTATTTAATTAATGTGTGAAATACAGGTGATTAAGAAGAAATGACGAAATGCAAGTGATGCAACGACACGGTCATTTTAGGGTGTCTACATTTTAATCGATTTTTCCTCATACATAGTTTCTATTTGGGAACCGCCACTTTGGCATCAACCTCTCCATCATTGACATTTTTATTCTTTGTCTAAAATTTTGACTTGTCAGTAGTGTAGTTAGAGTTAGGGGTGTCCTTGTACAACTTTATTTACCCCTCGGCAATCATATCTTTCTCGATAAATAATCCCATCTCAATGACCTTTGAAAATGAGGTAGGACATTGAATTTGGATTTGGTAGCTTAGATCAGAGTTAAGGTTGTGGACAAACATTTCCATCATTTGCTTTTCAGTTACTTCATATGAGCTTTTTCTCGTGAGTTGTCTCCACCTTTGTAAGAAGGAGGCGAAGGATTCACCACTCTTTTGCTTTGTATTGCATAGGTTAAGCATGGAGACTTCGTGTTCAATGTTATACGAGAAGTGCATGATGAACTTGTTTACTAACTCATCAAAAGTTTTGATACCCAGTGGAAGTCATGAGAACCACTCCATGGCTTGACTCCCTAGAGATCTAGGAAATAGTCTCAATAAGAAAGTTTCATTGTGAGCTACTTCCTTACATGCGGCATTGAATTCCCTAATGTGATCTCTTGGGTCTCCTTTTCCTTTGTATTTGTCAAACGTAGGAACTTCAAACTAAAAGGGAAAGGGCACCATGTTCAAACTTTTGTCAAAGGGGTACGATGCGATGTCTTCCAAGGAGTAAGTTTTAGTGTTCATTCCTATTTTGAGATCTGTCATTTGTTGTGTTAGGCCCTCGATTTGTTTCCTCATTTCTTCCATAGGTATCTTTTGGTCTACGAATTTATTTCCTTTGTCCTCCCCAATGTGGTTTTCATGAGATTCCTCTACGGTCTCTTTCAGTTTGTTGAGATCAAAGTCAGTGGGGAGTTTAAGTCCTAGATTTGCAAGATGAATAAAGTACTTGTGAGGGTTCGCGTGGAGCACTTTTTCTAGCAAGCATTGAAATTTCTAATCTTGGAGGGTTCCTTGGTACTCTTCATGAGAGATTTCCTCATCACTATCATGAGGGGTGACAATGTGGTTGGATGATCCAGCCATTTCGAGTTGTTTTTTGTATTGAGACCTAGTTAAAACCATGCAAGGCGATGTGGGAAGCGGTGGGATGAAACTAGAGATTTTGGTAAGGTGTTGGTGGAGATTGTTGAGAAGAGGATACTTGTGGTGAGATTTAAACAAGAGACTCTTTTGATCAATGATTCCAAGTAAGATGGCTGACACAAGATGATAGCCACAAGTAAGGGTACTCGATACCCGTTTACTGTGTAGAGACTAGTCGTGTACCAAGACCACTAGCGAAGTTCTGTGACCTACTAGGGTTACTTGAATCTAAAATGATCTGAAAAGGGTCTTGCACTAATCTGATATAGAATAATTTAACTTTGCTTTAGGGAGACCTCGTAGAAGGTGGATGAGACGACTGACGAAAGAGAGGGTTTGATGTGAAACGGATGGGAAAGTGACTGCAAGGTAAAATCTGATCTTAAAATTTGGAATTAGGCTAAAATGGGTATCCAAAAAGTTGAACAAATTTTTCTCCAAATGTGTGGAAATATTCATTGTCATGGATGTGCAGAAACAGATGTGCAGCAACAGAGATATAAGCACAGAAATTCGATACAAATGCACAGTATTGGTAAAAAGTAGATGCACAGTAACATCTGATAAAAGTGTAGGAAGTCGATACAGATGCACAGCAGGGTGGTTTAAATGCACATCTTTGCAAGACAGATGCACAGCTTTGGTTTTTCTGATTGCTTTTACAAATTTTGACATGTTTTCTGATGTTTTTGGTTTCTTGGTTGCCAGATGGTCTTTTTGATTTGATTTTCTTAATTATGGCAAGAAGACACAACAAATGCAAAGAATGTTTTCATGGTTTTTGAATTTTTTTGTAAAATTTTTTTGGACTCCTTTTGACTTGAAAAGAAAGTACAAATCCTAGGTTGGAAAAGGCAATATTTGTCGGATCCCCTAGCTGTGCATGTTCAAAGCAGATAGCTTCAGGATCTTGGTAGTACCGGCTCCTCTCCATAGCACACACTTCTCACACATACCAAGATCCAAGTTTCCCAAGGCTCATACCCCCATCGAACCTTAGGATTGTCTCTGCTATCTTTACTAAGAACCACATGAATCAGGGTGGCTTCAAAGGTCCTACCTTTTGTGCCAACAAATAAAAGGATTTTGGTCTACTAAAACAAGGATGACTAGTAAGTGCAACTATTCAAGTGGTTATACATGTGGCAGCACTACTCTTCGTTATGGAGTCTCCCAGCCTGCAAGGGTTGCTCCTTGGAGGGTTTTAGGGGAGGTTGCTTATCGGTATAACACAACTTCACTCGTTGTTTAAAACTTTCACTCCAAACACAATTTATTTATAGTGGCTTGGCAGAGCTTGGATTTATCTTGTTACCACTTAAGGTCGTTCCCCAAGGATGGACAGGTATCCAAGGCTAGGCCTCTCTAAAGGTTAAACACATGCATAAATGATATGTTTGGCATTTTGGTCACCCAAGATAGGGGAGAGCATAGGCCTATTATCATTCCCAAAAACACAAAAAGACAGTGGTTCTTTTCCCCTAATTAAAATGAAAAAGACTATATGAGCTAGCTACTTGGGCACACATGCAAGTTAACTTTGAAAGCGAGATAGTAATGGTTCAATTTTATCCTCCTAGCATTGGGACTAGATTCAATTTGTTGATGCAACAAGATTCAAGTTACTCCTTTCCTAGTTAGATCTAGATGTGAATTTGCATGAACATTCAATTAATATCCTTTAAAAATAGATGATGTGTTAACAATGCAACTAGAATGACTAAACCAACCCCTAATCCTGCAAGTAGATGAGAGAATATTCTTGCAAAAAGGTGTCAGCATTAGCAAAAACCATAAGAAATACCCTAAAAACCACTCTTCAGAATAGATGCATAGCTTCAGAGCCTGAATGCACAGAAACAAATCTCAGAAGTGCAGAAAGTTTAAAAGAGCAGAAATAGAGTTTAAAAGTACAAGAATAGAGAGCATATGCACTGTGAAATAAGACAAATGTGTAGCTTTAGAGGTCAGATGTGCCGAAAGGGTATATGCACTGGAATAGAGATCAAATGCATGATAGAATTGCTCAGATGCGCTGAATCCCTCTATGTACGGAACCTTGGCACAAAAAACTCAATTTTTGGATTAAATTGGGGTAGGGCCCCATAGTGGGTGCCAAAAATGTTAAGGGAAAATTGGAGTAAACATGAATAATCAATATATCAATATCAATAATACCCAAAAAAAGGGAAGTAGTCAAGGTCAAACAAACAAAGATAAAACCTTTGCAAATCTCAATACTTCTTAGCTTCCATTGTTTGCTTATCTCAATCAATCTTGCATGTATGAATAAGGCCCTCAGAGAGTGCACTTCCTTGCTATTCCAAGATTGTCAATGGAGAATGGCCATGATAGTGCTTTGTATTGGATATGAGCTTCACAACAATGGTAGTGATATGGTAACAAGTTGATCGCAAGCAAATGGAATGACGTGGGTGCCAAAGGTGTGCTGTAATTCCTACAGAGTAACAATACTAAAGCTTGGATGAATGAAATGGAGGAATTGGGTTCAATTTATAGACTTGAGAGAGAGAAGATCAATGGTATAGAAAGAATGAGAAGATCAATAGTATAGAAGACTTGAGAGAATGGTTGATGAATGTGTACGAATAGAAAGAGGACATGTGTCTTGCTCTATTTTGCATGAGAGGAATTAATAAAATAGAAGAATGAGTTAACTAAAGAGATTAATCAATTAAAAGAATAGATCAATCAGTTAAGAGAATAGAACTAGAGAATGGAAATTGCATGAGAATGAGAAGATATTTTAGCTCAATTATATATTTAGAATATTCAATTGCATGTGCACAAGGATTGAATTATATTTAGAGATAACTCAATTTAGAAGAAATGGACAACTTAAATAAATATTTGATTTATTTAAATTTAGAAAAGATATTATTAGAAGAAATAATTAAATAATTGATATTATTTAATTTAGAATGAATTTGGAAGAACTAATTAAATAATTGGTATTATTTAATTTGTTGGAGAAATTTAGTAGAATTTTAAGAATTTTAATTAAATAAATTGATTTTATTTAATTGTTAGAAGAATATGAATCAAATAAATGAATTTTATTTATTTATTTATTGATAGAAGAATTTGACTTAAATAAATATTAAGAACATTTATTTGGGCAGAGCCGTATCATTTTTAGGCATATACAATGACATTGAGTATGTAGAATAGAAAGATATCAAAGGTCAAGTCATTGCCGACTAGTTGGCCGAGGCACCATTATAGGATAGCACTCCAATGAAGTTCAAGTTTCTAGATGAATCAATCTTCACTATCACAACATAGTCATGGACACTCTATTTTGATGGCTCCTATACAAACCACGGATTGGGGGCAGGCATCTTGTTGGTCACTCCTCAGGGCACCACAATACCTAAGTCTTATCGTCTACTTTTTCCATGCACAAACAACATAGTAGAATATGAGGCTTTGGTCATTGGTCTTAAACTAGCAGCAGAATGGAAAGTAAAAGAACTTCATGTCTACGGTGATTCACAACTCATCATCAATCAAGTCAATGATGACTATCAGACAAAAGATGACAAGCTCATTCCCTACAAGCGTATGGTGGATGATTTTAAAGAGTACTTTGTGATCATCTCCTTTGAGTAGATACCAAGGATTGAAAACAAAGCAGTAGATGCCATGGCAACCATTGCCTCACTTCTCGACATACCAAAGAATGAGTCATGTTTTGAGTTCTTGGTGGAGACAGTCACACAACCAGCTTATGACATACCCGAAACCCAATCCATTTGCCTTCTCGTCAGAACTAATTCACCCTTGTATGGTAAGATTTACACTTACCTCAAGGACAACACTTTATCACCTTCCTTATCCAACAACCAACGCTGAACCTTCATTTGAAGCTTCATTTGACAAACAAACAACGCTGTACTTTACTCTGATGTCTTGAAAGTGAGGAATCTCAAACTGCCTTGTGAGAAGTGCACAAAGGAATATGCGGATCACACTCTACTGGTCCTACTTTAGCCAAGAAACTCACGCTTTGGGATACTAGTGGCCAAACATGGAGACAGACTCTTATCACTTTGTCAAAAAGTGCAAGCAATGTCAGATACATGGAAACCTTGTGCATGCACCAGGTCAAGAGTTGTGACCTTTAACGACACCTTGGCCCTTTTGTTAGTGGGGACTCGACCTTGTGGGTAAAATCCACCCTCCCTCATTGAATGGTCAGAAGTTCATCATAACTGCCACCAAGTATTTCACCAAGTGGATTGAAGCTATTCTACTCACCAATGTCACAGGCAAACAGATTGCCTCCTTCATCCTCAATTACATCATTTGTTGATATAGAATTCCCTCATCCATAGTCATAGATAATGGAAGACCTTTCAAAAACTAGGATGTCCAGGAGCTTTGTGACAAATTCAAAATCCAACACTGCTTCTCAACCCCATACTATCCACAAGGCAACGGCCAAGTAGAGGCTTCCAACAAAACCATCCTAAAAATTCTCAAGAAAACAGTCAATGAAGCCGGCCGTGATTGGCACATACAACTGAATCCTGCTCTGTGGGCCTATTGAACTAGTATACACACTCCCATAGGTGCTACCCCATACGCCCTTGTCTATGGATCAAAAGCCATTTTGCCCATCGAGGTCGAGTTACCATCTTTAAGGGTGTCATTAAAAGGTCTTATCATAGATGAAGACTACAGATTTTCTAGACTACAAGAGTTAGAGTTGTTAGAGGAGAAGACACAAAATGCTTTCAATCATCTCAAAGCCTATCAACAGAGAATGTCACAAAGCTACAATCACAGGGTCCATCCAAGGGTCTTCAACATTGGTGATCTAGTACCCAAGGAAAATCCCCACAATCAGCAGGATTGGGAAAAGAAAGGTAAGTTTGAACCCAACTAGCTTGGTCCTTATGTTATCATTGTTGCCTATGGATCAGGAACATATCAGTTAGCAACATCAGAAGGTGACCTGTTTGATGACCCAATCAATAGTATGCATCTTCCCCGGTTCTATACCTAAGAGAACCCCAATGTAAGGGGGGCAAAAAAATCAAAAAAGAAAAAGAGGCAAAAAAATTAAAAAAAATAGAAAAATAACAAAAAAAATTGTCCTTTGGTGAAAACCTGGCAAATAGGCACCTTAGATAGATACCATGATGAAAACCTAGCAAATAGGCATCATGTGTATTTTGGCTCCCGTGTAATAAAAGTGAAGTAGTGAAAAGCTGGCAAATAGGCACTCTTTGCGATGAGAACCGCTCCCTCCATCTTTGGGAAACTAGTCACCTTGTGTCCATTCTTCCCACCATTATCCAGTATCCAATTGTGTCAGTTTCACAATAAGCACCTTGCATAACCTAAATGATAACCTATCATGGCTTGATACTCTATAACCATTGTCACCTTAATACCTAAGGTTGTCAAAGTACTATATCCATATTGTTAACATATCTTAGCATCCATCATCAGTATCAAGGTTCTTCCCAAACTACGTCGCCTCTACATCTTCATGTAGGCAAGGCCATTTTCAATGCGTCCCTGAGGCTTCACTTCTCATCCATTCCATCACGTGTCGTATGTTATTCTATCTATCTAAGTCCACATCATTTCCTATTGCCTAGGTCTTAGGCCCTTTAGGGTTCACCCCAAACTACATTGCCTCTGGGTCATCACGTAGGCAAGGCCATTTAGAAATGAGCCCTCGAGGCACTAGGTCAGTCCCTTAGGGTCCGTTTCTTTATCCATTGTCAATTCATCCATAGTAAGCCAAATACCTCTACTTGACTGGGAGCAAGTCCTTGACCTGGTTAAGGAATTGGATTTTGCAGTGCCACTTTGTTCACCGAGGACACCAATAAGGATTGTGATACCTTACACTAGGCATGCAAGTGCAGCAAAACCCGCTTTCAAAATAGAAATTTTGATGCAGGACATGAACCTATCCAAAGCAAAACAAACAAGTACCTAAAGCACTCTAAATAATTCGATCTAAATTATGGGAAGAAAACACATCTAAATGCAAGAATGTTTTGTGTTTGTGATCAGGTTAGGTTACAATGTCCTCACTTTTTGTCATCATGTTTCCTATGCTACTCAAGGATGCCAAATTCTAGAGATGCTATGATGGGGGCACGATTATTTTCTTTGATTGTTGCTTGTGGGTTTATCTTTAGTAATGTTATGACTTTTGTCTAATGACATGATCAACACAATGATCATCGAGGACATTAGAGGACTAACATGAAATAGATATAATCCTTGTCTATTGATATGCAAGAAATACTCAGGTCATCTCAGTTCAATTATACCTAGATGCTTGTATTAACTTGCTAAATCAAAATCCATGTAAGCAATATTCAGGTCATCATGGTTTAATTATACCTAGATTCTTGTATTTTCTTACAACATTTCAAAAACACAAAAAAACAAAAAAGCCCAATGATGAAATAAGCACTTTAAAATACTTGCAATATCAAGATGGCAAAAAACCATTCACATCTAAAAAACATTTACAAAGCATCCATATCCCATGCAATCAAACTTATGTGCAGAGTATCAATGTTTACAAATAAAAGCTTGTGATCCTTTCACCAGTCAGTCTTCTATCTATCATTGTGTCATTTCTATGTCGATTGCATAAACTTGGACATAACAAAAATAGGGCATAATTTGCATACCATAACACATGAGATAGTCATTAAACATGATTAAATAATTTTGCATATATAATAGCAGATTAGATCATCCATATACATTTGCATCAAGCATAACATAATATCAACAAAAAAACCAAAAAAATAGACAAATACACGTAGATCATCTCATAAAATGGCATAATCATATAGGTAACATTCACATTTGCATATTAGATCATCAGAAATCATCTAAGTCTGCATTAGATCATCGTCATATCAGAGTCCTAGAATCATATGTAAGCATCATAGTGTAGAATGATAAACTGCATCATCATATAGACATTAACAACAAAGTGTGCATGCATATAGACATCAAAAGTAAGGGGCATACATTAGACATCACATAATGCATGTAGACCATAACATAAGTTGCATCATCATATAAATATAACATAAATATGTCCAAGTGTACAAATATCAAAGTCCATCTGTGAGCCAAGTCATAAAAGGTATACATACATTGCAAGAATAATGATATATGTCTCAGTAATGGTACAAAATGAGATAAATATACATATCAGGCTATCCATGAGCCATAAAAAATGTGTATACATAAGCAAAAATCAGTACAAGTGTCAGCTAGCCCTATTGGCATAGGACGCTGCTCCTAGCACTGCCCTCTCCACCTCTACTAGCCCTAGACTACTGTGGACCCATAGCAGAGGCCGCTGATCTTTAACCACCTACTCTTTGAGAAGCCACTGACTGACTCCTATAGCTCAGTGCCCAAAAATCCTGTAGCCCCAGCGGTAGCCAATGTAGCTACAACCACGTCTCTCTCTGCCATCAAGGCTTGTACCCTCACTAGTGCTGTCTCACTCTGTAGTAAGACCAGATATCAGCCCTGCATCTGCCTCCTCGTGAGACTCTGTGGCTCTCAATAGTGCTCTAAACTGCCTCAACTGGCCCCATAACATAGTAGCAACCCCATCCTATGCCTGCTGTTGTGGGTCAATCTGACCCGGAGCCTGGGGCACCTAAGATGCAATCACAACTTGTGGGACCTGTGCCTACCCCTGCTGTTGTGCCTGCACCTATACCTCCTGTGCAGCCTGCTGCTGCACTACCCGCTACTGGGAAGGCCCCTCTCCAACTCTCCTCCTCTGTCCCTGCCTCCCTCCCCCACCATCCCTTCCTCCACCTTCATCACTTCAATCATCTCCATCTCCTTGTCCTCCTCTCCCCCTTCTCCGTCTCCTCGTCCTCCTGCCTCCACCATCCTCATCATCTGAATCTACCTCCTCTAGGCGAGGAGCTAACCCTCCTGATCCTGAATACCTTGGAAACGGGTGGGCCGCAAACTACTCCTCATAGTAGAGGGTCATCCCCACATCTACTACCTCCCTCCTCGTCAGCCAAGCCTAGTAGGGTGTCTAAAGAAAATCTACTCTAGCCTCCTCATAGGAAGCAACCGGGCCCCACCTCAACTGCTCTACGTGTGTCTTGGAAAACTGTGCCTGCCCCTATGGCTGACCCTGCACTCTCCCAAACTATCTCTACACTTGGTTGACTATCTTCCTCTCTAGAATGTGACGTGTCCACCCAATCAACCATTGAGTCTGAAAGCAATAAGGGAGCTCATCATCCTCATCATCCCATGGCTCGTAATCTATGTATGGATGCCAAATAACTCCATCCACATTATCCAGCGCATGTCTTCAATACTCAAGCTTTCCCAACTTATGCTGGGATATAACACCTATGTAACCATATGAGTAAGGCTCCCCTTGCTGCCTAGAAAACATGCAAATGGGCCGAGTGATGGCTATGTGCTCCCATAACCAAAACTGTAATAGCGAGATGCCTACAGACAAACTGGTGGCTCTATGGTAGACAACCTGATGCATGCCATAATATAAGTGAGCCAAAATATAGACACCCCACGCAAAGCGGGTGCCCTCTGTAACCATCTTGTCTAAAGTCCTGCCCCAGCCAATGGGGAACCCATGCGACCTCCTATCGGGGTATACCACACCCCTGATCAGTCCTGCCACAATCCTTAGGAAGTAGTCATAGTAATCATATATATCCTACCAGGAGATCACTTGACCCCGAAGATTAGGATCATTAAAGACCCTCTAGCACTCAGCAAGCCTAGCATCACACTGTGACTCACACTCCACGAGATCACCCTAGATCAGTAAGTGCAAGATCCTATAGATGTCCTCAAGAGTAATCACCATCTCACCGGTCAGATGATGGAACATCCCATCCTCGCTGTTGGTTACTTTTCCCAGATCGGCAGAGGGTTTGCCAGTTCCAATGCACGAGCAGATTCGGCCAACAGAAACAGGAGGTTGTGTGAGCTGCCTCCCCTTCACTTCTGGTTCTGCCGCACCAAGGGGGTATCCCTATAACTAAAGGTGTAACATTGACTAGCTCAATGACAAGAAGATTTAGCTTGACAGCAACAGGCATAATACTCTCATGTGTGGACCAAGATGTGGATGATACATCACAAGGTTGGCAATATTCTTGGACATATGTGTCTGGTTATGGATGAGAGTATGCAGGGGGTTCCTAATCCTACTCCTACAACTAATAGGTGGAAGTTATGGAAAGATGGATATGATGATTTGGATACAAGACAAGGGGTTTTAGGTCATAACTACTAACCCAGGCACATACCGGTGCCTATCTCAAGGCAAGGAGTTAACTAGATGTATACAATAGATGGTTTGCAACTAGCATTCAAGTTTCAAGGGGTTGGATCTGATGTTGGCCTTACAAACATCACCCAAGAGTGGGTATTTAGCTGCCTCTACTTACAGATATCCCTGCTAACATACAACCTTCTCCATGCTTAACCTAAAACAATTTAATCCACTCCTTGAATGCAAGTTAGAGATCAGACATGTGATACAGAACCCTGTATCCTAGAATCTATGAAACCCTTAGCAACCAGATTCAAAAGAAGGAAAGCTTGCAACAAAGGAGACAGACAGATAAACACATGCATGAGAGCATTTTTCATCTATATCAACATGAAACTGAACATACGTGCAAAATACATTCATGATGCAACTCATAAACTCCAAAATGAGATACAACAACCCAGGATCATGCCTTGTTCTTCATTATTTACACAAAAATGCCCATGTCTTCAACAACCTTACAAATGAGCAACACAGCTTGCTATATACAGCAGGAAGGTACTCAGTATTAATTACATGGAAAAAGTCAAAAGTCCACTAGATACAGTTCATTCTGAGGAAATGGTGCTCAAACATTGAATACAGCAGATGGAGGAGAAGACATGAAGTAATCTCAAGCCTTGCGCTGCCGCCTGGGGATCCACATCTTCAATCGGGTACTTGATTCGTCCACGTCTTCGCCCATTCCCTGTAACATCCGCCATTAATGGCGTACCAACCCGCGGCCTTGGGAAATATAGTAGATCACACCTTTTGAAACTTTCTCGCGAAGATATATCACCCTGATATTTTAAATATATGTGGGAACTAATTATCCCATATGCATCCCACAGCAATCTCCTTAATACAATATATACTAGGCCGTGAGCATATATAATGTAGGTGATTTTGCTCCCAACGGCACCAGTATAAACCTCATCATCATCATCCATCGGTTAGACCCCCTATATAGGTGAACCTCATGTTTGTCCACTTGATACGAAATATCACCCCGATATTTCACATCACCCTGATGTGAAATATCACCCCACGGGAAATATCACCCCGCAGGAAATATCACCCCGCGGGAAAGTATAAACTGATATAAAATATCACCCTGATATTTGGAAACTAGCTTGATGACCAACCTTACCTTCATGTGAAAAATCACCCTGATATTCACCCTCATCGACACAACCTAATGCATCAGAGGAAGATCCTCCTACTTTGCCGATACCATATGTCTCACTGATGATCCACCTGATCATGTCCACTAATATCCTGATGATGTCACCATCACATCGCAATATCAGGGTGATCCTCGAAGGATAACTGACGTTAGAAATATGACCCCCCTCGGACCTAGATGACATCATCGTCATGTCTGCATAAGGTGATATTCAGTGGGGTGATATTCGTAAGATCACCTAATATTTGAAATATCACCTCCCGCAAGAATATCGGGCTACATTGTAGCTTCATTGTAACATCAGGGTGATGTTTGAATATGACTGATATTTGGAAATATCACCCCCGCTTCAGAAAATCAGGTTGGTATGAAAAATGACCCTCGCAAGAAATATCAAGATGATGCTTCGAAATATGATGATGATGACCTCCTCCGAAGAAAACATGATGCTGATGTTGAAAAATGCTGAGGAGGCCCAAAGACTTAGAACCTTTTTTGGACTTTCTTGGGAGGGTGCCTGCAAAAATATTTGCTTGAAACCTGACGGCTCATGTAGGCACTGCCAGCAGCTCAAGCCTAAAACCCTAAACATAAATGATTACCAACACTCGCTATGAAAATGATCCACTGCAGTAGTCAGCAAACCAAGGTTCACATGAACCTCAGGCATAAAGCAGACATAGTCCAAACCCATAGCACCAAGATCCACCCAGTCAACCTCTGTAAGCATATAGCGCTGCAACAACGGAAAGGGAAACTACTCCTGTGACATCAAGACATCTGAGATATCCTCCTGTTATCAAGCAAGCATAGCATCAACTATAACTGTATCAAAGCAAACCTGCTCAACTATCAAAACTATCCTATCAATTACTTAACATATCAAATTGATCAAAACAAGCATATCATCTCTTGTCTAGATTCTATCAATCTCAGAGATTTCTTATCAATTGATGCATTGATCAAGATGCCAATTGAGTCAATTTCGCTAAGTAACTGAGTATCAAAATGCAAATGCACCGAACCAAGCTGCAAATGCATAGTATCAAGGCAAATGTGCCAAACTTTTGAGTAGATGCGCAACTCTAGCTCAAATGTGCAGCTTTAGCTAATAGATGCACCGAACAAACAAAAGCACAACTACTTATCATACATGCGCAGTTTCTTAACAGAAGCACTGCTTCACAACACAAGTGTGTAGAAAACACACATGTGCCAATTCATAGAGTATATGAGCCAAACCGCAACAGATGCACAGTTTTGGCTAACAAATGCGCCGAAATACAATTTGGTGCATTCATTCAAGCATGTTTTCCCTAGCATTTATTAGCCTAATAAATGACCCTAGGCAAGTTTTGTCAAACTACATACCAGTGGTCCTGCCTCAGCTGGCCACCCAAACCATCAAACACGCTCAAAGTGGTACTCCTCACGTGGAATATCCATATCTATACTGACTGCTCTAGCTCTTGTGCTCTCGCAAGCTTTGAGAGACCTATCAACAAAAGCCAAGTGTGCAAATGACTAGGATTGTGGACCTAGCTCCTATTTATAACAAGTGATCCCTAACTAGTTGTGTGATGACCGTGACTACTTCCCAAGTCTGTTTCCTTCCATTTCTCTGAACCATGACCCATTTTTCTTCAAACCTAACCTATTTTTTCACCTTCTTCATCGTGAGATTATCCGTCTCACACCCTTGAACTTTCCTCTCATCCAATCTCCTGAGGGGGCATCCTACCATCGTTAAACCTATACTAGGGGCAAAATAGGGCATGTATCATTATTAGAAAAATCTATTCTTTGAAACAACATGATAAAACACATTACATCAAAGAGGGGTAAAATGTATACACCTAAAAATGATACGACTCTGTCTAAATAAATATTTTAAATATTTATTTCATCTTAGTATTCCTCTATCAATAAATAAATAAATCAATTTATTTATTTGGTTCATATTCCTCCCATTAATTGAATAAATTACCTTTATTTAATTAATTTCATCGAAGTCAACTTTATTCTTCCAAACAATTAAATAATTTTCATTATTTAATTAAATCACTTATTCCTCCAAATTTAAATAAATCAATCAAATTTATTTAAATTATCTCAATCTCTAAAAATAGAATATAATAAATTATTTTATTTATTCTTCCAAAGCATGCACATACAATTAAATAAATTTATTTATTTAATTTGCTTTCTTATCTTCTAATTCCTCAAAAAATCTTTCAAATCTTCTAAAAATGAATCTTCTTCTTCATGCACACAAAATTAAATAATTTATTATTTAATTTATCTCAAAATCATGCAAAAAGTGAATCACAAGCTGAGTTAATTGATTTAATCAATCTTGTTTTTATCAACAACTCTTAAATTAGAAAAATGCTTTCTAATTTATGAAATCAAATCTTCTCTTTATGAAAGAAAGTAGTTAACTCAAACAAAGCAGCCTTTTGTGTGACACTTGTCTTCTTTCTATTCGTGCACATCCTCTCAAGTCTTGTCAATCGTTGATCTTCTTATTTCTTCTATACTGTTGATCTTCTCTCTCACAAGTCTATAAATACAACTCTCTTCTTCCATTTCAATCATCCAAGCTTTTAGTACCCTTACTCTGCAGGAATCACAGGGTGCCTTTGGTACAAAATTCCTCCATTGCTTATGATCAACTTGTTATCTTGTTACCATTACCATTATTGTGAACTCATCTTCATTGCAAGAACTATCATAGCCATTCTCCATTGACATCTTGAAGAAAAAGCAAGGAAGTGCACTTTCTAAGGGCTTCATTCATTACAAAAGATTGATTGAGATAGGCGACCAATGGAAGCTATGAAGTATTGAGGTTTGTAAGGTTTTGTCTTTGTTGTTTTGAATCTTGATTATTTCCTTTTCCATTGAGTTATTTGGTTATTTGATACTATTGATAATCATTCCAATTTTCTAATAATAGCATCAGTATTAGATACTTTAGCCTAGAAAATACTAGATGCTATCTTAAACTGAGGACAGTCTAACTCTGTATGTGCATTGGTATTATGCATCCTGCACCAATTAGTAAGGGTAACTTCTGCTAGATTAACCCTAGTTGTTTGTTTAGGCTCATTAGGAGGCTGATTGTCCAATGGTGATGGTAATGAACCATTGTTTGGCCTAGTGTTCCATGTTCTAGGTGGCCTAGGTGCAACATTATTATTATTATTGTTGAAATTCCTTTCATTGTTATATCCCTTGTCAGGATATCCAGATCGATCATTGTTGTTTGCATATCCTCTATCAGGATATCCTCTATTCTGGTTTGGTTGGGAATAGAAGCTTTGGTTTCTCATGTGTGTAATCTCAGTTGTCAACTTCCTTAATTGTGTTGATATCTCCTCAATGTCACTATTTTCTTCCTGAACCTTGGCTACTACATTCTCTTGTTGAGGTTTAAAGAAAGAAGATCCATTGGTATTGTTTTGTCCTACATCTTGAGGTGTTTAAACATGTCATGGATATTGTATTATCTGACCATTCCCATTCAGAGGTAGCATGATACTAAGTGGAGGTACTTGTAGTGGACCGGGCATTGCAACAAAAGGTGTCATGACTCCATTGGTCTGTGACTAGGTAGGATATGCGGGATATGCTATGTTAGGTGTTGTAGTAGGAATCAGTTGTTGGTTAACTTTTATTGCCTTTTCATAAGCTCCTGTCAAAGTTGTGACACTAGGATGTGTTCTCCTTATGAACATGGAGGTTAGGGGATCTAAGGCTGAGTAATATATCAGTCTAGTTACCTCATCTGCTACATTGTATGGAGCTACTAGCTTAGAGTACATTTTCTGAAATCTAGCATTGAAATTTGAGATCAGTTCCCCTTCTACTCTTTTAATTGTAGCAAAAAGATGATAAGTCATTGCAGGATCTATAGGTATTTTAAACCTATCTTTAAAAGCTTTTTCCAAGGCATCCCATGAATTAATTGAGGCTTGAACAAGGCTGATGTACTAATTGTATGCTTCCTCTCCCAAGGAGTATGGAAACAATCTGCATACCACATCCTGATGTTCGATCCTTGCTCTAAAGTAAGCTTCCTTATATGTCTAGATATGATCATTTGCATCCTGATATGGATGATACTTAGGGCAAATTTTATCAGGATTTTTAGGCAAAGGATGATATGCACTAAATGTCAAGGGTGAATCAACGGTGAAGTATGACATTGTGACTGGTGGTTGAGGGATATGAGATATAATTGGGGATCCTGGAGGTGTCTAAGGTATAGATGGAGATACTGGAGGTGTTACAATATGTCTTGATGAGGATGGTGATGCACTAGACTCAGAAGTATGATGAATGTCAGTGGTACGGGGTCTGAGTCCATGAATAGGTAATTCTTCAAGGAGTCCAACTGATCTGGACCTGGTATTAGGCCTATAAGCTAAGATTCTAACAACTTAAGACAAAATATGGATATTTTGGCTAGCTCTTTGCAAAGATCAGAGGAAATGATCTTCCAAGGTGAATATCTATGGTCAAGACTCTACAATAACTAGATATTTATGCAATATTTGCACCAAAAATGTAAATATGAGCAAGGTTGTGTTGGAATTAGATTGGACAACTGAGAGGGGGGGTGAATTAGTTGTCACACAATATAAACTTTTTCTACTTTTGACCTTCTTTATTAACTTACTATCAGATTAATGATATAAACATTAAAGCATAGATCAACAACATATGAGCAAAAACTTAATCAACACACTTGACACCAAGATTTTGATGTGGAAACCTGGTTAAGGGAAAAACCATGGTGGGGGTTAACCCACAAATATTTGTATCCTATTAAAAGTACTATAGAAAAATAGAAGGCACATGCCTTCGGGTGCACTACCCAGAGCTCGCTGCTCAAAAGAGAGGCTCACTGCCTACAAAATTTATTTAGAACAAAAAGAATTAACTAAGAAATAGCATCTACTTCATGCCTGATTCAGTTTCAATGAATGCTCACAAAACTTCTCCTTTGCCCCAAATTCTTCTTCATTAACTTTCCACTCTACACTGCTCTTGCTCCTTTTCTTCTCTACTCTGCTTTTGATCCTTTATTTGGATTTAATCTGTTTTGCTCAAGGATAATCTTTAACAACTCTTCAACAAGTATTTATACACTTCATCAACCTTGGAATGATCAACAAGGTTAGCCAAACTTAACGTGGATCTTTACATTGTCAGCCAAACATAGTTGAGACTTGAATCTTCCTCTACTAACACACCATGCTTCATAAAATGATCTTTAGATCATCTGCAACATGCTACGAACATTCGGTCGGCCAAGACTGGGAAGAACATCAACTTCAAAGAGGAAATCTTCAATAACAAGTTTAAACTCTAATGTGGACCTCCAACATAGTAGCCACATGATCCAGAGACTTCGACAAGCACATTGAACTCACTAATAACATCCACTCTAAACCAAAATACCAGAATCATTTGTATCTTCCTCTGGAATCTCAAGAACACTGTCTGCCATGATTGTCAAACTAGAAGGATGGCATGTGGACCTCCAAACCATGAACTACTAGAGTTGATGGTACACACTGACTTCCCAAACATGCCTTCAGATCTGTAGACTATAATATTTCATTGTGAAGCAATCTGGGCCAACTTTTTGTCACTCTGTCTCTTCTGAATACTGCAAGATCTGGTCCTACTCAGATGGCCATAACTTCTTCAAATCTTCATGCGAACTTCTCAATTCTTAACTAGAACAACCTCTGACAATCCTCTACATAGCCATGAGGTCCGCGAACATTGAGTCTTCAATAATTTTCTCAATATCCTCAACATAGGATCTTTGGAAGACACAAACTCCAACTTGAGTTCATTCTCATTTACCTTCTTTCTCAAGAAATGAAACTTGATAGATATATGTTTTGTCTTTGAATGCAACACTGGATTCTTTGAGATGCTTATTGCACTAGAATTATCACAAAAGATTGTGACGGGTTCCTCAAACACAATTCTGATGTCCTTCAACATTTGCTTCATCTATAAAACTTGAGTACAATTATTTGCTGCTACTATGAGTGTCAAACTAGAAGGATGGCTTGCAGACCTCTAAACCATGAACTACTGGAGTTGATGGTACACACTGGCTTCCCAAACATGCCTTTAGATCTGCATACTATAATATTTCACTGTGAAGCAATCTGAACCAACTTACTGTCACTCTGTCTCTTCTAAAAACTGCAAGATCTAGTTCTACTCAGATGGCCATAACTTCTTCAAATCTTCATGTGGACTTCTCAATTCTTAACTAGAACAACCTTTGACAAACATCTACATAGCCATAAGGTCCGCAAACATTGAGTCTTCATTAATTTACTCAATATCCTCAACATTCCTATCTCCTGAACAAATAACAAAATAAGGCACAGTTGACACTAATGACAACAAGAATATGTTGACATCAATGACAACACCGCTTAGGCACATATTTGCAATAGGTTGAACTTATGGTCACAAATATTAGATTATTTAGTCACGCGGGTAGGTTACTACAGGATATTTGCAGGAAAACTTGAACAATGACTCAATATTTGAAGACTTCAAGAAATTAACTACAAAAATTAAAGTATTTATGCACAATACTAAAATATTTATTATCAACACTCTTGAAACAAGTGAATCTTTGCACAACTATCCAAAGTATAACCAATTCTAATAAACTTTAACAATATCACCTTGTGTAGATGCAAGAATTATGTGTATGTAACTGATTCAAGTAGCAGAAGAGAAGAGAGTGCCCTCCTTCTAGCACAAATTTATCTTGGTTATGATGTTAGTCATAAACACACATAGATAAAGAATTGCAAATCAAACCTTAATCATCTTGAAAGATATGATGAATTTAGAGAATTCATGATCCCAAGTCTCCGTGGATTAGTTCATAATCTATTGATGTTACTCAGTGGTTTGATGTGCCATGTTGTTTTCCATTCAAGGGGTCTTATGTTTCTCTGCTTTCAAGAACTGATGTTTGAACATCTAGTTTTCCACCTCCTTTCTGTAAATCTTTTAACAAACAAGGTTAATCCTACTGTATTCAACAAATGATGAGAATATTTTATAAGTTTGATCAATTCTTTTGATCATCAACTGTTATTGATTATTTTGTTGAGATTTATATGTATTTGCATGGTATTTTCAATTATACATGCTAATTAGCTCAAATATGCTATGAATATTCAGTTTCCTTTGGGATATCAACATATTTACTTATATTTGCAATTGTAATGATAATTTTAATGAAATTAAATAAATTGTATTGAATGCTTTCTAATCTTTACTAAAATTAGTGAATCTTTAGCTATTGATCCATATACATTCTAGATACAGTCATCAAGAGAAGGAAATCAAACCATAGGTTCACTAGGATGTTCCATAGCTAAGTATGGTTGATGCAAACTTCGATGGAAAGGAATGAAAACAACATGCAAAACATGAATTACACTCCAAGGGATGCAGCAAATCAAAGTACAAGCCAAGAATTTATCCACATATTACTCAAAGTATACTATTGTATGTAATCTAGATCTTCTTCTTCATTAAGTATGCAACAAACATGTATATTTACAATCATCTTTGAGAATTAGTCCTGAGGCTTCAACAATCTAATCTCAATTAAGTTTTGAATATGTTACAAGGTGTACCCCATCTCCTTTTATAGGACAACGAGAAGAGATGGTTACAAATGATCCAATGATCAGGATTTAGCTATCAAAATCAATGATCTATATCATCTTTGACTCGGTCAACAAATGTTAAACATGGCATAGGTTGCCAGCTGGCAACCATCTGGTGGTACTTGATCATTTCTTTGTCATATGATGTGTATGACCTTGTCATCCTGCATCCTTACTCATTCTTCATCTTCTTCATTAGTAGATGGGTCATCTCCTATATGTGCACTAATGATCCCCCTGATGGGTTCATATGCCTGCACTATCTGTTCAATCTCACTTCCATCCTAAACTTTAGCCTTTGCTATAGCATGCTATTGTGAGTGGAATTATGTCTGTAATGCAGACCATTTGTTCTTTCTGCTATTCAACATTTCATTATATTCTTCAACTTTTGCTTTCATCCTCATGGTTTTATTATCTACATCTTCTGACAAATGGTTGTTGCAAAGGGAGGGAAGGCTCTCAAAAACATCCATAAGGTTGCATATGGTTTGCCTAATTGACTGTCCTAAAATGGCAGGTTGTCCCCTTAACTAACATGGCTAACAAGTGTGGATAATTACACAAATGAAGGACAGAGGAATACCTCAACTTGTAGACCTCTCCAAACACCTTGGATCACTTTAAAATGACTAGGAGACACTAATGAATCTCACCAAAAATCCTAATCATAGATCCTTCTTGATGTTCCTTTACAACAAGCCTTAATTCCTTGTAGCCCTATAAATGAGGTGTTTTAGTCATATCTTGCAGAATACTTGATAAACCCATCAACAAGTTAGTTTTCTAAATACCCATTAAGGAGTTACATAACATATCAGACATGTAGGGTAGGTTGATTTGGAACATGTGCCTTAAAAGGTGACTGTACCTACTATTCTAGAGGGCAATTAGCCCTATTTTACAAAGGAGGTACGAGGAATACTCTACCCAAAACTAAAAACCCACTTTTATGAGCTTTTGTACATCCCAACTAGACTACTTCTATAGATTTTGACCTTTGTATGAATGGGTTTATTACCAAACCAATAACCACCTATGCTACCTAGCCTCTTTTGCCTAATACATGAAGATATTAGGCCAAATCTAGTCCAAACAATCCCATACACTCTTCCCCTACTCCTGCAATGTAAACAAAAAGGAAATAAATACTAACTAATGCCATTCCACCTAGTCTTGAGTGGTGACACAAGTGGAATGGGTCAAAACCCCATTGTTTTCCTTAAACCCTCAAAACCCTAGGTTTTAGAACTAGTTTTAGAAAATTGGCTACAAAATGCTTCAAACCTGATGAAAACTTACCCAACCTGATGCAAATGAATGGTATCTCACCTCCCCTCACATTTTTATGCACTTGAGCTTATGGAAATACTGTATGGTCACGTACCAGTGCTGGAAAGTAGAAAAAATAGTCAAAAATGTAGAAAAACTAGAAATTTCTTTATTCTCCTCACTTCAAGCATTCTCTCTGATTTTCCTCGAATTGTTTTGACACCTACAAATCATGTTTACATATAAACATCATGTTCCACTACTCCACCATCATGGAAAAATAAAAAAGAAGGCTTAAAAATAGCCTTTCCACTAAGCTGCCCAAAATAGTAGTCATAAACTTAGGCAAAAATTAGGTTTCTAATTCACCACTACATGAAAATGCCCCTAGTGGGTTTTATTACATCATTTAAGACAAAATTCCACCTAGGCTCTTACTAGGACCACTAAAAGACAAAATTTTCCATGTGGGTTCTCCTACACCATACAACCGGTCTAAAAAGAACTCATGTCTCATGATTGTCTGTTCCATGCTCTTCTCAGGTCCTTCTTGTCTTTGACATGCTCTGAGACTTGAAATCTCCTCTATGGGATGAAATACTTCATATATTCATGCTTCATACCTTGCTTTTTATATTTGTTCATTCCTTGACAATGTTTATTTCTTGCAAACTGTCTTGCTCTTCGTTCTCTGATCTTTTCATCTCCATGATTTGGTGTCATGGGTATCTTGGCACCTGTATCCATGCCTTTTCCAACTATCCTTTCACTTATCTTTTGCTCCATCCTTGGTATTTGCTTAAACTCATTCAAAGTATCTTGCAAACCACTATCTTCTACTACACTTGCTATCTTCACTTTGTCTTGCACATTATCTACCCTTAAGGCTACTGTATCAACTATCCTTTCCTCTGTTTTACCAGTCCTACAACATTCTATCTTCACAACATCAGACTGCACCTTCAACTCTGCTATTCTCAGTGGACATAAGATTGTCCCAACCATGATTACATCATGCCAAATTTGTGTCTTTTCAAACAACTTATCTTTCACTTCCTCTTGGACTGTCTTACTCACCACTTTGTCTTCGTTGCTCTACAAAATTAGACTACTCTTCAAATCTACTGTCCTTCTATCTTCCTTTCTTCTTTTATCTACTGTCTCAGCATTTCTATGCCTTGAAATGGCTGCATACTCTCTTGTTGTGTTCTCCTCAAGCCTCATAGGCCCCCTTTCACCAAACATTATCATCTTTGTTGTCCTTGTCTGCTCCTTGGCTTCTTCCTGCAATGGAATCAACACAAAAGTCTTCTCAACCTTCCTAATGGTGAAGGTATTAGCTTTCCCATCATGAATTGCAGACCTATCAAACTGTCAGGGTCTTCCAAGTATCATATGACAACAATCCATAGGTAAAATGTCACATAGGACCTTGTCCTCATATCCTCCAATCTTAAACTCAACTAATGCTTGTTCACTCACTAAAATGGACTGATTATCATTTATCCAAGAGACTTTTTAAGGTGTGTCCCTAGGTACTCTCTCTAATCTCAGTTTGTCTACCATCTCACTAGACACCATATTGTCAGTACAACCTAAATCTACTATCACTTTACATACCTTGTATTTGCATTTGCAAGCTATCCTAAATAGTGCTCTTCTCTGAATCAGGTCCTTCTCCTTGGAGGTCTTCAATAGTGCTCTTTCTCTCAGCATCAATGTTTCTCCTATCTTACCAACACAACTAGTGGGAGTAGAACCACCACATTCTTCTTCTTGGACTATTTGAGCCCTCTTTTCACTCTTTCTTTCACCATTACTTGTAAAACCTTGCCTCTCAGGACACTTGTATGCTAGGTTCCCAAACTCTTGGCAATTGTAACACTTACCTCCAAAGGTGTTTGCACTCCTTCCACCACTAAATCTGCCTCTAGAACCTCTGCCTCTAAAATTTGTACCTTGTCCTTGTCCCTTGCTTACCTCTTCTTGACTCTCATTGACTTGTTTTGCATTTGTAAAAGATCCTCTGCCTCTAGAAGTACTGCCTCTACCTCTTGTTGTCTTTTCTTGTCTCCTTTTCACCTTTTCTTTTTCCCTTATAGCCATTTGAAAACATTCTTCAACTATTTTTGGTGTCATCAAACTTATTTCATCCTGAATATTATACCTCAGACCATTAAGATATCTTGCTCATGCTTTGTCCTTATGCTTTGTCTATAGAACTCCTCGGTGTATGCTTGCACATCCAAGTCCTTTTGCTTGAGATTTTGAAGTTTTTTAAGCAATTGATCATTGTAATCACTAGGAAGGAACTTACCTCTGAGTTTTGTCTTCATTCTCTCCTAAGAAGAAATCTTAGTCTTCCCCTTTTTCTACCTTTCATCTTGCACAAAGTTCCACCATAGCAAAGCATGCCCTTTCAATTTGGTCTTAGCCTTCCTCACCTTGTGATCTTCATCTACTTCTTCACTTTCAAAGTAATTCTCCATGGATCCTATCTAGTCCAAGAGCTCCTCATCATCTAGTTTACCTCCATACATTGGGAAATCCATTTTTCTAAGTCCATCAGCTTTCACAGCCTTCAAAAATTTTACCATCTTCACATCCTCTGGATCCAACTCTTCCTCTTCACTAGAAGTTTCTTCCTCTTCAGAATCACTTTCATTCATGGTGACCCCAGCTTTAGACTTCAATGCAGTAATCTCCTTATTCAAGGCTTCCAGTTCTCTAGCCTGTTGATCAATCTTCCTAGCAACTATGCTTCCTTTAGGAGGCATCTTGACTCCTCAAATTCCACTTTGCTCAAACTCCAACCTTCAACTCTTAAGAGATCTACTTACTATGCTCTGATACCACATTGATGTAGAGTTAGGGAAGGTCCTCAAAAACATCCATAGGGTTGCATATGGTTTGCCTAATTGACTATCCTAAAATGGTAGGTTGTCCCCTTAACTAGCATGGCTAACAAGTGTGGATAATTGCACAAATGAAGGATAGAGGAATACCTCAACTTGTAGACCTCTCCAGACACCTTGGATCACTTTAAAATGATTGGTAGACATTAATGAATCCCACCAAAAATCCTAATCATATATCCTTCTTGTTGTTCCTTTACAACAAGCCTTAATTCCTTGTAGCCCTATAAATGAGGGTTTTCAATCATATCTTGCAGAATACTTGATAAACCCATCAACAAATTAGTTTTCTAAATACCCATTAAGGAGTTACATAACATATTAGACATTTAGGGTAGGTTGATTTGGAACATGTGCCTTAAAAGGTGATTGTACCTATTGGTCTAGAGGGCAATTAGCCCTATTTTGCAAAGGAGGTATGAGGAATACTCTACCCAAGACTGAAAACCCACTTTTATGAGCTTCCCCACATCACAACTAGACTACTTTTATAGGTTTTGACCTTTGTATGAATGGGTTTCTTACCAAACCAATAACCACCTATGTTACTTAGCCTCTTTTGCCTAATACATGAAGATATTAGGCCAAATCTAGTCCAAACAATCCCATACACTCTTCCCCTACTCCTACAATGTAAAAAAAAGGAAATACATCCTAACTAATACCATTCTACCTAGTCTTGAGTGGTGACGCAAGTGGAATGGGTCAAAACCCCATCGTTTTCCTTAAACCCTCAAAACCCTAGGTTTTAGAACCAATTTTAGAAAATTGACTACAAAATGCTTCAAACCTGATGAAAACTTGCCCAAACAGATGAAAATGAATGGTATCTCACCTCCCCTCACATTTTTATGCACTTGAGCTTGTGACAATACTGTACAGTCATGTTCCAGTGCTGGAAGGCAAAAAAATAGTCAAAAATGTAGAAAAACTAGAAATTTCTTTATTCTCCTCACTTTAAACGTTCTCTTTAATTTTCATCGAATTGTTTTGAGGCCTAAAAATCATGGCTACATATAAAAATCATGTTCCACTACTCCACCATCATGGAAAAATAAAAAAGAAGGCTTAAAAATAGCCTTTCCACTAAGCTGCCCAAAATAGTAGTCATAAACATAGGTAAAAATCAAGTTTCTAATTCACCACTACATGAAAATGCCCCTAGTGGGTTTTATTACATCATTTAAGACAAAATTCCACCTAGTCTCTTACTAGGACCACTAAAAGATAAAATTTGCCATGTGGGTGCTCCTGCACCAATGGTGGAGAGGGTCATCTGCTGCATGCTTAAAATTATCATGAAAAGCTTCAATTGCAAAATCAACATCTTGATTTTCTATCTTCCCTTCTACCTTGTCCTCAAGAGCTTCCAAGATGTTTATTTCCTCAGACATGAGATGATGCAACTTGAAACTGATATCTCTGAGTTTTGTGTTGCATATCTTCAGGATATCACTTTCAAACTATGTATCTTCATACCATATACCCAATAGCTATGAAGTATGATTGTCTAATACCTTATTGTATATGAGTACTTTCACATCTATGCATTTCATTTCAGTTAGAGCACTTAGATCCTTTTCTACTTTAACTGATCTCTGTCCAACCTCCTTTTGTAACTTATCCACTTTGCTCCTCAATGTACTAGGCAAATTCCAATTGGTGAGGGAGGTCTTTATTACTTTCTCTACTTCAGGAATGAATTGAATAAACCAATTATCCATCACATGTGCCTATGCTTCATGATATCCATCCTTGTTATCTCATCCTGAGATATAATGGTCAAAGGGGTAGCCGAGCTGACTGGCATGTGATTTGGGGTAATTAGTCCCTTTATGAATGTATGCAGCTGAGCAATGTGCTCTTTGTGCATCTTATATTTATTTTTCTCCCTTTCCACACTTTTCAATAAAGAATCAATAATACCCCTGGCCTCTTGGCCTTCTTACTCTTCAGTAGCAAAGCCTAAATCAATATTGGTCATTTGAAATTCATCAATACTTATCTCTCCCTTGGCTTTATCTGCTATAGGCAAAGCTACTTGAGCTGTTCTTCTGCCTATGGTAGGATCTCTTTTTATTGCAGAAGTGGCCCTTGCCCTTCTCTTTGGCTTAACCATGTCAGTTGAAAATAATGCAGAAATATCAAATTCAGATACATCACTAACCTGGGGTGGCTTCACCTCCTGCCACAACCAATATGGTACTTCATCTATAGACCCTTGCTGGTCTGTATGCTCAATGTGAACATCATGAGACTCTACATTTTGTTCCACTCTCAGTGGTGCAGGTTCTTTTCTTTGTTCATCTTGAACCTCCTCATGACGGACCTCTTCCTATGCAAGGGTTTCTTGTTGTGCTTTCACATTCTGGTCTTGTGTATCTTGTGATGCTTGATCCTCATGAGGGGTTTGACCACTCTGATCTAGTTTATCTAGATGATCATCTTGATCATTCTTATTCACCTTTTCTTCTTCTTTTCTTTAATTATCACCTTTTTTGATGCAGAGGCATCCACACTATAACCTTAACATACAGCATGGATGTCCGCAACCCTTCATCATCATCATCATCATCATCATCATGTTTTCCTTAACACTGTCAGCATCATCATATTTCTCTCGCTGACCGATATCCTCCTGATGACAAGCCTTCGCCCTTTCGCATGTCAACAGCATCATCATATCTGATTATCGACAGCATCATCATGTTCGACAAGCGCGAACATCCTCCTGACGTCCACTGTTCATCTCACCGACAACTTCGACCTTCACTATCTTTAGCATCATGATGTTCAACATCATGTTAATCAGCAGGATATGGAACATCCGGTTCCTCCCATATATCCTGATGATGACAAACCTTAACTCCACGCACCAACCCCTCAATGCTTACGTCACCCCGATATCCTGATGACGATTATCCTGATGACGATGATGTCACATGCAGCTCCTCAATATCCTGCTGCTCCGAAATATCCTGATGACGTATATCCTGATGATGATGACGTCATATCCTGCTGTTGGCCAAACTTAACTTTTTCGGCCCGCGATCAACCCGATCTTCTTCCTTATGCCGATACGCTCCCCCTCGGCAACTCCTGATGATGATCACCCCGACGCACATTAACTTCATGCACTCGACTGCATCATGCTCATCTTCACTTATCCGGATGACGATGCCCGAAGCGACTGCAGGATATACGCAGAAATATCCTGATGATGCCGTTTTGACAAACTTCCAACCTTAGCAAATTTTCACTTCGCCGATCCTCCTGGGATGACCCGATCCACTCTCAGGGTGATCTTCCAAACTCTCACTATCAGCTTGACCTAGCACATACCCATGCTAGGGTTCTCAACATCTCTCGACGGCGATCCTGCACACCTGCATGCAAACAAACAAACTAACTCCTAACCTACTGTACATAACCATTCACCGATCCGACGAATCAACCGGTGGAATGGATCAGTGAATCCATGAAACCGCCCAAACCAGCAAATCGATTACACAAAGGAGATCAAACAGAAAACGAAGACAACAGGATCTCTTATTCGATTTCAAAAGATGCTATTACAATATTCAATCTCTCTCTCTCTCAGTAAAGCCTGATCGATGATATGCAATACCAACCGATCCTCATGCTTAAATAGATTTTCCTGCGAGTACTACTGACCCGACTCCAAGCGGCTGGGAAATCTCTCCAGGCAGCTGGGAGATCCAACCGGTCCTACAGCATGACAACTGTCTAACAAACTAACTAAAAATAGAAAAGCATGATCAGCATGACCTTAGCATGGTCAGCATGACCTTATTACATGCCTTGGTCTTATCAGACCTTCTTGAAAACATAAACAAGACTCAAAACTAACTAACTGCCTCATGAAGGCCAGCTGTCAGGTAGGTGCTCCTGCACCATACTCCCCAACAGAAAAGAACTCATGTCCCATGAGTTTAGTATGTGGAAGTCCTCCACCTTTACACTTTGTCATGTCAGTGCTCTGACCTGGTCTAGCTTTGTCCTCTGCTGGCTCTTGGCTACTCCAAGACTTCTGAACTGTAACTTGCTTTCTGGCAAGTAAATCCTCATGCCTGTCAATGTAGGCCTTTCTCTCACATACCCTGTGTTTGTCAGGTTGTCTAACCAGAACCTCTGTCTGAACTGCTTCTTGAACTTCTGCAATGTTCAATCCTATCTTCCTTTCAATCCTTATAGGACAAACAATAGTCCCAACTATGACAACATCCTTGTCATTCCTCTCAACTGGTTGCTGTTTGCAAACCTGTTTCTGCACCTGCTGCTGACCTCTGTCAGTCACAACTAAAACTTTCTTCAACCTGTTGTCCTAAACAACTTCTTTTCCTGCAGTGTCCTCAACTGCCTTTATGCCTGCTCCTATAGGCATCTGCACAAACTCCTTTTTTCCCATTAAAATGATTTTGGCTGCCCCCTGTGCTGCAGCATCTGCCTGTAATGGCATCAACCTCATAGTCTTCCCATCTTTCTTGATGGTGTAGGTATTAGCATACCCATCATACAGTACCCTCCTATCAAATTGCCATGGTCTACCCAACAGTAGGTGACAACATTCCATGGGCAAAATATCACACAAAACCCTATCATGATATGCTCTAATCTGAAAATCCACATATGCCTGTTCATAGACAAAAAGTGATTGACTATCACTCACCCAAGATGCCTTGTAAGGGTGCTGATGTGGAATCCTTTCCAAATTCAGTTTATCCACCATTTCCTGAGATACCATGTTGTTTGTTGAACCAGTATCAATGACAACCTTACATATTTTACCTTTGCTCTTGCATATGGTCTTGAAAAGAGCTCTTCTTTGCATCAGATCCTTTGATGCCTGCAAACTAATTCTCCTTAGCATCAATGCTTCTCCCTCCTCAGGATATGCATAATAGTCAGGCTCCTTATCTCTTTGATTAGTGTTTGAACTCTGCACACTTTGCTTTGCTTTCTCTTCTTGTACAAGTTGTACTCTCTTGTCATTTGTTCTATCATTTCTGGATGATGAACCTTTGTTTTCTGGACATTTGAAAGATGGATGACCAAACTCACCACAGGTGTAACATTTTCCTGAAAATGTAGTAGAACCTCTACCACCTCCAAATCTACCTCTATTACCTTTCCATCCACCTCTGAAATCAGGCTGTCCCTGTCCTTTACCAGTGTCTTCTTGACCCTCATTGGTTTTCTTTTGTGTAGGGGCTGCTCCTCTTCCCCTCATATTGTTTCCTCTTCCTCTCATGGACTTATCTTGTCCTCTATTCATCTTTTCTTCAATCCTGATTGCCATTTGATAACAATCCTCCACATTCTTAGGGTTAGCTAAAACTAACTCATCCTGTATGTTCAATCTCAAACCAGCCAAATACCTAGCCACCTTTTCTACCTCATTCTCATGATGACCAGATCTCATACTCAATTTATAAAACTCCTCAGTATATGCCTTCACATCCCTTTCCTTCTGCCTTAAAAATTGCAGCTTCTTAAACATCTAAATTTCATAATCCCTTGGCAAGAATTTACCTTTGATCCTTGCTACCATCTTATCCCATGAAGTGATCTTTGACTTCCCTTGTTTCCTTCTCTCTGATTGTACATAATCCCACCAAACCAAAGCATGACCTCCTAACTTGGTCTTTGCAATCTTTACCTTCTGATCCTCAGCAACATCTTCACATTCAAAGTGATTATCAAGTGCAGCAATCCAATCCAGCAACTCATCTTCATTCAAACTTCCATTATACTTGGAAACATCAACCTTTACCTTAGGTTTATCACTCTGCACTGCCTTTAACAGTTTTGCCAATCTTTGGTCTTCAGCATCCAGATCTTCAGCTACCTCTTCAGATTCTTCAACAGCATCTTCATCTTCTTCAGACTCACTGTCTGCCACTTCCCTCTTTTTGTTCTTTTCCAGGGCTACAAGCCTGGCTTGAAGTGCTTCAGCAAGCTCCTTCATCTTCCTCATCTCTCTAGCATGTTTTTCCTTCATCTCCTGTAATTCCCTTGCAGTACCACTACCTTTTGGAGGCATTTTGTCAACCTCTCACTCAACACGCAACACACAATCAACTCTACCTCTGCCCTTTCGGTGACAGAATCAACACACAACAACCCAGACCTTTTGCTGAGCTCTGATACCACTATGATGCAGAGGCATCCACACTATAACCTTAACATACAGCATGGATGTCCGCAACCCTTCATCATCATCATCATCATCATCATCATCATCATGTTTTCCTTAACACTGTCAGCATCATCATATTTCTCTCACCGACCGATATCCTCCTGATGACAAGCCTTTGCCCTTTCGCATGTCAACAGCATCATCATATCCGATTATCGACAGCATCATCATGTTCGGCAAGCGCGAACATCCTCCTGACGTCCACTGTTCATCTCACCGACAACTTCGACCTTCACTATCTTTAGCATCATCATGTTCAACATCATGTTAATCAGCAGGATATGGAACATCCGGTTCCTCCCATATATCCTGATGATGACAAACCTTAACTCCACGCACCAACCCCTCGATGCTTACGTCACCCTGATATCCTGATGACGATTATCCTGATGACGATGATGTCACATGCAGCTCCTCAATATCCTGCTGCTCTGAAATATCCTAATGACGTATATCCTGATGATGATGACGTCATATCCTGCTGTTGGCCAAACTTAACTTTTTCAGCCCGCGATCAACCCGATCTTCTTCCTTATGCCGATACGCTCCCCCTCGGCAACTCCTGATGATGATCACCCCGACGCACATTAACTTCATGCACTCGACTGCATCATGCTCATCTTCACTTATCCGGATGACGATGCCCGAAGCGACTGCAGGATATACGCAGAAATATCCTGATGATGCCATTTTGACAAACTTCCAACCTTAGCGAATTTTCACTTCGCCGATCCTCCTGGGATGACCCGATCCACTCTCAGGGTGATCTTCCAAACTCTCACTATCAGCTCGACCTAGCACATACCCATGCTAGGGTTCTCAACATCTCTCGACGGCGATCCTGTACACCTGCATGCAAACAAACAAACTAACTCCTAACCTACTATACATAACCATTCCACCGATCCGACGAATCAACCGGTGGAATGGATCAGTGAATCCATGAAACCGCCCAAACCAGCAAATCGATTACACAAAGGAGATCAAATAGAAAACGAAGACAACAGGATCTCTTATTTGATTTCAAAAGATGCTATTACAATATTCAGTCTCTCTCTCTGTCAGTAAAGCCTGATCGATGATATGCAATACCAACCGATCCTCATGCTTAAATAGATTTTCCTGCGAGTACTACTGACCCGACTCCAAGCGGCTAGGAAATCTCTCCAGGCAGCTGGGAGATCCAACCGGTCCTACAGCATGACAACTGTCTAACAAACTAACTAAAAATAGAAAAGTATGATCAGCATGACCTTAGCATGGTCAGCATGACCTTATTACATGCCTTGGTCTTATCAGACCTTCTTGAAAACATAAACAAGACTCAAAACTAACTAACTGCCTCATGAAGGCCAGCTGTCAGGTAGGTGCTCCTGCACCATTTTTGAAGACCTTGTTCCCCATCCTTTGATGTGTCCACTTCTCTAGGGTCTTGGGCTTTGTCCATCCTTTCTTCAATTGTTCTTCTTTTAGGTATTTGTTCATTGTCTTGATCATCATTATGATCAGGCATCTCTTCATCCTCCATATGTACATTAACTTCTAATTTGCCCTATTCTAGAGGTAAGTCTTTATCTTTGTTTTGGTCTTCATCACCTTGATAAGTCAAATCTATTGCTGCGGGGCTAGTGACTTGATCAACTAATCTTGTCAATCCAATTTGTTGTGCCACCACTTCAGGGTTACCCTCTTCTATTTCCTCTACAAGTTGACCTCCTCATGATGGACTTCCTTTTGTGCTACAGGGATGCCATGAGGGGTCATCTTAGTATTCTTTATTAATGTCTCCATAGAACTGGCAAAGACCTCATTTACAACATCATCTTCAGATAGGTCTACTATGTTATCTAATGGAAAGGATGGCTCATTTCTTACACTATGCATCTCTTTTCTCTATTCCTCTGCCATCTCGGTCTTGAGTTGCATGATATCAAGAATGGGGACCTCATGCTGCAGATTCTTCAGAATGCCTTCTCCACTGGCTCCTCTTAATAGAATGGGGTTTATATCTACTGCCCCCCTCATAACAAATGTTTGCTTCTTTTGAGGTGGCTCTTAGACTTTCTTCTTTTTCCTCTTGATCAAGAGATCATCATCTGAGCTCTCTTCTTCCTCTACAATAGCAGGAGCAAGTTTTGTAACTATTTTCTTCTATTTTGCAAGTGTATGAGGTGATGTTGCAGCATATGTGGATGCTACATCTTCCTTTTGTTGAGGTTAACGAATGAATGTCACCCCAATATCTTGGTTTCCTTCCTTGCCTTTACTTTGCTTCCTCTCCCCTTTTGACAGCCTCTTTTCCTTGAGGAAATCATCATATTCCTCATCTGATAATTCTTGTCTTTTCCTTTTATTATCAATAGTGAGTGCCACTCCCTTCTTCTTCAACTTGGTGATCTCTACATCCACCCAGTCTTTGGTTAATTGTATGACCTTCTGCGTTATCTAGTCCAAGGAAGTCACCTCTGGTTGACTCCAATCTAGGGCTAATATTGTTTCATTATATACTTTATCGTAATCATATTCTTGGGACATGATCTTTTCATCATCTTCATGTAATTGTTTAGGCACTGGTATGCAATCTAAGGTGCGTATCTACTTTAGAGTAAGTCTTTGATCACCTCTCCTTCTTACTTCTATCTCATTGTCACAGTCGGCCCAGTAATCTTCAATGTGCCTCTGATGCATTGGTTTCTTTAGCAATATTTGCATCCTATCATAGGGATCATATGGCTTAGCCATTCAGAAGGGTTGTAGGGACATCAACTTTAGTCCTCCAATTACATCTTTTATACTCTCCCTATCAGGACACAAATACCATCCAATCATGATTAGAAACAAGATATTAGGTATCTTTCCTCTCTCAATATAAGCTTCCACCGAAGGCAATATCTACCTGGCTAACTCCATCAAAATGACCTTGTCATTGGGATATACTGGAAACATGAGAGGTTGCCCAGTTAAACCTTCTATTCTTATGTATGAAAAGATGGGGAACTAGATGAACCAAGCCCCATGTCTGTATATTACATGCCTGAGCCTCTACGCTTAGTCTATTTGCTCTGTCTTCCTCCATAGTCATGACAAGGTGCATGGAGAATGAATCATTCACCCTCTGGTAATGTTGGAGAGACTCTCTTCATTTCAGTTGTGGGTAATGATCCCAAATGTTTACATCTCTAGGGTTACTTCCGACCCTGCCCACTATTTGTAATCTGTCAAAGGTGCCTCTAAATGCATAGGCATATACCACATAGGATGTCATGTGCAACATATTAGTTTTTCCTCCTAGCTTCCTCATCCCCTCATCTAGGTTGTTGCTTATGATCTTAGCCCATTGGGGTTTCTCATTAGTACCTTCTACCATCCTTATGATGCCATACATCCAATTATCAAAAGACCCAACATTTAGTTTTCCTTTCATCCTGTTGAGCATCAGCATCATTTCTTGATACTCTGGAGAAAAATCAAACTTGTAGAGATACACGGGCAACTTGGTAGAAGCAATATATGTGCTGCCACTGGCTCTCCATTGGTACATGATCCTTCTGGCTTCTTTCTCTTTACTATTATACTCCTTATCCAATTTACCCAAGTTTACTCAAACCACATGAGGTCCTCTAGGCTGATTGAAAGCTGCAGTGATACCTTCAGTTGAAAAGTCTGCATAAACCCTACCATGTTTCTCTACCCTTCTCGTGTTCGCATTATAATTCTAGGCACACTCTACTACCAATTCAATGGCCTCCATTACATAAGGAAATCCCCCTACATGCCACATTTCTGAACTGTAGATGTTAACGAGCAGGGGGTTCCCACCTCCTTTCTGTAATTTCATTGTCCATGCATCAAGATCTATGCATCTTAGATGTGTATCATTTATTTATCTGTATTTGAAGGATATCGTGTCAGACTGTATGCACATAGGTTTCAATAATTCTATGTCTAACCTATTCTTTCTGACTGCCATTGGATCCTGCAATGAAACATGTATATATCTTACCCTAACGTGTCATGTGTAGTGGTGGATTCAATGATCACATGAATTCTATGGTATTAATTCTTTCATTCTAATATATTTCATGCATCATCATATTAATTTACTTTGGTAAAATCATTTTTACCTGTTCATTTACCATAAATGACAAAAGAGGGTTTTATCATTATGTACTTGATAATTGTTACCCTTTTACTGTGTAAGTGATGTCTGGATGAGCACGTTCACCTTGCAATTACCTTTCTCCATTCATCATTTGAATGTGTATCCCATTCTGTTGAGCTTATAAGCTATAGTAATGTCACCTTAATCCTACAAGGCTCTATAATTCTTCACTTTAACTTTTGGTAAATTCAAAATGAGCTAAAATCCTTACTTTTAATCAAACACAATGGCAAATTAGGGTGTGATTAATGTCCTCCTGTTAGTATGCATTGATTTGATACTTGAGGCTTGGAGATGTTAACAAGTGGCGGGCGTTTGTTCAAAATTTTGAAGGTTCGACCTACCGTTGAAATGGCATTTAATGCAGGGATACATATTCACAGAGATTAGGGATATTAGGAAATATTAATGATATCCAGGAGATGAGGATGACATCATCATGAGGATGGTCAACTATCGACTGATGACCAAAGTCAGGTCATTATATCTTTATTTAATAATCATGATAACATAATGTGTTAATATGATTAGGTCGATGCACCACATGGCATTGTTCGATTGGTTACTAGAGATCCCCGTATCATAGGTCTCAGGGTTAATATGAGGGATATTAAGAAATATCCAAATACTCAACAATATGAAATATCCTCCCATTCCAGAATGTGAGGATGGTGTTAGCATCTTTTATATGATTTCAAATTGGTCGGGGAGATGACATGATCATCATATTAATGAAGATCAAGGATGTTAAGAAATATGACCCTCTTGGATCTGGGTCATGATGACATCATCATATCAGGTCTTTTATAAAGTGGAACAAGATGATGTCATCATCATGTTACCAAAAGTCAGGGACATTAAGAAATATGACGGATATTTGAAAGATGACCCTCGGGGAATATGCATGGGTAACTGACGGATAAATGTTCTCACACTTAAATTTGATGTTTGCATATTGAAGGATATGCAAATATCAGGTTTTCTTTGTTAAAGCATAGATCCGGGATATTAGTGAATATCTAGGATATTAGTGAACGTGACCCTCTAGGAATATCAAGTTTGACCAAACTTTGACCGAGCATAACTTTTTATCCCTAAGGAATATCAGGGTGATCCAAAAGGCAAACCTGCTTAGAATTTCACATTCTTCTAAATTATGAGGTTTATGATGGTAGAATTTGTCTTTGAAATTTAACCTTCCCTTATGAGGCACATGCATGCACAAGGGTGATATACTATTGTTTCATCTAACTTTTACCAAACCGCCCAAAGCAAGAAAGCAAAGAACAAGCAGAAGCAAAAGGTTGGGTCCCTATTTTGTTGAGGCAAAATGGGGCATGTTGTCCAACCACACAACAATATCCACTGAAATAATATGGAAGTTTTTAACTTCCATCTCAGCCATCATAGTGACTTGCTATCTGCCCCTCAGATTGAGTACACTTTTGAGCTTTCAGAGGGCCTTCGTACCCTGTGGCACATGAGGATGCCCAGTGAATGAATTGTAATGTGCTTTCTCAGATGAGCTAATGCTGTAAATATTTTCCTTTTATGCTATAATGGAATGTGAGCTACCCCATATAGTAGTGATTATCGATAAAAATATAATATTCAAGTGTATCCTATAATTTTAGAATGCTGACAATTTCTTGAATAAACCCTTTTCATTTCATCAATTTGGATAAAAAAAGTCGTCAGCATGAAGGGTGAAATCATGAAAGGAGAGTGAAACCTCTAAACACCTTAGAGTAGAGGAAACACCAACCTTGACACTCCCAAGCCTAAACCCAAGCCATTCCTGAGCCTAAACAATTTTATGTGTAGGTAATGAATATCCATTATTAATGGATATTGGTTTTATAGAATGGATATCTATTACTTGGATATCTGTTAGAACCTAATATCGAAGGCTTCTACCTTTAGGTAACAAATATCCATTTCTAGGTAATGGATATCCATTTCTAGGAAATGGATATCCATTTCTTGGAAATAGATATATGTTTCCTAAAAGCCCAAAAATGCCTTTATTTATATGTATTGGCTAGAGAATAGGATAGCTAGTTGGATTTACAAATGACTTCTCCAAAATCACCAAGAAGGATGCTCAAGCCTGTGAAATTATGGACTCCTCATGTAGACATGCACAATTTTGGTTCTCACTAGTATACTTTTGAAGATTTCCTCATCACAAATGTATTAAGGAGATTGGGTTTAGACAAACCAAGTCTTCAATAAGATTTCCTTAAATTATTTAGACCTTTGGATAACAAGAAAGAGCCAATTGAAAGACATAATTGGGGAGACTAGTTCCTACATGAAGGATACATTGTTATCTAGGTATTTGGCTCTAGTTTCATGTCCCACAAGTTGTTAATTTGGGTCCCATCGAGGATCGCATACCTAGAAGTAGTTTGGTAAATGAATAATGTAAACTATGACATTTTTAGAAGTCATACGAGAAAAGGAATTCTTCCCTCTCAAACCAAATTCTCAAACATCACTATATTGGGAAGGAATTGTTGTCCTATTTTGCCTTCAGGCCAAATAGCCCAAAGATTCCCCTAAATCTTGCATCCCTTCCATCAAAGAAATTTGATTTGAGACACCTTAAATGGAAGAAATGTTCTCCCAAGGCAATCCCAAAAATTTCAAAGTGTAAGAAAGAAGCCCACAAAAAAAGCTAATTCCAAATTTTCCTGGCTTTTCCCTTGTATTTTCTTCCTTTCTCAGAGCTTTGGAGTTTCAAGGCTCTCTCTTCTGTCATGTCGTTCATAACGGATCTGAAAACTTCGCCTTTATAATTCATAAATTGTCCAAGTATTTTAGATCTCAGAGGTCGGGGTGGCAATCTTCCTTCTTCTGAGTAGGTAGTAAGCAAAAAGCCTGATCGCCATAGTTTGACAAAGCTCCAAAAGTTTCTAACTCTTTCGAGTGTCAGAGATCATGAGATTTCTCTTCCTCTTTCTTCTTTGCAGGTGTTAGTGGCAGTGATCGATCACTGAAGCTCGATGAAGCTCCAAAAGTTTCTAAGTCTTTTGGGTTATAGAGATCGAGAGGTTTCTCTTCCTCTTTCCTTTTTGAAGGCAGAAGGGTGAAGGTCCAAGGCCTAATCCCTGATCATTTCTCGAGGGTGCCAAGTGTTCGAGTGACAGACTTCAAATAGTTTCTTGTTCACTTGCAGGTTACAAGCATTAACGGCAAGGTCTGATGCCCGATCCTGATGATCTTCAAATTCTTCTAAGTATTTTTGGATTGGGGAATCAGGTAGTTCCCTTTCTTCTCTTCCAAATGCATGATGTATGGTGAAGGCTTGATCTCTAAAACTTGATGGTTTCCCTTTTTTCCTTTCAGACTTCAGAGATCGGGGTTTCCTTCTTCACCCTGCTCCTTCCACTGTTCAGAATGCAATGGGATTGTTCAATGACCTTCTTGTTGATGTAGTTTTTAATCACAACAACAAGAAATAAAAGTTTACACTCAAACCTTCATTTATCTTGAAAGATATGATGAATTCCAAAAGAATTCATAATCCCAAGTCTTCGTTGGTTAGGTCTTGACCGTCTGATGTTACTCAGAGTTTGATGTGCAATGCTATTTTCCAGTCGGGGGCTTACGTATGATTATTATTCAAAGTTCTTTAATATTTCTTCAATTATCCAGTTACATGTACCTACTCTGCATATATTCTCCACAATTCCATTAAATCTTACACTATTAAGTCAAGATTTAAGCAAATATAGGTCAATCTGACTCTCATTCTTAGAAATTCACTGGACTTTCTCCTTTATTTTTACTAATTATGAATATATCTTTAGATTTGATTAGTTTTTCTAAAACTATATCCAATTGGAATTGTTCTTTGCTTCGACACCTCAAATTCACTTAAAGATTGTGCCAATAAGCACATATTTCACTACGATTTGCCATTATTTGCATGGATATTCATTATGATGTGCAATTTACTAAAATATGCTTTGGATATACAATTTGTTTATACTAATTTAATATATTCTCTCTACATTTGCTTACTATTTATCATTATGTGTAGTTATTTATTATTATTATGAAACAAAATGTCAAAAGATAAGGTTTAGAGAATGTCAATCCTAAAATTTCTAAGCTTCAATCAATGGTCCATATACATACTCTGATACTTTCATGAAAAGGAGAGGAACCAAACCACATTTTCTAGGAATTTCTACAACTACGCGTGGTTAGTACAAATCTTTAGAGGAAAAAATGATAACAATATGCAAGTAAAGTGAATTCACTTCAGTTTGAATGCAACAATCCACCATTACACATCAAAAATCAGCCAAAGACTACATAATATTTATGATTAGGAAGTAATCTATTACTCCATCTTCATTTAGTATGCTTTAGAATATGTACATATACATGTGATCCTGAGAAAGATTCTCGAGAAGACACAAAAGTTGTAGAATATACAAACTTAGTGCTTACAAATTCAAAAATTCAATCTCTCTTTAAAATGAAAGATCATGGCCCTTTAAAAGGAACAAGGTGCAGATCAGTTTCAATTGATTCAATGGTCAGGATCCTATCAAAAATAGTCAGTGGTCAAGATTAGTTGCATGTGATTACTTCATTGGAAATCATTCTGTAATATATGGCTGGCAAAAAAAAAGAATATTCCTCCTGTATCTTCACAACAACATCTATGTGAATATTCTATTCAAAATCTTCTGCGGAGGAACATTCAGTGATCACCACCCCTATATCCAGCTTTCTATCAAATTCATATGCTTGCACAATTGTATTTATTTCTATTTTATCCCAAACCTGAGCCTTCACCTTGCTATACTCTTGTGTTCATAACTTCTCATTAGGGGATATCCACTTAGTCATCTTATCACCTAACTTTGTATTATAAGATTTTACTTTGGCATTCAACTCCATTACCTCATCTATGGTGGCCTCTGTAAAATGGTGCACAGGATCATCTATCGATGGGCTGAACGTATCCTTAAATGTCTGGATAGACCTTCCTTCATCATAGGTCTCAGTCTCCACCACTAGATTGCCAAGCAACTCCTCCAAAATTGCCATCTCATCAGACAATAAGCCATGAGCCTTGACCTCTATATCTCCTGCTTTGGTTCTGCACCTCTTCAATACATCCACTTCAAACTTTAAATTTCTGACCCAGATATCTACCTTTTGAAGCAATTGGCTTGTCAAAATTTTATGCTTCTGTAGAGTCTAGTCATCTAATCTCCTCATACTCTTCAATCTTGTCAAATCCTGATCACTTTGACTAAGTCTGGATCCAGATGCTTTTTTTAATGACTTAGCCTTTGTCTTTAATTGAGTCAAAGTGCTCCAATTGGACAAGGACATCCTTATTGCTTTCTCACCATTAACCATAAATTGCATGAACCATTTTCCCATCACCTGAGCCTAATGCTTTTGTGCATCCAGACCTTTAATTTCATCCTAGCTGACCAATGCTAAGGCCATAGGAGCCTCAGTTATTTGTACGATGGGCATAACTAGTCCCTTAATAAATATCTAGATCTAGAGATTCTTTCCTTTCAACTCCTTATTCTTGGCCTTTAATTTGGTTATCCTAGCCACTACAACATTTGTGCTCTCCCCGAGCTCATCAATATCCTGTTGCACCATTGAATGTCCCAGGTTGATTGTGGTGACCTAGAATTCCTCCACACTTATCTCTCCCTTACTCTTATCCACAAGGGGAACAAATAATTGGGCTATTCTTCTCCCCATTGTAGAGTCTCTCTTTATGGAAGAAGTTGCCCTAGCCTTGCACCTGGACGTAGAATGATCCAATGAAAACAAGGATTTGAAATCAAAACTGGTAGAATCTTGGGAAGGAGGCTCATTTATCTTAGATGTTAACCATGTTGGCACCTCGGATTTTGACCCTGTATGAACAGATTGCTCAATGTGAGCATCATGCACCTCTGTATCTCTGCCTTCATCCTAATCATGTGGGATGTCTTTATCTCCATCACCATTAGTCTAGATTTCTTCCTTAACCTCCTTCTCCTTGTGCATCTCTTCATGTACATGTTCTTGTGAATCTTCATGGGCTCTAGTCTCTGTAGGGATCATATATATATATATATATATATATATATATATATATATATATATATATATATATATATCATGCACAGCCTTCTCCCTTGGTCCCTTTTCATGAGATGCCTCATCTTCTTTAGGCTTATCTTGAGGCACATCTCCTTGGGATCTCATGTTATCATCTTGTGCTCTTTATGCACCTTGTGCTACAGGATCACCCTAGTGATGTACCTTTGTCAGGCCTTGATCCTCTATGTTTTGGCAAGTAGCTTCCCCGATATCATCTTGTATCACTACCTCCTTAGCTACTTGACCCACTTGAGCCTCTTTCTTAGATATGAACATATGTGGTCCACTACTTTGGATGTTTAGACCCTCTTTAGTATGTCTTGGATCTCCTATCACATCCTCTTTCTTTTCTTCCTCTACCTTAGGTTGATGTGACAAGTCTATCATGGCAGGGCTTGTGATAGTTTCTATTAGAATATTGAGGGGAGTTGAACCAATGACTAGCTTAGGAGATCTTGGATCCTCTGTCTCTATGGCATCATTCCTCTCCTATTGCACATCCTTAGCTACTGATGGAGTATGCCTCAACAAGTCTTCCAATGGATGGGTTGTCACATCCCTTGTAACATCATTATTAGTCAGGTCAATTATCTAATTGAGGGGTAATGACTGATCAACCATCCCTCCTTGTTCAGTTGCCCTTGCTTCATTGGCCAACTCCTTCTTGAATTCAATTATTTGTGGGATGGGCACATTATGCTACAAATCTCTTGCTCCCACCCTAAGATCCAAATGTGCCTCTTCCTGCCCAGATACATGTTCTTGCAATGTAGCAACTGATGCAAGTGATCCCCTAGATGTTTTCCCTTGAGCAAACATTTGTTCCATCTTGGTAAACTTGGGCAAATCTTTAGTTCAAACATTCATAGGCCTAGATGTTGAGCCTCTCATAAGTGGTGCCTGAGCTCCTCTTCTTTACCTAAGAATGGTCACTCCCTTCAGTACATCCTCATACTCCTTGTCCACAACTTCTTCTTCTTGCTCTTTTTCTTATGCTTCTATTGTGCCTATAGGAATGGCTGGTATAGGTACTTCCCTAGTAGGAGATGGAACTATGCCAATAGTAAGACCTTCAGATGTAAATGCCTCTTTTTCTCTAGAGGGCCCAGGTTTAGCCCATTTCACCTCCATAACCTGGCATTTGTGGATTAAGAAGTTATCAAACTCAAGGTCATCTTTTTCTTTTTGCTTTCTCTTCTTGTCCAAGGTTATGAATACCCATTTTTCCTTTATTTCTACCACCCTGGCATCCACCCAAGCTTTGGTGAAGCTCATAACCTTGGCAGTTATGACCTCCAGAGATGTATCCTCCAATTTGGACCAATCTGGTAGTGGAAACCTCTCCTTATATATATATTTTTTGTTCATATTCTTCACTCAGTAGCTTCCCATCATTAGATTTTAGTTGGGGAGGCACATCAAAACATCCCAAAGTCTTGATTTGATTTAAAGTAAGGTGTTGATAGTTCCTCTTCCTCACCTCCTCCTCATCAACATAATTAACCCAATAATCCTCTATGTGGACTTCATGCTGCAACCTCTTGTTAACATAATGTTCCATCCTGTGGTAAGGGTCATAATACCTTACCAAGGGGAATGGTTGCAGATGCAACATATGCAATTCAACCTCAAATTTCTTAGCTCCATCTAGTGAGACACATGCATACCAATCGATACACAACAGGAACTTAACATTTCCCCATATGTTCTTTCTTTCATATTCTTCGAAGGATGGTATTATCTTCCTGGTGACCTCTAGAAATACTACCTTGGAAGTAGGGTACTTAGGCAACATAAACAGATGTCCTTCAAACCCCTCCATGTGGATGTATGAGAAGATGGGGAATTGGATGAACTAGGCTCCATTCAGCTGGATTGTTTCTTGGGCTTCTTTGGAGAGCCTCTTCGCCCTACCATCGTCCATTAACCATACTAGGTACATTATACAACAGTCATTTACCCTCTTGTAATGCTAGATGGACATCTTCCTCTCCAACTGTGGGTAATGTTCCCACATCATTTTCTCTTCTGAGAAGTGTCTAATTTTTCCTACAATTTGTAGGCCTATAAATGTAGATTTGTATGCACACACATACACTACATATGAGGACATATAGAAAAACCTATGCCTTTGGCTCCATTGTATCATTCCTTCATGCAGGTCTATTTCCTTCACCATGTGAATGACCCCGTACATCCATGGCTCAAAGGTGCCAGAGTCACTTTTTCCTGCCATTCTGCTCAACAAAACTATCATATATTGTATTTTGACAGAAAAGTCATACTTGAACAGGTGTTGGGAAAACTTATCCACTACCTTCACTTTATTGTCTATAACCCTCCATGTGGCAAACATGATATTCCTACAATGTACAGTGTTGCTATTGTATTCCTTCATCAATTGCTCCACATTTATCTTGTACATGTTACTGTGTGTGGAAATTTGAAGGTGTTAGTGATGCCTTACACTAAGAAGCTCTCATATACTCCCCCCTATTCCTCCACCCTTCTTATGACTTGATTATAGTTTTCTGCACATGTTATCATGAGTTCTAGTGCCTCTGCCGCATATGGGAAACCTACTACATTGAACATCCCCAAGTTGTAAACTCTCTGCAAGATGGGATTACTATCTCCAATGCCCAGAACCTAATTCCTTTAGTGATCCAAATCGGTATTCCCTGAGTGGCTATCCTCAACCAATCCATATTTCCTGCATATACCCCCCAAGACTAGGAACATGTCTACCTTGAACTTGGCATCCCATCTATCCTTTCATCTTTGCATTGCTTCTTGTAAATCATGGATAGCCATAGCTTACTAGAGGGTTTGAGATTTATTCATATGATTTATACTATATAAGATAAAATATATCATGTCCATGATGTGATTTACATTTATCCAAAATAAATTATCCTATTCATAAAGTTTACCTCACATAACTACCACTATAACAGTAAAAATAACAACAATGCAGGGAAATTTTGTCTTACATACCTATTGGTTAGAAGCGTAAACCTAAAAGACAAACAAAAAGTAATACCATTCACCTATGTCTTCCTTTCTGCTTTCTCTTCACAACTCACCATTCTACTTGCCGACAAATCTATGTTTATCTAATTGGAAATCACTCTTAATCACCTTGGCTCTCTATTAAGCTTTGTGATTTTATCGTTGATTGCTTCAAGTGATTAAGAAAACTATATAATTTGCCTTATATCTTTCAAATTTAACATTTTAGGGTGTATTAATGGCTAAGTACGTGATTAGGTAAGCCTTTACAGTATGTAGGTGGGAGAAACTTACACATGTATTTAGCACATTTTCAAATTCAAAATATACCAACCCCTATATGCCTTATTAAATGTAAGGAAAAACTAGATATGAACATTCATAATTATCATCCGGTCGATATATTCATATGACATCATCAAATGGCTTGGGTCAAACATTGTTGACCAAAGAAATGGATACAGGATCCAATTTTAGCTTCAAAAACTTGGATATATGAAATATCCATGTAAAAATATCCATATGCATAAACTTCATTGAAAAGTCAACATCATGACACATGGTAATATATCATTGGTTGTAGTGTGGACATGAATATTTGAAAGGGTATGGATACTAATGAATATAAAATATCCATAGTGAAAATATCCAAAATTTGACATCCTGTTGAAAAGTGAGTGTTGGGAATGTACTTGGACCTCAAAGTGGGGATAAGGATACAAACATTTTGACATGGATATTTAAAACCAAATATCCATGTGAAAATGTAAGGATCCACAAGCATGCTCGTTGAAAAGTCAATCATCGGGTTGTTGACTTAGATATGGATATTATACTTGTTATGTCATAAAATGTCCCCCTAGGGCTTTTACCTCCTATGTTTAGCTCCTAAGTCCCTTAGATTTGATCATGCATGTTAGAAATGAATCCCAAAGAAAAATCCCCCAAAACCCATATTAAATGGGACCTAGGAGTGAGCTTGGAGCTTAATCCAAACTCAAAATAGGCTCCTGGACTTGGGTGCCCCCACCCTAGTCCTGGCCTGCTTTGTTGGTGTCCCAAATTTCTATGTCAGCTTATGACCGTTAAAAGGTGTTCCTTGTCGGCATCTTAAGTTTGAATTACAAAATATTAGTGGGAATGCATATATAAACATGTTTAGGGCTTCATTTGTAAACTACAAGAAGATGATTTGGTGCTTAAGGCAAACTTAGGATCATTGAGCAAAGAGCATTCAAGGCATTCATTGTGTTGCAGAGCAGAATTGTGTTGTTGTTGCAGATTTGGTTTCATCTTCTCATGGTGTGGAAGATTTGGAAGAGGGGAGGTGAATTAGTTGTATCAAAAACTTCTAACCCTCACAAACATTCAGATCCACATTAGCTTAATTAACACTTAATCTTGCTATGATGATTAAGCATGAAATGCAATCAACAGAAGCTAAACCATAACAATATCAAACACAAGAAAACACTAGATTTTTATGTGGAAAGCAAGAAGGGAAAAAACATGGTAAGGATCAACTCACAATATAAAGTAGTATCAATATCAAATTACAAAAGGCTCACTGCCCAAAAGAGGGAATGCTCACTGCAGGTGGACTCACTGCATACTAAGAAAGATAGAGAGAAAGAAGAGAAGGCTAATTGCTAGGGATGAACTAATATAATTGCATCTAACCTCTGCATGGAGTTTAGTTCCAATGAAGCTCAATACCACAACTCAAACAACACCTTTACAGAAACACTAAAAAATAGTAGACACCTTTTTCTCACTGCATCTAGTAGTCTAACACATAAAATATCTTACTACCCTAATCAAATTTGCATTACAAACATCATATTCCTCATGCATACCACTAGTCACGAATCCTTGACACTTATTTATACCACCATCAACCTTGAAATCAATCTCCAAAGTTGGTAACACAAATTAACACATAAAATTCAAATTAGGTTTGGACCTAAACATTCCCATGGAGGAAGGGAATGAATGCAGACCACACCACATCTTAGTACAGACCTAAATCCACTCTTACACATTATTCCATGCTTCCACAAACAACTAAGCACAACCACAATTATTGTAAACAACCAAGTTGACCAAACTTGTGCAAACACTATGAACTATTAAGAAAACACTTCTTCAAAAGTAAACACACCTCACAGATCTTACACAAAGCTTTAACACAATATAGAAACATCCACGAACATCTTGAAGTCACCTAAAAACCAACAAATTCAACTACAACAATTTTCACCTAAAGAAAAGTTCACAATCTGCTTACAAACAACACTGTCGAACTCTGCTACACAAGAAATCACTTTCCAGAGCATCAAATCACAAACCTTCTATATTAAAGATAGATAAGGATCTTATAAGTACACATTTAGAACCACAACACTTGAAACCACTCTCCGGAGAAATGCAGAGCAAAACAATTTCTCCCAGACACACTGCAAACATTATCAAACACTATTCTCAAACTGGTGAACACAACTTTCACTGTACAACAATCTAGAGCACTAAATTCTAGATTTAGCATCTTCAAACACTTCTAAACTACATATCCAAACTGCACACTCATATCTCCAACACAAAACAAATGTGGAACAAAAACTCAAACAGCACTCTGTAAGCTATAAGACTTCTTCAACACATTGTTTCCAATATTAATCAATTTTTTTCAAAAGTACTTGGAAGCCCAGCAAAAGGAACACTTTACCAACATCATCAACACTATCTCAACATTCAAAAACAAATCAAACTCACAATCATGCCATATCCTCAACTCTGCTCACCCTTATCTCTGATCTCTGCCCAACATAGACTTACTCATACTCTTGCATCATTTTTTAACTCATACAGAAGGAATAGTTGACACCAATGACAACATAAGCTTGTTGACATCAATGACAACACTGATTAGCACATACTTACAACAATCTCCCCCTTTGTCATTGATAGCAACATATAATGTGAAAAACTATCAAGACACAACTCTGCACCATCTTATTTTCTTTCTTACTCTCTTTCTCTAATCACTGATTTTTTCCTTTTTTCATATTAAACTCTCTCCCCCTTTGTTTTTCACACTGAACTCTTTCACCCTTTGACATCAATGGAAAAGGGCTACACAAATATTTATTACTCTCTCTCTCTCTCCCCCTTTCAAACACACTACACATACTTGCAATTGCTTTGCAATGATTTTTATTTATTGGTCTTTCTGCTTACTCCCCCTGACTCTAGCAACCAACAAAGCCACTACCTACTCCCCCTGATAGGTAGCCTCCAACATCTGTCCATAACAAAGAATGAAACTTTACACACACTGGATTGATGCACTTCCTTATGCATCTAGTTCAAAGAAGGAGGGGCAATAACCCCTAACATCTCCCAGAGATACTCAAAAGTATCCTTAGGAGGAGCCTTAGTAAATATATCAGCAACCTAATTCTTTGTAGGAACATACTCATATTTTACTTCATTCTCTGCAACCTTCTCTCTCAGAAAGTGATACCTAATTGAAAAATGCTTTGTCCTTGAATGCATCACCAAATTCTTTAAAATGTTAATAGCACTTGTATTATCATAGAAAATAGGGATTGGCTCATCATACACAACTTTGATATCCTTCAAAGTTTGTCTCATCCATAACACATGTGTGCAACATGATGCTGCAGCAATATACTCTACCTCTATAGTAGATAAAGACACTGAATCTTGTTTCTTACTTAGCCAAGATATCAATCTACATCCAAGAAAGAATGCACCACGACTTGTACTTTTCCTGTCATCTACACAACCACCCCAATCTACATCTATATAAGCACTTAGAGTGAAGTCAGTATCTTTTGGATACCATAAGCCATGATTTGGAGTGCCCTTTAAGTATCTAAATACCCTCTTCACTGCCATAACATGTGGCTCTGTAGGATTTTCTTGAAATCTAGCCACAAGACAAATTGCATGCATAATATTTGGTCTAGTAGTAGTCAGATATAGTAATCCTCTAAGCATTGGCCTGTATTTTCTCTGATCATCCTTAGGAGATTCATCATTCTTTCTCAACTTACAACTAGTAACCATAGGAGTACAAACTAGTTTAGAATCTTCCATTCCAAACTTATTTAACATCTCTTTTACATACTTTGACTAAGAAATGAAAATACCTTTATCTATTTGATTGATCTATAACCCAAGAAAGAAGTTCATTCCCCACACATAGACATCTCAAATTCTTTCTGCATCTCATTTGCAAAGCTCTTGCACATACCTTCATTTCCTCCAAAGATAATGTCATCCACATACTTCAACAATCAAAATTTTATCTTCACTTACTTTAATGTACAAATTGTTATCTGCGGAACCTTTATTGAACCCTTTTTGTAATAAATACTTGTCTAGCCTTGCATACTAAGCTCTTGGGCCTTGCTTCAATCCATATAGTGCCTTCTTCAACCTACAAACCATATCTGGTTTGTTTGACAATTGAAATCCTTCTAGTTGTTCTATGTACACTTCCTCTTCCAACTCACCATTCAAGAAAGCAAACTTCACATCCATTTGATACACTTTGAAATCCTTATGTGCTGTAAAAGCCAAGAACATCCTAATAGCCTCCATTCTTGCCACCAGAGCATATGTTTCCTCATAGTTAATTCCTTCCACTTGTGAGTAGCCTTTACACACAAGCCTTGCCTTGTTCCTTACCACTTCTCCATTCTCATTTTTTTTGTTTTGGAATACCCACTTAGTTCCAATTACATTTTTATTCTCTGGTCTTGGGGCAAGTTCCCAAGTCTAATTCTTTCCAATCTGCATTAGTTCTTCTTCCATAGGCTTGATCCAATACTCATCCTTGCATGCCTAAACTACTATTTTAGGTTCAACTTTAGAGAGTAAACATAGATTTACCTATTCTTCAGTAGCTCTGCTTCTTGTAAAAACACCTTTGTTCTTATCACCAATGATTTGATCTTCAGTGTGATGCCTCTGCACATACTTAGGAGTTTTAGGAGACTTCACTAGAGCTTCTTCCTCTTCAACTTGCACTTCCTTTTCTTTAACTTCTTCTTCTCCATTGGAAGAAGACTCATCTAATTCATAATTATTAACCTTTGAAATCTTTTGTATGTCTTCATCAACCTTAACATTCACACTTTCAACAATCTTTCTTAATCTCTTGTTATAGCACTGATAAGATTTTCTTTTGTTAGAGTACCCAAGGAAAATACCTTCATCACACCTTGCATCAAACTTTCCTAGTTCTTCATTTCTGCTAATATAACATTTGCTTCCAAAAACTTTGAAATATCTAACAGTAGGAATCCTTCCATACCATAGTTCATAGGGAGTCTTTGTGTCATTTTCTCTTACTTGTACTCAGTTATGTATGTAGACAACAGTATGAATTGTTTCTCTCCAGTAGACTTCTGGTAGGTTTGCTTCTTGTATCATTGTCCTTGCAGCTTCTTGAACAGTCCTATTCTTCCTTTCAACTACTCTATTATGCTGAGGAGTCCTAGGGGTAGATAAATGCCTCTTTATCCCATGATTCTAACAAAACATGTTGAACTCATTAGAAGTAAATTCTTCACCTCTATCAGACTTCAAACATTTGATCTTCATATCCAATTCATTCTCAACCATTGCTTTAAAGGTTTAAAACTTATCTAGGGCTTCTAATTTTTCCTTAAGAAAAGTGACCCATGTCATTCTAGAGGAATCATCAATAAATAACATGAAATACCTGTCACCTTGGAAACCCCTTACTCTGGTAGGACCAGAAAGGCTTGTATGTACCAATTCCAATAGTCTGGTAGACAACTGATCCTTGACTTTGAAGCTTCTTCTTGTTTTTCTTCCAATCTGACATTCCTTATAGACTACATTGATGGGCTTTGTAATCTTTGGCATATCTCTCACAGCTTGAACTGAACTTATCCTTACCAGGCTATCAAAATTGATGTGACACAATCTCCTATGCCATAGCCAACTTTCACTGATCTGAGTCATGAATCAGTAACCATCACCACCTTTGAGATGATAAACATTTCCACTAGTTTTCTTTCTAGCAGAAATCACTGTTTGATGCAGGAGCATCTCTGGTTCAAGAGAAATCTTGCATCAACCAAAAACATTTTCATTTCAGTTTGTTTGTAGTTCAGTTTGTTTCTTTTCATTTTCCAGTTTAGTTCAAGCAGTTCAGTCAGTAGTAGTTTCTGTGTTTGGTCCGCATTCTACCACAGTTACATTTCAGATGTAACATCTAGACATGTTCATCTACATCATATCTATAATTCAATGCATTTGGTGAACGTACCCAAAAGTTATCGCTATCAGAATATTGACTATTTATCAAAGTAGAGCACAAGTTAGTGTATGGATTCCATATTTGCCGAGTCAGAAAATTTTGCCACTTGTGCACTTTTGAATTTTCCATCCCAAGATGTAAAAGCAACAAAATTTGGTGCCCTTACATAAAGCAAACTAATAAACTTCATATGCATAGTTGGAAAAATATGCCTCTTTTACATAGACCTTGCGAATTTTCCTAATATGTTGGGTTGGAAAATTTTTCTACTCAGACATGACATTAGAATTTTCCCCTAACATGCAAGGGTGGCAAAAATCGCTAGCCGTGCATCACTCTTTAGAATTTTTCTAACTCTGGAGAATTTTCCAAAAAGCCATCCTGAGCCCGCTTTCATCCATTTTTTTGACCCGCTTGCTCTTTAGCCCTTTCAAGCTCATTCCTCTGGTCATGATTGACAACATGCAGTTTCCCAAAACTACCAGTATTTCTACTAACTACAAGATCATGACTTTTTGTTACAGTTTCTCCTGCAAGCTGCTAAGGTCATCACATCATCCGAAGGAGTCTATCTTTCAAATGACTGACCCATCTCCTAAGAAGGCCACAGTAATGAAGCACAAGATAGTAGGGGTTTGATAATAGGAGCATGCACATGACAATAAAGAAGGATGTTGAAAGACATTACTCATGGAGACATGTGATTCAATTCATAGTCATGATAATGAGAATGATGTGTTAGAGCCACTTGTAGTCAAGGAGGAGCAGTTGTGTTTAGAGATGAGCAGGATGGAGTGGACAGTTGAAGGAGAAATCATGTATGGATAGTGCAATAGACAATGGAGAGTGAATAGCAGTGATAACATAAGTGGCACACAAATATGCTGAGTCATCAAACTTGGCAAGTTACTCTTGAATTGGGTTCGTGGACCGATCATCATGAAGATGTGTGCAGATTACAGGGAATGGGAGTTGATGAAAGCCATCATGCCTTAGAATATTTTTGCAGTTTCATATGTAATTTTAATTTAGTTTTAGGCACTTTTACATATACTTTTCTCGTATGTAATTACATGTAAAAACATAGTGTTGGGTGAATATTTTGTCGTCAACTCACTAACGGCAAAATGGTTATATCAACCACAGTGTGATGAGATAAATCTCTCCTCTTAGCAAGGGGAGGTTCCCTTTTTTAACTACTTTCAAACTTATCTATTCTAACACTAATATTTAGGGTGAATCCATATCATCCATTTCTCTTTTTTCAAAAATGATGTTTACAATTTAAAATAGCAACTTCATAATACAAATCAAATATAACCAAGAAACTCACGAAAGCACAAAGTCTATCATTGCTCCTTTTGCTAATTTAAAATTTAGAATCTAATAGGATAAGGTGCAGCCCAAAGTCTTCACCAAATACTATGATAAAAGCACACGATCATTAAAGATAGCAGCAACTCAAAGTCTCTCCAATATCTTTTACTTCAAAACATAAAATCACAAACTCAAAGATAATTATTGCAGCACAAAGTCTCCAAAATTAACTTTAGAATATCTCCCAAATTATCCAAACTCACACTACAATTTGATCAAATAGATAAGATAGTATAATGAAAAGGACATAAGAACAATTTCCAATACACCACAAGTTATTCCAATGCAAAGATTGAATGATTGCTTATTTTTCTATTCACTTGATAAAATATGATTTACAATTTGAACACAATGTCTCAAAATGTTCTTCAATTTGGCAAAGTTTCACTTCAATAATTAAAAGATCCAAGATACAATAGAGGCCCTCTTTATTTATAGGGAGGAGCCTAGAGAAAAAATAGGGAAATCCTAACTACTTTGACTTATTCAAAAAAAAGAGTCATATTTGACTTATGACTTCTTTTGTCTCATATGTAATTACATTTTAGAAAATTACACATGAGTATGTCCATAACAAAATTCAAATTACATATACAAGAATGAAAATAAACTAAGGTATCAAAAAGGAACTTCAGCTTCCTCCATCATTCTTCTTCAAAAAGTTCTGATATATGGTTTGCACTGCTACCATTTCACACACATCTGGCTTGGCCATACTCTCTGAGATAGTATGGGCCCAGAGAACTACATCTTTCACTCCCTTTATCACCTTCTCATGCTTGTCAAGATTGTCCTTCAAATTTTCAAAAGTTGAATGCTAATCATAAAGGCTTACCATCGAAATCACTGTAGGCACTTCATCTTCAAATTTCTATTGCACCATTTTCTCAAAAGCATCTATCATTTCCTCCGTAGAAATAAACTTGTTACCTTAACCTGTCAGAGTGCATGGGAGTCCTTCCAACCTGTCTAGAAGCAAGACATTATTCTCTTCACTATTTTCACATGCTTGGCACAAGTCATCAAGTAAACCTTTTATTATAATTGATGCAATGAACAAGAGATTCCTTAGTCTTAAGATAAGACTCCCAATTTGAGATGACCCCAATGGCTATCAGATTATTTATCTTAACCTTCTTCATCTCTATCCACTCCTCTGAGATTTCTTCCTGATCCTGCAATTCTTGAGAAAGTAAGTCAATAAGATTATCAAGCTCAGCTTTTGCCTTGTCCATCCTTTCTTTTCTTTATAACGGTGGTCTTCAACAGAACTCTTCCCTATGCTAGTAACCACTCCACAATATCACCAACTACTCTCCCTCTGGCCTGAACTTTTTCCACCTTCTAAATCAGAGGATCTTCTACAGTTATTGCCATAGGTTCCACAATCTCAGATGACTTCACTATTTTCTGAAGAACAGCAGGAAGTTGTTCTGCTTTAGCTTTATGCTGCTCTTTCTCCTTCTTAACCTCATCATATTTCTCAAGCAAGGTGCTGGCAGTAGTTTGAAAATCTACCTTAATGCCTTAATGAGTTAGCTTTCCTAACTCAACTCTTGAAACAACATAATCATTCATATCAAAATTGTCAATAGTAGCATCCTCTGGTGGCTTGGCAATTTCTACATATCTGATTCCTTTTTGATTAATGAGCTTGGAGATAGTCTTTGGCTTCTTCTTTAGAGTCTTTGATTTAATAGGCAAAAACTTCTCAATATCAATCTCATCTGGTGAAATAGATTGCTTCTTTCTCTTAGAAGTATATACAGACAACCATGGAGGAAGTATAGAAACACCAACATTCAGAGAAGAATCCAATACCTATTTTCCTAGATCCATATTTACACCTGTTATGGTAACAATAGGACTCGTGTTGGTAAAAATTACACCTGTGTCAACAACTTTCTTTGAACCATCCAGAAGATGTCCAAAACATATTGTTCACCAATATCAAAAGATGGGGAAGATAAACTTGGAATAGAACCAGAGGAATCAAACACAGTCCCAAAACTGGTTCTTACAGAAGTAGGGGTATTATTAGAAGAAACAAAAAAATAGGTGAAATAGGAACACTTGAAACTACTGGAAAACTACCAGAAACAAGAGCATGAGGAAGGGGTGTAGAAACTTGTGATTTAGTTGGAAGATTCTTCTTAGGAGACTGATGTGGATCACCAAGTTGTTCCTACTCTACACTCTCACCCTTACCTTGTTCTATTTTGTCTTCCTCATTAGACTTATCAGACATTTCTATTTGTTGGGCATCCTTAGATTCTCAATATTTTGCTTTTCAGTTTCAACATCTTCAACCACCATTTGCTCAACATTTGTGTCTTCAGCACCTGATTCAATGACATTAAAGGTTCCTGCAACCTCCTTCTTCTTACCTCCCTTAGATACAAATTTGATTTTTGGCTTATGTACTTTAGAGGAGGAGGGAGTGTCACTTTTGTTCTTGGTCTGGTTTTCTACCTTTTTCCCTGTTTGCTCTTGAACTTTTGTCTCTGATCCAGTAAGGAATTCTTTCAAACTAATTCCTTTACTCTCTAACCATACATTTGTATTAGCCAGAATCAGCTGAAACCTTTTCCTGATTAAAGTCTCCTCTTTGACTGACCATTTGACCTCTGGAAGAGGTGAGGCTTCAACACTCTCAGTATTATATTTGTGATCTAAAACATTCCCATCATCTTCCATTCCTTCCGAAATATCTGCAAGGTCTAGTTCTTCAATCTGACTCAAATGGAGTATGCAATAATCTAGTTTTCTGATCTCATTTTGTGTTCTGAGATCAGCCCAGATATCTTCAACAATTGGCATGTGGAAAATTGACTTTCTTTTGATTTTATCTTGTACCCTCCTAAAATCAAAATGATCACTTTTCTTGAAAGTCTTCATTGTGACCAGTTACATTTTAGATTCAACTGTTTTGGCCTTGGTAGCTGACTGAATTCAATACCTTCCAATTTCTACATGAAACTTAATCCCTAAATTTTTAGTTCCATTTGTTTATTGTGCACCGCAATCAGCTGTCTACATAATTCCATGAGAACAATCCTGTCACTGGGATACCGTGGAAGTATATAGGGATAACCAGGATAATATCCTACTCTAAGATATGTGAAAGTAGGAAACTGTAAGAACCAGCAGCCAAAAGAATTTACAACTTCCCAAGCTTCATTTGAAACTCTCTTCTGAACAAGCTCGTTGTCCCATAAGCACATAAACATTGAAAAGAAAGCATCATTAACCCTATAGAAATGATGGATTGATCCTTTTAGAGTAATTTGAGGATAGTACTCATACACGGGGACCAATCTCCTATCACCAACCTGCGCGAGACCAGGAAAACTCCTCATGCTGGCAACATCATACACAAGATATGAAGTCATATAAAACCTGAATGTTGTGTTGACCTTCGCCAGTTGCTCATGCAGAGCATTGCTAATTTATTCTCCCCAAAATATTTTTTGTTTTCCTCTGAGAATCACCTTGATGTACGTGTACATCCATTCCTAAAATTTAGATGAAGAGGGAAGTCCTCTGATTCGACTTAACAATGTAATCAAGTCACAGACCTTCTCTACAAAGTCACTCCTTAGGAGATCCTTCAGCCATCTGGTCAGATTGCTCTGAGGAATCTTCAACCATTTACTATTTTTGTATCTTCTTGCGGCTTCCACATCTTCATCATAATCTCTTTGCCCTTGAGTAAAATCAATTTGTCCAATATTTACAATAGGAGGACACATGAAGATTTTGTCAGGAAATTCAACATCCAGTCTCATAATCACATTCCCTTGGGAATCTGACACAGTCCTAGTATCCATGTTATAATGACTAGCTTGTTGATAACTGAGAGGGGGGGGATGAATCAGTTATCTTAATTATTTCAACTTTCTGAACTTTCTTAATAATTAGTGCAACATCAATTCAAACAAACAAACATAACCATGAAATGGAAATACACATGACACAATATTTTTGACATGGAAACCCTGTTAAGGGAGAAAACCACGGGGTGATTAACCCAAGATTGTATTCTCTGTTAGAAGAATAGAATTACAAAATGGCACTTGCCAATTAGGGCTCACTGCCCGAGCACACTGCTCACAAGAGGCCCACTGCCTACAAGAGACTCACTGTCTACAATTTATAAAGAGTGTAATATAATACTTGAACTGATAAGGAGCACCTACATATGCTGGAGTTCAGTTCTGGTTAAACTCAGTACACTAATCTGCTACACTTCATCCTTTCTCTTCCTTAGTGCTACTATCCTTTCACATGCTAGACCTGCCTTAATGCTTTCACTCTACTCTACTACTTTTCTTCGCACTTCACCAAAACCACAACACCTCTCACAACTAAATCCATCTTGTATATATATCCACGCAAGTGATTTCATCACCTTTCTAGTCGGCATTCAGAATAGTCAATATTTTCCATGAACTCTGATTTGTCGGCGGAACCCTTGCTTACCAAGTAATGCAGATCAAGGATATACTTGTAGAAGTCATCAATCATGTCAGCCAATCATAACTTATGCCTTAAGAACCTTTACCAACATCAATAACACATCCGGAATAATTTTTGATGTTCTGCTAGTCAGTTCTTCCTCTATCCACACTACCAATCAGGAGCCCGACACTCAAGTATTCATATCTTTTTCTTCATCTATCACCGGAGGCTAAATCCTTGGAATCTATCAGTCAAGGTAGTCCTCTTGACTTCCCCAAATCTGCACTTCACCAAGATACATCCTCTGAGAGATCCGGACCTGACTGTTGGGCCTCGCCACATGCTCTATTCTTGCTTACTGGATCACAACACTCTGCAATCTACCTTCTGATAGAGACTCATCATGTCCTGCGGATGTGTGGGTTAACCTTTGTTGCCATCAATGACAACAATCATGAAGATCCAATGTGTCTCTTGCCAACAATCTCCCCCTTTGGAATTGATGGCAACACTTAGTGAAAAATGACTAAGTGTTATACTATACTCCCCTTAGTTGATGCTCTGTCTCTATGTACATTTTGTGGAGCTCCCCCTTAGCTGGATACAACATTTTTCACTGCTCATCACTCCCCCTTTGACATCAATGGCAAAGGGTGGGGTCCGCACACCAAAATTTTCAAAATTTCAACTATACTTGGCCACATAAGTATATACATATGGCATACTTACATATACTGAAGAATGTCTTTAAAATTCGTCTTCAATTGGACAAATTCTGTTGCCCAACTTTACTTCATTCTGTCCAAAATTTATATATGACCGCTTAACAGGAATGCAAATGCATCTGCCCTTTTTAGATTTGTCAGATCACTGGTCTAGGCTGTGATCTAGGCTTCTTTTATGGCCTCATGCATGACCTCTAACTTAGGGATAATTATTCCTCTAAGTTCATTCAACCTACTGATTCTATTTTTCTTCTCTTCTTCAAGCTTTTTAATTTCATTCAAAACTGCAATCATCTGACATTCTTGATTTATTATGGATGTGGTAAGTGGATCAAAATTTTGAGAAAGTTTTGTTAGTTTGTCCTCCTATTCTTTCACTTTCTTCTCAATCTCCACTACTGCTTTAGACCAGGATATACAAAATTTGTATACATCTCCTCCATCCTTGAGAGCATTTTCCAAGCTCTTTATCCCAATACCCATTACTCTCTTGTCATTTGCTATTAGCCCTTGCAACTTAGAGAATCTCTTATCCAAAAACTCTTTCCTGACCTTCTCCTTAGCTAATTTCTCTAGAGAATTGAAATGTGTACTAATACTATTGATCAGAGATTTGAGATTACCGGATGAGGAGGCTGAGGGATCCTTTTGAAAAGATGGCATGATCTTTTCTAACACTCTGGATGTGGCTACTATAAGCTCACTGTCTTCCATGTGAGACTTCAGGAGTTTTTCTTTTGCCTTCGCATTGGCAAATGAAGCTATCTTCATTGTTTGAATTAGGGAGAGAGAGTCAAAGTTAAATGGACCTTGAAGTAACTCTAGTTCATCAATCTCCAACATTTCTTTTGTCAAGAAGTCCTTGACAGTTTCTGTAGTGTCTCTTGCCAGAGATAGAGATTTCTTCTCAGCTTGACTTTCTTCTCTTCATTTTGCTTCTTCTTCTTTCTCCTCTATTCTTTCTTCTCCTTTAGATCCGGAGACTGTAGGGGAAACCAAAGGAGAGATATTTGTTTGTTCATGGGCCACCTGTTCCAGAGCAGAGGATTCCAAGTCCTTACCTTTATCTTCCCTTGTCTCCTTAACCTCTTCTGCTATTGTCTCAGTAGCTTCTTCTTCAATATCTGTAGCCGAGGGATCATCACCTAAGTCCTCTATAATAGGAATGTTTAATCTTTTGTATGCATTCCGGAGGATCTCTTCTGTCTCTTTTGCTCCTTCATCAGTTTTTCTGAGCATAAGTTGATTCATTCTAGATTTGCTTCAGAATTCATCCTTACAATCTTTGAAGATCATACTCTTTTGCTTAGGAGTGATGGAGGGATAAAACTGAATAGCTAACTATTCCCGGATCTCCATATCCTTCTCTTTGGCATTATTCTTCCTCAATTCAAGTTCCTTCTCAAGGCTTTTAGGAATTAAAGATACAATCTCAATGAAAGCCTTGTTGTAAATGTTTAGATACTTAACTGTGGCATCCTGTAGAATCTTTTGATCAGCTTCATTGTATTCATCATAAAATTCTGTTAATGGCTTTAGATTTCCATCCACGGTGATTGCCTTAACTATATCATCTAAGGACAGGGTGGTCCTTTCAACAAACTCTTCTACTTCTGCCTCCTTGGTTTCACTGGATATCTTCTTCGTTTTCCTCATTTTCTTCACCTCCTCGTCTGATTCAGTTTCTTCATCATCCTTCAGGCTAACATAGGATCTTGTTGCCTTTTTCTTTGTTCTCTTTTCTCCTTTTCCAGATGTCTGGACTTTCGGTTTTGATGTCTTTGAGTTTTATCAGAGATAGGTGAAGCCTTTTTAGAGGATCTAGTCCGGGAGGGGGCTTCTACCAGATCACTTGCCTTTTCTGCTTCTTCCTTCTCTTTCTCTGCCCTTTCCACCTTTTCTCTATTGGCATCAAGAGCTTCTTTTGATATGCTATATCTTTTGGTAATATTCTCTATTTCTTTTCTCACTTTTCTCCTTACCTCTGGTTGTCTAAGTTCCACATGAATTTTTATACTCAATTCTTCAAAGGTTCCAAATATTTCTGCTTTAGGATCCTTGGGTTGACTAAGCATGTGTTGGACATGCAGCCCCACAAGTTTCTCATCCACCTCAAACCCCATTGGCATGATCCAGACTATCCTTGGTTCCATAGCTTCCATTTGGCACTGATTAGTTTCAACCATAAAACAAACTATATCCTTATACTTTTCAACTAGAGATTTGGGAATTCTCTCTCTTGCTTGCATCAAATTTTGGAAGTTCTTGAAATAACCCCATAGACCTGTATTTCTTGTCTTGGCATCTCCAAGCCCATGCAAATAGTCTCTAATTTGGATTGCAACAGGTCTATGATTCTGCCAAACCCAACCACTTGATTCAGGCAGCTCACTCATGAAGTAGAAAAATAGGCACAATATCAGCCCACCATACTTGAAGGAATTTTTCTTATCCTTCTTGATCTTCTGTAGATTCTCTAATAGTTGGTTTAGAAGAAGTTCACACAGATCATAGTTAGCATTTTCTTTTAGCATCTGATAAGCTGTATAAATTGCAGTTCCCAATACTGAATTTTCCCTACTGGAGTGATAAATTTTCTAACCAATTATCATGGATGCAAATTTGATATCCGGATCAGTGATATCTTCAATTGTCATAGCTCTCTTGTCAAATTTTGATCTAGTTGCATCACTCACTGTCTGATTCTTGACATATTTGAGAACAGGTATCCCACCGGATGAATGCAGACCAGTTACTGCCCTAATTACATCTTTGGTGATCTTAAATGGTCTATTCAACCATAAGAAGTTATCATGTACTCTGCTCAACACATATTGGACCCATGTTCATCTTCTTCAAAATAGGGGAAGTGAATGCACTGTGCAAACTGCTTATCCTAGATGGCCTTGAACTGAGGTTTGAGCTCAAAAGAATCATCTATTAACTGATCGTGATAGATATTAGCCAGCTTAGATTCCCTAAATTCTTCAATATTCGCATGAATATATGCCCTAACATCTTCTACATGCAGAACCCCATGCAGAATGCTTGAAAAAGCATCGAGGGGATCAACTTCTAGGGATTTATATGGATGCTTCTTAAATTTAGGTCATGGCCTATCAGAAATCTTCACTATATTTGGAGTAGTCATCTTTCAAAGATTTGCAGAGAGATATTTGATAACGGAGAATACCTTTTGAGCCTTTCGGTTTCACGGAGTTAGCCGGATTGATTTCTGGATGAATTAACTTCTGCAAATGATCTTTGATGAGCTTGAGGAATTTTGTTGCAAAGCTTCTCTTTTCATTTCTTCTTGAATGCAGAATGAACAAATGCTTAATGAGAAAACCCTTATATTGCTCTGCAAACCCTAATGTCAAGTTACAATAAATGCTTGACCTAAGTCATTCTGATTTGCCTTATTCGGATGACTTGAAGAACTGGATCAATCTTGATCTTAAACATCTTGTGGATCTTCCAAATCTTAACCATAGTTTATTTGGATGTTTCTCTTATGAACCCTTTAATCCGCAACTCCTCTTGTGCCAGTTCCAGCACCAATTGACTGGCTGGGGGAACAAGGTTTTCTTTGTGTCTCCCCTTGAGCCAGAGCTCACTTATTTAATTTCTGGAAGGAATATCAGCACCAGAGTCTAGTGCGGATCCATCCTCTACATTCTCTGTACTTTTCTTCACCCAAATCTTTTTCATCTCACTTTGAACTTCATCTGCATTTACTTTTTGTTTTCCCTTATCTTGATTCTAATTATGATATACCGGACCTCTTTTGTCCTAATTCTTGCTTCTACAAAATTTTGCAATATGACTGGATCTGTTGCAAATTTGGCAAACAACATTTCTTTGCATATTTGATTGATATCCTCTTGATCTACATTGATTAGCCATATGACCTATTCTATTGCATGCAAAGCATCTACCATTGAATGAATTGTTTATTTGCATATTTCTGCATTCATGAGATTTGTGACCATACCTTTTGTAGTTGAAACACTGTTCGGAGAAGGATATATTAGTCTGATTCATTCTCTTTCTGCACTGATTAGCTTTATGACCAAATTTATTGCAATTGTGGCAGTATCCATTGAAGGATGGATATCTTTGAGCATTAGGTTGCCTTACCGGAGGTCTTCTAGGCCTGTTCCTTGGATTTTTTGATCCAAAATTCTTCTAACTGGATCTGGAGCTTTCACCTTTTTCATACCCCAGGCCACACTTGTCATCTACTCTCTTTTGGCTTTCACGAAGAACTTCAAGTTGAGCAAAGCTTATCTTGAATTTCTCTTTATATTCATTTGTTGTTTGAAGATCCCTTTTAAGAGAGACTATTTGATCCTCAAGTTTTTCTTCATTATCTTTAGCATCTTCAAGATCAGATTCAAGATGTCTGATAATTCTATCCATCTTGTGGCAATCTTCTGATTTCTCCTTGAGAGATTGTCTTAGATCATCTTTAGTTTTTCTTTTCTCTTCAACCTCTTGGGTAAACTTCATAACTCCTGATTCCATTTCATGTCTTACCATAATGATTTCTTTTGATAATTTTTCACATAACTTGGTTTTCTCCTTCAGATCTCCATTTGTATCATTGGCTTCACCTTGACTTTCCAGTTGCTATAGTAGCTCCTTTCTCTTTTTCATAGAGAGACTCAATTTGTCTTTTAGTTCTTTTATGAAATCATCAGCCTATTTGAGTCTTTCCTTAATTCATTGACTTCAGAGTTTAACTACTCAAGATCATCAAGGGCAGTCTTGAGTTGCTCCCTTATACCATATACATCCATTTGAATTCCTAGATCTTCCTCAAGCTATTAGGTTTTGTTAAGAGGTACTTGGATCTGATACCAATTGTTGATAATTGAGAGGGGGGGTGAATCAGTTATCTTAATTATTTCAGCTTTCTAAACTTTCTTAGTAATTAGTGCAGCATCAATTCAAACAAGCAAACATAACCATGAAATGGAAATACACATGACATAATATTTTTGATGTGGAAACCCTGTTAAGGGAGAAAACCACGAGGTGATTAACCCAAGATTGTATTATCTGTTAGAAGAATAGAATTACAAAATGGCACTTGCCAATTAGGGCTCACTGCCTGAGCACACTGCTCACAAGAGGCCCACTGCCTACAAGAGACTCACTGTCTACAACTTATAAAGAGTGTAGTACAATACTTGAACTGCTAAGGAGCACCTACATATGCTGGAGTTCAGTTCCAGTTAAACTCAGTACACTGTTCTGCTGCACTTCATCCTTTCTCTTCCTTAGTGTTGTTGTCCTTTCACATACCAGACCTGCCTTAATGCTTTCACTCTGCTCTACTACTTTTCTTCGCACTTCACCAAAACCATGACACCTCTCACAACTAAATCCATATTGTATATATATCCGTGCAAGTGATTTCATCACCTTTCTAGTCGGCATTCGGAATAGTCAATATTTTCCACGAACTCTGATCTGTCGGCTGAATCCTTGCTTACCAAGTAATACGGATCAAGGATATACTTGTATAAGTCATCAATCATGTCGTCCAATCATAACTTATGCCTTAAGAACCTTTACCAACATCACTAACACATCCGGAATAATGTCTGATGTTTTGCCAGTCAGTTCTTCCTTTGTCCACACTACCAATCAGGAACTCGACACTCAAGTATTCATATCTTTTTCTTCATCTATCACCGGAGGCTAAATCCTTGGAATCTATTAGTCAAGGTAGTCCTCTTGACTTCCTCAAATCCATACTTCACCAAGATACATCCTCTGAGAGATCCGGACCTGACTGTCAGACCTCACCACATGCTCTATTCTTGCTTATCAGATCACAACACTCTACAATCTGCCTTCCGGTAGAGACTCATCATGTCCTGCGGATGTGTGGGTTAACCTTTGTTGCCATCAATGACAATAATCATGAAGCTCCAATGTGTATCCTACTAACATGGCTATCTGAAGAACAAACTCAGGGTTATGGGCAACAACAGGAAAAGAAGAAACCAAGTGAATGTTGCTGTCAATAATCTTCTGCATGTGTCTAGAAGGGTTTGTCTATTTGGTTTTGTCCACGAACTCTGCCATATCCACATCTCCTATCTTTGTATCCCTGATCTCATCAACATTAGACTGCATTGAAGTAATAGGGAAGACACTTTGGTATTTGTACTTCATGATCTTAGTTTTTGATGGAGACAACTCCATCATTAGGTTTGAAGAAGAAACTGGAAAAGGTGTTTACCACAGACATTTTGTCAAAAATAACAAAAAGCCATGATCTTGCAGTTAGGGGAAAAATGGGTAAATTGGAGTTACTGCGATTCAATGATCACGAATGGGGAAACATGCGTTGAAGGGCTTGAGTGTGTGCAAATTGAGGTAAAAGGTGAAATGGAGTCAATAGGCTTTGAAAGGCAAATTTTCCCTTGTGTTAGAAAAATTTTAGGAAAATGTGCATGGGCGGTCAAAATGATCGCTCTTGCACAAGGGACCATTCACTTACCATGTAAAGTCAGTCAATTTGATGGCCATTGCATGTGCTTGGTATGATAATCATTTTTTATGTAGGGGTGCTCGAAAAGACTACCCTTGCATGAGGGAATAAACAAGTTTGATCTGGATGTGCACAAGAGGCAAAAATGTCTGCTAGTGCATATGAGTGAAAAATTTGAAGTGTAGAGTTGGTCGAAAAGACTGCTTGTGCAGGTGTTCTGGAAACTCTAAGTTATATATGTGAGAGTGGGAGTTTCTACCGCTATTGTATATTGGGGTAATGTAGGGTAAGGGAAGAACCAAACATATAAGGTTCATGTAGGGGTGGTGAAAATCGCCGCCCTTACATGAAGTATCAACACAAAAATGCAAGGGAAAAACGTGTATCGATGATGGTAAAGACCATCAATACATGTTAAGGAGAAAAATGGCAAAACCTAAGTCCTTTAACATGGATGGTAAAAACCCTAACCCATCTAACAATGCATTCAAAACAAAACAAAACAAAAACTAGGGTTTAAGAAAAAAGGTGAAAAATATGTATACAAATGATACAATTTCAACTAATCCATAAAAGAGAAATTTTAACAAAATGAAAATATAGACATTTAACTCATACGAAACCCTAGTTCTGAAACAAAAACAAGAAAAAGTAAAGACTTACCTGGTGAAAGATCAAAAACCCTAGAGGCAGTCAAGATATAGAATCTGCTTAGATCTGAAGTGCATGTGAGTATTGTGAAGAAAACTGGCGTGAAGGAGGTATCAATCTTGTTGGAGGTTTCTAAAATGAATAATAAGCATATTAAAATGAGTATAAAACACTTTAAAAGACTTTAAAGTCATGCATTAAACATGGCATGAGTGCCATTAATGCCAACTTCAAGTTCGTAGATTTTGCGGGATCTGCTCGGGCGGTGAAAACCCCTGACATTACATAAGAATTAGATCATGTCAGAGTGGAGGATATGACCACCCTTGCATACGAAATCGACTGACAGACAAGAAAAATGCATGGGCAGTAATTTTAACTGCTCATGCATGTTTCTCAAAAACAAGACAAACAAAACATGTATCGACAGAAATTTTGGCCGTCATTACATGTTCAACAACAATACACATGCAAGAGTGGTAATTTTGACCTCTATTGCATGTGAACACAAAAATTTTCTAACACCCCAAAATAGTCAAAATTGATATTTTGACAAGCTTATGACCTAGTCAATTTTCATGATTTTCAAGGAATCAACCTAGGGGAATGTCATAAACTATTTCAAATATGTTAGAGGACTTTGCACGAGGCCAAGAGGACTTGTCTCAATTTGTGAACTTAGAGTGTAGACTACAAAATAGACAAGTTTCATAGGGGTTGTCTACAAAATTGAGCGCAGCTAATTTTGAGAACAACAACTGGGTCTAATTGGGGAACTTCCTTTGATCAAACTTTGGAATGATTGAAGGGAGAAGAATTCAATCTCTAAGTGCCTTCATCCATTCCATTGGGCCATAGAGTCAAGCTACCAAAAAGAAAAAGACACAAAAGACTAAACAAAACAAAAAATAAAAACACAAAACTATACAAATGTACAAATGAACTTATCTGATATTTCAAGGATTGAAATGCTTTAGATGTTGTCCACTGTGAGGCAGCAAGAATGGTGTTCCATCAAGATACTCCAACAAGAAGCTATTTTCACCACAAAGTTGATGAATGATGAACGGGCCTCTCCATAGGGAATCAAACTTCCTATGCATTCCTTTTGGTTCTCTCCTCTTGTCCCATAACAAGACTTGATCTCTAATATGAAACTCACAAGCCTTTGCCTTCTTGTCAAAGAGCTTCTTTACCTAACTTTGATGTTCGACAATATGGTCTACTATCTTTACCCGTTGTTCTTCAAGTTCAGTGAGGTACATTATCCTTTTATCCATAGAACTTTCAAAAGTTCTATCTTCTACTGCCTTTACCAACTTCAATGCCGGCAATTCCAAAGTAATAGGTATTTCTGCATTCAAACCATACAGAAGCTAAAATGGTGACATACCTATTTCCCTTTTGGGAGTAATCTTGTTTGCCCATAAAGCATCAAACAAATCTTTATGCCAAGTTCTCTGATTATCTTCCACTAGTTTCTTGATAATAGTAACTAGATTTTTGTTACTAGATTCTGCCTGACCATTCCCTTGTAGATAATAGTCTGAAGAATGAGAAAGGATGATCGCATATTCATAGAAAAAACTAGTGATTTCATTGGAAGAGAAACAAGTAGCATTATCTGCTACAACTTTGTTTGGAACTCCAAACCAGGAAATAATATTTTCCTTAAGAAAATTACATACCATTTCAGAAGTAGCATGCTTCACTGGGATGGCCTCCACTACTTGGTGAAGTAATCAGTTGTGGTGAGAACAAAGTTGTGTCCTGCACTCGATGGTGGGTTCATAGCACCAATGAAGTCAATACCCCATTGCTGAAAAGGTTCTTCAATTACAACTGGCTTGAGTGGTAATGCAGCCAACTTAGGCCTTCCAACAAACTGCTGACATAACTCACATTTACGTACCTAATTGTACACATCCTAAAACAATGTGGGCCAATAGTACCTAGCCCACAAAATCTTATGAGCCATAATAGGCACGGAAAAATGTCCTCCACAAGCCAAATTGTGAAAAGACTCCAAAAGTCTACTTTGTTGTGCTTTATCCACACAACAGAGAAAAACTCCATCAAGGCTTCTTTTATACAAACCATTATCCCACAAGACATAGTTCGCAGCCTTCAATTTGATAGTTTGTTTCTCATTATAAGATAAATGATAAGGACACTCACCATAGGTAAGAAAATGAGCAATATTAGAATACCACTCATCTGTAGTAGTGACAAAGAGAACAGTTGGCATATCCTCAACTTCTTCTTCTTCATCTCCTGTTTCTTTTAGTACATTGTCGAAAATCAACTGACGCAAACCTCTGCCATGCACAAGCTTGGTAGGTTTGATATCAAGATCAAACTCTTGAATCTTGGAAATATAATTACCTCTTTTGGTTCCAAACTCCTGTTGAGTCAAGATCGACTTCACTGTTGTGTCTCACACCAAAACAACAGTATGTGAATTCAAAATATAAAACTAGAAATGCTTTACCACCTTGACCACATCATAAGCATGTTTCTCCATATTTGAGTATTTCAATTCATGAGCCTTCAGAGGACAACTCATAAATGAAATAGGAGATTCCACACCTTCTTCATTCTGCTGAACAAGAATGGCTGAAAGTGTATGCTCGGAAGCATAACTATATATTATGAAGTCCTTGGTATACTCAGGACAAACTAGAACTGAAACATGGCCTTTGGCCCTCTTGATGTCATCAAATGATGCTTTACCTTTAGCACTCCAACGAAAAGTAGTCTTATCCTTCATCATGTTGATAATGTGACGGGTTTTCTCTACGAATTTCAGAATGAACCTTTGCAGAAAATTCACCTTTCTGAAGAAAGAATGAACTGCAGTCTTACTAGCAGGCAAAGTAAGACTTTGGATAGACTTAACTCTTTCTGAGTCAGTCTTAGTACCTTCTCTAGACACAACATGACCAAGAATCTTACCCTCCATAACCCCAAAAACTAATTTCTTAGGATTAAGAGAATTACCATTTTCTCGACATCTTTCTAGCACTTGTTGCAAATGGTATACATGATCTTGACGTTGTTTAGAGAAAATGGTCAAGTCATCAAGATATACCACAATGAATTTCCCCATCTCATCTTTGAAAGCGAGGTCCATAGCTCTCTAGAAAGTAGCACTAGCATTGATCAAACCGAATGACATCCTACGATATGTAAACATGCCCCAAGGTGTTGTGAAAGCAGTCTTGTATTGATCTGCTTCACTGACCTCTACTTGATTATAGCCTAAAAAACTATCTAACATAGACAGCATCTCCGAACCATTTACAGTTTGTAACACTTGGTCCATAATAGGCAAATGGTAGTTATCTTTTAAAGAAGACTATGTTGTGATGCTCACAACACGCCCCATTTTACTTCTTAGCAAAATGAGGACCCCTGCTGTGGTTGTGGCTTTTTGCTTGTGTGTGGGTCTGCTTGGTGGTAAAAGGGAAAAAGAGGTAAGTGTTACAAACCTTGTTGAAAATAAAGAAAAAATAGCATTAAGTACCATAGTAGAATGGGGGTGAATTCCTTGTCAAAAATGAGTAAGGGTTGCTTTTTGAACCATCCTAAAATTCCCAATTGTTCTGCAAGATATGCATGTTTTGGTAAAATGCACTATGGGAGGGTTTGTATGTTTCATATACAAAGTCATTTGTATGTAATGTCATTGTATGAGTCGCATAAAAAAGTTATCGGGTTTTCTACACCATTGGACTTGTATGCATTTTGTTAATGCTTCATCCTTACATACAAGTCAGACCTGACAGAGTTTAGAGTTAAAACGAATAATCGGTTAAGTCCGTCAGATGTATTTTAGGTTTGTATGTTTGGGAAAAAGGAAACATACAAGGTGATATACAACAGTATATGCATATCGCAAAACCGAAAAGAATATGAAATGAGGTTTTATTGAGGTATGTTTTGTGCTTTGTATGTGTATGCTTTAGATACATACATTACGGTTTACATACAATGTGGAACTCAAAGGAAGTTAAAGTTTGGTATAAATGATGCATAATCCCTTAACGTATATCAAAAGATGCATTTCACTTTATATATACATGTCGGGGCCGAAAAGTAAATGAACTGTGGTTTATAAAAATGAGAAGTCCGAAAAGGAGATGTTTGTATGTATCTAGGCTTGTATGTAAAGGTTTGATACAAGTATTGTTGTAGCATGGAAATACAAGTGAAGAATAAAGTGGGTCCCATCTCTTGCATATTGGGCTTGTATAATAATAATGTATATCTTCGATATACAAGCTAATGTACAAGAAAAGATGCAAGTAAGAGATACAGGCCAAATGCAAAAAGGAAATTCAATACAGAAAAGTCTTTGTATGTTTGGAGCACTTGTATGGTTATGATATACATATCCAAGACACAAAGGAATAAAAGGCATCACAAGAGATAAAAGTTAAAGGAGGTTTGTTGAGGGTTGTTTGTATATACGTTTATATTTAATGAGACATGCAAAGAGCGATATACAAAATGACAGATACAAGTACAGATAAAAAGAAAAGGGAAGTAGCCTTAGTTATGATTTCTTGCATATAAGTGTTTGTATGTTAAAAGATACAAAGAAACATACAAGTGAAACATACAAAGGAACATACAAGGAAAATGGTATGTATGTAGAAATGAACTAATGGTAAAAAGTTTAAAAAAATAAACACTGAAATAGAAGGCTGAAGCTTTTGGATGCATTAATTGCTATAATTAATGCTGATCTAACACTCAAAAAGAGTAAAATTCAACGAGAGTTAGGGTAAATTTAGCACTATTTTTCTTTTAGATACACATGGTTAAGAATTAAAATTGCAGAGAAAGAGAATTGCTACAGAAAGTGAGTCAAATTCACCAAGGCTATGGGATTACAGCAGCTGAATGGAAGCAAAATGGTAAAGTAAGTCAACAACAAAGTGAGTAGTCAAGAAATAGAGGTATTTATCCCAAAATGCCATTATAGTTCAGTAAGTAAAATACATGTTAATTTCAGTAATGTCATTATAAAATGTAGGCATTTGTTAAATCATTGTTTTAAACTGTTAATTAATTGGGTAGGGATTAACAAATGTGAAAGTCAAAACAAAAAGGACAAACTGGGTAGGGTAAAATGGTAAAAAATAGAAATTCATAGTAAAACCCTAGGTAGGAAAGTAAAACAAGAGTTAAAAGATGAATTTTCTATAGGATGGCCCTGAAGCAGAAAAAGGTAGATACCGGGGGCGAGGTGAAAAAAGAGAGGAAACTGCGTAAAGAGATAGAAAAAGAAGAATTGCCACTACAAAGAGGATATCTGACATTGATCAGTATGAGTGGAGTGGGAACGGATACAAATATAGGAAACTATGATGCAGAAGATGTTTTATAGAAAATCACTGCTGCAGATGCTTCACCGGATATGAAGAGTATATGGGAAAGTGGACTGTACAGGGCTGCAGGTTTTCCATTAGCAATGGAGGCTAGCGATTTGTGTTTGGATTGCATATATCTATATGATCCAATTACCAGAAAAATTATGTTCTATGACAGACTCATTGCAGATTTATCCATAGAGGGGATTGTGAGGACATTTGGATTAGAAATCAATGAGAAAATGAGAGATATTGATATAGATCAATATAATGAAGATTTTCATACAAGTGAAAGGGAGTGCAAAAGGTAAAATATTCCATAGTTGGTACAAACCAGAAAATAAACCCAAGGCTGTAGCCAGGGTGCACAAGAATATGATGAGAATATACTTCAAGGAAGAAATCTATTTGATGATCACAATGCTGAGTAGATTGGTAGGGCTGAGAGATGGCACCAAATGTGAACCATGGATGTTCACTATTATTGAGTTCATGAGAACAGGAGGAAAAGAGCAAGGAAAGATTCACTAGGCCAAAGCAATAAGTATAGGTATATGGAAACATGCCATGCTAAGAAAGCAAAAGATGATGCCCTTTTATTTGTCTTCATATTTGTTATATTCATGTGCAACAGAGATTAGACCATACATACATGGGATAGAAAGGGTGGGAACCCTAGGGAATCGTCCTAGTCAGAAGTTAGTATATGAGCACTACCCTAACCTACAAGAGGAAAATGGAATGAAGAAATATGCTTTGGTTAATGATGTGTTTTAACTTACATGGTGAGAATTTTGAGAGAGGAACCTGATAAAAGATTGTCCAAAAGTGCAGAAGATGCAATTGGATTGCATAGTTCTTAGTTCATTCAATTTGAACATTTTACTTCCATAAGGACCAAAGGATTTGAAGGAAAGCCCTTTATGCTACCTTGGTATCCCTCTAATAAATTGATTGTTTTGGAATTTTCAAGGCAGAATTTGAATGCGTTTAAAATGTATAAGAGGAAGTTTAGTAGAGGTAATCTAAAGTTGCCTTGGGCTATTGGCAGAAACTCCTATTACAGTGAAGAGGTTGTAGGATATTCAGAGAAAGAATTAAGATATTACGGCTTTCAAGAATTTGATTTAGCCAGGAGATTTAATCCTTTCCATAGGATCTAGAATATAGTTGACAAAAAGTATAAGCATCAGATACATATTGAATATTTTTGGGCCGATTGAAAAAATGATAAGGAGGTGAGGAAGAGAGCCCATAAAAGATTAACAATTGAACAAATGAGGTCCATGGGTGACATATATGTTCCCCCAGAGGTTCAGGAGGATGATAAACTGCTACATCATAGTTATGCAGAGGCAAGGCTGGCTCCTATTATAGAGCCTGATTGGTCACAGCCTTGGAACACATCTTTGGACATATTGTCCAAACCAATTATGTTGTTTTCAAAGACATGGTTAAAAGATAGAATTGAGAAACTCAAAGATGAAGGAAAAGAAATTACCTATCCGAAGAAAGGGAGAAAAAGAGTAAGAGAACCTACTGAGGATCTCCAATGCTTTTATGAGAAGAAAAGAAAGGTTGTAGAGGCTAAGATTGTTGAACAAGATAAGAATGCTACTCTAATGGATTCCTATGCATTGGGAATAACAGTAGAAGTGACATCAGATACTTTTGTAGATGCAGTCATTAAGTCATGAAATAAGTGCAGAAGAAGCACAGACTTCCAAAGAGGTAGCAGGATAGTAAATTAGAAAGGCAATACCAATAAGTTTATCAAAAGGGGAGCCTTCTAAAACAAGTGAGGTAGTAGGAGCACAACAAGCAGGTGAAAAGTTGAGTAATATACCTAGTGCCTCCACTTCATCAGAAAAGAGACAAACATATGTTCAAGTGAAGACAGAGTTGGCTGGGGAAATGCTACAAGAGTCACAAGCACATAAGGCCAAACAAACTATTGAAACTATCCACATTTGGAGTGATAATAGTGAAAGTGAAGAAAAGAGAATGTATGCTAGAAAGGAAATTGAAATAGAAGAAGAATCTAGTGATTTCTTAAGTGAAGAGGAGGAACAAAGCACTCAGGCCGAAATGGAAATTGAACAGAGCCCGGAGCATGAAGAGGAAAGGGTACAAGAAGAAGTAGGAGTAGTAGATCCGTTTGGTACCCTAGTCCCTCCTGAAATCATTAAAGATGTGCAAGAAGAGGTACATAAAATTAAGGAATCTGAAAAAGAAGAGGCACCTGAAGAGATAACCACATAAAAGCATGATCAAGCAAAAGAGGAAACAGGAACAGACACCCCAAGTGTAGATGTCTTGAATATTTTGAATATGTATGGTGAACAAAGTGAAGAAGAGAAGAACATAGAAAGCATACAAGAACAAGAAAAGGAAGTAAAAGAAGAAGATACAATGGTAGGATCCCTTGCACATACAAAACAAATACAGAAGGAAGGTAAAGATACAAGGGATGCAACCAAGAACCCTGAAGAGGAAGTACAAACAAAAAATGTTCAAAAGGGTAAAACTAATGAACTAGTAGAGGATATAAACAACATAAATGTAGAACAAACACACAAGGAAGAGGAAGATCTATTGGATCTAGGGCATACAACTGAGAGGGGGGGGTGAATCAGTTGTATAAAAACCTGCTCTACTTTAAATACTTGATTCTTCTTTATTAGTTAACAGTATATCAATTAATCATCCATGGAAGCATAATGCAAAAACACAAGAGCAGATAAACATCAACACATTGAACACCAAGATTTTGACGTGGAAAACCCGGTTAAGGCAAAAACCACCGGGTGATTAACCCAAGGATTATTCTCTGTTAGAAGAATAAGAAAAGGAATGGCACTTGCCAATTAGGGCTCACTGCCCGAGCACACTGCTCACAAAGAGGCCCATTGCCTACAAGGAGACACACTGTCTACAAAGTGATAAGAATCACAATCTTGAACTAGAGAATGACATCTCTACTATGTCTGGATCAGTTCCATTTAAGCCCAAAACCCCTGCTCTGTCTTTCGCACTTCTCTTCGCTACACCACACTCATTCACAGTATCCTCACTTCGAAATGAACTCACAAACCTTTATTTATACAAGACATCAACTTAGGAACAATCATCTAAGTCGGCAATCAACCATAAGAATATTTGCAAGATGAATAACACATCCGATCAGCCATCACAAGAACATTCGCAGGATGAACAACTCATCTGGTCGGCTAGTCGGAACAAGAACTTCATCCGGAAGAATATCTTCAATTCCGGGCTCTACCATCAATGCGGACCAACAACACAACCTCATCATGATCCAAGAACCTTCACAAGCCTGCCTGAATGACCAGGTACATCTGCACTTTCTCTACTTACTGGAATCTCTTCTCTTCCTCATCTGGAACTTCAAGAACATAGTCTGTCGCCACTGTCACAATGCAAAAGGTACTTCCGGACCTCAAAATCATACACAACTCAAGATGACACATCACAAGGACATCCCAAACACTCATTCCAATCCACAGATTAGGATTATACAATTCTGGACCTCACCGGACCTTTCTGTGATTCTCTGTCACCTCTGAACACTTGCTAGAACCGGTTCCACACCGACAGCCACAACTCCTTTAGATCTTCATGCGGACCTCTGAACTCTTAACTGAAGCATCTCAAGACTCTTATCTACAAACCCTTTAATCTGCATCCTCTGGTTCGCATCCTATACAATACATTTGCCTTCTTCTCATTACTGTTCTTCACTGTTCCTGACTAAGGCTAATTTTCTCAATATCCTCAGCACACTGCTCATTGAATCCTTCTTGTCAATGCAATATGAGTATGTTGCCATCAATGACAACACTGGTTCACCTCATACTTGCAACAATCTCCCCCTTTGTCATTGATGGCAACATATGATGTGAAAAACCATTAAGACAAGAACTTCTCCTTTCTGTCACAGCTCCCCCTATCAGCAACATGTCTTCTCCTTATTTACTGTTCCCCCTTTGATCATTAGCTATTTGTTTTTCACATGTCTTCTCTCCCCCTTTGACATCAATGGCAAAGGGCTCATACTTGCAATTCTAACATATCAGAATCATACCAATTGCTCCCCCTTAGTAGTAACTCCCTATCATCAATCCGGATCACAAGATATGACTGTGATATCCACCAGACTGATGCACATCAGTGCATCTTAGTTCATTACCAGAGGGGCCATGACCCCTAACTTCTCCTGGAGATATTCAAAAGAGTCCTTGGGAAGAGGTTTAGTAAAGATATCTACAATCTAATCCTTGGAGGGAACATACTCCAACCTGACTTCTTCCTTGTTCACTTGTTCTCTCAAAAAGTGAAACTTGATAGATATGTGCTTAGTCTTAGAGTGCAATACCAGATTCTTAGAAATATTAATTGCACTTGAATTATCACAGAAAATTGTGATAGGCTCCTCATATTCAACTTTAATGTCTCTTAGCATCTGCTTCATCCATAAGATTTGAGTGCAACTACCTGCTGCTGCAATGTATTCTGCTTCAGTTGTAGACAGAGATATTACATCTTGTTTCTTGCTTAGCCAAGAAACCAATCTCTTCCCCAGAAAGAATGCTCCACCACTGGTGCTCTTCCGGTCATCCACATCTCCTACCCAATCTGCATCTGTGTAAGCATGAAGAGAGAAATCTGGATCTCTTGGGTACCATAGACCATACTCAATTGTTCCTTTCAAGTACCTAAAAATTCTTTTGATTGCCATAACATGAGATTCTCTAGGATCAGCCTAGAATCTTGCCACAAGACCAACAACCTGCATTATATCTAGTCTAGTCTGAGTGAGATACAACAATCCACCAATCACTGATCTATACTTTGTCTAATCTACCTTTAGGGAGTCATCATCTTTGCTCAACTTACATTCGGTTGCCATGGGAGTGTTCATTGGCTTTGAATCTTCCATACCAAATTTCCTCAACAATTCTTTCACATATTTGGTCTGAGAAATAAAGATACCTTTCTTTGTTTGAGTAATTTACAGACCCAAGAAGAAATTCATTTCACCAAGCATAGACATTTCAAACTCACTTTTCATCTGATTTGCAAAAGTTTTGCACATACTATCTCTTCCTCCAAAAATGATATCATCCACAAACACTTCAACAATCAAAATGTTTTCATGATCAATTTTGAAATATAAGTTGATGTCAGCAGTACCTTTGTTGAATCCAATTTGCACAAGATGCTTATCCAACCTTTCATACCATGCTCTTGGGGCTTGCTTTAATCCATACAATGCTTTCTTCAATTTGCAGACCATATCTTCATTATCAGACAATTGAAATCCATCCAGTTGTTCAATGTAAACTTCTTCTTCCAGATCACCATTTAGGAAGGCAGACTTGACATCCATCTGATATACCTTAAAGTCTTTAAAGGAAGCAAATGCAAGGAATAATCTGACTGCTTCAATTCTTGCCACTGGAGCAAAGGTTTCTTCAAAATTAATTCCTTCTATTTGAGAGTAGCCTTTGCAGACCAATCTAGCTTTGTTTCTGATTACTTCACCAGCTTCATTTAGTTTGTTCCAGAAAACCCATTTGGTTCCAATCACATTCCTGTCTCTAGGTCTGGGAACAAGATCCCAAGTATGATTTCTCTCAATTTGCATCAATTCATCTTCCATTGCTTTGGTCCAATTTTCATCATTGCAAGCTTCATTTATTGTTTTGGGTTTAATCTTTGAAATCAGACAACATTCATCCTGATTTTGAGCAACATTCCTTCTAGTTTGCACACCTTTGTTTCTGTCACCTATGATCTGATCTTCAGAGTGGTTCTGTATTACATACCTTGGAATTTTGGGAGCATTCTGTACTGCTGCTTCTTGATCAGGCTCATTTAGACCTATCTCTTCTTCCTGATTTACCAAATCAGGCTAACTCTGACTTACCGGAGAGGATTGAGCTCCTTGAACTTGAACACCATCTTGGTCATCCTCATCAAACTCATAAAACCTTGAGGGCTTCTCAATTCCTTCATCAACTTTCACATTAGTGCTTTCTATCATCTTCCTCAATCTCTTATTGTAACACCGGTATGCTTTTCTTTGAGTGGAGTAACCCAAGAAAATTCCTTCATCACTTCTAGCATCAAACTTTCCTAGATCTTCATCTCTTTTAATATAACACTTGCTACCAAATACTCTAAAATATTTCACAGTAGGAGTGATGCCAAACCAGAGTTCATAAGGGGTCTTACCAGTGTTGTTTCTGATTTGAACTCGATTGAGAGTGTAGACTGCAGTGCTGATAGCTTCTTTCCAAAACATTTGAGGAACATTTGCTTCCAACATCATTGTCCTGACAGCTTCCTAGATGGTCCAGTTCTTTCTCTCAACTACTCCATTCTGCTGTGGAGTCCTAGGAGTAGACAACTGTCTTCTTATACCTTGCTTCTCACCAAAGTCAATGAACTCACCAGATGTGAATTCACCACCTCTATTAGACCTTAGACACTTTAGTTTCAATCCGGTTTGATTCTCTACCATAGCTTTGAAGATTTTGAACTTCTCAAGGGCTTCTGATTTCTCCTTTAGGAAGGTAACCCACATCATCCGGGAATGGTCATCAATTGGCAACATGAAATATCTATCACCTTGTAGACTCTTGATTCTTGTCGGACCACAGAGATCAATATGTACTAATTCCAACAACTCGGTAGAGGACTGATCTTTGCTTTTGAAAGAGACTCTGCTCTGTTTACCTAGCTGACATTCTTTGCACAAACTATTTGTAGGTTTCATCAATTTTGGAAGATCTCTTACAGCCTGAGTATTGCTTATCTTGATGATGTTATCAAAATTTACAAGACACATTCTTCTATGCCATAACCAACTCTGATCAATTTGAACAAACAGACAACTTTTATTTGAACCAGCCAGATGAAAGATATTACCTTTTGTCTGAGTACCGGATGCAATTTCAGTTCTGGAACTTGTAAAGATTCTACATTTTCCATTCTTGAACCGGAGATCATAGCCTTTGTCTACTAAATGACCAACACTGAGAAGATTGTGCTTCAATCCTTCAACATATAGTACATTACCTATTTTGCTCTTTCCATCAAAGGAAATAGTTCCCCTACCTCTGATTCTGCCAGCAGAATTGTCACCAAATTTTACGATTCCTCCTTCATACCTTTCCAAATCCAAGAACTTATCCTTGTCACTAGTCATATGGTGAGAACATCCACTATCAATAACCCAATCATCCTTTTCTTCCACTTGAGCAGCCAAAGCTTTTTCCACAACCTTGTGATTGACAGATTCAGAGAGTATTGAATCTTCTTCCTTGATGGCAATAAACACCTATTCATTTCCGGATTTGCTTCCTAGTTCTGATTCATCATCTGTTACTCCTTCATTGTCATCTTCTTCATGAACATAATAGCAGTTCTTTTGAAACCTTTGTCTGTTAGTATTAGTCCTTGCAGATCTTTCCGGACATCTTGAAGCAAAATGACCAATCTTATTGCAGTTGAAGCACTTAAAGGGTAGTTTTCCTTCATACTTACTGGATCCTCTTGGCAGTCTCTTTGCAATGAGGGCTTCAAGTTGAGCTATTTTTGCTTCTTCTTCTTCCATGTCTCTTCTTGCTTGATCATAGCATGACATCTTCCTGGAAGAGTTTTCACCCAGATCAAATCTCTGTTTACCTTCCACATAGGCACTGGCTTTGAAAGTAGATTCAGTCTTGGGAGGATCATCTTTAAACTCGGTCATTTCAAATGCAGCTAGTTTACTAGCCAATTGTTCTCTTGTGACAGTTGTGTGGGCTCTGAATTCATCAATGGCAGCAACCTTGATTTTGTAGGCAGCAGGAAGGGATCTGAGGATTTTACAAACATTCTCATTTTCATCCAGAGTTCCACCAGCATTTCTAATTCCACATACCAGCTCATTCACTCTTGGCATAAAGGTAGTGATGTTTTCATCATCTCTCATCTTCAATCTTTCAAATTTCCCTTTCAGACTTTGCAACCTTGCACTTTTGACAAACTCATCTCCTTCATACAGAAGTTCCAATTTAGTCAGGATCTCATATGCAGTTGGTAGGTCAATAACATTTGAGAGATCTGAGTCGTTCAATGCACTTAGCAGAGCTTCCTTGGTCCACAAATTGTTCTCAGCATCTGTGATTTCATTCAGAGTTGTCGGACCACCTTGTGGAGGTACATATGGTTTTGAGACCATGGCCAAGTATGCTTTTCCCATACATTCCAAGTGACATTTCATGCAACCTTTCCAGAGGGTGAAGTTGGTTCCGTCGAACTTCGGACTATCCTTCTTGTATGACGACATCCTAAATCTCCTCAAGCGGTTAAGCTCCTTTCAGAGGAACTTGGCTCTGATACCAATTGTTGGATCTAGGGCATACAACTGAGAGGGGGGGTGAATCAGTTGTATAAAAACCTGCTCTACTTTAAATACTTGATTCTTCTTTGTTAGTTAACAGTATATCAATTAATCATCCATGGAAGCATAATGCAAAAACACAAGAGCAGATAAACATCAACACATTAAACACCAAGATTTTGACGTGGAAAACCCGGTTAAGGGAAAAACCACGGGGTGATTAACCCAAGGATTCTTCTCTGTTAGAAGAATAAGAAAAAGAATGGCACTTGCCAATTAGGGCTCACTGCCCGAGCACACTGTTCACAAAGAGGCCCACTGCCTACAAGGAGACACACTGTCTACAAAGTGATAAGAATCACAATCTTGAATTGGAGAATGACATCTCTACTATGTCCGGATCAGTTCCATTTAAGCCCAAAACCCCTGCTCTGTCTTTCACACTTCTCTTCGCTACACCACACTCATTCACACTATCCTCACTTCGAAATGAACTCACAAACCTTTATTTATACAAGACATCAACTTAGGAACAATCATCTAAGTCGGCAATCAACCATAAGAATATCCGCAAGATGAATAACACATTCGGTCGGCCATCACAAGAACATTTGCAGGATGAACAACTCATCCGGTCGGCTAGTCAGAACAAGAACTTCATCCGGAAGAATATCTTCAATTTCGGGCTCTACCATCAATGCGGACCAACAACACAACCTCATCATGATCCAAGAACCTTCACAAGCCTGCCTGAATGACCAGGTACATCCGCACTTTCTCTACTTACTGGAATCTCTTCTCTTCCTCATCCGGAACTTCAAGAACACAGTCTGTCGCCACTGTCACAATGCAAAAGGCACTTCGAGACCTCAAAATCATACACAACTCAAGATGACACATCACAAGGACATCCCAAACACTCCTTCCAATCTGTAGATTAGGATTATACAATTCTGGACCTCACCGGACCTTTCTGTGATTCTCTCACCTCTGAACACTTGCCGGAACCGGTTCCACACCGACAGCCACAACTCCTTCAGATCTTCATGTGGACCTCTGAACTCTTAACTGAAGCATCTCAAGACTCATATCTACAAACCCTTTAATCCGCATCCTCCGGTTCGCATCCTATACAATACATTTGCCTTCTTCTCATCACTGTTCTTCACTGTTCCTGACTGAGGCTAATTTTCTCAATATCCTCAGCACACTACTCATCGAATCCTTCTTGTCAATGCAATATGAGTATGTTGCCATCAATGACAACACTGGTTCACCTCATACTTGCAACAAGATCAGGAGAAAGAAACATCAAAAGGGGAAGGTCCTAAAGAAGAAGATGAGGCTAGAGGAGACACTGAAATTGAAGAAGAAGAACATGAAGGTGAGTCTAAATAGCCAAATGACCCCATGGAACAAGAACCTCTACCTCAACAAAAAATTCCACAACAACAACAAGAACAGTAACAGGAACAACAGTAACAAGGAGAGGTTGAAACAGAGAGACCTCATGAAGAGGTAATTGATGAAGTTAAAACTGTAGAAGGCACCAAGGAAATTCCTACATGGTTAGGAGAGATAAGAAAGGAAAAGAAATAGGTAAAATTGGTACCAGTTGACATTAAGAGCTTGTTAGGTGATACTAAACCAAGGAAAGAAAGAAGAAAGGCCAAAACAATGTTAGCTATACAAAGAGGTCCAGATGGATTTAGGATGCTGAACCTAGCAATACCACAGAAAGAAAAAGAAAAAGGTGAAATAACCTTAGAAGAGTATAAGATATTAAATTTTGACCTTGGGCATACTACACAGGAAAAACACATAAATGAGTGGGAAGATATGCACCAAGTGACAGCAGAGATGTTGAGAAAAGACAAAGACAAGCAAGAATATTTGAAGGGACACATTGTCCAATTGCAACAATTTATTAGAGGGATATTTGATCCCAATACAATAGTCCCAGAACTGCCCAGTGACATAGTAGTTGTATCCAAAGAACAAATAAGGGACATGGAAAATAAAAATCTCAAATCAAATATTTTTGATGAATGGTTCAAAGATTTTATACAAGAAGGTGAGCAGACAATAAAACAAGCAATGAAAAGTTGGGAAGTGGTTGCAAGAGAAAAGAGCAAATGTAATATACTTGTGCACAATTGCTAATTTAGAAAGGAAGAATGCAGATCTGAACTGGAACAATTGACAGAAATTGAGGAGAGAGCACAGGAGTTAATTAATGAAGGAGTAATTACCCCTTCACTGGCAAATCAAATGCCATAGGTAAGATTGGAACTCAAATTCAAGGAGGATAATCTCAGAAAATGTATAATAGTTGCCCAAGATTTAGAAGAAAAAGTAGATGAAATGATTAGAATGCACAAGAAGATAATAGAAAGACTCTTAGAGCATGAATGCATGGACATACCAGCATACGAATTGGAAAGGGCCTTAACAGAGTTTAATACCATTTACCATGCATAGAAAATCATGAAGCATACTTGAGCAAACAGATGATGGATTCATTAATGGAAGACAATGCTAAAATGAAGAAGTACAAGAAAAGAAGTAAGGGTTCAGAAAATAGAGAAAAGAAACTAAAGGAAGGAGTTACACTGCAGGAGTATATATGGACAAAGAGTCCAGGAGGGGACCGCACTTTTGTAGAAGGTGTGATCAATAATTTCAAAACATACTTAAAAGAATGAAAAGGTAAAGGAAGCAACAACTTTGGAAAAGTCAAGTAAAGAGTATCAGTGAGTAGAAGTCAAAGAAAAGGGAGATCTTATTTTTTGAAAAGATTCCAATAGCATCCTTTGAGAAGAAAAAGATACCATTTAGATATTTTGACAGACGGTTAGAAATGAATGTGCACCATTGATCAATAATAGAAGGATCTCAAAAATAGATGAAGTTTGTAGCCGTAGCAATGGGAAGTTTCAAAATCTATATAAGGAACTTTGCTACTTGTATATTAATTACACAAGGATTTGTGAACTAGAGCTAGCAATTGTAATTTGTTCGAACATTTTTGAATAGAAGAATATTTTAGTTTAGAGTAGGATTTGCCTATTTCTACACTAAGGAATGTGTGGAATGTCCAACTTTCTTATTGTATCTGTAAGACGTTTGTAAGTTCTTTTGTTGATTTGATTGATGAAACAAGCTGGTTACTCATACATTGTAAATCATATGTGACTGTTACTTCAAATACAAGTAAAATTGGGATTCTGCATCTATCTTCTGAGTGTTTTCTGATTTTTTACTTATATTTGAATGTATTACCTCTTTAAAAGCTTGCAATCTTAAATGTATGTTCATGAAAATACTCAGGGCTCCACATTTAATGATTTAGTCTGTTGATTTGATCAAGTGACATGTTTCTTACAACAGATATAACAGAACATTTAGATCCTATAGTAGAATGATGTTCAATTTAGAATTCTCTAACTTTTCCCCAAACCTTTGAAATAATTAGCCTAAACGCAGAGATTTAAAGAAAATTGTCTTACATTTGAAAAAGCATGTAGAATTGTGTTAATACTTGACAGTTTTCATAGTAATTTGAAGAGAAAAGCTTATTTCATCATAAATCATACAAAGCTTTATAATACAGTGGTAAATTTATGCAAAGGAATATATAATTTGATGATCTTTGTAACAATTTGCATAATTCAAGTCCAGTGAATCATAAATCACCTTGAATCAAGTAAGGCCCCTTGCATATTATAGCTTCACATTAACCTACTGAATTGTCCACAAGGTCAAGACCTGACCATACAAAAACTTGGGATTAAGAAATCCTAATCAATTTCTTCATATCTTTCAAGACAGTTAGTTTCATTTTGTGAATTTTGACTTTTGTTATGAATGTGTAAAAACAATCATCAACAGACTGGTTGAGATTTCTGAAGTCAACACAAATATAGATTTCTCTATTCTTCTTTCTCACAGGAACAATATTTGCAATCCAGGTAGGCTGATGAATAGTAAAGATTATCCTTGCATTCAACATTTTCTGGATTTTAGAAAGAATAGTACTTGATATAGTGGGATTATATTGCCTCTGTTTCTGCTTGTGAGGCAATGACCCAACCCTGAGAGGGATTTCATGTTGAATCTTCTTAGGTCTGAAAGACTTTAGATCATCATAAGAATATGCCAAAACATAAATGTAATGGTGAAGAAGTGTAGTGAATTTGAATTTCTCATCAGCAGTGCAACACTTCCCAATGTTAACCATTTTGGAATCTGCTTCAGAACTCAAATTTACTTGCTCAAATTCCATAGATTAACTTGAATCAAGTTGTTACTGCTGTTTTACATATCTATCATGCTTATCAAATAACTTTTCTAAAGAAACCAAATCTTTTGGAATCTTATTCCCTTTTAGCTAAAGAAACTCTTCACCAGTTTGTGAATCTATTTCAGAAACATATTCACGTGGTAGAGAATCACTACCATCAAAATAGAGTTCATTGAAGTTATCTGTCTTTTTTAGGAAAGCAATGATCTGATTATCACCATTGAAGACCTGCCAATGGTCAGCATTATCTGGCACACTGGGTCAGAAAACCAACTCAATTGTGTACTTGTTACCTTTGAAGTCCTTATGGGGAACCATGAGGGTGGCAGAGATAGCTAATGAATAAGCACAATCATTAAACTCTCTCGGTACTGCAGAGATGTCGAAAGCATCAAAACCTTCAATGCAATCCCAGACATGATTATAGTAATGCTTGAGCCTTTCATTCTTGGTTTGATAAAGATTTCTCACTTGACAAACCACAAGTTCAACATCACCTTGAGCATGAAGATTTTTAATACCTTAACACGAGCAACCTCCATTCTGAGTAACAATGACTCGTATTCAACGGTGTTATTGGTATTGTCAAACTGTAGCTTATAAGAGAAGGGAAAGATATTACCTTGTGGAGATATCAAAACAACTCCAGCTCCAAATCTAGTGGAAGAACAACTGCCATCAAATTCTAAAACATAAACATCATCTGAATTTCTTACTTTGATGTCTTTATTACCAGTAGATGCTTCTTCAACAGAAAGAGAGGATTCCGGCATCACTATGCTCTCATCTAAACTTTTGTATGATTTACTAGAAGTATCCTCTGATTCTGCATCTAAGATATTTGAACTCGCATTTAATGAACTAGAAGTATCTTCAGTAGACAAGAAATAATTACCCATTCTCAAATTTTCAAACAAAATTTGGGCTTTGGGATTTGCAGTTTAGGTAACAATATATTTTGCCTCCTTCTTGGGAAGTAACTTTTGTATGACACCTTTAACAGGTATCCTTGCTTCGGATAGGTCCATGTTTAGTTCTCCACCCACATTTTGGAACATCAGCCACTAGGATGGTCATCTTGATCCTCTTATCTAGTAAGGCTGCAAATGCAAATTGGGCATCTTTGATTTGGCCCAACAATAGAACTTTCTTATTTTCCATGGAGAAACATCTCCCAAAGGTCTTGGTCAAAGTAAGACTGAGGGCATTTGCCACTTTGGCAGGCATGACATTATCAGAAGCCTTGGAGTCTATTATACAATTGCTTAACTTGTGACCATTTACCAATAAAGAAACATAGAAAGGTTCTATTTTCCCTAGAGAAACAAGGGGAGTTGTGACAAGATTATTTTGGGTGGGCTTGTTCTATGAGGAGTTGTGGGTAGTCCTAGAAAGATCTTGCCCTATAGGGATAGCCTTATTTTTCACATATTTAGCTAACCTATCAAACTATTCAGGATTAGCTTGTAAGTACTCTACTTCATACATCTGGATTTTAGTTTTCCTAGCATGATCTATTATGTCAAATAGCTGGAATGAACGAGATAAAGAGAAAGAAAATCCATCATTCTAAGTTTTATTCAGGGTAGTACTGGTCTGAGGAACAGAAGTAGAAGACACATGATTGTTAGATGAACTTACTTGCTTATCGACAACGGAGTTCCCCATTTGGCGATTGAGATCATCAGCTGAGGTTCCTCTCTTGTCCTTCCTTTATCAGCTTGCTAATTTGGCTGATTTTGGGACCTAGTAAAAATAGCATATGCTCCATCATATACTTCTCCTTCTATTTCAACTTCATCTTGGTAATTCAGAAAACCAATGGTAGAGTTGCCAGCTAATTCTTCTTCTCCTTCTGTAAAAAGATTAGCATCATTCTCCTGATCTAACTTAGATTGGAAAGAACTATCATGTTCATCTTCATAGTAACCAACCACTGAGTTGACCGGCACTGCTTCAATGGCAAGCTTCCCCTATGTTGGCGGAAGACGATTTTGTTGCCCTTGATTTCTGGTGGCATTGCCTTGGTATGAATTGTTAGGAAATGTTCTCCTTGGTATATCCCTATAAGAAGGAGAAGTAGACATACCTTGAGACATTTGCCTTTTTAAAGCTAGCAATTCATTTTCTAACTTTTGCACCATAGGATCTGTGGTGCTCGTGGAAGAATTATTAGCAGAGGATTGACCTTTGTTTCTATTAGAATCTCTTCTTATCTTACCCACAAGGATAAGATCATCTTCAACCTCTGTAGCCAATCTTTGAGATGCAGAAAGATCAGTAGGTCCAGCCCATCTTAGCAAAAAGCTTACCTCAGGAAGCTAAGAGTTGATGAAGAAACATTTAAGATTCTCCGTTGTTGGCTAAGTAGTTGTAGGAATCCTATTTGTCAATTTGTTGAACTGGTGATGAAATCTCACATGGGTTCATGTGGTTCTTTCTTCATCTGCGTTAGCTGAGCTAACAAGGTATGTGCATCTTCCACAGGCTTGAATCTGGCTTTGAACTTGGTTTTGAGAGTATTCCAACTCGTTATAGTTTGAGCTTGAAGGTGGTAAAACCAATCTGCAGTAGCACCTTACAGTGTTTCTACAAAAATTCATACTACCACATCTTCATGTTCCACCACAAGCTATACAAAAAGCTACAATGTGTTCATCTAGATGGACTTTCCCATCGCCATAGAATTTAGGGAAATTCTTCCTTGAACTACAAGGTAGTTCATGCAAAGGTGGCATTAAATTCAAAGGACCAAAAGTATTACCCCATGGACCTTGAGCTACCATTATGTGCCGATAGAAAGGTGGGATGAAAAACCTTTGAGGGATTCGAATAGACATAAATATGTTAGTATTGGAGCTAGAAGCTTCACCTAGTATTGGAGACCTGGCGTTGGTAGGAGGAAAACTCCTAGTTCATTAAAGCCAAGGTTGTGGAGGAAAAAGACCAAAGTTATTTTGCTGCATCAACTCAAATACAAGATCAATAACTCCTTGGGCTCTCTTGCTTCTTGTATACTGTGGATCTTCTAGGATGCAATGAACTCAATAAAGATTTGTAAACAACTTTAAGCCAATGCAAGAGGATGAAATGCTTCAACTCAAAGTGTGAGGCTCTAAGTTGCATGATCTTCCTCAGTAGAGTCGGAAAAAACCGTTGGATGAATATTTTGTCGTCAACTCATTGACGGCAAAATGGTTGTATCAACCACAATGTGATGAGATAAATCTCTCCTCTCAGCAAGGGGAGGTTCCCTTTTTTAACCACTTTCAAAATTATCTATTCTAACACTAATCTTCAAGGTGAATCCATATCATCCATTTCTCTTTTTTCAAAAATGATGTTTACAATTTAAAATAGCAACTTCACAATACAAATCAAATATAACCAAGAAACTCATGAAAGTACAAAGTCTATCATTGCTCTTTTTGCTAATTTAAAATTTAAAATCTAGTAGGATAAGGTGTAGTCCAAAGTCTTCACCGAATACTATGATAAAAGCACACGATCATAAAAGATAGCAGTAGCTCAAAGTCTCTCCAATAACTTTTACTCCAAAACATAAAATCATAAACCCAAAGATAATTATTGTAGCACAAAGTCTCCAAAATTAACTTTAGAATATCTCCCAGATTATCCAAACTCACACTACAATTTGATCAAATAGATAAGATAGTATAAGGAAAAAGGACATAAGAACAATTTCCAATACACCACAAGTTATTCCAATGCAAAGATTGAGCGATTGCTTGTTTTTCTATTCACTTGATAAAATATGATTTACAATTTGAACACAAAGTCTCAAAATGTTCTTCAATTTGGCAGAGTTTCACTTCAATAATTAAAAGATCCAAGATACAATAGAGGCCCTCTTTATTTATAGGGAGGAGCCTAGAGCAAAAATAGGGAAATCCTAACTACTTTGACTTATTCAAACAAAAGAGTCCTATTTGACTTATGACTTCTTTTGTCTCATATGTAATTACATTTTGAAAAATTACACATGAGTATGTCCATAACAAAATTCAAATTACATATACAAGAATGAAAATAAACTAAGGTATCAAAAAGGAACTTTAGCTTCCTCCATCATTCTTCTTCAAAACGTTTTGATATATGGTTTTCACTGCTACCATTTCACACACATTTATCTTGGCCATACTCTCTGAGATAGTACGGGCCTGGAGAACTGCATCTTTCACTGCCTTATTGCCTTCTCATGCTTGTCAAGATTGTCCTTCAGATTTTCAAAATTTGAATGCTGATCATAAAGAATGTCCATTGAAATCAATGTAGGCACTTCATCTTCAAATTTCTGTTACACCATTTTCTCAAAAGCATCTATCATTTCCTCTTCTAAAAGAAACTTGTGACCTTTACCTATTAGAGTGCATGGGAGTTCTTCCAACCTGTGTAGAAGCAAGACATTATTGTCTTCACTATTTTCGCGTTCTCGGCACAAGTCATCAAGTAAACCTTTTATTATATTGATGCAATGAACAAGAGATTCGTTAGTCTTAAGATAAGACTCCCAATTTGAGATGACCCCAATGGCTATTAGATTCTTTATCTTAATCTTTTTCATCTCTATCCACTCCTCTAAGATTTCTTCCTGATCCTACAATTCTTGATAAAGTAAGTCAATAAGATTATCAAGCTCAACTTTTGCCTTGTCCATCCTTTCTTTTCTTTCTACGGTGGTCTTCAATAGAACTCTTCCCTATGCTAACAACTGCTCCACAATATTACCAACTACTCTCCCTCTGGTTTGAGATTTTTCCACCTCCTGAATCAGAGGATCTTCTATAGTTACCACCATAGGTTCCACAATCTTAGATGACTTCACTATTTTCTAAAGAACAACAGCAAGTTGTTCTGCTTTAGCTTTATACTATTCTTTCTCCTTCTTAACCTCATCATATTTCTCAAGCAAGGTGATGGGAATAGTTCAAAAAACTGCCTTAATGCCTTCATGAGTTAGCTTACCTAACTCAACTCTTGAGACAACATAATCATTCATATCAAAATTGTCAATAGTTGCATCCTCTGGTGGCTTGGCAATTTTTGTATATCTGATTCTTTTTTCATTAATGAGCCTAGAGACAGTCTTGGGCTTCTTCTTTAGAGTCTTTGATTTAACAGGCAACAACTTCTCAATATCAATTTCATCTGGTGAAATAGCTTGCTTCTTTCTCTTAGGAGTATATGCATACAACCATGGAGGAAGTATAGAAACACCAACATTCAGAGAAGAATCCAATACTTGTTTTACCAGATCCATTTTTACACCTGTTATGGTAACAATAGGACTGGTGCTGGTAAAAACTACACCTATGTCATAAACTTTCTCTGAACCATCCAAAAGATGTTCCAAAATAGATTGTTCACCAATATCAAAAGACGGGGAAGATAAACTTGGAGTAGAATTGGAGGAATCAAACATAGTCCCAAAACTAGTTCTTATAGAAGTAGGTGTATTATCAGAAGAAACAACAAAAATAGGTGAAATAGGAACACTTGAAACTACTGGAAAACTACCAGAAACAAGTGCATGAGGAAGAGGTGTAGAAACTTGTGATTCAATTGGAAGATTCTTCTTAGGAGACTGATGTGGATCACCAAGTTGTTCCTTCTCTACGTTCTAATCCTTGCCTTGTTCTGTTTTGTCTTCCTCATCAGACTTATCAGACATTTTTGTTTGTTGGGCATCCTTAGATTTCTCAATATTTTTCTTTTCAGTTTCAACATCTTCAACCTCCATTTGCTCAACATTTGTGTCTTTAGCACCTGATTCAATGACATTGGAGGTTCCTACAACCTCCTTCTTCTTACCTCCTTTAGAAACAAATTTGATTTTTGGCTTATGTACTTTAGAGGAGGAGGGAGTGTCACTTTTGTTCTTGGTCTGGTTTTCTACCTTTTTACCTATTTTCTCTTGAACTTCTATCTCTGATCCAGTAAGGAATTGTTTCAAACTAATTCCTTTGCTCTGTAACCATACATTTGTATTAGCCAGAATTGGCTGAAACCTTTTCTTGATTTAAGTCTCCTCTTTGACTGACCATTTGATCTCTGGAAGAGGCGAGGCTTCAACATTCTTAGTATTATATTTAGGATCTAAAACATTCCCATCATCTTCCATTCCTTCCAGAATATCTGCAAGGCCCAGTTCTTCAATCTGACTCAAATGGAGTCTGCAATAATATAGTTTTCTTATCTCATTTTGTGTTCTGAGATCAGCCCATATATCTTCAACCATTGGCATGTGGAAAATTGACTTTCTTTTGATTTTATCCTATACCCTCCTAAAATTAAAATGATCTCTTTTCTTGAAAGTCTTCATTGTGACTAGTTACATTTCAAATTCAACTGTTTTAGCCTTGGTAGTTGACTGAACTAAATACCTTCCAATTTCTACAGGAAACTTAATCCCTAACTTTTCCATCTCCATTTGTTTATTGTGTAACACAATCATCTATCTACATAATTCCATGAGAACAATCCTATCATTGGGATACCATGGAAGTATATAGGGATAACTAGGATAATATCCTACTTTAAGATATGTAAAAGTAGGAAACTGTAAAAACAAGCAGCCAAAAGAATTTACAACTTCCCAAACTTCATCTGAAACTCTCTTTTGAACAAGCTTGTTGTCCCATAAGCACATAAACACTGAAAAGAAAGCATCATTAACCCTACAGAAATGATGGATTGATCCTTTTAGAGTAATTTGAGGATAGTACTCATACACGAGGACCAATCTCCTATCAACAACTTGCATGAGACCAGGAAAACTCCTCATGCTGGCAGCAACATACACAAGATATGAAGTCATATAAAACCTAAATGTTGTGTTGACCTTCACCAATTGCTCATGCAGAGCATTGCTAATCTATTCTCCCCAAAATATTTTTTGTGTTCCTCTTAGAATCACCTTGATGTACGTGTACATCCATTCCTAAAATTTAGATGAAGAGGGAAGTCCTCTTATTCGACTTAACAATGTAATCAAGTCATAGACCTCCTCTACAAAGTCACTCCTTAGGAGATCCTTTGGCCATCTGGTTAGATTGCTCTGAGGAATCTTCAATCATTTACAATTTATGTATCTTCTTGCGGCTTCCACATCTTCATCATAATCTCTTTGCCCTTGAGCAAAATTAATTTGTCCAATATTTACAATAGGACAAATGAAGATTTTGTCAAGAAATTCTACATCTAGTCTCATAATCAAATTCTCTTGGGAATCTAACACAGTCCCAGTATCCCTTTTATAATGACTGGCTATTTGAAGAACAAACTTAGGGTTATGGGTAGCAATAGGAAAAGATGTAACCAAGTGAATGTCGCTATCAATAATCTTCTGCATGTGTCTGGAAGGGTTTGTCTGTTTGGTTTTGTCCATGAACTCTGACATATCCACATGTCCTATGTATGTATCCCTGATCTCATTAACATTAGACTACACTGAAGTAACAGGGAAGACCCCTTGGTATTTGTACTTCATGATCTTAGTTTTGGATGGAGACAGCTCGGTCATCAGCTTTGAAGAAGAAACTGGAAAAGGTATTTACCACAGACGTTTTGTCAAAAACTACAAAAACCCATGATTTCGCAGTTAGGGGAAAAATGGATAAATTGGCGTTACTGTGATTTGATGATCACAAACAGGGAAACATGCATTGAAGGGCTTGAGTGTGCGCAAATTGAGGTAAAAGGTGAAAGAGGGTCAATAGGCTTTGAAAGGTGAATTTTCTCTAGTGTTAGAAAAAATTCAGGAAAATGTGCATGGGCGATCAAAATGACCGCTCCTGCACAAGGGACCATTCACTTACCATGTAAAGTCAGTCAATTTGACTGCCATTGCATGTGATTGGTATGATAATCATTTTTGATATAGGGGCAGTCGAAAAGACTGCCCTTGCATGAGGGAATAAACAAGTTTGATCTGGATGTGTACAAGCGGCAAAAATGCCCACTAGTGCATATGAGGGAAAAATTTCAAGTGTAGAGTTAGTCAAAAAGATCGCTTGTGTAGGTGTTCTGGAAACTCCAAGTTATATATGTGAGAGTGGGAGTTTCTACTGCTATTGCATATTGGGGTAATATAGGGTAAGGGAAGAACGAAACATATAAGGTTCATGTAGGGGCGGCGAAAATCACCGCCCATACATGAAGTATCAACACAAAAATGCTAGGGAAAAATGTGTATCGGCGGCGGTAAAGACTGTCAATACATGTTAAGGAGAAAAATGGTAAAACCCAAGTCCTTTAACATGGATGGTAAAAACCTTGACCCATCTAACAGTGCATTCAAAACAAAATGAAAACTAGGGTTTAAAGAAAAAAAGGTGAAAAATACATATACAGATGATACGATTTCAACTAATCCATAAAAGAGAAATTCTAATAAAACGAAAATATAGACGTTTAACTCATATGAAACCCTAGTTCTAAAACAAAAACAAGAAAAAGAAAAGACTTACCTAGTGAAAGATCGAAAACCCTAGACGCAGTCAAGAAATAGAATCCACTTAGATCTGAAGTGCACGCGAGTATTGTGAAGAAAACTGGCGTGAAGGAGGTATCAATCTCGTTGGAGGTTTCTAAAATTAATAATAAGAAAATTAAAATAAGTATAAAACACTTTAAAAGACTTTAAAGTTGTGCATTAAACATGGCAGGAGTGCCATTAACGCCAACTTCAAGTTCATCGATTTTGCAGGATCTGCTCGGGTGGTGAAAACCCCCAACATTACATATGCATTAGATCATGTTGGAGTGGCGAATATGACCGCCCTTGCATACTAAATTGACTGACAGACAAGAAAAATGAATGGGCGGCATTTTTAACCGCTCATGCATGTTTCTCAAAAACAAGACAAACAAAACATGTATCGGCGGAAATTTTGTCCATCATTACATGTTCAACAACAATACACATGTAAGAGCAATAATTTTGATCGCTATTGCATGTGAAAACAAAAATTTTCTAACACCCCCAAAAATAGTCAAAATTGATATTTTGACAAGCTTATGACCTAGTCGATTTTCACGATTTTTGAGGAATCAACCTAGGGGAATGTCGTAAACTGTTTCAATGATGTTAGAGGACTTCGTGCTAGGAGCGCAACTAATTTTGAGAACAACACATAGGAAGTCCCAAGTCAATAAGGACTCCTATTTTTGAATAAGTCAAAGTAGTTAGGTTTTTCCTAAATTTTCTAAAGGCCTCTCCCTATAAATAAAGAGGGCCCCTATTGTAATTTTTATCCTTAATCTTATGCAACAAAGTACTGCCTAAATTGAGACTCAACTTTGAGACTTTGAGTTCAAATTGTATGATCAATTCCAATCAATAAAGAAGGTGAACTTTTATATCAAAATTTGTGTTGAATCAAATCTGTATGAGTGAGGATGTACATATGGCATTTTTGCTGATTTCTCTTGTCGATTGATTGGATAAAGTGTTGTTTGGTTATCATGATTGGAGAATGTTCAAGATAAGTTATATAAATTTTGTGTTATATTATTTCCTTAAATCTATGTGTGTTGAAAGAGTTTCTTGGTGGAGGATTATAAAGACTTTGAGCTTGTAATTATTTGCTTCATATATGAATCATGTTGAGAACTTTTAGACTTTGTGCTATAATTTTCAATTACATTCACGTGGATCAGTGGTATTGTTAGTTGATAGACTTTGTGCTCCAATTGGTGATATGGTTCCTTTTAAAATCTTTCTGGGGATAATTTGAAGACTTTGTGCTTGAGATTATTCACTTGGTTCATGAACCTTTTTGTGAAGTGAGTTGAAAGACTTTGTACTTCAACTTACAAGAATATTGGTGATTACTGTTTAAGTTAATATTAGAAGTGTAAAAGCATTATTAAATATTATCATGAAACATTGTAAACATCTTTTTTGAAAGAAGAGAAAAGGATGAATGTAACACACCCCCTACATGGTTAGAGCTAGTGTAAATACTTTTAGCTTCAAGTAGTTTAATTTTGTTTTAATAAATAGTAAGAAGGGAACCTCCCCTTGCTGAGAGGAGAGATTTATCTCATCACACTGTTGTTGATATAACCATTTTTCCGTCAGTGAGTTGACTACAAAATATTCACCAAACAGTTTTTGGTGACTCTACTGGGGAATGAACACACAATCAAGAGCCTCTCGCCTTTGGTTGAAGCATACCGGCCTCATCTTTTGTAATATATATTTTTGTCATATTTGCTCTATTGTTAGTTAAGAGTATGGTTCTCCCAGGTCCATGGGGAAATGCCTTTGGGACATTGAATTTGACTCAGCTTCTACATGAACTACCTTGGGGTTCACGTAAGAACTTTCCCAAGTTCTACGGGGATGGTAAACAACATCCAGATGAGCACATTGCAGCATTCTACATTACATGCAGTGTTCTTGAAGTGAAATATGAAGATGTTTCTGTGAGATTATTTGTGGAAACATTCCAAGGTGTTGCAGCTGATTGGTTCTATCTCCTTGCACCAGGAATTATCACGGGATAGAATACACTTCGAACCTAGTTCAAAGCCAGATTTAAGCCAATAGAAGATGCTTATGCCTTGTTGGCCCAACTTACTCAAATGAAAAAGGAACCGCATGAGCCCATGCATGAGTTTCATGGAAAAGTTCAATAAGATAAAGAATAGGATCCCAACTATTGCTCAACCTACAGTTGAGAACCTAAAATGCTTCTTCATCAATTCGCAGTTGCCAGAAGTAAGTTTTCTTTTATGAAGAGCAGCACTAGCTGATCTTGCAATTGCTCAAAGTTTGGCAGTTGAAGTGGAGGATAATTTGAACTTGCCAGGAAAGTTGAAGAAGGATTCTATTAGGCCTAATGAGTAGCCCTCTTTGGCTTTACCTTCTACCAGCACTATGGATCTTATGGTATAAAAGTTGGATGGTGAGCTGTTAGTTCTGAAAAAATAGTCGTCACAGAATTTTTCCATTCCCCTCTACAAGAACATTCTAAGGAAGACATTCCCAAATGCTTTGAATTACCAAGGCAATGCTTCAATGGATCAAAGTCAAAAAAGGTTTCCTCCACAACAAGGAATACTTACTTTGGAAGCACCACCTATGAATGCAGTAATCTTCTATTATGAATCAGAGCAAGATAATCTTCTTCAATTAGAATATGATCAAGGAGAAGATGATGCTAATCTTTTCACAGAAGTTGAAGAGCAATTAGCTGGCGACTCTACCATCAAGTTCCTGAACTTGGAAGATGAGATGGAGCAAGAAGAAGTTACTTTTGGTGAATCTTATGTTGTTCTCACACAGTCACAAAATTAATTTGATCATCCATATGTGGCTGGTGACAACCAAGTAAGTACATCAGATCTTCATCTTTCATCCCTTGTTCCTAAGACCAGTACCCCCAATATAAAACCTCAAGATGAGAGTTTTCCATCTTCTGTAGCAAGTCCATATCAGCTTGTTGATATCATAGATCATGCTAAGGAGACAAACATTCAAGTGTTAGAGGTAAAAATGCCTGTTAAGGGTATTATGCAGAAGGTTCATCCTGAAAGGGAGGCCAAGCACCAAGTGATGAAGTTTGAGGATCCAAAAGCTCATATTTTCTTTGAGTTTTCCAATATGGGTACTTACTTCTTAATCTCTAATGAAGATCCTGAGTCATTGGATAATGTTTCAAATGGAGGTCTAGAAATAGATGAATCATTCTCTTCAAGTGAAGAGATTTTGTAGCTGAAAGGAAATAGGATTTCCAAAGGATTGGTTTCTCTGGAGAAACCTTTTGAGGAGCATGATCACTTTGTCAAACGGCGATGACAGTTGGGACTGAATTCATCAGTAAGAGTGGGACAATTCAATCTGGATGCAGAAGAAGATCCTAGAATGTCAAACACTGGGAAATGTTACTCATTCAATAGTAAAAAAAAAGAAGGGGATAGAACATTTTTCTGTTACCTCATAGCAGACATCATCTGAAGCTTTTCTCAACATAAAGCGACAGATAAGTTCATGTATTTTTGTATAGTTTTTATCTCTTTTTATTTTTAGTCTTTTTGTGTCTTTTGTTTTGTTCACTTGAATCTATGGCCCAATGGCATGGATGAAGGCACTTAGACACTGGCTTCTTCTCCTTTTGATCATTTCAAAGAATGATCGAAGGAAGTTCCCAAGTTAGAGCCAGCTATTGTCCTCAAAATCAGCTGCACTCATTTTGTAGGATGACCCCTACAGAACTTGTCCATTCTATAGCCTACACTCTAAGTATACATTTCAAGGAAAGTCTCTTTGACCTCGTGCGTAGTCCTCTGACACCTAAGAATAGCTTGTAACATTCCCCTAAGATGATGCCTCGAAATTAATGAAGAGTGGCTAAGTTACAAGCATGTCAAAATATTAAATTTGACCTTTTTGGGAGTTATAAATTTTTTATTATTAACATGCTAAGGTGGTAAAATTTGCCACTTATGCATGTCTTTAGAGTTTTGCCTTTTGCATGTAAGGACAGCGAATTTCTCTACCCTAGCATGTTGTTCCTCTTTTATATGCGATGGCGGTAAAAATTACCGCTATGGTATATTATTTCCTTTTATGTGTAGGCGGTAAAATTGGGCACTCATGCACCCAATTAATGCCACACCAAGTTAATTCGTGTGATATTAGTTACAAACTTATAGTTTTTGTTTTAGGTTTTTAAAGGCTTTTTAAATCATTTTTATTTTGTTTTTCCTTCTATCTTGCCTTCGTTTCATGTTTAGGGTTTTTGTAAAATGGATAAAACGTGATCATTATTTCTGTTGTTTACTTTTCTGTGTTTTCATGTTTAAAGAAAAACCCTAGATGATCTGGTTCTAGGTTTTTATCTTCATTTTTTGAGTTTTATTTTTATGTTTTTGTCTTTATTGTATTGTGAGTTATGAGATCTGCTTAGTGTTTTTGTTTTCAATCCCTTTATAGTAGCGATAAGTTTTTCTGCTTAAACCATGAAATCTGCAAACTTCCCACATATACGGAAGTGGTAAGTATTACTGCTTAAGCATGAAAACCTAAAAAACTCCCTCATATGTTGAGCTGGCAAATTTCACCACTCAGACATGTGATTCTAATGGTCCTTTGTGTGAAAGTGGTGAATGTTACCGTTGGCACATATATTTGTGAAAGTTTCGCCAAGTGCTATGTCAGCGAAAATCATCATTAGTGTATGAATTCCATATTCGCACTTAAGATTACAATATCAAAGATGCTGAGTCGGCAAATTTCACCACTTGTACACTTTTGAATTTTCCATCCCAAGGTGTAAAAGTTGCAAAATTTGGTGCCCTTACATAAAGAAAACTAATAAACTTCATATGCAGAGTTGGCAAAATATGCCACTTTTACATAGACCTTACGAATTTTCCTAATATGTTGGGTTAGAAAATTTTTCCACTCAGACATGACATTAGCATTTTCCCCTAACATGCAAGGGCGGAAAAAATCGGCGCCTGTGCATCACTCTTCAAAAATTTTCTAACTCTGGAGAATTTTCCAAAAAGCTATCCTGAGCCCGCTTTCATCCATTTTTTTGACCTGCTTGCTCTTTAGCCCTTTCAAGCTCATTACTTTGGTCATGATTAACAACATGTAGTTTCCCAAAATTACCAATATTTTCCCTAACTACAAGATCATGACTTTTTGTTACAGTTTCTCCTACAAGCTGTTGAGGTCATCACATCATCCGAAGGAGTCTATCTTTCAAATGACTAGCCCATCTCCTAAGAAGGCCAAAGTAATGAAGCACAAGATAGCAGGGGTCTGATAATAGGAGCATGCACATGACAGTAAAGAAGGATGTTGAAAGCCATTACTCATGGAGACAAGTGATTCAATTCATAGTCATGACAATGAGAATGATGTGTTGGAGCCACTTGTAGTCAAGGAGCAGTTGTGTTTAGAGATGAGCAGGATGGATTGGATAGTTGAAGAAGCAATCATGTATGTACAGTACAATAGACAGTGGAGAGTGAATAACAGTGACAATGGAAGTGGCACACAAAGATGTTGAGTCATCAAACCTGGCAAGTTACTCTTGAATTGGGTTCATGGACCGATCATCATGAAGATGTGTGCAGATTAGAGGGAATGGGAGTTGATGAAAGCCATCATGCCTTAGAATATTTTTGTAGTTTCATATGTAATTTTCATTTAGTTTTAGACACTTTTACATGTACTTTTCTCGTATGTAATTACATGTAAAAACATAGGAAGTCCCAAGTCAATAAGGACTCCTATTTTTGAATAAGTCAAAGTAGTTAGGTTTTTCCTAAATTTTCTCAAGGCCTCTCCCTATAAATAAAGGGGTCCCCTATTGTAATTTTTATCTTTAATATTATGCAATGAAGTGTTGCCTAAATTGAGACTCAACTTTGAGACTTTGAGTTCAAATTGTATGATCAATTCCAATCAATAAAGAAGGTGAACTTTTATATCAAACTTTGTGTTGAATCAAATTTGTATGAGTGAGGATGTACATATGGCATTTTTGCTGATTTCTCTTGTTGATTGATTGGATAAAGTGGTTTTTGGTTATCATGATTGGAGAATGTTCAAGATAAGTTATATAAACTTTGTGTTATATTATTTCCTTGAATCTATGTGTGTTGAAAGAATTTCTTGGTGGAGTATTATAAAGACTTTGAGCTTGTAATTGTTTGCTTCGTATATGAATCATGTTGAGAGCTTGTAGACTTTGTGCTATAACTTTCAATTACATTCACGTGGATCAGTGGTATTGTTAGTTGACAGACTTTGTACTCCAAATGGTGATACAGTTACTTTTAAAATCTTTCTGGGGATAATTTGAAGACTCTGTGCTTGAGATTATTCACTTGGTTCATGAATCTTTTTGTGAAGTGAGTTGAAAGACTTTGTACTTCAACTTACAAGAATATTGGTGATTACTGTTTAGGTTAATATTAGAAGTGTAAAAGCATTATTGAATATTATCGTGAAACATTGTAAACATCTTTTCTGAAAGAAGAGAAAAGGATGAATGTAACACACCCCCTACATGGTTAGAGCTAGTGTAAATACTTTTAGCTTCAAGTAGTTTAATTTTGTTTCAATAAATAGTAAGAAGGGAACCTCCCCTTGCTGAGATGAGAGATTTATCTCATCACACTGTGGTTGATTTAACTATTTTTCCGTCAGTGAGTTGACGACAAAATATTCACCCAACATACTGGAGATGATATATAATGATGTAATAGATCCTTAGGAAAGTAGTTAGTGACTGATTCAGAGTTGATAGTTGAGATTTTGTGTGAAGGAGCTTCAAAGCCATATCTTGTCCATATTCTAATATTTTGTAATAAGGCCTTTGAGCCCTAATTGTAAGCTCACATGTTGTCAGTTGATCTATATTTGAGTTCTATGATATATTGAATGAATGAAACTGCATTTGCTTCAGATCTTTGAGTTGTTTCCATTGTGTTTACTCTTGCTACATGGTCTAGATAGTTCATTATGTGAACCCTCCTACCGTGATTACACCAAGTGGTATCAGAGCAAAAGTTTGAATCATTGAGTGAAGTAGGCGAAGGAATTCCATAAGATCTTTTTGTGGACAGATCGATGATCCTAGGTAGGTTACTTGCATCACAACTGATTGCGGATTGTGAGACAGTTGTCACCTTGTAGCCTGATCTCCAAATTGAGGCAGTTTGCACTTGATCCTAGGAAGAATGCCACTAAGAAGAATCCCTACTATTGGAACAATGGATGAGATGATGGAAATGATGAAGACAATGAGAATTTGATTGGATGTTGTTGAAGAACATAGGCGAAGAGGATTGACACCTAGACCTAACATTGAGAGTGATGATGAAGAAGAATTTCAATCTGTTGAACAAATTGGTGAAACTCTAGGAGGTGATGAAAAAGAAGAATCGGGCAAGTGAAGATGTTGCAAGCTATTTCAAAAATTGGGAAAAGACCTAGAGTTGATGTACCTAATTATACTGGCAATTTGAACCATAAAGAGTTGATTGAATGGATAAATGACATGGAAGAATACTTTGAGTATGAAGAAGTTAAAGATCTAGAGAAGGTGAAATTTGCAAAGACAAAGTTGAAAGGACATGCTACTATATGGTGGAAGGAAGTTTAGTTGGATGGAAATAGAAGAGAAAAAGAAAAGATTACAAAATGGGACAGGATGGTGAGAAAATTAAAGAAACAATTTATACCTACTGACTAGGAATTGGAATTGTTGAAAAGACTGCAAAACCTAGGATAAAAGGAGAAATCTGTGAGGGAATACATGGAAGAATTTCATAAGATGATTATAAGGATAGGACATAGTGAAGCAAACAAGGAGAAAGTGGATAGATACATCAATGGACTGAGATTGAACATTCAAGAAGAACTAAGTTTTGTAAGGATGACATCTTTAGAGGAAGCATATCAGTTTTCCCTAAAAGTTGAAGAGAAGCTGAATAAGAAACATGATCAGAGACAGAGAGGAAGAGGAGGTAAATTTTAGAGAAGCAGAACATTTTTCAGAGGAGACAGATCACATCCAAAGCAGAACAAGTTTGACAACCCATTTAATAAAGATGACAGAGATAGCAATACCTGCCGGAGCAATGACATAAATTTTCATCATTGAGGTAATTACAATTCATACCGGGATGAAGGATATAAGAGAGAGGGAAGAGGATTTGATAAGGGAACATTTAGAGGCACTTGTTTTAAGTGTGGGGGTGAAGGACATAGAGCATTTGAATGTAATCAAGGGAGTACAAGTAAAAGGATAGAGAATAGTGGAAGAGAAGCCTATGTGGAAGAACTTGTTGGATCACCTAGTTCAGTTGGAAAACTAGAGAAAGGAGCATCACTTGTGATGAGGAGAGCACTATTTCAAGCAGAGACAAATGAGGAACCACCGCAGAGGAAGTGTTTGTTCAGAACAAGATGCAAATCAGGAGGTAAATGTTGTAAAGTTGTTATTGATAGTGGTAGTTTAGATAACGTAGTTTTAGAGGAGATGGTGACTAAGCTAAAATTGGAAAGATTGAAACACCCTAAGCCCTATCAGATAGCATGGATTTAGGATGATCATAAGGTATTGGCGAGTGAACAATGTTTGGTGAAATTTCATATCAGGTCTTACCATGATGAAGTCCTGTGTGATGTTATGCCTATGGATGTTTGTTATATTTTGTTGGGTAGACCTTGGCAGTAGGATAGAAAATCTATAATGATGGGAGGAAGAATAAATACACTATAATAGCAAATGGAAAGAGAATTACCTTGATTCCTTTGTAAAATGATTCTAAGAGTGAAGTATGTGGGAATGTTAGAATTTATTTGGTAGATGGAAGAAAATTCTTGGATGGTTTGAGACTTGAGAATATGTGTTATGCTTTGATTCCTAAGAAGCCTAAAGCATTGAAGAAGGAGACTAAAGAATCACAACTAGAGCAGATAACTGAATTGCTGACAAAATATTGAGACATCATATCAGATAATGTACCTGAAGGATTACCACCTATAAGGAGTATCCGTCATCACATGGATCTTATACCAGGAGCTAGTTTGCCGAACAAAGTAGCACATATAATGACACTGGTAGAGAATGAAGAATTGAATAGACAGATACAAGAATTGTTGAGGAAATGATTGATCAGATAAATTTTGAGTCCTTGTGCAGTACCTGCAATGTTAGTACCTAAGAAAGATGGAGAATGGAGAATGTGTACAAACTCTAGAGAAATAAACAAGATCACAGTTAAGTATAGATTTCCCTTACCTAGGATGGATGATATCATGGACTGTTTGAGTGGAACAAAATATTTTACAAAGATAGATTTGAAAAGTGGATACCATCAGATCAAAATTAGAGAAGGAGATAAATGGAAGACTGCTTTTAAGACAAATGAAGGATTGTATGAGCGGTTGGTGATGCCTTTTGGATTGAAACATGCACCTAGTACTTTCATGAGATTGATGAATGAAGTCTTGAACAAATTCTTGGGTAAGTTTTTTATTGTATATCTAGATGACATTTTGATTTTCAGTAAGACAAAAGAAGAACATTTATAGCACCTTGGACAAGTTTTGCAAAGATTGAGAGAAGAGAAATTGTTGATAAACATCAAGAAGTGTAGGTTCATGAAGGAAGAATTGGTATATTTGGGATTTGTGATTTATGCTGAAGGATTGAAGATGGACCCTAAGAAAGTAAGAGCAATTGTTGAATGGCCTAAACCGGAGAGCATTGGAGAAGTCAGATCATTTCATGGATTAGCTAGTTTCTATTGGAAGTTCATTAGAAATTTTAGTTCAGTTTGTAATCCTATGATAGAGACAATGAGAGGTGACAGAAAAGGCTTTAAGTGGACATCAAGAGTAGATAAAAGTTTTGAAATGTTGAAGCAGAAGGTGATAGAGAAACTTGTTTTAGCATTACTGGATTTCAATAAGGTATTTCAAGTTGATTGTGATGCAAGTGGGAGTGCAATTGGAATAATATTAAGTCAAGAAGGTAGACTTGCAGCATATTTTGGTGAGAAGTTGAATGATGCAAGGAGAAGATATTAAATTTATGATCAAGAGTTCTATGCCCAAATTCAAGCCTTGAAGAAGTGGAGAAATTACTTTGTACCTAAGGAATTTGTGTTGTACACAGATCATCAAGCTTTGCAATATTTGAATAGTCAAGGTAAGTTGAATCAGAGACACATGAGATGGGTAGAGTTCATGCAGAGTTATACATTTGTATTGAAGCATAGGAAATCAAACAAAGTTGCAGATGCATTAAGCAGGAGAAGGAACTTGCTGACAGAGATGGGAGTTGAAATGATAGGTTTTGACGAGCGAAAGCTTATGTATGAGGGAGGAATTGATTTTGCAGAACCTTGGAAAGCATGTAAGGAACTTGTTGTGATAGATAGGAGCAAATGGTTGGATATTTCATTCAAGAAGATATGTTTTTTAGAGGAAATCAATTATGCATACGTAGGAGTTCAATGAGAGATAATTTGATCAAGGAGAAACATAGTGGTGGATTGGCAGGACATTTTGGCATTGATAAAACAATGGCTTTGGTAAGTGAAAACTACTTTTGGGCTTAGATACATAAGGATGTTAGGAAGTTTGTGCAGAGTTGTAGAGTTTGTCAAGTTGCAAAAGGGAGTAGTCAGAATACTGGATTGTATAAACCTTTGACAGTACCGGAGAGACCTTGGGAAGACATAAGTATGGATTTTGTAATGGGATTGCCTAAGACATGGAGAGGACAGGATTCTATATTTGTAGTGGCAGATAGATTTTCCAAGATGGCACATTTCATACCTTGTAAGAAGACAACTAATGCAGTGCATGTAGCCGGCCTATTTTTTAAGGAGATCGTGAGATTGCATGGATTACCTAAGAGCATAGTTTCAGATAGAGATACAAAATTTGTTGGTTACTTCTGGAAGACACTTTGGAAGAAGATGAAAATAGATTTGAAGTTTAGTTCAACATTTCATCCACAGACTGATGGATAGACAGAGGTAGTGAATAGGAGTTTGGGAAACTTGTTGAGATGTTTGGTTGGAGAGAAGATAGGAAATTGGAACTTGATTCTTTCACAAGTAGAGTTTTCATATAATAATTCAGTAAATAGAAGTACTGGAAGAACACCTTTTGAAATTGTTACCAAAGTAAACCCTAGAGGAATTGCAAAATTGAGAGATATTAGTATGGCATATAAGAGAAGTGCAGAAGCAGAAGAATTTCCAAAACATATGGAGACAGTACATAATTAGGTGAAGAAGCATTTGGAAGTTATGAACATCAAGTATAAGGAGCAAGCAGATGATATGAGAAGACACAAGAAATTTGCAGTTGGAGATGAAGTGATGGTATACTTGAGAAAAGAAAGATTTCCAGTTGGTACTTATAACAAGTTGAAGATGAAGAAGTTTGGACCTTGTAGGATACTTGGAAAGTTTGATTCAGGAAATGTATATGAAGTGGAGTTACTAAAGACATTGGGTATATCACCTATTTTCAACATTACAGACCTATATCAGTATCATGAAGCAGAGTTCAGTGACACCATTGAAGAAGACCAAAAGAAACAATTACCACAACAAGAACTGGAACAGATTGAAGGCATTTTGGATAGTAGAGTTGGACACAACACTAGAGGAAGATAGTACAAAGAATACCTTGTGAAGTGGAAGGGAAGATTGGAAGAACATTCATCATGGGTTTCTCAGGCTGAGGTAGACCACCTTGGTTTTCCTCTAGCCCCAGCAAAGTGAGGGACTCACTTTTTCAATAACCCTGGATGTCCGATGCAGGAGCATCCCTGGTTCAAGAGCAATCTTGCAGCAACCAAAAACATTTGCATTTTAGTTTGTTTGTAGTTCAGTTTGTTTCTTTTCATTTTCCAGTTCAGTTCAGGTAGTTCAGTCAATAGCAGTTCATGTTTTTGGTCTACATTCTACCGTAGTTACATTTCATACCTTGTGGAGCTGGACTTAGCATCTAGACATGTTCATCTACATCATATCCAGAATTTAGAGCATTTGGTTAAGGTACCAAAAAGTTAGCGCTATCAGAAGATTGACTATTTCTCAGAGTAGAGCATTCTGACAGTTCCAAATAATCAACTAAAGGAGAAGACTTATGAAGCATTCCTTGACTTGTGGAGCCTAATGACACATCATTCATTGATCTTTGGTTCATGTCTGACCTTCCCTGAGATCCGCACACCATGCCATTCATTTGCGGAGGATTTCTACTCATTTAGGTCTGACCTACCCATGTACATACGTTATAGCTCTTCATTGGAGTTTGTGATCTTCCTTGGCTGACACGAAGGAATATTTTGTATCGGAGATGATATATAATGATGTAATAGATCCTTAGGAAAGCAGTTAGCAATTGATTCAGAGTTAATAGTTGAGATTTTGTGTGAAGGAGCTTCAAAGCCATATCTTTTGCATATTCTGATATTCTATAATCAGGACTTTGAGCCCTAATTGTCAGCCCGCATGTTGCTGACCGATCTATATTTGATTTCTATGATATACTGAGTGATTGAAACTACATTTGCTTTAGATCTTTGAGTTGTTTCCCTTGTGTTTACTCTTGCTGCATGGTCTGGACAGTTCATTCTGTGAACCCTCCTACCGTGACTGTACCACTGTTTCAGACCTTTTTCTGATCTCACAACCATCATTCTGAAACATAAGATTGTAACCCTTGCTACACATCTATCCAACACTCAAAAGATTATGCTTTAAACCCTTAAAATAAAGAACATCATCAGTTTTATGTTTTTCATCAAAACTAATTGAGCCTTTTCCACATATCTTAGTAGCTGCATCATGACCAAACCTAACTACTCCACCGTCATATTTTTCAAGTTTAACAAACTTACTATTTTCACCTGTCATATGATTTGAGCATCCACTATTAATGACCCAATCATCTTTTTCTTCATTAGCATGAAAAGAAGACAATATAATGACTTCGGGATTAGTGCTTGCTTCCAAACCCTTTTCCTTCACACAGCTTCGAGAGTTAGCAGAAACAGTTTCATCTCTTAGGGCTATGAATAAGCATTCATTATCATTATCATTATCATCCTCATAATTAGTTTCATCATTAGATATACTTGCATCTTCTCTGACATAGTAACTCTTCTCAATCATCTTACCTCTACTTTCCCTATTCTTAATTCTCAGAGCCTTATCTAGACATCTTGAAGCATAATGACCTATCTTTCCACAACTGAAACATTTAAAAGACAACTTATCTTTCCAGTATCATTTTTCATCCTTCTCACAAAGTTAGATTCCACTTCATCAAGGTCTTCCAGATCTGATTCAACAATCTTCTCTGATTTGTCAACTTTAAAAGTAGTCTCAACCTTTGTAGTTCCACTAGTTGTACCAAACTCTCTTATTTCAAAAGTAGTTAGGGTGCCAAGCAACTGATCTCTGGTAAATTGATTCAAATTTTGTGTTACACTGTAAAATGTCCCCCTAGGACTTATACCTCCTAAGTTTAGCTCCCAAGGTCCCTTGTTTTCATCATGCATGTTCATTTTAATTCCCAATGCAAAATCCCTGAAAACCCATGTGAAATGGGACTAAGGGGACATTGTTGAACTTGATTTGGCCTTAAAAATGGGGCCTAGGACTTGGGCACTCACACCCTAGTGCTGCCCTATTTGGTTAGGACCTAAATTTTAAATACCAGTTATATGACTGTTAAAAGGTTCCCTTGCCGACATCTTAAGTTTGAATTATGAAATTTGTAATGGGAATGAATATATAAGCATGTTTAGGAATTCATTTACAAACTAGATGGATAATGCAAACTTGTGATCTTATGCTAAAGATATTCAAGGCTTTCATTGTCTTCCAGAGCAGAATTGTGTTGTTGTTGTGTTTGTTTGCTGCAGATTTGGTTTCATCCATGCATCTTCTTATGGCATGAAAGAGCATCATTTCTCCATGAGGGTTTTTACCTCCAAGGTTATATCTATTTGTGTTTTCATCAATTTATTTCATCATTGATTTTGCCTCTGTCTACCAAGGACACGTACACACACTCTCTATCTAACAACAGTGTTGGAAGGCTTGAATGCCATTCTAGGGCTTAACTGAGGCAAGCTCCTAAACACCACAACCCCCAACCCCTCTCCTTGTGATTGTAGGTTACAGATGTCGTATCTTGCAGAGTAGAGTTACAGGAAGCTAGTGTAGGGTATAAAGAATCTAGATCCAGAGAAAAAGTAACACATGTTGGAAACAAGGTAGATAATTAAGAGGGGGGGTGAATCAGTTATCTTAAATATTTTAACTTTCTTTCCTTCTTTAACAAATAGTGTAGCTTCAAAACATATAAGCATACATAACCATGAAAACAAAAATAAAATCAATACACATAACACAATGATTTTTACGTGGAAAACCCTGTTAAGGGAAAAACCATGGGGTGACTAACCCAAGATTGTATTCCCTAAAAAAAAGAATAAGAAGTACAAAAATGGCACTTGCCAATTAGGGCTCACTACCCGAGCACACTGCTCACAAGAGGCACATTGCCTACAAGAGACTCACTATCTACAAGGTTTTATAGAAAGTAACTAGGTGTTTGAACTGATGAGAAGCATCTGCCAATGCTGAGGTTTAGTTCCAGTTAGGCTCAAAATAATGATTTAATGCACATGATTCTTCCTCTATTCTGGTGCTGTTGTTTTGTCACATATCGGACTTGTCCTGCTGCTTCTACACCTCTTTTGCCTTTCTTTGTACACTATACCATCACATTCACACCTTTATACCGAAATCCATTTGGTATATATATTTGCATCAAGGATTCCAACATCTATCTAGTTGGCAACTGAAATACTCAAGATATTTCTAAGACACTGATCTGTTAGCTAAATCCATGCTTAATATGTGATGTGTATCAAAGACATAGATATAGAAGTCATCAATCATGTTAGCCAACCATGTATGATCCCTTCATTAGCTTCATCACCATCAATTTCTCATCCAGATTAAAGTCTGATGCTCTACTGGTCAGGACCCCAATACTTAGATTCTCATATCTTTTCACTCATTCATCACCAGAGGCTTAATCTCTGGAATATAGTAGTCATGATACTCCTCTTGACTTGTCCAAGTCCTCACTTTGCTAAGTTACACCCTCTGAGAGATCTGGACCTAATTGTTAGACCTTGCTGCATGCTCTGTTCTTACTCACCGGACCAAAACACTCTTCACTTTGTCTTCCGATAGAGACATACTATGTGTTGTGGATGTGTGGGAAAGACTTTGTTGCCATCAATGACAACATTAATGAAGCCACACAGTGTCTCTTACCAACAATCTCCCCCTTTGGCATTGATGGCAACACTTAGTGAAAAATGACTAAGTGTCGTAGCAAACTCCCCCTTGGCTGATGCTCTGTCTTATGTACACTTTTACCAGAGCTCCCCCTTAGCTGAATTCCACATTTTTCACTACTCCTCACTCCCCCTTTGACATCAATGGAAAAGGGTGGAATCCACACACTGAAAATTGCAAAAATCAATATATACATAGTCGCATAAGTATATATATATGTTGTACATACATATACTTAAGTATATCCACAAAAGTGGTCTTTAACTGGACAAATTTTGTTTCCCAACTCTGCTTCATCCTGTCCAAAATTGAGATGTGACCACTCAACAAAAATGCAAAATCTTCTGCCCTTCTTAAGTCTGCCAGATCACTGGTCCGAGTTGTGGTCTGAGCATCAGTTAAGGCTTCATGCATTGCCTCTAACTTAGGGATAATTATCCCTCTTAGTTCACTCATCCTGCTTATTCTATTCGTCTTTTTCTTTTCAAGCCTCTTTATTTCATTTATAGTGGCAATAGCTTGACACTCTTGATTCATTATGGATGAGGTGAGAGGATCAAAATTCTGAGATAAACTTGATAGTTTACCTTCTTGTTCCTCCACCTTCTTCGCAATGTCTTCTGTCATTGTGGATCAAGATAGACAAAATTTGTACATTTCTCTGCCATATTTAAGAGAATTTTCTAGGCTCTTTATCCCAATATCCAGGGTTCTCCTATCATTAGCTATGAGTCCCTATACTTCAAAGAATCTCTTTCCCAAAAATTCTTTCTAGACCTTTTCTTCTGCTGATTTCTCTAAGGAATCAAAATGAGTGTTGACAGAGTTTATCAGAGTTTTAAGGTTACCAGATGGAGAGGCAGAAGGATCCTTTTGGAAGGATGGCATGATCTTCTCCAGCATTCCTGAGGCAATTTCAATCAGCTCACAATCTTCCATGTGAGACTTCAGAAGCTTTTATTTTACTTTAGCTTGGGCAAAGGATGCTATCTTCATTGTTTGGATCAGAGAGAGGGAATCAAAATTGAGTGGTCCTTGAAAGAGTTCTAGTTCATCTAACTCCATCATCTCTTTGTTTATAAATTCCTTTACTACCTCTGCAGTGTCTCTTGCCCAAGACTGAGTCTTTTATTTTGGAATCTTTGAGCTGTCATCAAAGATCTTCTCTGTTTGCTCTTCTTCTTTTCCCTTTACCTCTTCTTCTTGACTCAGTTTCTCCTCTTCTCTTCCTTCTCCTTCAGTTCTGGAGTCTGCAGGGGGATCTGGAAGAGAGATGTTAACTTCTTCATGGACTTCCTCTTCCATAACAGAGGAATCCAAGTCCTTAGACTTCTCCTCACTTATCTCTTTTGACTCTTCTACATTTTTCTTAGTAGATTCTTCTTTTAATGTACTTAATCCTTCGACATCCATGGTAGAAGGTTCTTCATCTATTTCCTCTATGATAGGAAGGTTAAATATTTTTAATGCATTCTAGAGGATGTCTTCTGTTTCTTTTGCTACATGACCAGTCTCTCCAAGCATTAGTTTGTTCATTCTTTCTTTGCTTCGGAACTCATCCTTGCAGTCCTTAAAGATCATGTACATTTGTTTTGGAGTAATGGAAGGATAGAGATGAATAGCAATCTGCTCTCTGATCTCTAGGTCCTTAGCTTTAGCATTCTCCTTTCTCAGTTCAGGTTCCTTCTCTAGACTTTTGGGGATTAGAGAGATGATTTCAATGAATGCTTTATTATAAATGTTTAGATACCTAACTATAGCATCTTCCAAGATCTTCTTGTCAGCGTCACTATATTCATTATAAAATTATGTGACTGGTTGCAGGTTCCCATCCACAGTGACTGCCTTGATGATATCATCAATAGAGAGAGTAGGCCTTTCAACAAATTCTTCTGTCTCTTCTTCTTTGTTTGTACTGGTAGAGGATTCCCCAGATGTCTTCTTCTTCTTCCTCATTTTCTTAACTTCCTCATCTGACTCTATTTCTTCATCATCCTTTTGGCTTGTGTATGACCTTGTGGCCTTTGTCTTTGTTCTCTTCTCTCCCTTTCTGGATGTCTTGGCTTCCAGTTTTGAGGCTTTTGGGCTCTTAGAGGTGGCAGGTGTAGAGCTCTTTGAGGATCTAATCCGAGAGGGGGCTTGCATCGAAACACTTTCTTTTTCTGCTTCTTGTCTCTCTTTCTCAGCTCTTTCTACTTTCTCTCTATTTGCATCAACTGCCTCTTTTGATATCCCATATCTCTTGGCGATTTCCTCTACTTCCTTTCTGACTTTTCTTTTTATTTCAGGTTGCCTTAGTTCAACATGAATCTTTACACTCAATTCGTCAAAGGTTCCAAACCTTTTTGCCTCAGGGTCCTTAGGCTGACTCAGCAAATGTTGAGTATGTAGCTCCAAGATTTTATCATCAACCTCATATCCCATTGGCATAATCCAGACTGTTCTAGGCTCCACTGCCTCCATTAGGCATTGATCATTGTCTACCATGAAACACACTGTATCCTTGTATTTCTCAACTATAGAATGGGGGATTCTTCCTCTGGCCTGCATCATACTTTGGAAGTTCTTGAAGTATCCCCAGAGTGTTGTACTTTGAGCCTTGGCATCACCAAGCCCATACATGTAGTCTCTGATTTGTATGGCAAGCGATCTATCATTTTGCCATACCCAACCACTTGATCCGGGTAGCTCATTCATATAGTAAAAGAATAAACACAGTATTAGCCCACCATACTTAAATGAGTTCTTCTTATCCTTCTTTATTTTCTGCAAGTTTTCCAATAGTTGGTTTAGAAGAAGATCACATAGGTCATAGTCAGCGTTTTCCCTCAGCATCTGATATGTAGTATATATTGTAGTTCTGGACACTGAATTCTCCCTATTGGAGTGATAGATTTTATAACCAATTATCATAGAGGCAAATTTGATATCCAGATCTATGATATCTTCTATTGTCATTGTTCTCTTGTCAAACTTTGATCTGGTAGCCTCACTTACTATCTAGTTCTTGGCAGATTTGAGAGCAGGCAACCCACTAGATGAGTGCAATCCAGTTACTGCCCTAATGACATCTTTTGTTATCTTGAATGGCCTCATCAACCACATGAAGTTGTCATGTATTCTGCTAAGAACATACTGGACCCATTCATCTTCTGTAAAATAGGGAAAGTGGATGCAATGTCCAAAATGCTTATCTCAAAGGGCCTTGTATTGAGGTTTAAGTTCAAACGTTTCATCTATTAATTGTTTATGATAGATATCCATCAGCTTGGATTCCCCAAATTCCTCAATATTTGCATGTATGTATACCCTAACATCTACGTGCAGAACCCCATGTAGAATGCTAGAGAAGGCACCTAAGGGATCAACTTCTAGGGATTTATAGGGATGTTTCTTGAACTTTGGGCATGACCTATCAGTGATCTTAACAACATTTGGAGTAGCCATATTTGTAAAAGATTCAGAGAGAGATATTTGAAAATGGAAATACCTTTTTACGCTTCTAGGGTTCACAATATGAGCCAGAAAAGATCGTTGGTTGAATCGAATTCTGTGGTTGATCTCTGAGAGGGTTGAAACAATCTTGATGCAAAGCTCTTTCTTTCTTCTTCTTAAATGCAAGTGTGTAAATGATGAAAAAAGAAACTCTTTTATCTCTGTGCAAATCCTAATTTCATATTGCAATAAATGTTCAACTTAAGTTATTATGGATGCCTTGTTCATCCTTGTTCTGAGAGAGATCTTTCCAAATCAATGAGATACACTTAGAATTATTTTTAGTGATAATTGACAGTGTATCTTCCTTCCTCCAATCATGCCATTCATCCACAGATCAAGATATTTCAATTTTGAATCATACCGGATCTAACTGTGAAAATCCTACTTTTACCGGATTGCTGTCAAATCAGATCAATCTTGGCTAATTAAACTCTTCAAAACTCCTTGCAGATCATTCATATTTTTATTGAAGGTTATTTGGATATTTCTCTAAGAATCCTCTAATCCGCAACATTCCATGTGCCAAAGTTAGGCACCAATTGACTGGCTGGGGAATTTTTTTCCTTTGTGACTCCCCTTGAGCCAGAGCTCATCTCTTTAGGTTTGGAAGGAATATTAGCACCAGATTCTGGTGCGGATCCATCCCCAATATTTTCTATACTTTTCTTCACCCAAATCTTGTTCATCTCCCTTTGAACTTCATCCGCATTCATTTTGCCTTTTCCTTTATCTTGATTTTGATTATGATGCACCGAACCCCTTTTACCCTGATTCTTACTTCTGCAGAATTTGGCAATATGACCAGATCTATTGCAATTGTACCAAACAACATTTCTTTGCATATTTGACTGATATCCTCTTGATCTACATTGATTAGCCATATGTCCCATTATATTGTATGTAAAGCATCTTCCATTGAATGAATTGTTTATTTGCATATTTTTGCATTCATGAGATTTGTGACCATACCTTTTGTAGTTGAAACACTATCCAAAGAAGGATAAATTAGTCTGATTCATTCTTCTTCTACACTGAGTTGCTTTATGACCGAAGTTGTTGCAATTGTTGCAGTATCCATTGAAGGATGGATATCTTTAAGCATTTGGTTGCTTTACCTGAGGTCTTCTAGGCCTGTTCCTTAGATTTCCTGATCCAGATTTCTTCTGACCGGATCTGAAGCTTTCACCTTTCTCATATCTCAAGCCACGCTTGGCATCTACCCTCTTCTGGCTTTCAAGAAGAACTTCAAGTTGAGAATAGCTTATCTTGAATTTCTCTTTGTATTCATTTGTTGTTTGAAGATCTTGTTTGAGAGTGTCTATCTGATTCTCAAGTTGTTCTTCATTATCTCTAGCTTCTTCAAGATTAGATTCCAGATGCCTGATTATTCTATCCATTTTGTGGTAGTCCTGTGACTTTTCTTTGAGAGATTGTTTTAGATAATCTTCAATTTTTCTTTTCTCTTCAATTTCTTGGGTGAATCTCATAACCCCTGATTCCATTTCATGTCTTACCATAATGACTTCTTTTGATAGCTTCACACATAGCTTGTTTTTCTTGTTCAGGTCTTCATTAGTATCATTGGCTTCACTTTGACTTGCAAATTGTTGAAGTAGTTCCTTTCTCTTTTTCATAGAGATACTCATTTTTTCTTTTAGCTCATTTATGAAATCATCAGCTTGTTTGAGTCTTTCTCTCAAGTTATTGACTTCAGAGTGAGATTGCTCAAGATCATCTAGGGCAGACTGAAGTTGTTCCTTCATACCATACATATCCATTGAGATTCCCAAATCTTCCTCAAGCTATTAGGGTATGTTTGGAGGAACTTGGCTCTAATACCAATTGTTGGAAACAAGGTAGATAACTGAGAGGGGGAGGTGAATCAATTATCGTAAATATTTTAACTTTCTTTCCTTTTTTAACAAATAGTGCAGATTCAAAACATATAAGCATACATAACCATGAAAGTAGAAATAAAATCAACACACATAACACAATGATTTTTATGTGGAAAACCTTGTTAAGGGAAAAACCATGGGGTGACTAACCCAAGATTGTATTCCCTGTTAAAAGAATAAGTACAAAAATGGCACTTGCCAATTAGGGCTCACTACCTGAGCACACTAATCACAAGAGGCACACTACCTACAAGAGATTCACTATCTACAAGGTTTTATAGAAAGTAACCAGGTGTTTGAACTGATGAGAAGCATTTGCCAATGCTGAGGTTTAGTTCTGGTTAGGCTCAAAATATTGATTTAATGCACTTCATTCTTCCTCTGTTCTGGTGCTATTGTTTTGTCACATATCAGACTTGTCCTACTGCTTCCACATCTCTTCTGCCTTTCTTCACACACTATACAATCACATTCACACCTTTATACCGAAATCCATTTGGTATATATATCCGCATCAAGGATTCCAACATCTATCTAGTTGGCAACTGGAATACTCAAGATATTTCTAAGACACTGATCTGTTGGCTGAATCCATGCTTAATATGTGATGCGTAACAAAGACATAGAGATAGAAGTCATCAATCATGTCGGTCAACCATGTATGATCCCTTAATTATCTTAATCACCATCAATTTCTCATCTAGATTAAAGTCTGATGCTCTGTCGGTTAGTTCTTCCTCAGTCTACTCTGCCTGTCAGGACCCCAATACTTAGATTCTCATATCTTTTCACTCATTCATCCCCAGAGGCTCAATCTCTAAAATATAGTAGTCATGATACTCCTCTTGACTTGGCCAAGTCTGTACTTTTCTAAGTTACACCCTCTGAGAGATCCGGACCTAATTGTCAGACCTTGCTGCATGCTCTGTTCTTACTCACCGGACCAAAACACTCTTCACTCTATCTTACGGTATAGTGAGGTCAGGTGCAGAGATGGTATCGTTATATATTTTCTTCTGCTCATACTCATCTGCAATTATCCTGCCATCATCTTTCTTCAATTGTTGGGGGATGGGGATGCAATCAAAGGTTTTGATTTGATTCAATGTTAACCTTTGATACCTTCTTCTTCTTGCTTTTGCTTCATCCTCGCAGTCAGCCCAGAAATCTTCTAGGTGCCTCTGATGAATAGGCCTTCCTACTATTTTCTGCATCCTGCCGTAAGGATCATATGGTCTGGTCAGCGGAAAAGGCTGTAGATTCATCTTATTCAAGGTGATCATTACCTTCTTTATGTGCTCTGAATCTGGGCACATATACCAGCCAATGGTGACTGGAAACAAAATTGGTGGTAGCTTCTTAGCATCTTTGTATGCTTTTATCATTGTGGAGCCCTGCCTGATGAACTCCATTAGTATCACTGCATCAGTGGGATACCTTGGCAGCATGAGAGGATGCCCCTCAAAACCTTCAATCCTTATGTAAGAAAAGGTGGCAAACTGTATGTACCAGGCTCCATGCCTGTAGATAATTTCTTGAGCCTCCATGCTTAATCTCTTTGTTCTGTCCTCCTCCATGGTCCTCACCAGATGCATAGAGAATGCATCATTGACCAATTTGTAGCCTCGGAGGTAATTGACTCTTTGTAGCTAGGGATGATGATCCCAGATATGCACAGCATTTGTACCTGTAAGCTTTCCATCGGTAGCTAGTGCATCAAATGTGCCTTGGTATGCACAGGAATAGACAATATAGGATGTCATATAGAAAGCACAATTTGAACCTCCCAGGTTCATCAGCTATTCATGCAGAGCATCACTTACTAGCTGGCCCCACAATGGCTTAATATCTGAATATAAACACATCATTATTATTCCATACATCCAGTCCCTAAAACTACCAGCATCAGGCTGGCCTGTTACTCTATTTAGTAGTGCAATCATATACTGATATTCATCAGCAAAATCATATTTGAATAGATGCACAGGAAGTTTGGCTGCTGCAGGATATGTGCTATTTTTAGCCCTCCATTGATACATGTTCTTCCTGGCTGATTTCTTGTTGTTTTCATATTCCTTCTCTGACTTCTTCAGGTCCACACTTTTGACCTTGTTACCCAATGGCAATCCAAAGGTCTTGGATAGACCCCTGATGGATAGGTCGGCATATATCCTCCCATGCTTCATCACCTACGTAGTCTTTGGGTTATAGTTCCGGGCACACTCTATGACCAGCTCCGGAGATTCCATAGAGTATGGAAAACCGGCGGCGTTCCACATTCTGGATACAAAAACTGCATCCAGCACAGGACTCTTGTTATTCTCACCATTTAGCCTGACTGACCAGGCTTCCAAATTGGCACTCCCCTGATTGGTATCTGTGATTGCACCGTACTTGAACAGGACAACCCTCTGAGATGAGAACATGGGCTTACTGAATTCTGCTTGACACTTGACGAACCTCTTGTCAGCCATGGGTACCTGCAATTAATGAAATTTCGTCTTACAATGGGTATATACATGCATGCCTATAATAATTTATCTTTAATATTCATCATGCATACTACATTCATTTAGCATAAGTCCATCATGGGGATGCATAAACCAGACCTATAACATCATACCTGACTGTTACAGAAACTACATGAGGATTTTATTTACTTACCTGGTTATGCTGATTTCTTTTTATACCAATGGAATTTTGAAAGTACTCTTAATTCTTGCTGATGATCACACGCTTTCTGCTGCTTAGAAACTTCACTCGTCGTAATATCGCTTGCAGGAGGATATGGAAGCTGTGCTCTGTAAAAAGTAATTTCTTCGTAAGGTAAATGTGAAAATGGCATTAGATTTACCTTTTAACCTTGCAATTAGGGTAAATTTAGGGCAAATCTTGACAGATTAGATTTTATTCATTGATTTTCTACACGGCAAGTCAGGATTTCGCCAGGTGTTCCATCGGGTTTTAATGATCGGCGGGAACCACCCACCCTGTCCATGCGCATTTAATGCTAATGGCGGTAACAGGAGTGGGGTGATATCTAAATGGTAGGATGATATTTGAAAACATCAGGTTATGTTTAGATATCGGGTGATGTTTGTGCCATTAGGCTATGCTTTAAACGTCAGGAGGATATTCGAAAATATCGGGCTATGCTTTAAACGTCAAGAGGATATTCAAAAATATCGGGCTGTGCTTTTGGATGATGATGATGACCGAAGTCATTCTTTTCTAACTCTCAGGATATCGGGGTGGCATCATCTAGATATTCGTTCATTATATCGAAAAGGCATCATGACGTCATCGTCATGTTATGCGAACATGATCATGTTTAGAAAATATCTAGCCGAGAGGTAAATATGATGATGATGTCATCGTCATGTTTGTTTCTTCATTTATCGGGGTTAGATGACATCATAAGGATATTGGCTTAGAGTGATATTTCACGGCAGGAGGATCTTCAGAAATATTGGGTTATATTTGGAATATGATCCTCCTCCTGCGAATATCAGGTTTGACCAAAACTTTGACTTTTCCTAACTCTCACATCCTGATGAATATCAGGGTGATGTAAAAGGCAATCCTGCATGGAATCTAATGCTCTTTCTAAATATGAGATCACAGAACTGAAATATGAATTTTGACCAACTGACCTCATAATAATGACTTACCTCATCTTGATTCTATATGATGATGCACATGACTTACTTTTACCAAACCGCCAGAAAGCAGACAACACAAGCCAAGCAAAAAGTTGGGTCCCTGTTTTACCATGTCAAAATGGGGCGTGTTGTGTAACCACACAACAATAAGGTGATGGATTAAGGTTGATACAGTTGGAGGGATATTGTGGTGGGGGGATTGGAGGATGGGGATTAGGAGATGGGGGATTTGGTTGTTGATATAAGGTTTGGATTTCAGATATAAGGTGTGCTAGATTGGTGTTCCCTTGATCAAAGTTAGCATGACAAAGGTTGGGGGATGGATAAGTTGGAAGTATTGATTGGTTGGCTAAGTATGATGGCATGGATGTGTAGGGGGATGGTGATTGATATGAGGGTAAAGGTTGATATGATGAAGGTTGATATGATGGAAGTTGGTATGAGTTTGAAGGTTGATATGAGGTTGAAGGTTGATATGATGAAGGTTGATATGATGGAAGTTGGTATGAGTTTGAAGGTTGATATGAGGTTGAAGGTTGATATTCTGAAGGTTGGTATGATGAAGGTTGAAAGAATGAAGATTGTTGTGATGTGGATAGGGATGATATGTAGGATGTTTGTTGATATGATGAAGATTGAGTAGGGGCTTGGGATTCTCCAATGATGAGGTGTGCTAAGGGCATATCTAGAATGTCATTTTTGCATTTTTCCTTAGCATTAGGATCCATGTTTTCATAGACTTTTCTAAGTCTTTGTAAGTGTTGCATTGCTTCATAAGGATCCATTTTGTGGGAGATATATGAGATGAAATGGAGGATAATGGATGATTGTGATGTTGGGATCAAAATTTCAAGACCTTAAGATGATTTGATTTGATTTGTTTTTTTGTTGGATGGTTCCCTATGCTTTTGATAGACTAATGATCTTAAGCAAGAGGGTTGATGTGATCAACTAAGGTCTTGATTTTTTTGATTGGGTTGATTTGGATTTTGGATTGGGATGATAATGATGTTGGGGGATTTGGATAATGATTGGGATCAATGTTGATGTGATGTGATGATGACTTGGATATGATTAGGCTTTGATATGGAATGATTAAGGATGATTAGGATAATGATTAGGATGATGTTGATAGGATGAGGATGAAGGATAAAGATGTGACTAGGTTGTGTTTAGGGATGATTGGGATTAAGGTTGATTTGACAAAAATGGAGATAATGATGAAGTGTAATGATTAGAATGATGTTGTTTGGATAATGATTTGGATAGAATGATGATGATTTGATGATGGAGAGTGACAAGGATATGATTAGGATTTATTTAGGATGACTTGGATGTGATTAGGAATGAAGTGGCTAAAAATGAGTGATTAGGATGAATGTGATTGGATTTGAATGAGTTGAATGATTTGTTTTTATGTGTTTGATGTTTAGCTTGATTTGGCAATGTTTAATCAAATGATCACACATGCACACACACATGATTCACTCACACAAGACACAAGCAATTTGGAATTTTGAATTTGAAGAATATGATGATGAATAAACAAGCATATGTGGAAGACACATCAACATGCCCTAATGTCTAGTTTGATGTAAGGTATGGCCAATTAGGTTTTGGGCAATGTTTAAACGAGGTTGACTAAAGAATTGAAAGTGAAATCCTGTCACACAGCTGGGAGAAGGGGGTAACCCACCCTTCACCTTCACTTCCCAATGGTAGAAAGTTCTTTGGGGCTTAGCCAAGAGTGACAAGATTCTAATTTCAATGAGGGTGTCTTTTGATTCAGCCTCGAATGTGGTCGTCCCTAGGGGTGATGAAATCCCCTAGCAGGCCTCCTAGGAAAGGGTAAACAAAAGCAAATCAAGTGAGGTGTTTTTGATCTCCAAGGTCACCTTGCGGTGCGAGGAGAGAGCATACACATGCACACTTGATTCACACTCACACTTGGTTAATTGACCCTTAGAAAATTGAAATGTGAGAAAGACAAGTCAAGCAATGATTCTTTTTAGCCCAATTTCAAATGTGTGATGAAGTCACTTGTTGATTTTAAGCTTAATTTTTGATATGTGATGAAGACAAATGTTTGTTTTAGAAACCCAAATCAAAATGTGTGACGAAAATAAGATTGAAGATGAAAGATTAGAATGGATGTACCCAGATTGTTTTTGTTGTCCAAGATAATGTATTTTGCTGATGCTGATGTTGTTCCAGCCCCAAATGATCACCTGCAAGTCACGAAATTGAAAAGGAAGTAGACTAGCCAAGATGATTGTTATGTAAAAATGAAGAATCTGATAAAAAAATCTGATAGAGATGAATAGATACTGAAAAATGAAGTGCATGAATAGAAAATTCAGGAAATTCTATGCGATTTGAAAAAAAAATTTACTAAAAAAGGCTAAGTTTTTTTCAAGTTATTCTCGATTGAAGTTTGCAATGAAGTTGAACTCTGACTGATAAAAAAGGCTGAAAACTAGTATAGTCACCTGATAAAAGTGATATAGCTGTGAAGTTCATCCTTCCATCTTTCCAACGAGTCCAATTTTGTGAAAATCTGCCTCTGTATGGCCAAGTTATGAGCGAGAGAAAAAAAATGCCTCCTTTGGTATGTAGAGGCAACAAGGGTACCTACTGACCGTTTGATGTTATTTCTGGCAGTTTTCCATTCATGGTCACATGTGAAGTTTTCTCTTGGCAGTTAGGGGTTTTGCCTGGCAGTTAGTGGCTATAAAGCCCCCTGGTCACCCATGTGACCAGGGACTGAAGGCAAATAAAATAAAAATAAAAATAAAAAAGAAAGTTAATGAGAGGGGGGCCAATGGATGTAGCCCCTACCCTCCCATGTGACCTAGGGCTTGAAACCCTAATAGAGTCAGTGAAGAGTGCTAAAGAGCAATGGTTCTAAAATGGTTTAGGGTTTATGAGGCTCAGGCATTGGAGGGGTTTGTGGTCGAACTGCACAGCAGCGAGTGATGGTAGAGGAGATGACCACCAGCGACGGCGACTTTGGTCAGTGGGGAGTGAGACTCAGGCGGTGGTGGAGATAAGACTTTGGTGACAGGTATGACGGTGTCGACGAGAAGAATAGCATAGGCAGGATGAGGTTTTATGTAGAAAGCAACGGTGCTAGGGGTAGACAGTGGAGGTCGGCGGAGTTGGAGGTGGTCAGGCGGAGTTGGGAGGGGCAACGACTGTGAGGTGAGGGGAAGGGTGGATGAAGCGTCTGTGTAGAGGAATTAGGGTTTCAACTATGAGATAAGAAATGGCGATGGAGGTTGAAAGATCATGTGTAGGTGGCGGGAGTAAGAAGAGGTGGCACGGGAAGGAGGTTTAAGAGTCAGGCGGCGGGTTTTGGAACTGGTGGTAGTGACGGGGAGGTGAAGCGGTGGCAGATTTAAATGACTGACCTGCAAAACAAATACCTCAAACCTACAAAACCAGTGCCCTTTAACATAGAAATTTAGTGATTGCAGAAAATAGAGAACGCACTGATTAGCATAGCAGGGGGTCACAAATCCGTACACTAAAAAAATTTCAAATTTTTTCAAAAAATTTCATCACAGAACCTAGGCAAATTTACTATCAAAAAACTCAAAAACAACCTTCTGATCTCAACAGTGCAGTCTATTTTTGTCCCGGATACAACTTGCAACACTTAAGTCCAAAAACTTCACAAAAACTATTAGAAAATGAAGATTTTAACAATAAAACATGCACAAACTGACGATCAGATCCGACACCAGGCATGCCAATGTGATGAATGAAATCAAAATGAAGATTACATGTAAATCAAACACAAAACACAAATGATTCTACCTTCCTTTTGACTCACAAATCCAAGAGGGAAGGAGTTGCACCCGATAGAGCTCCTTAGATTTTACCCAAGACTAGAATGTATGTGGATTGCTCAATGCTTTTCAACACAATAGGATGAGAGACAAGTGGATTCAGACAGAGATTGAGATGGAGATGGGGTATGATTAGAGTGATTTTGGCATTATGATGGCATGATGAGGAGATTGTGGAGTGATTTTGGCAGAGGTTTGGTGCATGAAGAAGTCCCTCCTAAATGGCTTGGGTGAGGGTCTCATTTATAGAGTTTTGGAAATGAGGATGGAGGGTGAGGATTGAAAGATGAGATCAAGGGCTAGGAATAAAAGTAAATCTTTTATTCTTTTTGGGGAAAGGGGTGATAAATGAGGTATGGGTGTGAAAGAATGGGAAATGAATTAAAAATTTATTTGGGGAATGGGAAATGAATTAAGAATTTATTTGGGGATAAGAGGTAATGAATGAGGATGGGTGAGGTAAGGGGTTTGTGAGAGAAGTAAATGTGATGTGTGATTTGTTTTAATTTTTTATTTGGAGGATGTGGGGAAGGGTGTTAAACTAGGTTTGACCACCCAAATGAGAGGTTAGGATTAATTAAATAGAGGTTTTGTTTAATTGATCTTAGGGCTAGGATGAGGTAGGCTAGGGTAGGTTAGGGTAGGTCAATTAGTAGGCTAGATTAATTAGATAAGCATGATTTATCTAATTAATGAGGATTAAGGAAAAGGACAATTGAACTAAATAAATATTGGGAATATTTATTTGATTAATGAGGGATAGTGTTGTAAGCTCTAGTGATAAATTAAATGAATTAATTGATCACAAGGGACAGACAGATGGTTAGGGATTAATTGAATTTATTCAATTAACAAGAGGGATAAATTGGTTTGTAGAGCAAGTCAATTTTAGGTGTCTACACTTTCTAGTCAGTTCTTGAACTCTCCTCGTACCATTCGACTGTGTTGTTTTAGATTCTATCAAATTTCAAGCTGCCCTCATTTGCTTAGGGTTTTCCCCCTTTTAAACAGGTAAGTCTTTTCAACCGCTTTCACTTTTTAGGGTTTTCATTAATATAATTATTTAATGGCTTTATTAGTTTGAATTTATCAAAAACCTTTGTAGAATGTTGTGTTCCTATTTGTTATTGTCATTTTTGTCTTGATCGTTTACTCTGAGTTCGTTCTTGAAACATGCGTTAACTGGGTCCTCAAATAGGTCATATTGCTTTGTGCCCTAGATTGTAAACTGGTAATTCCAAATAGCAAAAATCTCTGATCAATGTTTGTGTCCTAAGTTTTATGGTAACATGTGTTGTCGGTGGTTTATCCTGATCAAGCACCAAAACCAACTCGCAATTCATAACCCTTGCATGTGTATTGCAGTATCAGTATTATTTGTTGCTCGAACATGTTCATTGTTCTTGTTCTTGTGTAGCGATGGTTATATTTACCGTCTGAGTTCCATAAACTTGTGATCAGATGTGAAGTCGGCAGTTTTTTCCGCTTATGTGTTTGAAGATATCAAAATGCAAGTGTATGGGCGGTGAAATTCGCCACTCCTATAGGAAAACCTTGAAACTCCTATCACATGCAATCTCGGTATTATTTGCTGCTCAAACATCAAATGCAATTCATACCAATATGCAATAGCGGCAAATTTAACCACTCTGACACTTGTGGAATATCCCTCATATGCAAGGGTGGCAAATTTTGCTGCCCATGCAAACATTCTCTCAAGATTTCCTAACTCTGGGATATTTTCAATTTTACTTTTCCGAGCCCGCTTTCCTCTGTTCTTTGACCCTCTCACAATCTAGCCATTTCAAGCGTGTTCCCATAGTCATGATCATCGACATGCAATTTTCCCAGATTACCAGTATTTCCCCTAATTGCATGATCATGAATTTTTTTTGTTGCAGTTTCTTCGGTGGATCTTCTTTCTTCATCAACATCCTTCTAGTGATAGCTCATTCAGATGACTGAGTTGTCTCCGAAGAAGTCAAAGGTGATGAAGTATAAATATCAAGGTGTTTTCCCAATCACCTTAGTTACTTCTAATGTTGATGACATTAGGGATACAAAGATTGGCTATGTGGACATGGCTGAATTTGTGGAGAGAACCAAGTCAAATAATCCAAGCTCTACAATGAAGAAGATAATTGACAGTAACATCCATTTGGTGTCATCTTTCCCGGTGGCAGCACATAACACAAAATTTGTTCTTCAGTGTGCTCAGTTCTATAAATAGGATACCAGGGCTGTGGTGGATGCAAGTGGAAATGTGATAATCAGACTAGATCCAAAATTCATTAATAAGGTTTTTATGTGCCCTCCTGCTATAGAAGTGATAAAGCTTGATTTTGCTAAAGCACAAAAAGAGTATGACAAAAATCTAGAGAAAGCAAAGAAGCTAATCAATACTAAATGGCTTAAAACTCCACGGTCAAACTTGTCTAGGTGGCCACGGAGTTTTCCTAGGACTGACTTTATAGAAGAAGTTGGTGATTTGATAACTCTTCTCAGCAGGATAAGGGGATTGGCTTCATCTTCACTATTTCATGAGTGGATGTATCCTTTCATCAAGGTAATACTCCAAGGCAAACAAGCTATCTTCTGGGGTGAACAAATCAGCAATGCTCTGCACGAGCAATTGACAAAGGTATCTACTACTTTCAAATTCTACATGACTTCTTACCTGGTATATATAGCAGCCTCTATGAGAATCTTTCCAGGTCTAACATCAGAAGGAGATAGGAGGGTAATCCCTGTGTATCAATACTACTCTCAATTAACATTGAAGGGTTCTATTCATCATTTCAGGAGAGTAAATGATGCTTTCTTTATAGTATTCTTGTGTCTTTTTGACCCCCAATTAGAACAAAGAAGAGTGTCAAATGAGGCACGGACAGTGGTATGATTTTGGATGCATGTTCTTACAGTTTCCTTCTTTCTCATATCTTCGAGTTGGCTTTTTCCAAGGTCATCCCTGTATGTTGCGAAGGTTCCCCTCAGACAAACTTGTCTTAATGGAGTTATGCAGACAAATGATCATCATGCTTAATAAACAAATGGAGCTCAAGAAACCAGGTTTCAAGTTTCCAGTTGAAATTGGCAGGTTCTTAGTATTAACTGCTGCAAAGGCTAGGGCCATGGAAACTGAGATGCAGCTTGTAACTATGAAGTAATTCAAGAGAAGGCCAAAGTTTGACTATAGGGGAGTGAACGACAAAATCAAGAGGAAAACCCAGTTCCATGAACCTATGGTTGAAGATGTCTAGGTAGATTTGAGAACAGAAGAAGATTTCTAAAAGTTAGATTATAGTTGGTTATCTTTGGAATAGATTGAATATCTGGGACTTGCTGATATTCCTGAAGACCTAGTGGATGATGGAGAATTGATTGATGATAGGTATAACACTGAGCAGATTGTTGATACTCCTTTTCCTCCAATCCAATGGTCTCAAAAAGAGTCGACATCTTTGAGGAAAAGATTTGAGCCTATATTGGCTAATACCAATAACTAGCTAGCAGATAAGGGAATTACTTTGAAAGAATTCCTTACAGGATCAGAGACTAAGATCCAAGAGCAAAAAGGTAAAAAGGTTGAGAACAGGATGAAGAACAAAAGTGATGTTCCCTCTTCTTCCAAGCCACATAAGCCTAGGATTAAATTTGTGATGAAGAAGTCAAAGGCTATGGAGAAAGAGTCTAAAATAGAAGATATGGAAGTTGAGAAATAGAATACTAAGGAGCCAGCCATTGAGGAAATGGAGGTTGAAGATAGACCTATAGATCAATAAGAAGAGGAAGATTTGTCTCCACAGGAGAATACACAACAAGAAACGAGAGTCTCTTCTCCCTTGCCTAACACACCTATTGTAGTTCCTTTGTCTATTTCCCCTAATGATATTCCCTCATCTGAATATCCTTCCCCATCCAAAACAATTTTTGACAATCCTCAAAATACTTTTGAAGATGTTCTCCGTTCTTCAGAGTCTATTCCTAGCTTGTCTTCTTCATCTTTTGATATTGGGGATGCTTCCATATTTGATCACTTTGTAATGAATACTGAATAGGTTTCTAATGTAAATATAACAGGTGTAGTTTTTACTAACACTCCACCTATTGTTTCCACTACCAGTGCAAGTGCAGTTCTGGTGACACCAACAATGGGAGCAGATCCTAATGTGAGTACTTCTATGCTTCCACCATGGTTGTCAGCTTATACACCAAAAAGGAAGAAACAAGCCATCTCCCCAGATGATTTTGACTTTAGTAAGTTGGTGCCTATAAAAGCCAAGACCCCGAAGAAGCCAAAGATTCTTTCAAGAATGCTTGAGGATAAGGGACACAAATTTTTGGAGATTGTAAAACCTCCACAGGATGCAACAATGGAAAATTTTAGTATGAGTGACTACTCTATCTCTAGAGTTGAATTAGGAAAAATAACTCATGAAAGTGCGAAGAATGATATGCAGTCAGCAATGGACATCCTGATTCAGAAATTTGATAAAGAGAAAGAAATGAAAGATCACTACAAAGCAATGGTTGAACAGTTAACTGCAGTGGTAAGGAAAATCACTTTGAATTCAAAAGCAGTCACTCCCAAGGCCATTTCTGTAGAAGACCCCATCATCTAGAAAGCAGAAAAGACTCATCTCAAAGGAAAAGTACTTGAAGAATATCTGGAAAGGATGTGCACCCAACGAATCTCTCTACTTATAGAGCTATCTGAGAAGGCAGACAAGATGGAGAAAATAAGAGCAGAACTTGATGATCTGATTGATGTTATTTGTCAAGATATCGAGTGCATAGAAAATAATCATGATAAGTGGGTGGAAATGAGAAAGCTAAAACTAAGTGCTCTGATATCAATTGGTGTCATTCCAAATAGAGATTCATATATAGAAACTAAAGAGGCATTGACATATAGGAGCTGTGTGCTGAAAGATTTGATCAATGACCTGGAAGCTACAAGGAAACTCAGTGAACAGAGTGATGTTAGTCTTCTGCATAAATTGGAGGAGCTGTCGTGCAAGCTTGTGTCGTAGGATAACCAATTTCTCTCTACAGAAGAAATGGTTCAGGAATTTGAAGAGATGTTCCAAAAAGAGTTTGAGGATAAAACATTCTCAATGGCCTCCGTGGACAATATTCTTGACAATCAGTTAACTTTGGATAATCTGAAAACCAAGTTAACTAGTCATGCAAAATCAATCACCACAGTCAGAGATGCCATACTAAGAGCCAAGATGATTTTGAGGAACACAGTTAGTCTAGATAGTATTGGGATGCAAGCGGCTTTCACCATGTATGATTGTCATATGAAGAAAGATGGCGATACAAGTTGAAGCAGTTTTTCCCAATACTTAGTTTATTTTTCTGCTTTTTAGATGTACTTTTGAAACAATTTTGGACATATTTACATGTACTTTTCTGATATGTAATTACATGTAAAAACATAGGAAGTCCCAAATCAAAAAGGACTCATTTGTTGAATAAGTCATAGTTAGTTTTTCTTTTCCTATTTTTGCTCTCAGTTCCTCTTATAAATAAAGAGTACCCTCATTGTAAATATCATCTTTTAGTTATTGAAGCGAAACTCTGCCAAATTGAAGAGAATTTTGAGACTTTGTGTTCAAATTGTAAATCAAATTTTATCAAGTGAATAAGAAAGCAAGCAAGTGATCGTTCAAACTTTGTGTTGAAATAACTTGTGGCGTATTGGAAATTATTCTTATGTCCTTTTCATAATACGATCTTATCTATTTGATCAAATAGTAGTGTGAGTGAGAATAATCTGGGAGATGTTCTACAGTTGATTGTGGAGACTTTGTGCCACAACAATTATCTTTAGTTTGCGATTTAGTGTTTTAAAGTAAAAGATATTGGAAAGGCTTTGAACTACTATTATCTATTGTGATCATTTATTTTTTCATAGTTTTTGATGAAGACTTTGGGCTACACCTTATTCTACTAGGTTCTAAGTTATAAATCAGTAAAAGAAGCAACGATAGACTTTGTGCTCTCGTGGGTTTCTTAGTTATTTCAATTAGTATCAAGAAAGTGCTCTTTCATTTTGTAAACATCATTTCTGAAAAAAGAGAAATGGATGATATGGTCTCACCCTCAAGTTAATATTTAGTTTAAATAAGTTTGTGATAAGTGATAGGGAACCTCCCCTTGCTGAGAGGAGAGATTTATCTCATTACACTGTGGTTGATATAACCATTTTGCCTTCAGTTAGTTGAAGACAAAATATTCACCCAACAATTGTTTACCTTCTTCTAGTGGTTATGTCTAGCTGGCGGATGACAAAAAACAAATAATACTGATAAGGACCAAGTGTCCTCTAAGCATGTAATAAAAAAATGGAACTAGTTCATACATGACGATGGGGTTGGTATATATTATCTGACGCTTGGCTAGTAGAATCACTCCGTGTGATATTTTGATGATGTCTTATATTTGCTAACAAACCATAATAATACATCTACTCCGTGCACTTTGTTTATCTTTGAATCTTGCCTTGGTTACACTCAGTTTTGAGATTTCTGCAGTATAGCCCCATAGTTATACTCAGATTGCAAACCCATAGCATAGCCTTGTCTCTTGATGTGAATGTTTACATGCATTTATTTTTATCATGTGATGTGGTTATTATCTTAGAGAAAGATTTGTAACCTCTCTTCTTGCAGGAAATTGTGTGTTTGTGGGAACATTTAGTGATCATGAAGTACATGTCACCTTTGGGAGCATGGGCTTTGAGAAAGCTCTTGTTCCCTTGTGTGTTTTCTCTCTACCTTAACATGCTTGATATCAGTGCATGATATCAACCACCTTAAGGTGGGGGCATATAAAGGTAATCTATCTAATGATTTTGGTACTAACAAAGTGTGTTTGAAAATCCTCTACATAGGTGGGATGTTGTATCTCCAGTGCAAGTGCACATCTTTATCTATATTGCAATCAAAAAGCCCTTTGCGGAGGTGGGGATGGTGTATCTCTTGAGCTAGTGCACATCCTTTTTATTTCAAAATTCCTCTGAGCAGGCGGGGTTGGATATGAGATTATCCTCCCTTAAGCATGTCTTTGGCAGTTGTTGTGGCATAAGCCCAACTGACATGTGTGCCTATAGCATGCTTGAGATGTGGAAGCTTAGTAATAAGTTCCTTCCATTGCCTTGTTTGCTATGTTTTAGATTATAGTATGTCTTCAACATGCTACATGGCACTTGTGTTTTATGTGTGTCTTCCATGTGTTTTGTCCCTTGTACGGTTAACCCCCACTTGGGCTTTATATGGCATGTTTTCCCCTCTTGTGTGTGTGTAGTGACAGGCTCCACCTACACTTGAGGTTTGTTTGGCATGTTTTCCCCTTTGGGGTTTTATGTTGCAATTTTATTTCCATGCATATGTATATGAAGATGTTAGGAGTATATCATGAAAATGTTATATCAATGCTAAATCACTATATTCATCATGTTTTACGTGTGTTTAATATTGTCTTCTCCATGTCTTGTGTGCCTGTTACTATCTTCTCCATGTTTTATGTGTCTACAACATGTTTTCTCTAATGTGTACCTGAGACTAGGGGCTAGGAATAGTTCCTCAATCTTTGTGTATGCTTTAGCTTCAAGTGCCTGGCATGTTTGTTGTGTTTTGACCATACTTTAATGCATGTATGGGCCATGCATTCATACATACATTAAAGTGGGGGCTAAATGTTATGCCATAAAATGTCCCCTAGGACTTTTACCTCCTAAGTTTAGCTCTCGAGGTCCCTTGTTTTCATCATACATGTTCATTTTAACTCTCGATGCAAAATCCTTGAAAGCCCATGTGAAATGGGACTAAGGGAACATTTTTTGAACTTGATTTGGCCTTAAAAATGGGGTGTAGGACTTGGGCACTCGTACCCTAGTCCTACCCTGTTTGGTCGAGACCTAAATTTTAAATGTCGATTATATGACCGTTAAAAGGTTCCCTTGCTGACATCTTAAGTTTGAATTATGAAATTTGTAGCAAGAATGCATATATAAACATGTTTAGGACTTCATTTGTAAACTCGATGGATAATGTGAACTTGTGATCTTATGCTAAAGATATTCAAGGCTTTCATTGTGTTGTAGAGTAGAATTGTGTTGTTGTTGTGTTTGTTTGTTGCAGATTTGGCTTCATCCATCCATCTCCTTATGGCATGAAAGAGCTTCATTTCTCCATGAGGGTTTTTGCCTCTGAGGTGATATCTATTTATGTTTTCATCAATTTATTTCATCATTGCTTTTGCCTTTGTCCATCAATGACATGCACTCTCTATCTAACAATGGTGTTGGAAGGCTTGAATGCCATTATGAGGGTTGAATGAGGCAAGCTCCTAAACACTACAACCCCCAGTCCCTCTCCTTGTGATTGCAGGTTACAGGTATCGTATCTTGTGGAGTGGAGTTGCAGGAAGCTAGTGCAGGGCATAAAGAATTGAAATATACCAAGCCATTTTTTTTCACTTTTCCAATTACAATAAGCAGAGCAATACACAATCATTGAAGTTAGCACTTAAACCAAAACGATGTGGAATTCAACTCTAACCAAGAATGTACACTAGGATGGCGTGATCATATGGTCAGAGGATCTCTATGCAATGCTAAAAAGGAACTCTAACCAAGAATGCACCTGATGGTGATGAGCATATGGTCAGAGGATCTCTATACAATGCTAATAAAGGAACTCTAACCAAGAATGTGCCTGATGATGACGAGCATATGGTCAGAAGGTCTTGATGCAATGCTGATACAAAGAACTCTAACCAAGAATGCACCAGATGTCGACAAGCATGTGGTCAGAGGATCCCTACCACTATTATGCTGAAATAACTCGACGTCAAGAATGTGCTTTCCAACCCAAAGTGGAATTGGAGCTACCATATGATGGAGATGCAAGGTATTATAAAGCAAATATAAGAAGAAGTATGAAGTGTTGATAGTACTACTGTTCAACTTACAATAATTAGAGACTTCCAACCCAACTCAAATGATAGAAGTTAGCAAACTGAAATGACAGATCAACAACTTGAAAAGACCAAACCAGCAACATAAAATCCTACAAAAATGCTCACACCTCACACATTTCTCAACCAAATGACCTCAAATCTGATGCAATGCACTCCTATGACAATGGCAACCAAGCTACACACCAGAGACCACTCTTAAACCCAAGTATTTATTTAGCACACTTTCCAATGCACTCCAAAGAGGGCGGCCTGGCAAGAAGGGTGATTTCCTTCTAGAAAAATCAGACTCTTCATAATAAAATCTACAAATTGGCACAATGGGGCGCCTAGCATAGACAAAGGGAAATATGAAATACCTAGAACAAATGTATTTTTATTTTCAGATTTATGAATAAAACTACAGATTCAGCCCTGTTATCAACAACTCCAAAAATGACATAAAATGCAAATAACTGAACTACAAACAAAACTCAAGCTACAATGCAAACCTCACTACAAAAATCACTACTATCAGTAAACCTCTCCCTAGGTGCTATCTCTCAAGCACGAAGTGAGCCCAGGCTAGGAGGCATTCATTCCTCGAAGCAGTCCCAGAACCATTACAGCAGCATAACATTATCAAGATTTCAAATGCCGAAATGAGAGCACTCTTCCTCCTTTCATACTTTTCCAACTGGGAGTCTCTAAAATCCTCTTGCATATGGGATAAAACATGAGAGGGAAAATAATATAATCCTCTTCAATTCTTTTTCAACCTCAACATTAAGTCGTTGAGCCTAGGCACCAAGATCCAATATTAAATAATAAAGTTTAATTTACGGACTTTAAAACAGAGGCCAAGATGATGTCAGAAACCAATGATCTATAGCTTGTTGGAAAGGTCTTGACAAGATGAATCCAACCCCACTCTCAAAATCCCATTCCGGTGCTAATCCCGAACTTACTAAAAATAGTAAATTCTTGAATGTCGAGAAAAACACATCCCTATGAAGCTCTCTGAAAACCCAGAAAGAAACTGCCAACCAAACCACGTTCCACGAACAAAAGTAACCACCAAAACATGAAACCCTAATTTCAACCTCCGAGTAACCTACGGGTCTCCGGAATAGGCCAACAGTCAACTATAAAAGATCAAGCTGGAAAATGAAACATTACAAGAATCCAGATCCAGAGAAAAAGTAGCACCTTGGACTTGGGCACCGACACTAGTGTCCTCCAGTTTACCTTCTGATAAATCAAGGTTCATAAACATCATCTGGGCACTCCTTAGGACATTTTCTCAGTTTTGACTGTTGGCATATTTTCACTCCAAGGACTTGGGTGTGGGAACCCTAGTCGTTCAACACCTCTGCTTCTAGAATTAGATTCTCCTCTATTCACTGATCCCAGTGCTTCTTTCAGTTTGTCCATATCTATCACAGTTTAAAAGTTATTCCCTATTTATCATAGAATTAGGGTTTCATCTATTATTGATCCAAGGTTTAACAAACAATCAATAACTCTAAATTTCCTTGTCATTCCAAGTGACAACAAACTTGATAGTTGAGTCCTCTTGTAAAAGTTGTGATTCAACTCAGTTTAATGTCCTTGAATGTATGTAGTGAAAGGAGGATCTAACCTAATCGTATATTGAATTATCAAACCCTCTTTTTCTACATTACGTTTTGTAATTCTTCAATAACAGAAACCTTATGACTATAAGCTTTAGGAAGAGTTATGTGTACCTTCAATATCACTTATTTATCATCTAAATGTCCACCAAGTCCTTTAATACCATTGATGACTTTATCCACCTTCTGTAAGTAGCTTGTAATGTTTTCATCTTCAGACATTCGCATGGTCTCAAACATGAGCTTTAAATTCAACATTTTAGCTTGTTTGACCTTATCATCTCCTTCATAAACACTTTTCAACTTTTTCAAAATATCATTAGTAGTTTTCAAATCCACAACTTTCACCAATTCAGAATTAGTAAGACCACTTAAAAGAGCATGCTTTGCCTTACCATCAATTTCAGCAACTTCGATCTCGTCATCAGTACTTATACCATTCTCAGGTATAGTGTAATTAGACTCAACAGATTTCCAGATCTCATAACCAAGAGAAATTAAAAAAGCTTCGATCCTTACCTTCCATAGTACAAAGTAAGATCCATCAAATAGAGGACGATTCTTCTTGTGCCATATCCCAGATCTACCTCAAGCTGTTAAGCTTTCTTCAAAGGAACCTTGCTTTGATACCAATTATTGAATGCATAAGACAACTACGAGGGGGGGTGAATCAGTTGTATCAAAAACTTCTAACCCTCACAAAAATTTAGATCCGCATTAGCTTAATTAACCCTTAATCTTGTTATGATGATTAAGGATGAAAAGCAAATAACAAAAGCTGAACCATAACAACATCAAACACAAGACAACACTAGATTTTTACATGGAAAACCCAAGAAGGTAAAAACCATAGTGAGGATTAGCTCACAATATAAAGTAGTATTAATACCAAATTACAAAAGGCTCACTGCCAGGGATGAACTAATATAATTGCATCTAACCTATGCATAGAGTTTAGTTCCAATGAAGCTCAATACCACAACTCAAACGCCTTTGCAACAACATTGAACAATAGTAGACATCTTTTGCTCACTACATCCAGTAGTCTAACACACCAAATCTCTTACTAACTTGATCAAATTTGCATTACAAACATCATAGTCCTTGCACATACCACTAGTCACGAATCATTGACACTTATAGATACCACCATCAACCTTGAAATTAATCTCCAAGGTCAATAACACAACTTAACCCATAAAATTCAAATTAGGTCTGGACCTAAACATTCCCACAGAGGAAGGGAATGAATGTAGACCACGCCACATCTTAGCATGGACCTAAATCCACTCTTACACGTTATTCCATGCTTCCAAAAAAAACTAAGCACAACCGCAATTAGTGTAAATAGCCAAGTCGGCCAAACTTGTGTAAACACTATGAACTATTAAGCACATGCTTCTTCAAAAGTAAAAACACCTCACAAATCTTACAAAAATCTTTAACACAACCTAGAAACATCCACAAACATCTTAAAGTCACTTGAAACCCAATAAATTCAACTACAACAACTTTCACCTGAATAAAGTTCACAATCTACTTACAAACAACACTATCGAACTCTGCTACACAAGAAATCTCTTTTTAGAGCATCAAATCACAAACCTTCTAGATTGAAGATAGATAAGAATCTTATAAGCATACATCTAGAACCATAACACATGAAACCACTCTGCGGGGAAATGTGGAGCAAAACACTTTCTCCCAGACACACTGCAAACACTATCAAACACTATTCTCAAACTGGTAAACACAACATTCACTATACAATGATCTAGAGCACCAAATTATAGATTTAGAATCTTCAAACACTTCTAAATTACATATCCCAACTACATACTTAGATATCCAACACAAAAGAAATGCGGAGAAAAAACTCGAACAACACTCTGTAAGCCAGAAGACTTCTTTGATACACTGTTTCTAATATTAATCAAATTTTCTCAAAAACACTTAGAAGCCCAACAACAAGAACACTTTACCAACATCATCAGCACTATCTCAACATTCACAAACAACTCAAACTCACAATCTTTCCATATCCTCAACTCTGCTCACCCTTATCTCTGATCTCTGCCTTACACAAACTTGCTCATACTCTTGCATCATTTCTTAACTCATACAAAAGGCATAGTTGACACCAATGACAACGCAAGCTTTTTGACATCAATGACAACATTGATTTTCAATACTCACAACATGAATGCCATTCTGGGTCTTGACTAAGGAAAGCTCCTAAACACCACAACCCCCAACCCCTCTCTTGTCATTACAGGTTAGAGGTGGCTGATCTTGTGGAGTGGAGTTGCAAGAAGACAAAGCAGAGTATAGATATTCTATATCTAAAGAAAATGAAAGAAAAGAACCCTAACTGGACAAGGTCATCTGTTCTTTTGTCCCCCATTTTTGTAGTGTCAGAAACCTCTGAGCAGATCACAGTCTGAAGCACATTTGGATCCCAGTCATTCAGAAAAAGCACTACCTTGGACAAGGCCGCCCAATCTTTTGTCCCCAAAGTTTCTACCTTTTGAAACCTAAAATATGGTGCGTACCTAATCTGTATTTTGTGCCTTCCTATGTGAGCATTTGTTGTGTTTCGTTCGTTTGTTTACAATTTTGCATAATTAAGGTTTTAGGCTTAATCAAACTAGGGTTTAACAAATCAATCAAATGAATTCCAAATTTCCTTATCATTCCAAGTGACAGAAAACCTGATATCTAAAGTCCTCCTACAAAAGTTGTGACTAGGCTTGGTTTAATGTCCTTGAATGTATGTAGTGAAAGGAGCATCTAATTAAACAATTAATCAAACTCATCTTCCCTCTTTTTCTACATAACATTTTGGTGAACTTATTTTTTTCTTAACATTGCATCTTGTTGGGTGTTGTAAATCAGATTTGTATTCATACGTTTCATTTTGATCCATCTAACATTTGAAAATCTTGCATAAAAATTGAAAATTTTGAAAAATAAGGCATTTTTGGCTTGCATTTAGACATAGTTTGCACTATTCCTATTGCATATCATTGAAAACATCTAATTCTCTAATATTTACATCAGATATGAGATAAATTACAGCAATTCATCATTCTATAATCATTGACCTTGCATTTACATACTTTATTTGCTAAGTTTTGCTTGAAATTGTGCATCTTTCATATAACCTAGTCTTTGCAAAATCTAGGGTTTGTAGTTAAAATCTTGTTTCAGATTTTACCACTCCTTTGAACACTCTTTCAAATCTGATTTTGGACTGTAATGTTTCTACATTGTAACATTTTTCATTTACATTTGCATCTTTAGTACATTTACATTGAAAAAAGTGAAAAAAATGAGCATTTTAGGTGCATAAACAAGCATAGTTTTGCTTTGTTTCATTGCATTTGTCATAAATATCATTTATTTCAGATCTTGCATTCATTCTACAATGTACATTTATTTCCCATATGAAAATTTGGCATCATATTACACTCTTGCTTAAAAATTGACATATTTGCTAAATTACACATTGTGTATTTCAACACTAAGGGTTGTGTACACTTTCTTCACACAAACTCATTTTTCCTCGTTGTGTAGTACCTTTTCCTCTTATCCACTTTATTTTCTATGGATCCTGTGTGTATTTTATTACCTTCTTCCCTCAAACAAGTGTTTAAGTGTGACATAGTCTCACATACATGGCTTCTCATCACAACAACAATGCTAGGTTCCCTCCTAGACCTTATACAAAAAGAAAGACCCCTAAACATGAAATAGTTTTTACACCTCATAATAGAACAATTGGAAACATTGAAGGACCCCTTTACATCACAGTTATAGTAATGGAGACTCTTGTGGAGGGAACCCTTATTGACCCTAATAGTATGACTAATGTGGCTACGGAAGAGTTCATCTATTCACATGATTTGATACAAGAATCTTATGAACCTTCAGACATGATGATTAAAACACATACTGGAGCTTTTATTCCTAATTTTAGGAATATATCTTTGTTGGTTATAGTATTTGAAAAATTCATGGAACAATTATTTGATGTCATCCCTACCTTTGACCTCTTCCATATAAAATTAGGTCATCCATGGCTCAAGGCTATGAAAGTTGTCCCCTAAACAATTCATAAATGCTTAAAATTTCCTTTACATGGACAAGTGCACATTATTCATCACAATACATGGCAACCTATGGTTACTCAAAAGAACTTTTCTCTTGATTACTTTTGGCCATGACATACTGAGGAACCTAAACCACAAAGAGACCAATTTTGCTTGGGATATAGACGATACAAAGCAAAATTACTATCTAGAGTAATTGGACCTTCTATTCAACAAACAACAAGTTAAGAACAATCCACATTAGAACAACCTCCTAGACCGAAAGGTAAGGGAGTCTATGCTGAGGTTCCTCTTCTGACATCCTTACAATGATCGAGAGGTAATTGTAGAGAACAAATCACTTCATCAAAATAATCCAATTTGTACCAGCTTCCTCCTCTAAAATATTGAAAACTATGGAAAATCACAACAATCCTTTTGGCAACATCACTAATAAAACAAAAATAAATAGACAAGCAAGAGAAAGGAGGAGAAGACAAGCTTATGCTCAACAAAATATACCTCAACAAGAAAACATTCCACCACCTAACATTGAATCAACCAAAGATGAGCTTATAGAAAAAGAAGAATTTAAGGATAAAGACAAAAGTTGGGCAATCATACCTTATGTACTTCTCTCCTTTAACATTTTAGACTGGGAAGAGGATAATTTTCTCTATGACAACCGCTAGTTTGGTTGTGCACTAGGTAAGTATTTCTAACCTAGGTGGCCGCCTTTGTCGTAGCATAGTCTGCTCATTTACGTGGCCTCCCCTCTTGTGTTTTGTTCCCTCGTGATGTGTTATGTGTTGTTTAGGCCTCTTGGGATGACCCTTGATACTCTTGTAAGGTGAAGGATACTAGGAGACCACCTCTATTGTGACCATTCTTCTATTTGTTTCATCATTCTTCTACATTGCCTCCTCTCTATTTTATTGTTGTGTGTCGTGCCTTAGGGGTATAGCATTGTGGCTGATGTCTTGGGGGCATCCTCCTTCATGGTGTTCCTAAGGCATTTATTCTCTCTCTCTCTCTCTCTCTCTCTCTCTCTCTCTCTCTCTTCTTGTTTCCCTTCTTCAAGTGAATCTACCTAGTCGATGGATGACGAAAAACAAACAACTAACTAATACAGACCGCATGTCCCTTAAGCAAGAAAGCAAAAATGGACCTTGTCCATACATGAAGATGGAGTTGATTTATATATCCAACGCTTGACTAGTAGAATCACTCTATGTGATATTTGATGTGGTCTTATCTTTTCTAACAAACCATTGCAATACATTTGCTTCGTGCACTTTTGATTGTCTTGTATCTCACCTTGTTGTTACACTCAATTTTTGAGGTTTTTGTAGTATAAGCACTCAGATTTGAACCTATATGTGTAGCCTTGGTTTCTTTGATGTGATCTCATATATGATTCTTGCATAGCTTTCATGTTTTGATTTGGTTATTATCTTAGAAGAAGATGTTTTAACCTTATCTCTTGTTGATTATCTTAGCATATATTATCAATGTGATTGTGGGAACATTCGGTGATCATGGCACATGTCACCCTAGGGGCATGGGCATTGTGAGAGCTCTTGTTCCCTTGTGTATTTTCTCTCTACCTTAATGTGCTTGATATTGGATAGTGACATCAACCACCTTAAGGTGGGGGCATATATAATGTTATCTGCCTGCTTATTTTGGTACTAACAAAGTGTGTTTGTAGGCCTTCTCCACAAGGCCGGATGTTGTATCTCCACCGCGAGTGCACATCCTTATATCAATTGCAATAAAAAAGCCCTCTCCATGAGGCAGGATAACGTATCTCTTAAGCTAGTGCATATCCTTTTATACAAAATATCTAATCACAAGGCGAGATGGTGTATCTCTTGAGCTAGTGCACATCATTTTATACAAAGTCCTCATTGGGAGGCAGGGTTGGATCTTGAGCTATGCTCCCTTAAGCATGTTTTTGGTGGTTGTTGTGGCATAATCCCAACCATCAAGTGTGCCTGTGGCATGTTTGAGATGGTGGGAGGTAGAAATAAGCTCCTTCCATCACCCGTGTTTTCCATGTTTAAGACATATAGTATGTCTATGGCAAGCTATACGATGCTCGTGTATCCTGTGTTACTTCTATGTGTTTTCCCCTATGTGTGGTTTTAAGGGTGTAGAGATAGGTTTTGTTTGGCATGTTTTCCCCCATGTGTGGTGTTAGGTCTCAAAAACGCAGGTTGTTAACCCTAAGAGGGTGCCAAGATCTCTTGATGTTTTTGGCTAACTGACACGGGGTAGATATGGCTAAACCTCCTTCGCTTCAGGCTCCGCCAGACCTAGGCAGGTAAACCTCTAATTAATAAAGTAGATAAATAAATGATCACTACTTTAGTCTAACTATTTATAATGGCACAAATTATAAAACAAATAAAAGGACAAGTATTTAATTCTAAATGATCTAAATTGTAATGCTAAAACAATAATGCAATCTAAGTAAATCTAAAATGATTTTGAATAAGTAATAATGAAAATATTAGACCAGTGCCTTATTTAATATAGAGTCAGTATGATCATGAAATAAATAACTATTTGTTTGGTAAAAACTCAAACTATCTGGCATAAAAGAATAGGTATGTAACTTGTACAACCCTACAAGGAAATAGTTAGTATTCCATACTTACATATATCCAATTGACAAAATATTACCTGTATTCATCTAAAAGGATTTAATCCTTGCTTGAAGGAACCTATTAGAATAATACTACAATTGTAACAGATTTATCAAAAACTAGAGACATAATACAAACCCTAACTATATGACTCTTCTTACAGATCCATGACAATGTCTTCAAAGTTACTATGATAGATTTAAAGGATTTAATTCTGAAAGCATAAACTAATTAATCTTATCACACTATAATAGCAAATGTGTATAGACAACTTGAAGATATACTTGATAACTCAAATTGAATAACAAAGAAAACTTTGAAAGGAGACAGTCATATAATTGAATAAATTTAACAAATAGTTGATACCAAAATCTGCAGTTACTGCTTCATGTTCACAGACTTGACTTCATCAGAGAATGCTTGCACATGGTCTACCAGAAATAAAATATATTAAAAGTGAACCAGCATTGTTGTTCAAATCTAATCTATAGTATCTCCTCTTCTATTCTGTAGTCTCTCTCTATAATCTAATCTAATATTCTCCTCTTCTAATATCCCTTTTCTGGTCTTGGTCATCTCTTATAAAGAGCGGCATACAAGCTTCTAACCAGTTACAATAGTTGTGACGGTTGATAACTGAAATCAGTATTAGTTCTAATAAAATAGATACATGAAATTTAATACTGGCCACTAATCATCAAATGGATAAACATTTCAGGGTCAAAAAAATCTTTAACTGTAGTTCTGCTCAATATCCTTCAAGAGTTTCTTCATTATTCCTAAAAAGACCCGATAAAACACAAATTAATTTCTGATAAAAAAATATATTTAAACATATGTATTGACTTAAGTAATTACTTCCCTTATCGATGATTTATCAGTTGCTCCTCAAGATCATTTCGTGGGTGTTTATATAACTTGATCCCTGCTGTGTATATCCTGCAAAAAACCCATTTTTCAAATGTCAGAAAAATATCTTAAACATTAGGATTAAACGTCATTTTAGGGTTTCAATATTTTGTATCGGCATAAGGTGCATTTTATTTTACCGAAGGTGTAATGCGAATGTATATCGCAGATGTATCTTTAAGAATGTATGTGAGTGTTGGATACAAGAGGTGACTGTTAGAAACGGTAAAGAGAACCGGTGATAACAAGTCATGTCTTGTATATACAATAGTTTGGCATATCGAAGATATACATTGTAGTTATACAAGCCAAATGTGCAAGCGGCGGGACCCACTATTTGTATCCAACCTTCATATACAAAGCCCGATACATACAAATTTAATTGCATCTGCTTTCCAGACTTATTCTCTTTATAACCCATCATTTATTCACTTTCGGGTCTGCGACATGTATAAAAAGCAATGCATCTTTTAATATACTTTAAATCAGGATGCATCATTTATACCACATTTTAACTTCTTTTGAGTTCTGGCTTGTATGTACTGCAATGTATGTATCCGAAACATACACACAAGTCCCAAAACATACAATATGTGAAATATACGATGATTTTACGATATTTCATAATCTTTTAATTCTGTGCTATGCATATCGCAATGTATGTATAACGCGATATACATACAAAGCGTAAAACATACAAGGACTTAATGCTAATTCATAATTGTTTTGGTTCCATGGTATGTATATTAGCCTTGTATATTTACCACAATGTATGTTGCGTTCTGCCAAACATACAAACATAACATACAAGCAGCGGACCCGACAGAAAATACATTTCAATTTTTAACCTCGTCGGATCCACTTTGTATGTAATAATAAAACATTAGCCCAATGCATACAAGTGAACAATGTATCAACCCGATATACAAGGGACTTCGCATATGCAACATACAAACCACTTTGTATATGAGAGACTTTGTATATACAAATGACTTTGTATATACAAACATACAAACCCATACCACAATGCATTTTATCAAGAACACACATAACTTGCAAAATATAGGGAATTTTAAGATGGTTCAAAAAGTAACCCCTATTCATTTTAGACAAGAAATTCATCCATATTTAGCTCTAGTACTTAAAGCCATTTTTCCTTTATTTTCAACAAAGTTTGTAAGTTTTCACTTCCTTGTTTATGGTTCATCTTTTAATGAGTACTTCAACCATGTTATATTACATGTTTAGGAATCAGAATAGATCAAATCCAAATATTTCTATCAATTCAATTATTAATTCCTTCTTGAAAACAACTGTGGATCTTTGCATATATGCTCACATACTAAAATCTTTGGATGATTGAAACTTAATATTGGCCAAAAAGTAGCTTGGGAATTTCAGTCCCAACAGTGGCTCTTTCTGGGGATGTATGCCCCTTGTGGGCATAGCAAGATCCCATATTTCTGGAAAAGCAGACCAATACCTTCTTCATTTGACGATGGGTGAACTATGAAGGGTGAAGATCCTGGGTTATTGCTTATGAAAAACTTTTATTTCCTGAGAAGAGAGATATTTAAGCAAGTTATTTAACTCTTCTAACCTACCGTGCATGGAAAAGACCATTTAGAGAGTTTAACTAGAATTGTCCATGCACTGGCAATTCTTTTCTCTCAAGTTTTTTTTTTTTTTAAGAGAAAAAATGTTTCAAAAACTGCCCATGTACTGGTAGTTCTTGCTCCTCACCAAACATGTCCTATACATGATATGAATCCTCCCCTGCCTTACCATTGATGACAAAAGGTCCAATCCATAGGGCATCAAATTTTCCATGCTTCCCTTTTTCTTGATTTCTGGCATTCCAAATAAGCACTATGCCACCTACCTCAAATTTTCTAACTTTAGCCTTTTTATCATATAGGTATTTCATTTGCATCTACATTTTTTTATTTTGTTGCATTGCCTGTTCCCTCATTATATTTAATTCCATTAGCTATTCTAGCCTTTCCTCCATCGGTTCTGGGACATTCCAATCCTCTTGGAGAATAAACTTACATACTGGTAGTAGGTTGTGTATCGGGAGTCTGTCATGAGTTCCATACACTAGTTCAAATGGTGATTTGCCAAATGCTTGCTTTACTGTGATCCTATCAACCCACAGTGCTAATCTCAACTTAGAATCCCAAATTTTCTTGTTGTTATCCAACATTCTCTTTATAATCTTCCAGATACTTTTATTGCTGGACTCAGCCTGCCCATTACCTTGTGGGTGGTAAGGAGAAGAATATGAGATCGTAGTGCCATAAGATTTGCAAAAAATTTTAAACTCATCCAATCTAAAACACATTCCATTATCAGTTATAGGCCTCGAAGGTACCCCAAATCTGGTTAAAATGTTTTCCAATATGAAGTTGATCACAACCTTATTGGTTTCTTGTTTAGTGGGTACTGCTTCTACCCATTTCGTGAAATAGTCGGTGGCCACCAATATCCATCTATGGCTGCCACTTGATTTTTCCATAATTTCTCCTATAAAGTCAATTCCCCATTGGTAAAATGGGGCATCAACTTGCATAGGTCTCAAGGGTAATGCACCTTGATACTTTAATTTTCTGGAGAATTTTTGACAAGCTTCACATTTCCAAGTAAAATTATAAGCATCATTGAAAACCTTGGGCCAATAATAACCAGCCCTCAATATCTTGTGTGCTATGGTTTTAGCTGAGAAATGGCCACCACACACTCCCTGATGCATCTCTTTCAAAGCAGATTTAGCTTGCTCTTCATCTAGACAAAACAATAAGATACCATCATTATTTTTCCAAAAAAGATCTCCTTCTATAAGCACATATTTAGAAGCATGCAATTTGAGAGTTCTTTTCTTATTATCATCAAATCCGTCAGGGCATTTCATGTGCTTGAGGTAATACACTATGTCAGTATACCAAGGAGTTTTCTCAATACTTGTTATCATGTCCTCTTCACTTTCAATAGTACATACTTGGGCAGTCTCAAGGTTTGTTTCAATCATCAGTTTGGCTAACCCTTGTCCCCTTACTAGTTTTGTGATTTGAATTTCTATATCAAATTCCTCAAGTCGATTTATCCACCTACATCTCTTCCCAGTTACTTCACTTTGCATGGACACATCTTTGACTGTTGCATTTGGTACATAAGCTATCACTTTAGCCCCAACCAGGTAAGGTCTAAATGCCTTGACAACTTTCACCAATGCATAAGCTTGTTTTTTCTGTGATATCATAGTTAAGTTCTGCATGTTGGAGTGATTTACTGAAAAAAGAAATAGGCTGCTCATAACCCTCATTATTCTTTTGTAACATAACTGCTGCTACTGTATGAAAAGATGCAAAGGAAAAGATCTGGAAAGGTTTTCTAAAATTGGGAGACTTTAGCACTAGAGCTTCTTTAATTGCTCTTTTTATGGATGCAAAAGCTTCTATGCATTCATTTGTCCAATTAACCTTTGTATTTTTCTTCAACATTCTAGATATAGGGTTAATTATTTCTGCAAAGTTGGGTATAAACCTTCTCACAAAGTTTATTTGTCCAAAGAATGATTGTATAGCCTTGACTATTTTTGGAATAGGAACTTTGTCTATTGCCTCTATTCTCTCAGGATCAATCCTAACTCCATCTTTGGATACTATGTGCCCAAGTAGTTTCCCTTCTGTGACTGCAAATTTACATTTCTTGGGTTCAAGGAAACACCATATTCTAATGCTCTGATAAATATCTTCTCAAGGTGATTTACATGATCTTTAGCCTTTTTTGAATACGCAGTGAGGTCATCCTAGTATACAGCCATGATTTCATTTATTAAACCTGCAAAAGCAATGTCCATTACCCTCTAGAGTGTGGCTCCAGCATTTGTAAGGCCAAATGGCATTCTCACATATACATAAGTTCCCCATGGGGTGGTAAAGGCTATTTTGTATTGTTCAGATTCTTTAACCTTTACTTGGTTGTATCCAGAGAACCCATCCATAATGGATAATAACTCACAACCAGTAACTCTCTGCAGTAGAGTTTCCATATTGGGTAATGGATAATTATCTTTTAAAGAAGAAATATTTAAATTTCTAAAATTGACACAAAGTCTAATATCTCCATTCTTCTTCCTAACAGGAACTAAATTTGAGACCTAGGATGAATGCCTAATTGGTTTTATGATGCCAGCCTTCCTGAACTTCATGAGTTCTTCATACATCTTAGGTTCTAACACCGGGTTGATGGGTCTTTGCTTTTGTCTATAAGGTTTAGCATCTGGCTTCAGTGGGATTTCATGTTGGAACAAATCTTCCCTATAAGCTTTAAGATCATCATACGACTAGGCAAATACATGTTTATATTTTCTCAATAATGTAATTAACATGTTTATATTTCCAATGTAGACCTTTTTAGGTGACAATTCAGTTCCCAAATTTATTTCTTCCACATCATCCTCCTTTATTGTTACTTCTTTGGAAATGGATCAATAATTTGCATCAAAACCTCTCTCTAATGCTACTAAACCCTTTGGAATTTTATTGGTTTTAAGTTGGACAATTTCTTTTCCAAATAAAGTTTCTTTGCCATCAATCTCTTCAACAAAAGCATTAAGATCAATCTCTTGATTCTCATACTGATCTATACAATGCAAAAATTTGAGTAAATCAGCATCACTATCAAAAACCTGCCAATTATATATGTTGTCTGGGATAGTTGGTCTAGTTTTGCACTCAACTTCTGAAATACCTGTCAGGGTAATATCATCCTTTTTCACAGCTATGTTTGCAAGGAAGTCAGCCATTATATTTTTTGACCTATCTATCCAACTTATTGAAAAAGCATCAAATAATTCTATATCATCCATAACTGCATTTCTGTATTGTTTCAATCTTTTGTTTTTTGAGGAATATTTACCTTTGACTTGTGAAATAATCAATTCAGAATCTCCATACACTGCCAACAATTTGATTTTGTGTTTTCTAGCAATGTTTAGCCCAATTAAAAGTGCTTCATATTTAGCTATGTTATTTATACACTCAAAATTCAGAGAAAAAGAATATTTCAATGTTTTTCCTGATGGTGATATAAACAACACCCTGGCTCCATTTCTTGCCTTACTACATGTGCCATCGAAATACATGGTCCATACTTCATTTTCATCAATTTTGGCTTCGTAGTAAATTGGGTCTGTGTTATGCAATTTTGACTGTTCTTCCACCCTAAATGTACTAAAGTCTGTGTCACAGAAGCAAATCATTTGATTTGGATTAATTTTCTCTATAATGTCTTCATACCTTGGCTCCCTATAGAGTTTAATTGCCTGTGTTCCCAATGGGATGGTAGCATAAGATAAATCTAATTGCACACTTCCTCCTACCATGGCAGTCCATTGTCTAGATAACAACATTCCATAGTTAGGTGGGATATCTACCACAGTGATGTCAATTTTATAGGAGGCTTCAAGATGAGATGCTAATTTTATCTCTACATCTTTCATGATTCCAACAATAGGGACAGATCTGTTATCCACTGCATAACATTTTCCAAATGTAGTATCCACCCACATTCCCAACTTTTTCATAATAGCCATGGGCATTATGTTTACTGCTGCTCCTGAATCAAGCATGCAATTCCTGACTAATTTGTTGTTTATCTGCAAGGTAATATAGAATGGATCTATTTGAGATGGATTTTTCATTAATGTTTCACCCAGGTATACCTTAGGTATTTTGATAGATTCTTGTTGCGTATTCATTTTAGGGCTACGTTATTCAAATCTTTTGTCTAATACATTTGATATCATCTTCACCACTATATTTTTATATTTTTCCACCTTCATCATTTCTAGAAGTGGCACATATACTTTCATTTGAGAAACAGCTTGAGCAATATCAAATGAGAAATTTATGTTTAATTCCGACCCATTAACTTTTGTCTGCCCCTTTTCCTCAGTTTTTGTGTCGTCCTTCTTTTTGTTCGGTGTGTCAATGGGAGGTATATCATGAGATGTTTTCTCAGCTTTACTTTTATCATTTTTACCAGAAGTCTGATTTTTTATAAATATACTTCTGGGAGTTCCTTGTTCAGCATTGATTGTTCTATTTCTCAGGTTGTAATTACTCTTGGCTTGTGCTACCACAACCATTGTTAAATCTTTTCTCTCTTCCTTAGAAGGTTTTCTCCAATTGTAGCTTTGTGTTGTATTAAGGTCATATCCACAATTTCCTAAGTTTTCTTCATGGTCGGAAAATACTTCTTGTCCTCCTAAGTTTACATTATATTTTTGTGCTCCTACATCATATTCATATCCTGATTCCTCGCTAGACGAATAATCTTCTTCAATAGTGAAAGGTGTGATACCCAACATATTTATAGTGTGATGATCCATCTCAGCCTGATCTTTTTGTATTGATTGTACCACCACACAATAATCAAGAGAGTGGGGTAAATTACAAGGCATACACCATGGATTATTTTCTATCACATGGACTCCATTTTTCTTCAAAGGGTCAAGGGTGTCTTTTCCATAGTTATGTCTCCTGTTGGTATCCACGGGCTTTCCATCTTTCCAGTTTGTTTGATATGGCATATCATGGAGTCTTGGCCTTTCATTCTTTTGTGAGTATTCTTGCTTGTTTGTAGGAGGATTAGGATTTTGAGGAACTCTTATATTATCTCTTTTTCTGATCATCCCAGCAGCCTTTTTATTGTTTTCAATAGTGAGAGCCATTTTTTGTGCCTCTGCCAAAGTTCTAGGACTTTTGCCCCTGAGTTCATAACCTGTCTTCGGGTCAAATGCTTTCAAGTATATGCAAAGGGCTGCTTGGTTGTTCAATTTGGATTCTTGTGGGACCTTGTTATATAGTTTAGTGAATCTCAAATTAAAATCATACACCTATTCATTTTGATACTTTTGAATAGTTATTAGTTCATGAAGAGCAAATTTTGGAGCACATTGATTTCCGAATTGTTCTAAAAATTGATTGTGAAAGTCTCTTAAGGAATATATTAAAGTGTCTGGTAAGCTATTTACCCAGTCTCTTACTTCATTAGTAAGAGATATCATAAACAGTCTCATTTTTATATCTTCATATTCGTTACCAATGTCCTGTATAAAAGCATTGAATTGTTTGATATGATCTTCAGCAGTCAACTCACTACTTCCTGTAAAATTGGGCACATTGTTCCTCCAACTTTTATCCATGGGGTAAGGATATAGTTGATATCCAGTCAAGTCAAATTGTCTATCCATACTCATAGGATTTGGAGGTGGCATGTTAGGGTATGGTGGATAATACTAGTATCCAAATGGAGGTTGTGGATACATATTGGGTTGGACATGATGCTGATGATACACATTTTGTTGTGGAGGAGGTCACGGTTGTTGATTGTTAAGTCTATGCCCTCATGGTGGATGCTGTTGGTGAACATTCCCAGTATTTATAGGTGGAGGTCTAGGTATTTGCCTATTTTATTGAGAAAGATTATTGCATGTATTATGGGGTACTATTGTGATGTTCACAACACGCCCCATTTTACTCCTTAGCAAAATGAGGACCCCTACTGTGGCTTTTTGCTTCTGCTTTTGTGTGTTTTTTTTTGCTTGGTGGTAAAGGAAAAAGAGGGTTAAAATTGCAAACCTTGTTAAAAATGGAGAAGAAATGCATTTCAGTATCAGTGCATAGTATGGTTGGATTCCTTGTCAAAAATGAGCTAGGGTTGCTTTTTGAACCATGTTAAAATTCACCATATTTTGCAAGTTATGAGCATTTTGGTAAAATGTACAAGGGAAGGGTTTGTTGCTTGCACATACAAGTCTCTTTGTATATCGGGTTGCATATACAAGGCCCTTTGTATGCGAGTTCGCTTGTATACAAAGACCTTCATATATCACTTTCCATATACAAAGTCATTTGTATATGCAAAGGGTCATTTTATACTTGGTCGCATGAGTAGTCGGGTTCATATACAAAGTCAATTGTATGTCTTTTTGCCTTGTAAGCATTTGTTAATGTTATATGCATACATACAAGGTGGACCCGAAATGGTTAAGAGTTGAAATGAATAAACATTTAAATCTGTTGCATGTATCTCACATTTGTATGTTTGGAAGGTCGTAACATACAATGCATTTATACAAGGGCCGGAACTGAAAAGTTATTAAGCAATGTTAATTCATTGTATAATTCAGGCTTGTATATTTACACATACATTTGACATATACATTTGCAATGTGCAGGCCGCGGACCCAAAGGATTATGAAAAGGATTTAAACTGTTGTATGTTTTTCGCTTGTATGTTTTTACATACAAACGAAATATACAAGTCAAGATACATGCAATGTTCATATGCATCGCATGGACCTGAAGGGAGTATTAAAAGTGGTTAAATCCTTGTATGTTTCCACAATGCATATTTCATAACATACAAGGTGGATATACATTACTTTATACATTGCTCGGAACTAACATTTTTATGAAACAGGGTTAATTCAATGTATATCGGGCTTGTATATTCCTATATACAAGGCCGACATACATTGAATTTATACAAGAGCCGGAATCCAAATAAAGTAGAATCTAATTAATGCAGTGTATAAGGCCCAAATGTATATTGTAAGATACAGGACCCGATATACATTGCAGACATACAACGCAGAATCCAAGGGCAGATTTAAATCGGATTAAATGTTTGTATCGAGCCCGAAATGTATGTCTAAAGATACAATGGAAATATACATACTATGGACATGACGGAAAGTTAAAAGAGGTTAATTCATTGTATGTTCGCGCTTTGTATATTTCGATACATACAAGCCAAGATGCATCACGAAATGTACAAGCTACGGAATTGAAAAGTTATGAAACAGAGATAAATGCTTGTATATTTTGCGTTTGTATGTTACAATATACAAGTGAGATATACAAAGGAAGCATACAGGCCACGGAATTGAAAAGATTGAAATCTAATTGAATCAATGTATCACATCCACAATGTATATTGATATACATTGCTTAGCATACAACGAAATATACATTGCGGAACTCAGAGGCAAATTAAAAGCGGTTAAATGCTTGTTTCACGTTCGGCTTGTATATCGGATATACAAAGATTTAAACAAGGAAAATGAGTGGGAAAGTGGAGTGATAGGAATTTTGAAGCTTCTTTGGGCGCCTGATGCATGTTTCTGGTCAACGATGGTTGACCCGACTGGTTTTATCGTTGTATATGCATTTTTGTTGCCCATTTTCCATGGTTTTTGAGCCCGATGGCTGTGTTTGTGTATTTGGAGCCTGATTTAATGTAGGTGTTCATTTTTCCTGCTGATTTATTAAACGATGGTGCTAATTCTATGTGTTTATTGCAGATTGTTGGAGTAGCTGGGAAGAAGCAGAGTTACTGACACAGTAATGGTGTGTTGGTGAACGCAAAGGCAAGGTTTTAAATGACAATGACGTCCCAGGCGGTAGGCCAGATCCTGAGAAACCAAACACACCAGAAGGAGATGAAGCTTTCAATGTGGGGGAGTTTGTAGTTAGAAACATTATTGAAGGAGCGGCGCCCTGTCTAGGTGTGCTACTTGAATTCTTGGCGGGATTCATTTCTCACCGTTGGATGCTGCATTTCAAGATGCTAACCATTGATCTCCTAGGATTTTTGGGTGCCAGATTGGGGAAAAACTAGAGATATATATTGAGCCCCTGTACTGTACAAAGAAGAGAGGAGGTCAATAGTACAAAAAAATTAGACCTGTAATAGTTTTAGGAGAGATCAGATACTGAGACTAGTTAGGACTGGATTGTTGAAATAATCAAGGTCCCTTCCTAAGATCATTGTAAATGTACCTGTTTTATGAACATACTGTATGGAGATGAAGTTTCAGACTATACCCTGATTGTAAACCTTAAGTAGTCTTCAAGTTGATTTTTGGATATGTACTGGTGAATGCTGTGTTCTATAGAAATGCTTTCATTTCATTGCATGTTATTGTCAACTTTTCCCCTGAAGATTTGCACTGAATCATGTGGATTTGTGGACTGTCCTGGTGAAGTATGATTTTACTTTTCTTCTCTCCATTGCTGTATGGGAACATGTATGTGGATCAATGATCTCAGTCAAGTAATTTTAGGAATCTCACTCTCTAACCCTTTTTCTCATTTTAATTTCATTGAAATCACTTTCATAACTGCACATCAAGATAAATCAGAAACAGAACAGAAAAATATGCTGACATCCTGAAGACAACTAAATATCATTAGCATATTTTGAGCTAAATGCATGTAGTATTGAAAATGTCATGCAAAGAATCACAAATAAGGGTAGAACTCATGCAAATATAAACTTAGACACATCATTTGGAGATATATGTTGTGTAGAGTAACTTCCCTATATAGCATAGTTGCAGAAGCATAATCTACTAATCTACGTAAGGCCCCAAAATAGAAAACAACAATACACATCAACCACAGAGTAACATTAGCAGATTATGAACTAATCGACAGGGACTTGGGATCATGAATTCTTGGAATTCATCGTATCTTTCAGGATAAACAAGGGTTGTTGTGTGACTTATGTTTCGTTTGCTTGGTTGTGACTGACATCACGAACCAATCAACAGGTACCCTAGTGTTTCCAACAGCTATAGTGTTCTGAGGCATTCCATGCTGATTAATATTGTTATTGTTTCTATGTGGGGGCACATACTTAGTTGAATTTCATGCCTAAAGATCTAAAAGGGCCATTTGTCTATTGATTTCTTCAGCTCTTTGTATCATATGTTGTCTATTTTTGAGTCTTTGTTCTTGATATTCTAAATGTATAGCAAGGTCCTGATCAGTCATACAGTCATAATCTATGATAGTTTGATTACTTGTATGTTCATTATTTTCTTCATCCTAATTTTCTATCTCATCTGTCCTTTGTGGCTGTCCCTCCTGATTGAAAATATCATTACGATTATCTGTTGGTGTCATGGGATTCTCACCTTCAGCGTGGAGTGGGGAAGTATCTATTGTATACTTTTGGCCAGAAGGACCCATATTCTCTAGAGAGGTTTGGTAATTAGTACTATGAGACTGATTTGATATTCCAGTCTTCTTAGTAGGAGGCCTTAAAGGTGGGGATGATTGCAGTTTTTTACCATCAACTTTAGATCTCCTACCATCCATTATGACACTTTTATCAGAAAACCAATTTGAATTTTGTGTAGAGTCGCCACCTCCATTTAGAGGACTAATCAATCTTCTGGGTTTTTTCTTCCACCAGCGGAGTTACGCCTATTAATTCTCTAACTCTAAAATGATCTTTAACCAAAATTTAGGATTGATTCCCCAGTAGAGTTGCCAATTTTGTTAGGTCTCAAAAATGTAGGTCGTTAACCCTAAGAGGGTGCTAGGCTCTCTTGAAGTTTTTGGCTAACTAACATGGGGTAGATATGGCTAAACCCCCTTCGCTTCAGGCTCTGCAGACCTAGGCGGGTAAACCTCTAATTAATAAAGCAGATAAAGAAATGATCATGACTTTAGTCTAACTATTTATAATAGCACAAATTATAAAACAGATAAAAAGACAAGTTAATTCTAAATGATCTAAATTGTAATGCTAAAACAATAATGCAATCTAAGTAAATCTAAAATGATTTTGAATAAGTAATAATGAAAATATTAGACCAATGCTTTATTTAATATAGAGTCAGTATGATCATGAAATAAATAACTATTTGTTTGGTAAAAACTCAAACTATCTAGCATAAAAGAATAGGTATGTAACTTGTACAACCCTGCAAGGAAATAGTTAGTATTCCATACTTACATATATCCAATTGACAAAATATTACCTGCATTCATCTAAAAGGATTTAATCCTTGCTTGAAGGAACCTATTAGAATAATACTGCAATTGTAATAGATTTATCAAAAACTAGAGACAGAATACAAACCCTAACTATATGACTCTTCTTACAGATCCATGACAATGTCTTCAAAGTTACTATGACAGATTTAAAGGATTTAATTCTAAAAGCATAAACCAATTAATCTTATCACACTATAACAGTAAATGTGTTTAGATAACTTGAAGATATACTTGATAACTCAAATTGAATAACAAAGAAAACTTTGAAAGGAGACAATCATATAATTGAATAAATTTAACAGATAGTTGATACCGAAATTTGCAGTTACTGCTTCATGTTCACAGACTTGACTTCATCAGAGAATGCTTGTACATGGTCTACTAGAAATAAAATATATTAAAAATGAACCAGCATTGCTGTTCAAATCTAATCTATAGTATCTCCTCTTCTATTCTATAGTCTCTCTCTATAATCTAATCTAATATTCTCCTCTTCTAATATCCCTTTTCTGGTCTTGGTCATCTCTTATAAAGAGCGGCATATAAGCTTCAGACTAGTTACAATAGTTGTGACGGTTGATAACCGAAATCAGTATTAGTTCTAATAAAATAGATTCAGGAAATTTAATACTGGCCACTAATCATCAAATGGATAATCATTTCAGGGTCGAAAAAATCTTTAATTGTAGTTCTACTCAATATCCTTCGAGGGTTTCTTCATTATTCCTAAAATGACCTGATAAAACACAAATTAATTTTTGATCAAAAAATATATTTAAACATATGTATTTACTTAAGTAATTACTTCCCTTATCGATGATTTATCAGTTGCTCCTCAAGATCATTTTGTGGGTGTTTATATAACTTGATCCCCGCTGTGTATAGCCTGCAAAAAACCCATTTTTCAAATGTCAGAAAAATATCTTAAACATTTGGATTAAGCATCGTTTTAGGGTTTTGGTATTTTGTATTGGCGTAAGGTGCATTTTATTTTACCAAAGGTGTAATACAAATGTATATCGCAGATGTATCTTTAAGAATGTATGTGAGTGTTGGATACAAGAGATGACTGTTAGAAATGGTAAAGAGAACCGGTGATAACAAGTCATGTCTTGTATATACAATAGTTTGGCATATCGAAGATATACATTGTAGTTATACAAGCCAAATGTGCAAGCGACGAGACCCACTATTTGTATCCAACCTTCATATACAAAGCCCGATACATACAAATTTAATTGCATCTACTTTCCAGACTTATTCTCTTTATAACCCATCATTTATTCACTTTCGGGTCCGCGACATGTATAAAAAGCAATGCATCTTTTAATATACTTTAAATCAGGATGCATCATTTATACCACATTTTAACTTCTTTTGAGTTCCAGCTTGTATGTACTGCAATGTATGTATCCGAAACATACATACAAGTCCCAAAACATACAATATACGAAATATATGATGATTTTACCGTATTTCATAATCTTTTAATTCCGCGCTATGCATATCGCAATGTATGTATACCGCAACATACATACAAAGCTCAAAACATACAAGGACTTAAAATTAATTCATAATTGTTTCGGTTCCATGGTATGTATATTAGCCTTGTATATTTACCGCAATGTATGTTGCATTATGCCAAACATACAAACATAACATAGAAGCAGCAGACCCTATAGAAAATAAATTTCAATTTTTAACCTCATCGGGTCCACTTTGTATGTAATAATTAAACATTAGCCCAATGCATACAAGTGAACAATGTATCAACCCGATGACTCTTTTATATGACCTGATATACAAGGGACTTCACATAGGCAACATACAAACCACTTTGTCTATGAGAGACTTTGTATATACAAATGACTTTGTATATACAAACATACAAACCCATACCACAATGCATTTTATCAAGAACACACATAACTTGCAAAATACAAGGAATTTTAAGATGGTTCAAAAAGCAACCCCTATTCATTTTAGACAAGGAATTCATCCATATTTAGCTCTGGTACTTAATGCAATTTTTCCTTTATTTTCAACAAAGTTTGTAAGTTTTCACTTCCTTGTTTACGGTTCATCTTTTAATGAGTACTTCAACCATGTTATATTAAATGTTTAGGAATCAGAATAGATCGAATCCAAATATTTCTATCAATTCAATTATTAATTTCTACTTGAAAACAATTGTGGATCTTTGCATATATGCTCACATACTGAAATCTTTGGATGATTGAAACTTAATATTGGCCAAAAAGTAGCTTGGGAATTTCAGTCCCAACATGTGGTTTCAAGGGTGTAGCAATGAGCTCCTCCCACACTTGGGTTTTGTATGGCACATTTTCCCTCATGTGTGGTTTCAAGGGTGTAGTGATGAGCTCCTCCCACACTTGAGTTTTGTATGGCGTGGTTTCTCCCCTGGTGTAGTTTCAAGGGTGTAGCGATGAGCTCCTACATTTTGGGGTTTTGTGTTGCAATTTTATTTCCATGCATATATATATATGAAAATGTTATGAAAACACTATATCATATAGTCATCATGTTTTGCATGACTAATCACATGTATTCATCATGTATTGTGTGTCTTTAATGCTATCTTATATGTGTTTTGCATGCCTATTACTACCTTCATTGTGTCTTGCATGTCTGTGATGTGCTTTTCTAAGGCTTACTTGAGACTGGGGGGTATACATAGTCCATCAATCTTGGTGTATGCCTTAGCTTTAAGTGCTTGGTGTGTTTGATGTGTTTTCAACTGTACTTTAATGCATGTATGGGTCATAAGATATAAATACATTAAAGTGGGGGCTAAATGTTATGTCGTAAAATGTCCCCCTAGGACTTTTACCTCCTATGTTTAGCTCCCAGGTCCCTTAGAGTTGGTCATGCCTGTTAGAAATGAATCCCAGAGTAAAATCCCCTAAAAACCATATCAAATGGGACCTAGGGGTGAGCCTGAGCTTAATCCAGACCTAAAATAGGCCCCTGGAGTTGGGTGCCCGTGCCCTAGTCCTACCATATTTTGTCAGAGTCCCAAATTTCTATGTCAACTTATGACTGTTAAAAGGTATTCCTTGTCAGCATCTTAAGTTTGAATTACAAAATATTAGCAGGAATGCATATATAAACATGTTTAGGGATTCATTTGTAAACTATAAGAAGATGATTTGGACCTTAAGGCAAACTTAGGATCATTGAGCAAAGAGCATTCAAGGCATTCATTGTGTTGCAGAATTGTACTATTGTTGTGTTTGTTGTTGTAGATTTCGCTTCATCTTCTCATGGTGTGAAAGATCTTCATCTCCTTGAGAGCTACACCTCTGAGGTGATATCTATTTGTGATTAAATCTACCTACTTTATCATTTTCTTTTGCCTCTGTCCACCAAGGACATACACTCTCTATCTAACAATGGTGTTGGAAGGCTTGAATGCCATTCTAGAGCTTAACTAAGGCAAGCTCCTAAACACCACAACCTTGAATCCCTCTCTTGTGATTGTAGGTTACACGTGGTTGATCTTGCAGAGTGGAGTTGTAGGAAGATAGAGCAAAGTATAGAGATTCCATATCTAAAGAAAATGATAGAAAAGAACCCTAACTGGACAAGGGCACCCGCTCTTTTGTCCCCCTCTTTTGTAGTGTTAGAAACATTTGAGAAGATCACAATCTGAAGCACATTTGGATCCCAATCATTTAGAAAAAGCACTACCTTGGAAAAGGACACCCGCTCTTTTGTCCCCGAAGTTTTTGCCTTTCGAAACCCAAAATCTATATTTTGTCCCTTCATGTACGAGCATTTGTCATGTTTTGTCTGTCTATTTACAATTTTGCATAATTGGGGTTTTAGGCCTAATCGAACTAGGGTTTAACAAATCAATAAAAAAATTCCAAATTTCCTTATCATTCCAAGTGACAACAACCCTGATAGCTGAAGTGCTCCTACAAAAGTTGTGACTAGGCTCAGTTTAATGTCTTTGAATGTATGTAGTGAAAGGAGGATCTAATCAAACAATTAATCAAACTCATCTTCCCTCTTTTTCTACATAATAATACCAAGATATGGATATTTCACAATGCAAAATGTCTCGTCAAAAAATATCCATATATCCCTTAGTCTCACGAATTTTCATGACAATCTTTCAATGGAAAAGAATATGGATAAAGATGCTTCCATGACTTAGCGTAATTCTTACGTGTGTATGGACACTTATATACCACTAGGTATGGATATTACGTTCGGGTATAGATATTATGCAAGTGTCAAATATCCATACCAAATGTCCATGTAACAAATATCCATACTTGAACCACAACATTGACTTTGATCAGGACTTTTCTAATTTATCAAAATTTAATAGGATCTAAAAAGCAAAATGACTCAATATTTGATTCTCTACCCAATCGTGACCTTTGTTGAAATATTTTCTAGACCTGACCCGTGACATGACCTCACATTCTACCATACCGCCCAAAAGCAGGAAAACACACAAGCAAAAGTGAACAAGCACACAACCAAAAAGCAAAAAGTTGGGTCCCTACTTTGCTAAGGAAAAATGGGGGCATGTTGTGAAACCTCACAACAACTTGCCACCAAAGAAAACAACCTGTAACATTGGAAAATGTCCTCTTGGGGGCTTTTCTCTCATAAGGTTTTAGCTCTTGGGTCTTTAGAGTGCATTTAGGACATTTTAGTTCATATTTTAGCATCCCGATGGAATGAGACCTGGGTTTCATGGAAAATGGGACCTAGGAGGACCCCTTGAGCTATACCCTACCTAAAATAGGGGGAGAGGGCTTGGGCACCCATGCCCTAGTCCTGCCCTATTTTAGGGTAGCCCCAATTTTTGGGTGTTAGTTAGTGACCGTTATTAGGTCCCTTTGCCGACATGGTAAGTTTGAATTTCAAATATCTTGGTGGGAGTGCTTGTAGATGCATATATAAGCATGTGTAGGCATTCATTTGTAAACTAGATGATTACTAGCAAGCTATTGTGTTCTCAAGGTGATTCAAGGCTTTCTATTATGTTGCAAGAGCAAACTTGTATGTTTTATGTGTTGATATTTGCATATTTGAGCATCAATCTCCTCATGGCATGAAGAGCATCTTCCTCCATGAGAGCTTCACTACAAGGTGACATATCATTGTGTTTTTATCATTGATTCCTTTAGTTTTTAGCCCCTACCTCACAAGGGCATGCCCTCTTTATCTAACAACGGTGTTCAAAGACTTAAGTGTCCTCCAAGGTTTGACTGAGGTAAACCTCTAAACACCACAACCCCCAAACCAAGTCTTGTGATTGCAAGTTACAGGTACCACATCTGGAAAAAGTGGAGTTGTAGGAAGGCTTGGTAGACATCAGGGATTTGGGATCTAAAGAAATGTCAGACAAAGGAGCACTTCTAGGACTCGGGTGCTCGCTCCAGTGTCCTCCACAGATAGATTCTAGAAAATAGAAGTTATAGGGCTGATCAGTGTCCGAAGGAGGTCCAGATTCCCCAAAAAAGTAGGTACCTTGGACTTGGGTGCCTACTCCAATGTCCCTGACTGTTCCACTTCGGAACCCTAAAAACAGGTATTTTGTAATTTGGCATTTTACTCCCGTCTGTAGGAGCTTTTTCCGCAATTCATTAATTTGTTGTCGTATTTGCATAATTAGGATTTTAATGGTCAATTCACAATAGGAGGAGGAAAAATTTATAATTAATTCCCTAATCCAATCTTCCCCTCATTTGCAAGTGACCTAGGGTATGATAGTGCTCACCACTCAACCCTAGATCCTTCATTGTTAGGGTGAAAGGAGGATTTTAACATCTAAATCACAAGAGATCAATAAATCCAATTTTACCCTAAACATTTTGGTGAACCCGTGTCTTTAAACTTAAATTGCAACTTGTCTACAGATTTGGTGTGATTTCATTCATTCATATAGACATTTAATTTATTGCATTGAGAAAATTTCAAAAAATTTGGAAAAATTGGAAAAATACAAAAAAATTGCATTGTTGGGCTTACTAAATTGTGTCAATTCTTCCTAAATTTTCCTAATTCATGATTTTTACATCAGATATGATATAAAATATAGAAAATACAAAAATTCAAAATCTTGCTTTGCATTTTCATCATTTAATTGCTAGGGTTTTGTGGAAATTTTGACAATTTTTAGATAACCTAGTAATTCTAAAATCTAGGGTTTGTAGGCAAAATCTTTTATCAGATTTTTATACTAATTTGAGAGGCTCATTCAAATTTGCATTTGTCTGTAGTGTTTCTTTCTAGTGTGAATTTTCATTTAAATTTAATTTATTTGCATTTTTGCATTGAAAATTTCAACAAAAACTAGCAATTTTGGTGCATTTTCATTAAATTTGCATGGGAAATTTGCATGATTAAGCTTGAAAATCATTTTCAGATCTAAGAGTATGTAATTTACATCAAAAATTAGACTTCAAACCATTCACATAGCATTTTTTTCCAAAATCTCAAACCTAGGGCTTTGAAAACAACAATTTTCACTAATTTTGGCATTATCGACTTCATAAATTTGCACCATAGGTGTGTTGTGAAAGATATTTTTACATTAATTTTCTGTTATTAGGGTAATAATTTTCTTCCCCTCATAAAAATCTTCACAACAACCTTTTAACAGGCTCTTGTAGTGAAAAATTAACGAAAAACTACACATTTTGACAATTTTTGCCCTAGGGTTTGACCTAGTTTGCACTCCAAGTGTGTTGTGATAAATTTTTTTGATTGAGGTGACTGATATTATTGATATTATTTTATTTTACTCCTAAAATTCCTTACAACACCTCCTTTGCTAGGTCTTGGAATTGAAAAACCGTGAAAAATAACCTATTTTTGCTATGATTTCACTAGGGTTTTACCTTAAGTAGCCCTAGAAGTGTGTTGTGTTAGATATTTTAGCACCAAGAGGCTGTTATTTCTTATATTAATCTCTTTCCATCATCATTTTCCTCACAACACCCTTTGTTATGCTCTCTGGCATTGAATTTTGGTGAAAAAAGTGCCTGTTTTGACATATTTTCACTATAATCGACTTAGTATTATCTTAAATTTGCATCAAGAGTGTGTTGAGAGTGAGAATATTTCTGCATGAGTTTAATAATGTTCTTCCCTAAGATAAATATTCCTTTAATAAGAAGCATAAGACACATGGGATCTAGTGCTCTTGAAGAAATTGGTACTTTGAACACCTTCTTTACAAAAGGAGAAACCCAAACATTACAAGACATTCCACCTATTACAAGTACAATGGAAGAACAAAATTTTTATGATGTTGATGATACTATTGAGGCAACAGGATATGTATTAGGTGAGAAAATAGAAAATTTGGATAAAGAGTTAGCCGAATTTCAATCATTTATGGAAACTGAGAGAATAGCTGAAGAAGTCATTCCTACAATTCATAATATAAGAGAATTGATAAAAGAAGGACAAGATGGTGTTAATGCACTTCGTGGTCTAACACATATTGTGCAAACTAACATTATGCCAGTGACTGAATGTGCACAAGTGATAAAGAACACTCTATCACCATCTCATACACAAGTTTCGACACCTATACCGACTACAGGACTATCCACTTTTACATCGACGATCTTAACAACTAATGCGAATGCTTGTAGTAATGCTACCATTGGTATTGGAGTATCTAATGGCACTGATTACAAAGCTATGGGATTTAATTATCAGAATTTGATTTCTAAAGGGACATCTTCTATGAATAATTATTCTCAACCTCCTATCTATTCAACTCATTTCTAGCTACCTATTACATATTCGCAACCATCTTCCACCTATCATTATGGCCAACCACCATTATCTTAGCCTCCGTATATTGTATCTCAATTTCAATCACCTCCTCACCTTGGTTCCAATTCCTCACAACAAACCACATCTCCCAATGATGCCATCCTAAACCAACTTTTACAAGGCATGACTGCTTTGCAACAAAAGGTAACAAACTTGACAAATTCTTCGTAACCTAGTCTACCGACATATCATGCCCATAATCCATTATCATATGCAATCTTGAGAACCCCTATGCCTGAGAGGTTTGAGACTCCTCACTTTGAAAAATATGGTGGAAAAGGAGATCCTAATATCCATGTGGCAGCATTCATAGCTATGTGTAGTGATTTCTATTTTGAAGAGGATTTGTTAGCAAAACTTTGCCTGCGGTCTCTCAAAGATACTGCTTTAGAATAGTTTTGCTCTTTGCCTCTAAATTCAATTCACTCCTTTTTGCAGTTGATTGATCAAATTTTACAACATTTTCAAGCAAATATCGTACCCCAAGTCACTCTTATTGACTTGGTTTAATGCAAACAAGGTCCAAAAGAAAAGTTGACTGAATTCATTAGTCGGTATCAAGGCCTTTATGCTTAGATTCAATATCAGATCAAAAATGAGGATGTTCAGAAGATATTCATTACAAATCTACAACCTAATATTTGTGATAAGATTCTCTTCATGAAGTACAACTCCTTTCAACATTTATGCACCACCCTTCATGATTATCAACTTTCATCTAGTCAGTATGAAAATCAAAACTCATTGGCTCAAGTTGGACAATCCATGGGTGGATCATTACAAAACAACTTTAAAAGGAACAATAATAGGGGTTTCATCAAGATAAATGGGCCAAATATGAATGTGTCTACTATAAATAATCCAAAGAAAACATCATATCAACCAAGAAAGTTTACTCCGATATCTGAGTCCTATCATTCCATTATGAATCAAGCTATGAGTAATAACATTCTGAAGCTTCCCCTAATTAAGCATGTTGATCCTAGTAAACAAGGACCTTACTTTGATGCTAATGCCTTTTGTCATTATCATCGGACACAAGGACATGACACTGAATGATGTATGCATCTTAAACACGAGATATAGGACATTATTGATTCGAATGTCATCCAGGTATCGGGTGTGAATGATAATGGAAACAAATCGGTTGCTCCACTGAATCAGAATTTACAAATCTTCACTAATCCTTTTCCTAAGCATACAGAAAATAATATGGTGGAACAAGATCTAGTGGAAGTAAACAAGGACAATTACTTGGACTATGATAGTATCATGGGAATGATTGAAGTGGATAAGAAACAAATGAATAACCCACCTCATCCACGAAGAAATGGAATTTACATTGAGGTTCCTCCTCCGTTATCCTTATATGAATTGCGAGATAGTCAAAATGTCTTTGAAAAGTAAGAACAACAACTGATACAGATGAGTAAGATGGTACGGGATGAATCCTGCTACTGTTCTAGAAAGATTTACCAATGAAAACTCACCAAATATTGGAAAAGAACAAGACGACAATCAATAGTCAGAAATAATAGTGGTTCTCACCCTCATAAGTAACAAAAAACCTCATTTAAATAAGGATCATATGATAACAAACAAAACTTTCATAAGAACCACTCAAAATTTATAACAAATATGATTGAATACATCTCCAAGAGGTTTGCGATCTCCAACATATAATATGAAGACCCTATCGGTAAGTACCTCTAACCCTTTATCTCTCTCATGGTGTGCTTCCCCTGTGATGTGTTATATGTTGTTTAGGCCTCCTGGGATGACCTTGGATTCTCCCATAAGGTTCAGGATACTAGGAGACTACCTCTATTGTGACCTTCTTCTATTTGTATCATCATTATTCTAAGTTACCTCTCTCTTATTTCATGGTTGTGTGTTGTGTCTAACGGACATAGCGTTATGGTTGGTGACTTGGGGGCACCCTCCTACGTGACTGTCCTAAAGACACTTGTTTCTCCTCTCTTATTTATTATTTCCCTTTCTCTAGTGTTTCCACCTAGTGGGCGGATGATGACAAACATTTATACTGATGTGGACCTAGTGTCCTTTTCGAGAACAATCAAAAAAATGGACTATAGTTCCTAATATGACGATGGGGTTGTATATCTTATCCGACGCTTGGCTAGTGGAAGCACTCATGCTTTCTGTGTAGTGAATGTTATGATGTTTCTACTGCATTTACAAACCTTAATAATACTGCTACTCCATGCACCTTTGTTTGTCTTTGAATCTAGACTTGGTGGTACTTGATTCAGAGAACTTCATGATATAGCCCCTGGTTATCCTCGAACTCTAAATTCATTATATAACCTTGGCTCTTTGTGTGGTTAATCATAATCTTGTAGACACTAACATGTTTCTTGCAGGGATGGGTTTGTGGGAACATTTGGCAATTGTAAAGTACATGTCACCTCTGAGGGGCATGGAATTTACGAAAGTCGGTGTTCCCTTGTGTGTTTTCTTCCTACCTTAATGTGCTTGATATCGATAACTGATATCAACCACCTTAAGGTGGGGGCATATATAAGGTAAGCTGTCTATTATAGATGTTAGCAATGTGTTTGGCCTTAGATGCATAGACTTGCACCTCAGAGTAGTGCATCGTACATCCTGAGTTTGTTTTCAATCAATCAATCAATCATATAATCCCTCTATAGAGGCAGGATATCGAGCATATCCTTTTTCTTAATCCCTCTGTGGAGGTGGGGATGGTGTATTTCTCAGAGAAGATTGAATCATCCTGTTATTTTCAAAAGGCCTCTACGGAGGTGGGGAGTGGTTCTGTGACTAACTCAACCCTTAAGCATCTCTTTGGCAATTTTTTTGGCAAAACCCAATCATTGGTGTGTGCCTGTAATGTGCCTGAGATGGTGTTGGACCTAGAAATTGGTACACTCCATTGCTTGTCTGCCATGTTTTCTACGTGTCTTCAAGTGTGTGTGTTTTTGGCATGCTTGTTTTGTATGGTGTGTTTGTTGCCCCATATGCAAAGACCAGCACCTTTGAGTAGTGCTTCATGCATTTTGGGAGGTTTTATGTGTATTGAGTGTGTGTTGCCCCATATGTAGAGACCAGCACCTTCGAGTAGTGCTTCCTGCATTTTGGGAGGTTTGTTTACTTTCTAGTACTTGCATTTGCATTTCATATATATAAGAAAAAGAAAAGAAAAGATATCATTTCTGTCTTCCATGCATTAATGTGTCTTCCATGCATTAACTGTTTGCTCTATGTTCTGCATGACTGTAACTGTCTTCTCTGTGTTTTGCATGCCTGTTACTATCTTCTATGTGATTGGCGTGTCTTCTCCATGCTTGGTGTGTTTGCTGTGTTTATGACCTTACTTTAATGCATGTATTGGCCTCGCATTTATACATACATTAAAGTGGGGGCTAAATGTAACGTCAGAAAATGTCCCATTGGGGGCTTTTCCCTCATAAGGTTTAGCTCCCGGGTCTTTAGAGTGCATTTAGGACATTTTAGTTCATATTTTAGCATCCCGATGGAATGAGACCTGGGTTTCATGGCAAATGGGACCTAGGAGGAACCCTTGAGCTATACCTTGCCTAAAATAGGGGGAGGACTTGGGCATCCGTGCCCTATTCCTACCCTATTTTAGGGCAGCCCCAATTTTTGGTTGTCAGTTAGTGACCGTTATTAGGTCCCTTTGTCGACACAGTAAGTTTGAATTTCAAATATCTTGGCGGGACTGCTTGTAGATGCATATATAAGCATGTGTAGGCATTCATTTGTAAACTAGATGATTACTAGAAAGCTATTGTGTTCTCAAGGTGATTCAAGGCTTTCTATTGTGTTGCAAGAGCAGACTTGTATGTTTTATGTATTGATATTTGTAGATTTGAGCATCAATATCCTCATGGAATGAAGAGCATCTTCCTCCATGAGAGCTTCACTACAAGGTGACATATCATTGTGTTTTTATCAGTGATTCCTTTGGTGTTTGGCCTCTACCTCACAAGGCCACACCCTCTTCATCTGACAACGATATTTGGAGACTTAAGTGTCCTCCAGGGTTTGACTGAGGCAAACCTCTAAACACCACAACCACCAAACCAACTCTTGTGATTACAGGTTACAGGTGCCACATCTAGAAAAAGTGGAGTTGCAAGAAGGCTTGGCAGACATCAAGGATTCAAGATCTGAAGAAAAGTTAGACAAAGGAGTAGTTCTAGGACTTGGGTGCTCACTCTAGTGTCCTTTGCAGACAGATTCCAAAAAATAGAAGTTACAAGGCTGATTAGTGTCCAAAGGAGGTCCAGATTCCCCAAAAAAGTAGGTACCTTGGACTTGGGTGCCCGCTCCAGTGTCCCCGACTATTCCGCTTCAGAACCCCGAAAACATGTATTCTGTAATTTGGCATTTTACTCCTATCTGCAAGACCTTTTTCTATAATTCATTAATTTGTTGTTGTATTTGCATAATTAGGGTTTTAATGGTCAATTGAGCATAGGAGAAGGAAAAATTGATAATTAATTCCCTAATCCAAGCTTCCCCTCATTTGCAAGTGACCTAGGGTATGATAGTGCTCACCACTCAACCCTAGATCCTTCAATGTTAGGGTGAAAGGAGGATTTTAACATCTAAATCACAAGAGATCAATAAATCCAATTTTACCCTAAACACAACCAAATTTCAAATAAACTTAAGAAATAAAGGCACATCTAGACATAAAATTCCAACCTTTACCATTCATGAATATCTAGATTAATTCTAAAGATATCATGTTCATCAATGAAAATAGATTATGAGAAGGACTGAAAGTGTGTGCTTTGATTCATTGCCTTCCATAGATAGGTTGTGTTGGAACAAATTTTTAACCCCAAAAAATTGATAAAAAATCTATTTCCTGCCATCATATTATCTCCAACATACTATTTCAAAATTTCCCGCTCAGAATAATACATCCATTTGACCCATATTTCCAACCCTAATAAGTTCAAATTTAATCACTTTTAGTCCTAAAAAATAATCATATAAAAAAGGCTCATCCATTTCATTTGGTTCCCCTTAGGGTCTCCTTCGATAAAGCAAAAGGTAAAATATCAAAGAGAAAATACCATATCGGGGAGACTCATTTTGGAGTCTCTTTGATAATCAAAATGATCAAAAGGGGAAAATACATAACTCGGTGACATATTGGGCTGACATCGAAAAGTTGAAGGGACTGATAGATTGGAGTGTCAGAGTGAGTCTTTTAGAGTATCTTTGATATTCTGAGGATATAAAAGGCATGTCAAGGGGATCAATGAATTTCGGCGTGACACCAAAATGTGTCCCACTTATAAAGCAATAAAGATTAAATTGAACATTTCAAAAAGGAACTTTGGAGTATCAAGGTGACCGATAAGCCACCATTGATTATAAATAAAAGAAAAAATATTGAGGATATTTCGAGATGACTTCAGGATATAGAAGAAAGGTGATTTCTAGTCCCTACGAAAAGATGAACCACATAATGAGTAAAGGGATATCGAAGAGACATATAAATATCGAAGAGACTTTTATAGGAGGGGATTTCGGCATGACACCATCCAAGGTCATTCTAAAATCCCGAAGGTAATGAAAGAGTAAAAAATAATCAAAGACGTCTCAACAAAATTGATCATCCTGATAAAATAATGACAAGACATGCTTAGCGGTGATCAAATGACCCTTATTTGAAAAATAAATGTCCCTTCGATGACATGAGAGCTGCCATGAAAAACCATTAATGCACAGAGCCAGGTATATCAAGGAAAATCTTGAGACAATTTGAACCATTAAACAAATGCAAGGAACGAGGGCAGGGTGCAGTGAAGGTCATAATTCGAGAACCAGAAGAAGATATCCAATTAAGTATTCCAAGTCTGGAATTTACAGCTTACTGGTTCAAATTGTATTCATAGAAATAGGAATCTCTTGCATAATATTATACCATGGAAGAAACAACTAAAAACCCTAAGGGAAAAAGGCAGAAACTAGATGAAAGGCACTTAAACCAAGATTTAATAGATCAATGCCTGAAGTCAGGACTGAGATCTAGGAGAAATGCCCAGTTAAATCTCCAAGCTAAAAAATTAGAAGATATATACAAAATAGTAGGGGATATATGGACTCTAATGAGGGGATATGATCTTTTTCTATATCATTATAGGAAAATGCATAGGCATAAACCTGTCTCCAATCCATAGAGACTAAACCTGGGAAAGCTTATAGTGCCAAATGTGTTTGTCAATGTGGAATTGTTGAAAGTAGTGGCCAAGAACTACAATCCTTAGGCTTGCCTGGTTGAATTACATAATGGGTCCATTTTTATCCCTATTACCAAAGATTATATATCAATGGTATTCTAGCTGGACACTAGTTTTGATGTGAAATTCAGAATCACAGACTTATTGAATGAGCATTAAAATATGAGTAATAACTACAAAAGATGGAGACTACCTTTGCATAGGCCTCGGGATGAGGGGAATAGGCTCAGGATGTTTTTAGGGGTTGAGGATCCACCTTACTCTATAGAATTGTTTGAAGAATATTTCAAATGCATCTATTATTTTGTATGTCAATTGCTTGGTCTGGAAGCCTCTCTGTTTATGGAAGTTGCACCAATGGTCCTGACTGCAAATGTGCAAAGTCAAGATGCACGATACCTGGACTATGCCAAGTACCTTGCCAATAACCTTCACAATGAATTGATTGCTATAAAAAAATGGGGATAGCAAATTCCAACATTACTCTTTGTTTATGCATCTTATCCTGTATGAGGGACATAACATGTGTCTATGGGATGAGTGTTTGAAAGTAAGAGATTTAGACAAAAATGGAGATATTAAACCTATGCAGATGTTGACTGCTATATGTGATAGCAAGTGTGAGAGATCCCACTACCTCTATTTTGAAGAGTATTTTGTAAAACCTGTATATAAACTACTAGGTCATCCATGTGATCACAATTTGTCAATAGAAATATAGAGGTTTCTGAGGCCAAAGGATAAAAATGAAAATAGAAAGTTTAGTCACAATTGGGGTGATTGGTATGTTTATAATGACTGCACCAAGATAAGAGTGTTTGGGTATGAAGGATCACCTTTTTTGTTACCAAAAACCTGCCCAAACAAAGTTCCCTATTTGGAGATTATGAGGTAATCAGCCTCCTCAGATTTCATGCATCTTAAAAGTCATAACAAGCAATCATTTATTCCTGGTACTCTATATTTTGGAGATTTTACAGTTCTTTCTAATAAAGGATATCAAATGATCGACAACAAACTAGAACATTTCAGATTGCCATCAGGCAATGCAAGAGAAAATTTTGACCTAGAACATTTCATAAATGGTGTCAAAGTAAGTAAAATTTTGAAAAGATATTATCATGTTCTATTTGTTGATGATGATTTGATTAGAAATTGTGATGAGAACACAGCAGTTGAAATAAGTTTGTATCATAAAATAATGTTGGCTAAGGCTTGGAGGGTAGCCAAAAACCCCAATTATATAGGAGCTTTTCTAAATATTGATGATCCTATTGAAAAGTTGGACATGCTAATTGCACATGCATCAGATCTGACTATGAATATTCCTCCTCAGGTTTTTGAGAGAAAAGGAAAATTTGTCAAAGAGACACAAGCTGAGTGTGAGGTACCATTGGGTCATGTTTCCCCACAACCTACAACAGACATCAGTTTCTCTCTTGATACTACTAATGCAAAGGATGAAGAATTTGATATAGGAGATGAAGATGTGCAGAGCTTTGAGCCTCTAATTGAGAAATATGAACCTCCTGAGGATAGAGAAAAGGTCAATATGGAAGCCTCTGATGAATTGTTAGAAGACATAAGATACATGGCAAGTAAGAAATTTGTTTCAGATGATGATTTTATCAAAACCCTTGAATTCAAAGCCTTCTTGTATGAATATAAAGGCAAACATGCTAGAGAAAAGATGAAAGATATTACTCCAAAAGTATAGGCTAAGGTGTTGCAAGAACTTCAAATAGAAATTGATTGAGCAATGGAAACCATGACTCCAAAAAAGGGGAGATAATTTCTTGAAGAAGCAGGGGTAATGCTAGTCTCTGGATGGGATACGACATCTACCATTGTTTTTGATACTTTCAGAAGAAATCAAGATAAAAAATTGTAGCTAAGTATTGAAGGTCTAGATAAGATCAAAACAATCCAAATGAAATGTTTGGTCATCTCATGATCTAATGAGTTGGGGATACAGATCCTCTTTAGACTGCTGACTTGAATGTGAATGTTGCCAAATTTACAAAAGCTCAAATCAAGCAACTGGTGAGAAAAAATAATGCATACATGGCAGAGAATGCAAAATTAAGGCAAGAGGTTGCCACTTATAAAGATAAGTTGCCAGCATTATCAAGCATTTATTCACCTTATTTAGAAGTTGATAAAAAAGTGGTAGAGGCAAGAGTTGATGCCAACTATTGGAAGATCAAAGCAAAAAATTTCCAAAAGAAGAGTGACCAACTGGCAAAAAAGATGAAAACTGTTAAATATAACATAGCTTCAGAACTGATCAAAAAAATATTTGGAAAATGATGGGGAACAGTGAGAAGATTTGGGAATTACATAAAAGGACACACAATGCTTACGAAGAGCACAAGAGACTGCACCTCAGAATGCTGGAGAAGGAGGAGTTAAAAGACAAAACAAGTGTTGAGGAATAAGTGTTTAGAGAATATGATAACCTAATCAGTGAGTATGAAAGATTCAATACTTTGTTGGCAAAATATTTAGGTGATTTTGATCAACATTTGGATATGGAATTTCCTAGTTTCTTTGACACTGAAGGCAATTTATAGGAGAAGGATAGTTAGAAAAATGAATTGATCCAATTGTTACCAACAACTCTTGAGAAGATAAATGATGAAGACAGAGTAGTAGAAAACACACATATATGCCTTAACAAGATCTTCACTCTGGAATCAGTCATGAGTGATATAATCTTTGCAGATACTTACATCAGCGCTTAGGAGTACATCGATCACATCTCTAAAATAAATTTATTCATTGCTAGAGTAGCATGAAGGGGTCAGGGAAAACAAAAATGAATTTTTTTCGATATTTTATGAGGTATTGCTGTTGGCAAGAGACACTATATGGATTCATGGTTGTTGTCATTCATGGCAACAAAGGTCATCCCACATATCCGCAAGTCATAATGTGTCTCTACCGGAAGTCAGAATAAAGATTGTTGTGGTCCGGTGAATAAGAACAGAGCATGTGGCAAGGTCCGACAGATTGGTCCGGATCTCTCAGAGGAAGTGTCTTAGTGCAGTGCGGATTTGGGGAAGTCAAGAGGACTACCTTGAGTGGTATATTCCAAGGATTTAGCCTCCGGTAATGGACAAGGAAAAAGATATGAATAGTTGAGTACCGGATTCCTGAGAGACAGTGAAAACAGAGGAAGAACTGACTGACATAGTATCAGACTACTTTCCGGATGTGTTACTGTTGATGATAGAGGTTGTGAAGGCATGAATCATGTTTGGCCGACATGATTAATGATATCTACAAGTATATGCTTGATCCGCATTGCTTGGTGAGGAAGGATTCAGCCGACAGAATGAGAGTTTGTAAGAAACTAGACTGTTCTGGATGCCGACTAGAAAGATGATGAAATTACTTGTGCGGATATATATAGAGGATGGATTTAGTTGTGAAGGGTGTGATGGTGTGAAGATATATGCGAATAAGTCCAGAACAGAGCAGAGGTAGCAAAAAGGATCCGGTATGTGAAAGATTGCAGAATAAAGAACAGAGGAAAGATGAAGTGCAGCAGATCAGTGTACTGAGCCTAACCGGAACTGAACTCCAGCATATGCAGATGCTTCCAATCAGTTCAAGACTGTGATTCTTATCACTTTGTAGACAGTGTGTCTTCTTGTAGGCAGTGGGCCTCTTGTGAGCAGTGTGCTCGGGCAGTGAGCCCTAATTGGCAAGTGCCATTTTGTAATTTCCTATTCTTCTAACAGAGAATAATTTTGGGTTAATCACCCCGTGGTTTTCTCCCTTAACAGGGTTTCCACGTCAAAAATACTGTGTCATGTGTTTCTTATTTCATGATTAATGTTTTTGTGTTTGATTCTATGCTGCATCAATTAAAAAGAAAGTTCAATAAGGGAAATAATTAGGATAACTGATTCACCCCCCCCCCCTCTCAGTTATCAACAATTGGTATCAGAGCTAAGTTCCTCCTAATAGAGCCTAACAGCTTGAGGAAGATCTGGGATTTCAAATGGATGCATATGGTTTAAGGGAGCAACTCAAGACTGCTCTTGAGGATCTTGAACAGTCAAATTCTGAAGTCAGTGAATTAAAGGAAAGACTCAAACAGGCTGATGAATTCATGAGAGAATTAAAAGACAAATTAAGTCTCTCTATGAAAAAGAGAAAGGAGCTGCTCCAACAGTTGGCAAGACAAAGTGAAGAAAGCAATACAAATGAAGAATTGACTGAGCAAACCAAGTTATGTGAAAAGTTATCAAAAGAAGTCATTATGTTAAGACATGAAATGGAATCAGGAACTATAAAGTTTACTCAAGAGATTGAAGAAAAAAGAAAGGCTGAAGACAATCTAAGACAATCTCTTAAAGAAAAATCAGAAGAATGCCACCAGATGGACAGGATTATCAGACATCTTGAATCTGATCTTGAAGATGCCAAAGATAATGAAGAAAAACTTGAGGATCAAATTGCCTCTCTCAAAAGAGACCTTCAAACAGCAAATGAATATAAAGAGAAATTCAAGATAAGTTCTGCTCAACTTGAAGTTCTTCTTGGAAGTCAAAAGAGGACAGATGACAAGTATGGTTTGGGATATGAGAAAGGAGAAAGCTCCGGATCCGGTCAGAAGAATCTTGGATCAGAAAATCCAAGGAGCAGGCCTAGAAGACCTCCAGTAAGACAGCCAAATGCTCAAAGATATCCATCCTTCAATGGATACTGCCACAGTTGCAACCACTTTGGTCACAAAGCTAATCAGTGCAGAATGAGAATGAATCAGATTAATTCATCCTTCTCCGGACAGTGCTTCAACTGCAAAAGGTATGGACACAAATCCCATGAATGCAGAATTATGCAAGTAAACAAATCATTCAAAGGTAGATGCTTCACATGCAATAGAGTAGGTCATATGGCTAATCAATGCAGATCAAGAGGATATCAGTCAAATATGCAAAGAAATGTTATTTGCCAAATCTGCAATAGGTCCGGTCATAATGCTAAAGTCTGCAGAAACAAGTATCAGGACAAAAGAGGTCCGGTGTATAATCAGAATCAAGACAAGGGTAAACAAAAGATGAATGCGGATGAAGTTAGGAATCAGATGAGCAAGATTTGGGTGAAGAAAAGTTCAGAGAATGTAGAGGTTGGATCCGCACCAGACTCTGGTGCTGATATTTCTTCTGGAAATTAAAAAGTGAGCTCAGGCTCAGGGGGAGACTCAAAGAAAATCCTGTTCCCCCAGCCAAACAAGTGGTGCCGAATGTGGCACAAGATGCGGATTAAAGGGTTTGCAGATATGAGTCTTGAGATGCTTCAGTCAAGTTTTCAGAGGTTCGCATGGAGTCATGAAAAAGCTGTGATCGATCAAATAAGACATGTTCAGGGAGATGCTCCGGTATGATAAAGGATTACAAAAAGGTCTGGAGAGATCCGGATGTGCACTATCTTGTTCTGCGGATTGGACAGAGTGTTTGGGATGTTCTTGTAATATGTTACCTCGATTTATTCATGATTGAAAGATCCGGATGATATCCACAGATCAGGACTAATCCGGGATACTCCAAGCTATCCAGACAAGGCAAACCAGAACAATGTAGGTGAAGCATTTATTGCAGACAGATATTAGGGTTCGCGGAGCAATATAAGGGATTTCTCAAAAGTCATTTGCTCATTCTGCACTCAAGAAGAAGCGAATAGTGGAGCTTTGCAACATTCATCAAGCACACCAAGGATCTCCTGCCGAAGTCATTGCATAAAGAAATCAATCCAATCACTCCGTGCAAGTCGAAGGCGCATAAGGTATTCTCCGTTTTTCATTACCTCACTGCAAATCTTTGAAGAATGGCTACTCCAAACATAGTTAAGATCTCTGATAGACCTCGCCCCTCATTCAAGAAACATCCCTACAAATCATTGGAGGTAGATCCACTAGGAGCCTTCTCTAGTGTTCCTCACGGAGTTTTACATACTGAAGACATTAGGGTTTACATACATGCAAGCATTGAGGAATTTGGGGAATTCAAATTAAGAGACCTCTATCACAAGCAACTGATAGACAATGCTTTTGAGCTTAAACCAGAGTATAAGGATATCCAGAAGAAACAATTTGAGCAATTTATTCATTTCCCCTTCTTTGAAGAAGATGAATGGGTCCGGTATGTACTGAGCAGGATGCATGACAACTTTCTATGGCTGGATAGACCCTGCAAGATCACAAAAGAGGCAATTAGAGTAGTAACTGGTCTATACTCTTCCGGAGGGATACCTATCCTCAAATCTGTCAAGAACAACATTGTAACTGAGGCCACCAGATCAAAATTTGATAAGAGGGCAATGACCATTGAAGATATTTCGGATCTGGATATCAAATATGCATCCATGATAATAGGATACAAGATCTATCACTCCAGCAGGGAGAATTCTGTATCCGGAACTGCAGTATACACTGCCTATGAAATGCTAAGAAAGAATGCAGAATATGATCTCTGCGAACTACTGCTAAGCCAATTAATGGAAAATATACAGAAAATCAAGAAGGATAAGAAGAATTTCTTTAAGTATGGTACTCCTATTGTATGTCTATTCTTCTACTTCATGAATGAGCTACCCGGATCAAGTGGATGGGTATGGCAGAATGACAAACCTGTTGCAGTCCAGATAAGAGAGTATTTGCATGGACTTGGGGATGCACAAGCGAGAAATACAGCTCTATGGGGATACTTCAAAAACTTTCAGAGCATGATGCAAGCAAGAGAGAGAATTCCCCAGTCTCTTGTTGAAAAATACAAAGACTCAGTGTGCTTTATGGTTGACACTGATCAGTGCCTAATGGAGGCAGTGGAGCCAAGGACTGTCTGGATCATGCCCATGGGGTATGAAGTGGATGAACAGATAGTGGAGCTGCATGTTCAACACATGCTAAGTCAGCCCAAAGATCCTAAGGTAGAAAGGTTTGGAACCTTTGAGGAGCTGAGTGTAAAAATACATGTAGAACTCAGGGAACCTGAGATTAAAAGAAAGGTGAGAAAAGAAGTAGAGCACATTGCTCAAGGCCTAGGCATCTCAAAAGAGGCACTTGATGCCAGTCGGGAAAAGAGGAGGAAGGCTGAGGAAGAAGAGATAAGTAAAGAAAGTGCTCCGGTTGAAGCTCCCACCCGGACCAGATCATCAAAGAGATCTGCACCTCCCTCAACCAATAGTTCAAAACTGGATGTCCAGGCATCCGGTAAGAGATCCAAGACAAAAGCCACAAGGGCTTATGGAAGCCAAAGGGATGAAGAGGAAACAGAGTCAGATGAGGGAGTAAAAGAAATAAAGAAACAGAAGAAGAAAGGATCCAGTAAACCCTCCACAGGCCAAGACAAGGATGAAATGGCGGAGGTATCTGTTGAAAAGCCCACTCTGTCTCTAGAGAATGTAATCAAGTCGGTCACGGTGGATGGAAACCTTCAACCAATGACTGAATCTTATGATGACTTCAGTGAGGCTGACCAAAAGACTCTTCAGGAAGCCACAGTCAAATATCTAAACATATACAATAAGGCTTTCATTGAGATCATATCTCTTATTCCTAAAAGCCTAGAAAAGGAATTGGAAGTAAGAAAGAATAATGCTCATGCTAAAGATCTTGAGATCCGGGAGCAGATAGCTATTCAGCTATATCCTCAAATTGATCCCAAGACAATGAACATTATCTTCAAGGACTGCAAAGATGAGTTCAGAAGTAAAGCCAGGATGAATCAACTCATGCTTGGGGAGACTGACAGAGTGGCCCAAGAGACAGAAGAGATCCTCCGGAAGGCCTTCAAAAGGTTCAATCTTCCTGTTGTAGAGGACTTAGGTGCAGAAACAACTGCTGATTTGGAATCATCTGTTCCGGAAGAAGTGAGCCCTGAACAGACAAACATCTCTCCTCCGGTTTCCCCTACAGTCTTCGGATCCAAAGAAGAAGAGCAATTACAAGAGAAGGAAGCAGTGGTGAAAGACAAAGAGGTTGACAGTTCCAAGACTGCAGAAGAAAAGAAACATCTGTCTCCGGCAAGAGACACTGCACAAACTGTTCAACAATTTTTGAGCAAAGAAACTTTAGAGATTGATGAACCGGAGCTTCTAAAAGGCCCATTCGACTTTGACTCTCTCTCTCCGGTACAAACAATGAAGATAGCTTCATTTGCAAATGCCAAGGCAAATGAAAAGCTCCTGAAGTCTCATATGGAAGACTGTGAGTTGATAGAGGCTGCTTCCGGAGTACTTGTAAAGATTATGCCATCAATCCAGATAGATCCGACAGCCTCCACTTCCGGTAATCTAAAAACCTTAGTCAGCAGTGTTGATACACATTTTGATTCTCTAGAAAAATCAGCTGAAGAAAAGGTCCGGAAGGAATTTTTGGATAAGAGATTTTCAGAAATATTAGAATTAATCTCTAAAGATAGGAAGATTGTAAGCATTGGAATAAAGAGCTTAGAGAATGCTCTTAAGGATGGCGGTGACATCTACAAATTTTGTATATCCTGGTCAAAGGCAACAGCAGCAATTGATAAGAAAATAAAAGAGGAACAGGATAAGCTACAAAGCTTATCTCAAAGTTTTGATCCTTTCTCTTCCTCCATAATAAATCAAGAATGTCAGACTATTGCAGTCTTGAATGAAATAAAGAATCTTGAGAAGGAAAGGAAGAATATCACTAACCGGATGGGAGAACTTAGAAGGATTATAATCCCTAAGTTGGAAACTATGCATGAGGCCATCAGTGATGCTTAGACCACCGCCCAAACAAAAGATCCGACAGATCTCAAGCGGGCAGAAGCTTTTGCATTTTTGTTGAGTGGTCACATTTCAATTTTGGATAGAATGAAGCAAAGTTGGGCTACAGAAATGATCCAATTGCAGACATCCTTTGCAGACATTCTTCAGTATATGTGAGTATGTAAATATGCGGCTATGTATAGAAAATTTTTGAAAATTTTGGTGTGCGGACCCTACCCTTTGCCATTGATGTCAAAGGGGGAGTGAGGAGCAGTGAAAAATGAGGAATCCAACTAAGGGGGAGTTCCAGAAATTGTATATAAAGACAGAGCATCAGCAAAGGGGGAGCATAGTGAAAACACTTAGTCATTTTTCACTAAGTGTTGCCATCAATGCCAAAGGGGGAGATTGTTGGCAAGAGACACTATATGGATTCATGGTTGTTGTCATTGATGGCAACAAAGGTCATCCCACATATCCGTAAGTCATAATGTGTCTCTACCGGAAGTCAGAATAAAGATTGTTGTGGTCCGGTGAACAAGAACAGAGCATGTGGCAAGGTCCGACAGATTGGTCCGGATCTCTCAGAGGAAGTGTCTTGGTGCAGTGCGGATTTGGGGAAGTCAAGAGGACTACCTTGAGTGGTATATTCCAAGGATTTAGCCTCCGGTAATGGACAAGGAAAAAGATATGAATAGTTGAGTACCGGATTCCTGAGAGACAGTGAAAACAGAGGAAGAACTGACTGACATAGTATCAGACTACTTTCCGGATGTGTTACTGTTGATGATAGAGGTTGTGAAGGCATGAATCATGTTTGGCCGACATGATTAATGATATCTACAAGTATATGCTTGATCCGCATTGCTTGGTGAGGAAGGATTCAGCCGACAGAATGAGAGTTTGTAAGAAACTAGACTGTTCCGGATGCCGACTAGAAAGATGATGAAATTACTTGTGCGGATATATATAGAGGATGGATTTAGTTGTGAAGGGTGTGATGGTGTGAAGATATATGCGAATAAGTCCAGAACAGAGCAGAGGTAGCAAAAAGGATCCGGTATGTGAAAGATTGCAGAATAAAGAACAGAGGAAAGATGAAGTGCAGCAGATCAGTGTACTGAGCCTAACCGGAACTGAACTCCAGCATATGCAGATGCTTCCAATCAGTTCAAGACTGTGATTCTTATCACTTTGTAGACAGTGTGTCTTCTTGTAGGCAGTGGGCCTCTTGTGAGCAGTGTGCTCAGGCAGTGAGCCCTAATTGGCAAGTGCCATTTTGTAATTTCCTATTCTTCTAACAGAGAATAATTTTGGGTTAATCACCCCGTGGTTTTCTCCCTTAACAGGGTTTCCACGTCAAAAATACTGTGTCATGTGTTTCTTATTTCATGATTAATGTTTTTGTGTTTGATTCTATGCTGCATCAATTAAAAAGAAAGTTCAATAAGGGAAATAATTAGGATAACTGATTCACCCCCCCTCTCAGTTATCAACAATTGCTTCTAGCAATAATACCAGACAAAGCATATTCGACAGATACTATAGCATTAGAGAGGAGGAACTTGCCAAACTAGCGATCATTGGTGCTCCACGATGATTAACCGATTCAGATCTTGGACGAATGCTTTTGCCCACATTATCTATTTCTTAATTATGTTTTAGTTATGACAAATGGTGTAATTCATGAATAGTCATGTTGTTTCAGTCTGAAGCTTGTTGCTTCGCATATATATAAGGGAAACCAAGGCCTATGTTTATCATCATCATATGCTGAACAATTATTATACACTATTATATTGCTTTCAGTCATATTCTCAAGCAAGAAGATATAACACTTATGATATTTTAATAATATAATGGGCAAGATGGTTTAAATTTGTGGATATATCTATGGTGTTCTATTATTATGTTGATATTCAATCTTATGAGTTGTTTGACTATCTCCACATTGAATTTTTCGAGTTATTTAAATCAATTAGATTTATCAAGGCACATTTGTTATCTCTATGTGGTATGCTAGTCTAGTTTCTATATGAATTTGGTTTAAGTCCATCTAAGTGATTCACATTTATTGGTCTTTGCCCTAAGTTAAAATCATCTAAATAAATCATCTTATTTGGTTTCCTTCAAAGTAGAATTAAATTCCTTTAAGACAACCACAGTAATTTGGAGAAATATCAATTGGATTTTTAAAGAAGAGCTAATAACTAGCATTCTTGCACATTTAAACAAAGTGTAAACATTCAAAAGGTTCCAGATAATCAGAGTTAGGCCAAATAAGATAAATCTACAAATCATATAAATATTGACCCCATTAACCCAATAAAATTAGGCACTGGTCATTATACAATAACATTTCAAAACCTTTTACATATTCAAAATCTTACACAGTAGTACTAGGAATAATTCATAGCCTTACATCTATTTCACATCCATATGCCACTATGAGTAGATCACTAAGGTCATTCAAATCTACATTAGCTGTCAAGGTACTCCCACCTAGGTCTGTCAGAACCTAAAGAGAATGGGGATTTCAATCATATTAGCCCTATTTCATTAGCCAAAAGCATCAAGAGAGCTTGGCATCCTCTTAGGGTTAAAATCTTGCGTTTTTGAGACCTAACAGGTTAAAAAGGGGAGTAATCAATATCAAGATACATAGTTGGATCTAACCTTCTAAGCCCAACCTGGATAGAGCCTTGCTGCCAGTTAGGTGTCCATAGCCTTGACAAGGTTATCACTTGTAATTCCCCTAGATAGAGCCCCACTGCCAGTCAAGTGTCCATAGCTCTAGTAGGGTTACCTAGATGACCTTACGAGAATAAATTCTCCTTTTCCTCTTTCTTTTTTTTTCTTTTGAATTTTCATAGGATATATCATTGTTGATCGTGATGTTAGTCATAATAACATAGATAAACAATCCACAAAACGAATCTTCATCATCTTGAAAAGTATGATCAACTCAGGATGAATTGATAACTCCAAGTCTCTGATTAGTCAAGTCTTGACCATCTGATAATTTCTTAGTTAGTTTGATGTGAATTGTTGTTTTCCATTAGGGGCCTTACATTTTAGTTTGAAGTGATTTGTATCTAGATATGCCCTATTTATCCTATTTTCTATGAATTCTTGACAAACAAGGTTAAATCTTATTGTATTTATGTTGATTATGCTTCTGCACCATGAATTTGTGTAAATATTGTGCCTACAAGCGGATATTTAAGTGTTCTTTTCCATTATTGGTGTTTTTATATATGATATTTTCAAATTGACATGCTATTTTGCTGAAATATGCTAAAGATATTCAGTTACCTATGAGATATCTATATATTTCTCTGTATTTGCTTAGTATTATCTATGTATTTGCAATTATGATGGTGATTCAATGAAATTAAATAAATTTAAACTAATGCTTTCTGATTTTATTGAAATGAGTGAGTTTCAACCATTGTAGCATATGTGCAATTCAATACTTCATGAAATAGAGATAAAAAAAACCAAACCATGCTATGCCAGGATATTCCACAACTTTCGCACAGTTGGTGCTAATCTTCAAAGGAACAGGAAATCAACAACATGAACTAGTTGACATGCACTCCAAGAGACGTAGCATATCATAGTAACAAGTCAAGATGACATCCAGAAGATTACTCAAGATTTACTATGTAGCTGTAATCTGTATCTCTATTGCATTTAGTATTCAAAATGTGAACAGACATTGGCAACAAATTAGAGGCAAACAAAGTTTGCAATTCTCTCTGTTTTATCAAAAATTCTTTGATTGAAGCTAACGGTGAAGTTACAGAGCTTTCACCAGTACTGTCTCTCCTTTAAATGCTAGTAGACATATTTGCATTAGGAGCTTTTAGAGGACCTTCACCAGTAGTCATTTATTGTTCATCATTGTTATCCGGACCAAAGGAGTTATCAACTTGTTCCGGAATGTCCTCTTTTTTCTTGTCCTCTTCTTTTGCAGTCCTCTCCTCAATATGTTCTCTTACTTTTTCATCATTTCTTGTGTTCTATGGAGGAGATACGCTTTGATCCTCTGATATTGTATGAGGAAGTGAAGATTGAACATCCTATCCACCATCTACATATAGAATAGCACTAGAAGTGCCTACATCTAGATTATACTACTCTTCATCTATGTTTGTGACAACTTGTATTTGTAGCTCATTCAGCACACTTAAAGTTATATCTTTAGTTTCTTTCATCAAAATTTCAATTTCCTTTATGTCACCGGACATTAGAATGTTGATTCTTCTTTTTGTTCTAAAATCTTTACTCAATCTCTATGTGACTTTGACTTTCTCTTGACCTGACAGACTTGGGCAGAACTTCTTCAAAACATTTTCTTTCATTTTTGTATCCTTAGCCACAACTTCATCTCTTTTAGTAGTTAAAATGCTTTCTAGGCTATCAGGAAGATCAGTAACCACTTCAATCAAAGTTTTGTTAAACATATCTAAATATCTTACCATAGTAGCTTCAATGATTGCCTTATCATCATCTAAGATTTCATCATAGAGATCTGCTATGGGCTTTAGGTTCTCATGCATGGTGACTGCATTGGTTGTGGCTTCCAAAGACATGGTAGCATTATCTTTCTTTTTCTTGTTCTTCTTCTTTCCCTTACCATTACCTTTACCAGAGGGCTCTCCTTGTTCTCCAGTGGAGATATCAATCTTAGTCCTCTTTGTCGATGTTTGTTTTTCTGTAGAGGGTGGCCTATTTTTCTCTTAGACCAATTTATTTGCTTCTTCTTGTTGTTCTTCCTCTTCTTCATTAACACCATGACTAACATGTACATCTCTGTGCCCTTTTGTTTTAACTCTTCCCCTTTTTGTTGGTTTAGAAGCACTGGCTTCACCATTCTTCTCTGTAACAATAGTAGTAGGAGCTCCAGAGGCCTTGGATGCACCAACAGAGGTCCTAGTTGTCCTTCTAGTGCTGGGTGTAGGCTCCTTTTTTCTAGTTTTCTTCTTTTGTTCCTCTACAGCTCTAGCTTCTTCAACTGCCTTCCTCTTAGCTTTGGCCTATTGTATGAATTCATTGGGTATCCTAGCCCTCTCTGTAAAATCCTAAACCATCTATTGTGCTTTCTTCTATGATTGAGACTTGCTTTGCTCTATATGGATTTCCATGGATTTTTCTTTGAAGGTACCAAATCTTTCTGAACTGTCATGTCATGAGGTTTGTTGAGCATTAATTCAGCCAAACCAACCAATGTATCTTCTGGGACCTCATACCCATATCCAGAATCCAAACAGTCCTATTGTGTGGTTACACAACACGCCCCATTTTGACTTGGCAAAATAGGGACCCAACTTTTTGGCTTGGCTCGTGTTGTTTGCTTTCTGGCAGTTTGGTAAAAGTAGGTCATGTGCATCATCATGCTAGAGTCAGGATGAGGTAAGTCATCATCATGAGGTCAGTTTATCAAAATTCGTATTTCATTTCTATGACCTCATATTTAGAAAGAGCATTAAATTCCATGCAGGTTTGCATTTTACATCACCCTGATATTCATCAGGATGTGAGAGTTATGAATAGTCAAAGTTTTGGTCAAACCTGATATTCGCAATGGGAGGATCATATTTTATAACCTCAGTCATGTTGTTGAAGATCATCCTGATCTTGGTACATTACCCGATAAGTCATGCAGTCCAAATATCCGGATGTCAACTTTAAGTGGTAGTAAATCTTCCCCGTCAAACAGTCTTATATATCGCGAGCGTCATATTTCTGAATGTAACCCGATATTTCTTAATATCCTCCTGCCGCGAAATATCACTCTAAGCCAATATCCTGATGATGTCATCTAACCCTGATAAACAAAGAAACAAACATGACAATGACATCATCATCATATTTACCTCTCGGCAGGATATTTTCTAAACATGATCATGTTCTCATAACATGACGATGACGTCATGATGCCTTTCCGATATAATAAATGAATATCTAGATGATGTCACCCTGATATCCTGAGAGTTAGAAAAGAATGACTTCGGTCATCATCATCATCCAAAAGCACAGCCTGATATTTTCAAATATCCTCCCGACGTTTAAAGCATAGCCTAATGGCGCGAACATCACCCGATATCTAAACATAACCCGACGTTTTCAAATATCATCCTGCTGTTTAAATATCACCCCACTCCCATTGCTGCCATTAGCATTGAATGCGCGCAGACATGGTAGGTGGTTCTCGTCGATCATTAAAACCTGATGGAACACCTGGCGAAATCCTGACTTGCGTGCAGAAAATCAATGAATAAAATCTAATCTGTCAGGATTTGCCCTAAATTTACCCTAAATACAAGGTTAAAAGTTCAAACTAATGCCATTTTCACGTTTACTTGGTGAAGAAATTACTTTTTATAGAGAACAGCTTCCATATCCTCCTACAAGCGATATTATGACGAGCGAAGTTTGTAAGCAGCAGAAAGCACACAATCATCAGCAAGAATTAAGGGCACTTTCAGAATTCCATTGGTATAAACAGAAATCAACACAACCAGGTAAGTAAATAAAACCCTCATCTTGTTGTTTCTGTAACAGTCAGGTATGATGTTATAGGTCTGGTTTACGCATTCCCATGATGGACTTATGCTGAATGAATATAGTATGCATGATGAATATTAAAGATAAATTGTTATAGACATGCACGTATATACCCATTGTAAGATGGGATTTCGTTAATTGCAGGTACCCGTGGCTGACAAGAGGTTTGTCAAGTGTCAAGCAGAATTTAGTAAGCCCATGTTCTCATCTCAGAGGGGTGTCCTGTTCAAGTACGGTGCAATCACAGATACCCATCAGGGGAGCACCAATTTGAAAGCCTGGTCAGTCAGGATAAATGGTGAGAATAACAAGAGTCCTGTGTTCGATGTAGTTTTCATATCCGGAATGTGGAACGTTGCTGGTTTTCCATACTCTATGGAATCTCTGGAACTCGTCATCGAGTGTGCCCAAAACTATAACCCAGAGACTAGGTATGTGATGAAGCATGGGAGGATATATGCCGACCTATCCATCAAGGGTTTATCTAGGACCTTTGGATTGCCATTGGGTAACAAGGTCAAAAGTGTAGACTTGAAGAAGTGAGAGAAGGAATATGAAAACAACAAGAAATCAGCCAGGAAGAACATGTATCAATGGAGGGCTGAGAACAGCACATATCCTGCAGCAGCCAAACTTCCTGTGCACCTATTTAAGTATGATTTTGCTGATGAATATCAGTATATGATTGCACTGCTGAACAGAGTAACAGGCCAGCCTGATGCTGGTAGTTTCAGGGATTGGATGTATGGAATAATAATGATGTGTTTATATTTGGATATCAAGCCACTGTGGGCCCAACTAATAAGTGATGCTCTGCATGAGCAGCTGATGAACCTGGGAGGTTCAAATTGTGCTTTCTATATGACATCCTATATTGTCTATTCCTGTGCATACCAAGGCACATTTGATGCACTAGCTACTGATGGAAAGCTTACAGGTACAAATACTGTGCATATCTGGGATCATCATCCCTAGCTGCAAAGAGTCAATTACCTCCAAGACTACAAACTGGTTAATGATGCATTCTCTATGCATCTGGTGAGGACCATGGAGGAAGACAGAACAAAGAGATTGAGCATGGAGGCTCAAGAGATAATTTACAAGCATGGAGCCTGGTACATACAATTTGCCACCTTTTCATACATAAAAATTGAAAGTTTTGAGGGACATCCTCTCATGCTGCCGAGGTACCCCACTGATGCAGTGATGCTAATGGAGTTCATCAGGCAGGGCTCCACAATGATAAAAGCATACAAAGATGCTAAGAAGCTACCACCAATTTTGTTTCCAGTCACCATTGGCTGGTACATGTGCCCAGACTCAGAGCACATAAAGAAGGTGATGGTCACCTTGAATAAAATGAATCTGCAGCCTTTTCCACTAACAAGACCATATGATCCTTACAGCAGGATGCAGAAAACAATAGGAAAGCCTATTCATCAGAGGCACCTAGAGGACTTCTGGGCTGACTGTGAGGATGAAGCAGAAGCAAGAAGAAGGTATCAAAGGTTAACTCTGAATCAAATTAGAACCTTTGATTGCATCCCCATCCCCCAACAATTGAAGAAGGATGATGGCAGGATAATTGCAGATGAGTATGAGTAGAAGAAAATTTATAACGATACTATCTTTGTACCTGACCTCACTATACAGGAGGACATATCCTTGGACCCCTTCATCACCAGGACCATGCAACTAACCCAAGCTTGGGTTGATGAGCAAATAGAGGCATTGAAGAAGAAAGGTGTTGCCATTACGGTGGACAACAAGAAGAAGGGGCAGGATATTCCTGGGGATGAGTTTGATGACTTCCTGAATGAAAAGAGGAAGACTAAGGGAGATAGACTCCCTCCACCACAACAACAGAGCAAAAGACCCCCAAGGGGCAAGAAGGTAGATAAAGAACCCAAAGGGGTTATTATTGAAAAGGCTGTATTTGTAGCTGAGGAGGCAGCAGCATCAGGATCTGGATCAGAATCAGCATCCCCTCCAAGGACAAAGAAAGAAAAGTCCAAGAAGAGTAAGACAGCAGAGGCTGGAATCACTGGGACCCTAGAAGAGGGTCAATCCTCAAGAAAACATAATAAAGAGGATATCCTCATGGAGGAAGAGCTTGAAGAAGAAGAGGCTCCATTGATAATAAAGAGGAAAAGAAGAGCTCCACACGTGGTGGTGTCTACCCCACCTAAGAAACAAAGAACCTCTATGAGAGGTGAAATAAGACAACCCCCAACATTGTTACAAGGGGCAGGTAGTGAAGTGCCTAAGGAACTTCAGCATAATGTTCCACTTCCTACCATTGTCAAGTTCAAGACTAAACTTGCAGAGGAATAGATGAAAGAAACTTCTCAGACGCAAGCAAGGCATGTCTCACTAGATGAGACAATAAATTTGTCTGATGATGAAGTTGTACAAGAGGTAGCTGCACAAAAGATGGAAACACTTGCTACTGGTACAAGCATGACCCCTCACAAGCCTCCACCAGTTCAAACTATACTGAAGGAGATGAAGCAAGTGGAGGCAGAATAAGAAAAGAGCCCAGAGTAGATAGCTCAGGAAATAGGGCTAGAAACATTAATCATCTAGGTGACAAGTCCTGTAGTGGTAGACCTGACAGAGAAAAGGGATGCAAGTCCTGAACATCTAGCAGGATCACCCGATAAAGGGCAATATATAGAGGGAGTGAAGATGGCAGAATCAGAAGGCCATACTTCAGAACTGGGCCGACAACATCCACATGACACATCAGCAGAGCCTGCCATAATAGAAGTCCAAGAGAAGGCAGCTAATGAGGAGAAAATAATAGAAGATCCTGCCGCCAAAGCTCAGGAGGTTGATAATGCAAGCACGGAACAAATAATGGCTTTAGAACAAACACCAGCACTTCAGGCAGATTCCACAGTATCCAGTACGGTGGACATGCAACAAGAAATAGAAAAGCCAAAGGAGGATGATGAACCTCAACAAGGGGAAGAGTTGAAAACAGATGAAGTAATGACGGAGAAGGATCATGATCAGCATGATCAACATATAGATGCACCACAAGATCCCCCACACCAAGAAGATGCTCCTCCAGAGAAAGAAATCCCTCAACAGGAGGATGTGCTGCAGGATCAACAACAAAGTGAACATCAGGAAGAAGAAATGAGAAAATTACCATCTCCACCACATCTGTTGACAGAAACAGGAGATACAGGTGAACATCATGATGATGCGGAAAAACATGATCAAGTACCTCCGTGGTTAGAAAAAGAGGTAAATATAGAAGAAGATTTTGAAATCCAAGAATTTGATGTGTCCACCTTGTTCTCTGGGGAGATAATGAAGCCTAAGAGGAAGGCTAGACTGACTTCGGCCATCAAAAGAGATCTAACGACTGGAAGAAGGACTGCACAGATTGCTGTACCTACTGTGGAGAAAGAAAAAGGTAAAATCACCTTAGATGAATTTCAAATTAGCACAGTGGATCTCAGTTTTGCCAATGAAGACCAAGAGGCTCAGGAGGGCAAAGACATTATTGATTCTTTGATCCAAAAGGTGAAAAGAGAGAAAGAGAAGAATAAGCAACACAAAGAGCACATTGCTCAGTTGCATGCCTACATAAGGGGGTTGATTAATCCTAATGATACTACAACTGAACATGCAGTCCCATTGATTGCTATTTCTCAAGAGGAAGTAAATAAACTAGACCTAATGAAGCATGAGGCATCTGTATTAAGGAAATGGATGTCATCCACATTGGATGAGGCTGAAGAAATGGTAAAGGCCTCCTTAAAGAGGTGGAGCATTCTCAATGACTCCAGGACCAAAGTAGACAAATTGCAAATGCAGACAGGAAAAAGGTCTTATAAATTGGAAAAAGTCCTAAGCATCCTGGGAGAAATAAAGAGGATAAATCCTCAGCTGCTTATTAATAAATAGGTATTGAATAGTAATACTGCCTTGATAATTGATATCTAGTACAAGGACATTCAATTTGAATGTGGAGTGCTTAGAAGATGCAATAATAAATTAAGAGATATCAACATGAAGCTACATGATTTAATGGCCGTTGAGGCAAAAATATTAGAAACATTAGAAGGAAAAATAGAAGGGAAAATAGAAAATCAAGATGAGGAATGTGCCATCAAAGCTTTACATGATAATTTCCAATCAGTAGCAGATGATCCACTTGTCCACTTGACAGAAGAAGTTATAGATAAAATAATGAGGATCAAGGTCAAGATGGAAAAATACAATGAGACACTACAGGACAGGAAAGACAAACTGGATAGCAGTAGAAATAAGTATGAGGCGCACAAACACGCCATCATCAAAGCAAAGACTCAGGATGGTGGAGGAATAGATCAAGTTGTGCAGTCATATGAGCAGATCCGGAGCAGCATGCAGCCCCATATGTGGCGTCATCATCATCAGGATAGTGAAAGTTTAGGAAGTGATGCACATGATGATGATCCACATGAATCAGATGAGGAGCATGATGAAGATACATCATAAAGGAAGATATAAGAGTAAATAACCCAGATAGTTGCCAGCTGGCAACTTGTGCCATTTTGTAAAGATTGACAAAGTCAAGGAGAATGATGACCGTAGATGTGCATTGGTAAATCAAGATCATGGATCTTTTTGTAACAAATTCCTCACCTTGTTCTATAAAAGGGGATGGAATGCCTTATTGTAAACATTCAAAAACTTAATTGAAATTCGTCTGCTGAAACATTCAGAGCTCATTTCAAAGTTTTTGTATACATCTGTATTTTTGCATGCTTAATGAATGAGAAGACTGTGTTGATTACAATTCATAGTAAATCTTGAGTAATCAGTGTATGAATTCTGGACATATGTGGTGATTTGCTGCATCCCTTGGAGTGCATATCTACTTACATGTCCTCATACAAATTCCTTTGAGTTAGCATCAACTATATCTAGCTGTGGAATGTCCTGGTGAAAATATGGTTTGGTTTTCTTCTCTTCATGACAGTATCTAATATACATGTGGCCCAAAAGCTAAAGGTTCGACTTTAATTTGAAGCATTTCTTCCAATTTCTTTTAAATTTCAAAGCATTTCATCCTCATAATTGCAAACAATTGAAGATCTTAAGAAAATAACACAAATATGTGGACATCTCATGGATAACTGCAAATATTTAGCATATTTGAATACAGAACATGCATAGTTAAGAATATCATGCAAAGATTGAAGTATTTCTACATCGTTTCATCAAATAACTGTATAATATGACTTCTCTATAAAGAATTTCTGCAGAAGTATTGTCATGATGATGAACTTTCATGTAAGTCCCCAAAATGGAAACATCAACTCACATTAACCTCCGAGTAACGTCAGACGATTAAGACCTAATCACCGGAGACTTGGGATCATGAATTCTCTGAATTCATCATATCATTCAAGATGAATAAAGGTTAATGTGTACTTTTATTCTATGCTTGTTTATGACTAACATCATGACCAACAAGTCCTAGGTTCCACAGCTTCCATTAGGCACTTATCCTTGGTCACCATGAAGACAATATCATTCTCATATTTCTCAACTTTCCTAGCGATTCTAACCCTAGCTTGCATCTTATCTTGAAACACTTTGAAATAGCCCCATAGGGCTACACTCTGAGCCTAAGTACCACTAATTCTTTGCAAGTGGTCTCTAATATGAGTAGCCATTGGGATATATCTAAGCCATACTACATTTTGAGCTCTAGGTAATTCTTTCAAAAGGTAAAATAGTAAGCAGATTATCAGAGTATCAAACTTAAACGGGTACTTTGACTCCTTTATCTTCTTCAAATTGTCTAGCAATTACTACCAGAGGAGTTCACACAAATCATAATCAACATTTTCTTTAATCATCTGATAAGCAGTATATATGCTTGTTGTAGACAGAGTTTTCTTTGTTGGTGAAGTATATCTTGTAGCCAATCATCATTGAGGCATACTTCACTATTAGAACTTCAATATCATTAATAGTTAAGGCCCTTTTGTCAAACTTTGCACCTATTAGCTTTGTTACCATATGATTCTTGACAAATTTCAATGTAGGCACAGTTCCAAAGGATGACAACCCTGTCACAGCCTTAATGGCTTCCTTACTAATTATATACAAAATATCCAACCACATAAATTTGTCATGTATTCTACTCAATACATATCTCACCCAAGCATTTTTGTAGCAAAAGATAGGAAAATTGTTCCATATATTCAATTTCTTCTCAGCTAGGGCACTAAATTCTAGTTTTAGATTGAAGTCATAACTAGTTAATTCATTGAACCATACTTGCCCTAGTTTGACATGATTATATTCTTCCATATTAACATAGATATAAGCCCTAATATCTTCATTATAAATCACAGCATAGGGTATATCTAAAAATGTGCCATCCAGATCCGTCTGCATGGATTTTAGTGGATGCTATTGAAACTTAGGTCTTGGTTGATCCAACACATCTATCACTTGAGGATAAACATTTTTGCTGCTTATATTCTTGGATTAGAGGAGAAAACTATAAATACCTTAGTGATTACTTCCGGCTAGGGTTTATTCATTGAAAATGTCATATGCAATGAGTTCTCCTTTGCTCTGTTGCTCAGGATCTTTGATTTCATTTGAAAGTTTGAATGTAGTGTGAATATCCTTCAAACATCATCGTTTATAAACTCTTTTTCAATCAACCCTAATTTTCCATTAATGCTTTGTTCAAAAATATGCTAACACCTTCACTGTGTCTCACAGTCGATGTGAATTGCTCCACAATTCTCTGCAATCAATTGTTTTCTTCCAGAATTTTCTTCAATTGATCAATCATATCGACCTTCAACTCATATCTTAGTGTTGGCCTTAGCACCGCTCATTTGGTAAAGGGAGGAAAGATTTTTCATTGGTTCTCCCCTTGAGCCAAAGCTCCCAATTTAGTTTTTGGAGGAAACATCTACACCGGATGTCAATACAAGTTCATCCTTGACTTCAGTTACATCCTTCTTAACCCAAATCTTGCTCATTTCCTTCTTGGTTTCTTCTGGATCAACCTTTTGAATAGGTTTCTTCTTTTCTATTGGAATTTCCTTCTTCATGCTTCTGCTTCTACAAAACTTTGCAATGTGTCCAACCTTATTGCAATTGTAGCATACAACATTCCTCAGACCATTATTCCTTCTATTCATTGTGGACATGCATTGGTTAGCTTTGTGCCCAAATCTATCGCATGTAAAATAGTAGTCATTGAAGGGTTGAATCATACTACCATTGCTATAGCCATTCATCCTTTGACTTTTGTACTCATTAGCTTTATGACCAATTTTCTTGCATGTAAACATTGACTAGAGAAAAATGGAACATTTTGATTCATCCTGCTCCTATATTGTGTAGCCTTATGTCCAAATTTATTGCAAGAAAAACAATAACCATTGAAAGATGGATACTTTTGAGCATTAGGTTGTCTAACCGGTGGTCTTCTTGCTCCTTTATTTTGATTCTAGATATGTTTACCATTGTTCTTCTTGTTCTCAACTTCTAACACTTGACCTGATTTTGAACTTTTGCCCTTTTCAAACCCTAAGCCTTCTTTGTCATTAGGACTTTTCTATATTGCCATCAATCTATCAAGTTTGGCATCACTCACCCTGAATTTGTCTTCTTGAGTCCATGCCTATTTCAGATAAACTTTCACATCCACAACTTCTTGTTCAAGCTTTGTACATTCTTCATATTTATTTTTCAAAACCATATTGAGGCATTCCTTAGTCCCTTTCCTTTCTTCAATTTGCACCTTTAGATCATTCATAGATTCATTTTCTATCCTTAGTTGTTCACTAACTTCCTCATGTTTTTCTTTGAACTTCCTGACTTGCTCTCTCAATTTTTGGATACATTCATCTTCTTCTTTGACATTCTCCTTCAAATCGTTAACTTCTTCCTCAGTTCTCTCTAGATCTTCAAGGGTAACCTTAAGTTCTTCATTGCTGACAGTCATGCACCCATCTTCTATAAAAACATCAGCAAGAATCTCTTCCAGAGGAATAGGAAACTTTCTCACACCCATGTGTTCAATCTCCAAGATCTTCCTTGAGCAGATAGGCTTCTTCAAAAGGACTTGGCTCTAATACCAAGTTTTGAACACTTGGAATACTAAGAGGGGGGGTGAATCAATATTCTTTTAAACCATTTGCACATTAAACATTTAATCCTCTTCCACATTCAGTAATAGTTAAACAATTCAAACATAAAGAAAATGACCATAATCCATAACACAGGAACACCAAGATTTTTTACATGGAAAACCCAAAAAGGGAAAAACATAGTGAGTGTTAGCTCACAATATATTATAACTGGTTAAGGTAATACAAAAATACTCACTGTAGGTGGAGTCACTCTCCAAGTGGACTTAGTGCCTGCTGAGATAGGAAGAGAGAGAAGAAAGTGCTCACTGCAAGTGGACTCACTATCCAAAAGAAAGAGATAGAAAAGAAGGATGGTTCACTGCCAATAATGAACTATTACAATTGCATCTACAAATGCATGGAATACAGTTCCATTGAAGCACAATCAAAATCTTCTTTCATTGATCTAAATTACAACACTACTCTACTCTTTCCTTTCTTAATTCGCATCTGTAGGTACTTGTTGCAAAACAAAACATTCATTCATATTCACACAAACATCAAAACAAATCTTCACTTATATATCTGCTTCATCTTCAACACCAACTAGGTCATCTCAAAAACATACCTCAAACATAACCACAAATTCCATGCCAAAATTCAAACTAGAAAATAGGTCAGGGTGGACCAAAAATAGATCTCACTTAACTCAACATATCATTTTTACCTTTTCTTTAGGACCACTTTACTTATAACACCAAATAGGTCAGCTTGTTTCAGTGTAGTGTGTAGAGTAGCAAGAGTCGGCCTCAAAATCCAATGCAGACTGAATCAAAACATAAAACATATTCTCCTAGGCTAGATTGACGTATAGAATTACCTTAGATAATATCACAACCTTTGGACTGCATCGCACCAAGTGAACTTTATCAAGTCAGCTTCAGGAGCAGAGCAACTTAGATGGACACTAACTGTCAAATCATAACTTAGCAATCGGAACCCCAAAACACCTCAAACATGGAACTAACACACTTTAGACATCTAAAAACATATCCTCAAAACCACAAAAGAAAATATGACATAGCGGAGATATGCTGACCAAAACCAATAGGTACTCTGTACTGCCTGAGACTGCACATTGTTCTTCTGAACTTCGCCAATGTAGGCAACCTTTTGGAACACATGAGAGGATGAAATATTGGAAATGGATGCATCTAATAGTCCTTAATAACATGCCAAAACTAGAGACCAAAAACTTTAAATTGAGAGAAATGCAGAGCAGAAAACTATAACACTGTGCACTGACAAAGACAGTCCAACACTTAGCCAAATTTTCACTAAGTTATCTTCCAGATCAAAACTTCTTGTATAAGCATCATTGTGAGTATAGACACACCTTACAAGGGACATTATTATAATCTCACAACCCAAATTAGTTCTCTTTAGCTTTGTTGCTATCTGACCATTATTGCTCTAAACATTGTTGCCATTAATGACAACACTTCAACACTTCTTAACTATCATGTACCAGCATTGTCTCTAACACTGATATGTCCAACACTGACAACTCTCTATAAATATCCAACTAGTCATCCCCAAGGAAGAGATATTTGCACCTAGGCTATTCAAATTATTGAATATTGACAAGATCTTTGTGGAAACACTTAAGCTTTCAAGTGAACTAAGAAATTTTGAAGCAATTCCTTATAGAAATGCATTTAGACTCCTTTTCCTGATGAATTCTTTTAAATTCCAGTGATTTTCCCTCCTTCTAGTGCTAAAAACCTGTTGATATGTTTGTTATGCACAACAACAAGAAATAAAAGTTTCACACAAACCTTCATTTATCTTGAAGAATATGATGAACTTTGAGAATTCATGATTCCAAGTCTCTGATAGTCAGGATATGACCTTCTGACAGTCACTCAGGATTTTATGTGATATGTTGTTATTGCTGAACACAAAGAATATTGATAGGGGGGTGAATCAGTATTCTACAAAACCACTTTTTCTGTTGTTCTTTTATCCAATTACCAGATTCAATAACATGAAAGTAGAATAAAGGTAAGAACAACAACCATAAAGACATAACACATAGACACCAAGATTTTAAGTGGAAAACCCAAAAAGGGAAAAATCATGGTGAGTGTTAGCTCACAATATATTATGATAACAATACTAAATTACATGAAGGCTCACTGCCTTAGGGCTTACTGTCCAAGGACTCACTATCCAAAGAAGTGCTCACTGCAATAGGCTCACTGCCAATAAAATAGAAGAGAAGATAGAAGAAAGATTGGTTCACTGCAAAGAGATGACTATTGAAAATGCATCTACAGAATGTTGAAGTGCAGTTCCATTAATAGCTTAGTATACAGATTCAAATGTCTTCATAGTGTTTGCCCTGCTTTTCTGCTCTATTTTACATATGCTCTACCCTTCTGCACTTATTAGCTTTTCTAATCACAAAACTGCCTTAGATCACACACACATCTAATTCACACAATATCCATACCTACCTACCACTCCAACACCAAAATTCATCAAGTATAGATATTTGCAACAAGATTTATCTAACAATTAGGTCAGCAAGCTAAACATGAAACATGTATACAAATGTTTTACCTTGTCGGCTTGATCTTGTGCACAAATAGCAATGCAGACCCAAACAAACATACAATGGTCTTCATATAGATCGACACCAATCATTCAAATACTTAGATTGATTGTTCAAACAATATATCTTCTCTGCATATAGATCTAACATGCCTGTCGGCTTGTTCCTTAAGAACACACTTGACCAATTCAACTGTCACATCATAACTTTTACTACGGGCCATAGGAGATTCTAAAAATCATATCTAGCATCAATTATGAATCTCTTATGATACCTTTAGAACTATAGAACATAGTATTTGACTACAGATAAATGCGGATCTCAGAACTGTCACTTGTTCACTATGAAACATTGTTAGACTATAAGCCAATAGAGAACAACTTGTATAATGTGATGAAGATAACTATAGAGGCTATAACTATAGATTTAGGTAGTCATGATATGTATCTTTATTGCCTCAGAACTACAAGATAAAATATACAATAGCAGAGGAATGCGGACCCTTTTACTTTGGTACTGTGCATTGTTCCTAACTTAGCTCTGTTCACCCAGACTTAGATATTTCACCATATGACTTCCAGAGGAAATCAAAACTTGAACACTGGATCATGTGATCTCTAGGTAGCTATGAACAACATACCTGAGCCACATACAAATGTCTTTAATTGCAAAGGGATACCATCACAAACACTGTCACATACTCTGTATAATGTATACTACCCATACTTAGTCATTTATTCTTCTGGAGTAAAGTCTCTTTGCCATGCTGGTAGAATCTCTTTGCCTTGTTTCCATCAATGACAACATTCAACATTCATTAGAGTAGTGTCTCTTGCCAACAATCTCCCACTTTGGCATTAATGGCAACACTTAGTGAAAAATGCTTATCTGCTTCCCCTTACTATATACACTCTATTTTTCTTCTCCCCCTTAGGTGTTTGCCCATTTTTCACTGGTTCTCTTCTCCCCTTTGACATCAATGGCAAAGGTGTATGTACAAATATCAAAATTGAATCGAAGTTTCAAGATTGTCATTCTTTCGCATATGTACAGATACAATTTGTCGAATCAATTAGTTGTATGTGAAAGAATATCATTGTACACAATCTTTAATTGTGTTAACTCTCCAACCCACTTATTCTTAGCACTGTTCAAAATTTAGATGTTCTCACTTACTTGAAATACTAGATCCTCTACATTTTGTACACTGATAGGCATATCAATTATTTTCTGAACATTTAAGAATTCTGTAGCTAGACTTGTCATGAGCTCAATTTTAGGGCTTATCATCCCTCTCAGCTAGCACATTTTGTTTTTCATTTCTTCCTGTCTGCTGAGCAGACTACTTTTGTTGTTTTGAATATTTACATCTTGTAGTTCCATGTTGTTGATAGAGTCAATTGTTGGATCAAAGGTCTTGGAAATATTTGCTAGTTGAAGCTCCATGCTTTTGACCTTCTCTTCTTTTTCCTTAGTGGTCTCAGGCCATGACAAACAAAATTTGTATATATCACAGGCTTCCTTGATTACATTCTCCATATTCTTGATGCTACTTTCTAACAAAATTTTGTCACTGTCTAACTTGGTTTTTAACTCTGCTAATCTTTTATCTTCAAATTCCTTTCTAACCTTAATGTCAGTAGACTTTTCAAAGGATTCAAAATGAGTACTTATAGAATTAATTAGATCTTTGAGCTGATAAGTTGATGAAACTGATGTATCTTTCTGGTAAGAGGGCATTAGCTTCTTGAGAATACTAGATGTTTCATCAATGAGTTCATTGTCCCGTATATGTGTTTTCAGCATTTCTTCCTGAGCCTTAGCTTACACAATTGATACCAGTTTGAATTTCTGCACAGGAGATATAGAATGTAGATTTATTGGTCCTTGTAGAAACTCAGGTAAATCTAAGATATGTGTTCTTTGTTGCTTTTCCAAAAAAATTCTAGCATAGTCAATCAGAAGTTGATTTGTAGCAGTGTCACTTGTCACTTGTTCTTCACTAAGTGTTGCTTTCTTTCTTTTCTTCTCTTCTTCTAGCTCTTCTCTCTCTACTTCAGTGGTGGCTCCTACAAAGGATGAGGTCCTTGTTCTTTTTCTGGGGCTATGTACATGTTTTTCCTTTTCAGATCTCTCATCTTTCCTTTCTGGAGTATTTGATGTCCATTCTACTGGAGTACTTATGGGCTTTGATCCTTCTTCTTTTGTTTTTGCCTCACTTATTTGTTCATCTAATGTTTTCTCTAATTGCTCATGTTCCATAGACATTCTGGAGGATAATTCTTTAAATGTCACAAATCTGTCTTCTTTGAGATCTTTCAGTTTACTCACTAGTACATCAGCTAATTCAGTCAAAACATCTTCTGCAACTTCATACCCTAATGCAGGGACCCATACAGTTCTTGGTTCCATAGCTTCCATGAAGCATTTGTCTTTGTCTACCATGAATACAATGTCCTTTTCATACTTCATCACTATATTTTTAGGTATCTGGACTCTACATAACATTTTGTTTGAAAGTTCTTGAAGTATCCCCATAAGATTTCATTCTACTTTTTTGTATTTCCCAAATTCTGCAAGTGATTTCTTATCTGAGTGGCTACTAGTGTGTGATGGAGTCAAACAATGTTTGTCAAGCCGAGTAGCTCTCTCAGGAAGTAGAAGAGTAGACAAGTGATCAATGTTCCATATTTGAAAGGATGATTAGTCTCTTTTGTTCTTTTCAAGCTCTCCATTAGTTCACTCTGGAGCAATTCACATAGGTCATAATTTGTATTGTTTTTTATCATGTCATATGCTATGTATATGGCTGGTGCAGACACAGAATTTTCTCTGTTGGAAAAGTATATTTTGTACCTAATAATCATTGATGCAAATATGATAGCTGGATCCTTAATATTATTTACCCTAAGGGCTTTCTTATCAAATTTGGCTCTTGTTAGCTGTATTACCAAGTTGTTCTTTATTTTCTTTAAACCTAGAACCCTCTTGGAGGAACTCATACTAGTTGCAGCTTTGGTGGATTCTTTGGTTATCATGTATGGTTCATCAAGCAACAAAAACTCATCATAAATCCTACTTAAAATAAACTTAACCCATGTATCATTTGAAATCACGGGAAAATCCAACCAGATGTCTAATTTCTTTTCTCCCAGAACTTTATATTTGTCTTTCAATGAAATATCAACAGTAGTCAATTCATCCAAGTATAGTTTCCCTAGATTCATGTGATCATATTCCTCTAGATTGGTATGGATATATTCCTTAACATCTTCCATATGCATAATTCCATGTGGAGTAATTGAGAATGCCCCTATAGGATCATTTTCTAGTGATTTGAAGAAATGTTTCTTGAACTTGGGATGAGGCTTATTAGTTATCTCGATTACTTGAGGAGTAAACATTTTCCTGGAATAATTCAAACTTCACAGTAGGGTTTTCAAACTGTAAATACCTCTTTTGCTGAATTAGGGTTTGTTTCTCGTAAAATTACTTTTGAGCTGTTTTAAATCTCTAGAAATCTTTGATGTCACTTAGGATTCTTCTATAGCTTGAATTGTTTGTCGAATGAGCTCCTTTTTAATCCTTTATTTGTCTTGACCTACTTCCCATAAATGCCCCTTTTAAAAATTTGTCAAACACATCTCTATAGAATATAATCGATTAGGATTTCTCCACAATGTTTCGCATTCAATCCTTTTCTTCTAAAATTACTTTCTGAATATCTGTCATATGAAGCTTCTCATCATATCTTCGTGTTGGTTTCCAATACTAACTATCTGGCTAGGGGATTAGGATTTTCATTAAAGTTCCCCCTGAGCCAGAGCTCCCAATCTACTTTCCAAAGGAAGTATCTAAACCAGAAACTAGTGTGGATTCATTCCTAACCTCATTTACATCCTTCTTAATCCAGATCTTGCTTATTTCCTTCTTGATTTCCACTAGATCAATCTTGTTCTTACCTTTATTTTCTCTCTACTCTATTTTCCTCTTCTGTATAGGATAGTCTCTCTTCTCATTCTTGCTTTTGCAGAATCTTACAATTTGTCCAAACTTATTGCAATCGTAGCATACCACATTCCTTTTTCCTTGATTCCTTCTATTGATTGGATTCATTCTTGATCTACATTGATTGGCCATATGCCCAAATCTACTGCATGCAGAATAGTTTCCATAGAAGGATTGAGTATTCCTTGCATTGTTAAAACTATTCCTTACCAGACTTCTGCATTCATTTGATCTATGACCAATTTTCTTGCAATTGAAACATTGACTAGAGAATGATGGAGCATTCTAATTCATTCTACTCCTACACTAAGTAGCCTTATGACCAAACTTATTGTAATTAAAACAATGGCCATTGAAAGATGGGTACCTTTGAGCATTTGGCTACCTAACCAGAGGTCTTCTAGGTCTTCTTCTTTGATTTCAAAACTGGTTGCCTTTGTTTTTCTTCATCTCAATGTTTGATTGACCTGATTTTATACTTTCTCCTTTCTCAAATCCCAAGCCTTGCTTGTCATCTGGACTCTTCATACTTTCAATCAACTCCTCAAGCTTTGCAGAGATTATTTTGAATTTTTATTTATAACTATTTGCTTCTTCCAGATCATATTTCAAAAGTAATACATCTTTTGCCAACTTTTCACATTCCTCAGACTTATCCTTCACAACCTAGTTTAGATGATCTTCAGCCTTTGTTTTTTCTTCAACTAGTATAGATAAAATGTCTATGGATTCATTTGCTACTTTTAATTATTCACTTAGTTTTTTCCTTCTATCTTGAGACTTCTTGACTTGCTCCTTTAGTTTTAGAATGCAATCATCATCTTCTTTGATATTTTCCACCAAATCTTTGATATATGCCTCAAACTTGTCAAGATCTTCAAGAGCATCTTGTAGTTGTTCATTAATGCTACCTAAATAACCTTCTTCTGAAGAAGTGAGATATCTTCTTGCTGCCATGTGTTCACCTTCCCAGGTCTTCCTCAAGCTGCTAATCTTTTTCAAAGGAACCTTTCTCTGATACCAATTGTTGAACACAAAGAATACTAAGAGGGGGCAGGGGTGAATCAGTATTCTACAAAACCACTTTTTCTATTGTTCTTTTATCCAATTACCAAATTCAATAACATAAAAGCATAATAAACATAAGAACAACAACCATAAAGACATAACACATAGACACCAAGATTTTATGTGGAAAACCCAACAAGGGAAAAACCACGGTGAGTGTTAGCTCACAATATATTATGATAACACTACCAAATTACATGAAGGCTCACTACCTTAGGGCTCACTGTCCAAAGAAGTGTTCACTACAATAGGCTCACTACCAAGAAACTAGAAGAGAAGATAGAAGAAAGATTGGCTCACTACCAAGAGATGACTACTAAAAATGCATCTATAGAATGTTGAAGTGTAGTTCCATTAATAGCTTAGTATACAGATTCAAATGTCTTCATAGTGTCTGCCCTACTTTTTTGCTTTGTTTTACATATGCTCTGCCCTTCTACACTTATTATCTTTTCTGATCACAAAACTGTCTTAGATCACACACACATATAATTCACACAATATCCATACCTACCTATCACTCCAACACCAAAATATATTGAGTATATATATTCACAACAAGATTTATCTCACAATTAGGTCAGCAAGCCAAACATGAAACATGTATACAAATGTTATACCTTGTCGACTTGATCTTGTGCACAAATAGCAATGTGGACCCAAACAAACATACAATAGTCTTCATATACAATGGCACCAATCATTCAATCACTTAGATTGATTGTTCAAACAATATATCTTCTTTGCATATAGATCTAACATGCCTGTTGGCTTGTTCCTTAAGAACACACTTGACCAATTCAATTGTCACATCATAACTTTCCTTGTGAACCATAGGAGATTCTAAAAATCATATCCAACATCAATTATGAATCTCTTATCATACCTTTAGAACTATAGAACATAGTATTTGACTACAGATAAATGTGGATCTCAGAACTGTCACTCAGTCATTTTGAAACATTGTCAGACTATAAGCCGATAGAGAACAACTTGTATAATGTGATGGAGAGAACTACAGAGGATATAACTTTGGATTTAGATAGTCATGATATGTATATTTTCTACCTCAGAACCACATGACAAAATATACAACAGTAGAGGAATGTGGACCCTTTTACTCTGGTACTGTGCATTGTTCCTGACTTAGCTCTATTCACCTAGACTTAGATATTTCACCATATGACTTCTGGAGGAAATCAGGTCTTGAATACTGGATCATGTGATCTCTAGGTAACTATGAACAACATACCTGAGCCGCATACAAATGTCTTTAACTACAGAAGGATAACATCACAAACACTGTCACATACTTTGTATAATGTATACTACCCATACTTAGTCATTTATTCTTTTAGAGTAAAGTCTCTTTGACATGCTGGTATAATCTCTTTGCCTTGTTTCCATCAATGATAACATTCAACATTCATTAGAGTAGTGTTTCTTTCCAACAGTTTTCCATTAGGGGCCTATCAATGTTGATGTTAGTCAAAACAACATGAAATAAAAGTTACACAACCTTTATTTATCTTCAAAGATACGATAAATTCAAAATGAATTTATGATCCCAAGTCTCCATGCATTAGATCATAATGATCTGATGTTACTCAGAGGTTGATGTGTGTTGCTGTTAATCAGTTTGGGGCCTTATGTACTTCAGTAATTTCAACAAAGTTCTTCAATATTCCCTCAAATATCTTATCCTTTATGCCTTCTTTACACAAATCTTCAACAATTCTATCAAATCTTACTCTATTAAGTTAGGATTTAAATGAATAGTCATCAATTCAACCCTAGCATAGAGTGATTCACTAGAATTTATCTCTGATTTAGATTGATTATAAAGATATTACCAAATTTAATTAGTTCTTCTAATATTATCTTTTATTTACTTGAACTTGAACTAATTCTAACTTAATTTTGCTTCTGCACCTTAAATTCTTCTAAATAATGTGCCTATAAGTTGATATTTCCATGATTCCTATCATTATTTATGGATATTTGCATGATGTTTTCAATATTGACATGCCATTTGCTTAGATATGCTAAAGATATTCATGTACCTATGGATATCAGCATATTTACTCTATTTTGCTTATCATTTTCTATTATTTGCAATTTTTATGATGGTGATTTAAATGAAATTTAAAGAAATTAAACTAAAGCTTTCTAAATTTATTGAAATTAAATGAATCTTTGGTCATTGGTCCACATATATCCTTGACACTGTCATGAAGAGAAGAATATCAAACCATATGTTCACCAGGTCATTCCACAGCTAGATATGATTGATGTGAATCTTCAAAGGAAAGAAATGAATACAACATGCACAAATTGAAATGCACTCCAAGGGACACAGTAAATCACAGTACATATCTAGAATTCATCCATAGATTAAACAAAATTTATGATGTAGTTGTAATCACAAGTCTTCATCTTCATTAAGCATGCAAAAGGAGTATACATTTACAATTTACCTTGAGAATTATACCTAATGCTTTGACAATCTAATCTCAATTAAGTTTCAAATAGTTTTCAAATGGTAATCCACATCCTTATATAGAACAAGGATAGGAAATGGTTACATCAATCCAATGGTTAGGATCCAATCATGATGATCTAATGGTCAGGAATGGAGGCATGTGATTGCCAGTTGGCAATCGCAGGAGAATATTCCCCACATCTTTGACTTGGTCCACCCTCAGATGGAAGACAACATACTTGGTGATATATTCTAATTTGGGTTCAAGTCTTCCATTTGTCTACAACTTTATCTGGTTAGCTTTCTCTGCTTCATTATCTAGCCTTCTTCTTCTCTTGCATGACTTGCATAACATTAGCTCCAATCTTTAAGCAACTCCAATACCCTACAACAAAACATATAGATTTTAATCATTTGATAATCTTACAGGAAATTATACATAACATCAATAGTGAGAGGAGATCCAGATATGAATGTTTGGCTCTGAATATCTGGATATGACTATTTAGTAAGGATATCCCTCATAACAATGAATATCAGGCTTGGGATACGTCTTCAACAATGAGTATCGGGTCATGAATAAGATGCTTTGGATATGCAAAATGTGGATATCCAGATATGATGACTTTAGCATGATGACCAGGTCAATAATCGTTGACTAGAAATATGTTATCGGATTCCAAATCTGTCCTCAATAAGTCAGGATGTCGATGTGGACACGTGTCTCAATCTTGCAGTAGCATGGAGAATCTTTTGTGCTGACAAGATTCCCCTGCGAGGGTATGCTACCGTCTGATCGGGATATGCAGATATCGGGTGATGTTATCATCATATTGGCAAAGATTAGGGATCTTAGATAATGTGCGGGATATTAAGGTTTTATTTTACCTTGCGTTGGATTGGGATATTAACAAATATCTAGGATATTGGGAAATATATGATCCCTCTTGAAGTCGGGAATACGATGATGTCATCATCATATCAAGTCTTCTTTATATTGGGTTAGGATGACATCATCATTATATTAACGAAGATTGGGGATCTTAGTTAATATGACGGATATTAAGAATTGTACTGATATCGAGTATCTACGTTATATCTAAGGTGAGCCCTCACATTAGTGAATATCAGGGATATTAAAAAATATCACCCTCGGGGAATGTGTGCAGGGATCTAACAGGTAGATGGATTCTTGTGTTTAAATTTAACATTTGAATATTAATGAATATGCGGATATCAAGTTTCTCTTCATTAAAACATATATTAGGGATATTCGTGAATATCAGGGATATTAAGGAATATGACTGATAGTAGGGAATGTGACCCTCTAGGAATATCTAGTTTGATTGAACTTTGACCGAGCATAACTCCTTATCCTTAAAGGAATTTCAGGGTGACTTAAAAGGCAAAGCTACTTAGAATTTTGCACTCTTTCACTTGGTGTGGTTCATGATAGTAGAATCTAACTTTGGCACTTAACTTACCTATGATGAAGCCTATGCATACATAGGGTGACATCCTATCACTACATCTGGTGCTTAACTTTTACCATAGCGTCCAAAGCAAGAAAAGCAGGGAAAAAAGCCAAAAAGGTTGGGTCCATGTTTTATTAAGGCAAAATGGGGCATGTTGTGGAACCACACAACAACTTGCCACCAAAAAACATAATGAAATTCTAATAATTCAAGAGGTGAGGCCAAATAGGTACATAATGTTCCAACTCCTATCAAACATGAGCATCCTAACCTTTCTGAATGATGTCAGGTTCATCAATATAATGATGTTGAGAAGGAATTAGGTGTGTGCATGTGATTCATATCCTTCATCTTGAAGATAAGGTGAAAACACTAGTGACAGGTGTTAATTTACATATTTTGGTTTAACCCCCATAGCCAACCTGGATAGAGCATTGCTGCCAGCAGGCATCCATAGCCCTGACAAGGTTATCATTGCAATTCTCCCAAGTAAAGCCTTACTACTAGTAGGTGTCTATAGCCTCGATAGAGTTACTTGGATGGCCTAATTACTCATTTGGATATTCAATATATTTCTTTTTTTATTGAATTTTCATAAGATATGATCATGTAAGCACATTTTGCAAGGTGTGGGCACTTGCTAATTAGGTTGAGAATTGCAATGGTAGCAAGAGAAAACCTTTAGATTTTTAACTTAACACTACACTAGTATGTTCAACAAATCCAAGGCTGTTACGTGTATTCTATGAGGATCTCCATGAAAAAGAAAAGTTAACACTGATGAATAGGACATCATAGACTTGATCAGAGATACTTATACTGACATGGGTCACAACCTATGTAAGAACTTGTATTCATTTCTTGAATTTTGATAATTTCACTAGCTTTCTAGAGTGAAAAGGTGCCTCATGTTGCCTAACCAAAATAGGGACTGAACCACAAACAACAAATGAAACAAAATGAGAAAACAACTATACAAGCAACTAACTACAAAAGGGAAACAAAGCAAAGCAAGAGAAAACCAAAGAAGAAAGGAAAGAAGTAGCTACCCTACCAAACTATATACAATGCACTATAAGGAAAACCAAACCCAAGATAAGGTCTACCAACACCTGTATTTGCATGCTTCGTCAAATTATTTAGGAATATCATGACATTAGTTAGGGTTCTAATCCTAGCAAATTCATCTTTGTATTTTGAAAAATATTCTTGTATTCTAAATTCACTGTATTTAACAGAATAATCCCTAATGATCAGTAATTGAGGCAATTCATCATGTTCAGGATTAATCCATATACATGTCTTATCCCTTGAATCTCCATAATCAAAATAATAATCAACATTATTCACTGGGGAAAGAAAAAATACAACCTAGTGTATTTCCTATTCTATTGGACATGCCTGTTCATTATCAGCTAGTCCTTCATTTGACTTTGCATTTTCTCTATTTGACTTCATGTCCTGTCCTTCTTCAAATTGAAGAATATATGACTCCTGATGAATTATTTCATTATCCATATCCAACTCTGTTTCTTCATTCTGTATGTTCAGTTGATCCTCAAGTTCAAGAAACACCTCAATGTTCTCATCAGTTCCCTACACATGAGTACTTAGGTGAGTATCTTCATCATTAGAACATGATGCACATAAATCTATTATTTCTAAATCAAATAATTATAAGGATGACTCAACATTTGATAGATAGGAATACTTCCCTGTTTCATTTTCAAAATGACATTGAATTGACATTTGATCATGCATAGCAACAACAAAGCCCTCTGTATCTTCCAAGTCCATGAATTGCTCTTCAAATAGTTCACTTTCATCATCCAGTAGAGTATTTGGTTCTATTGACCTGCAACAATCTTGTATTTGATCATTCAATTTAAAGAAGTCAGATAGTAAATCAGCATTTACATTCTTTTCTACAACTCCTTGAGTTACTGCCATAGATTTTTCTTTAGCATTTGCGCATTCCAATTCTCTTATCACTTTCTTACACTTCTTGGCTCAATCTTCATCAAAATTATTAAGATTAGATCTAGAGACATTTTCTGATAACAAATCTATATATTTATTCAATATATCAGATATATTAGGTCTAATTTCATATTTCTTTTCTCTCTCATTGGATTTATCTTCCTGGTTATCTAATGACTAGAAGCAAGATGTAATTTCATCTCCAAAATCTTCAAACCATACATACCTAGACTCTTCTTCATTCACATGAAGTGGAGAACACTCAATCTCACCATATATTGATTCGTCGAAAGGTTCTTCGCTATACTTATCTCCCAGAACCAGTTCAATTGCTCCATTTTTTGGATAACTCCTACCTTCTGATGCTATGTTTTCTTGTTGCTTTAGAATTCCTTCATCTTCCTATCAAACTTTAGTCCTATATACTTTTGAGAAAGGAATTAGTTCTTTCAAAGCTAAATCTAACCTTGTTAGGAAAGTTAAACAATCAATTTTACCACGATCTATAGAATTGTGTATCCTGCACCCTCTGGATAAACCAAAATTAGATAAATTTTGAGGATAAAGCTACTCATTTAAAATTTCTTGAAAGAAGGAAATGTCTACTTGAAAATTGTCCTCATATGCATCCATAAAAAATGAGACTTTGTTTTCAATTTTTTAGAATTTTGAAATTTAATGAGATCTATCATATCTCAGAATAAAACTTGTAAGCTTAGAAAATTAGCCTAATCTTTGATGTTTTGAGCTGGATCTTTGCAAAGATACAGTTAAATCCTCTTGGACAAGAGATATTTGCAATCATTAAACTGAAATGATGAAATATTTATGTAACATTTGTAGAAAATGCAAATTTTAGTCACAGGACCTCCTTCTAGCACCAATTCTATTGCATTAGAAGTGAGAGGCATGCAGCTTGTAGTGGATTTTCATAGGGATATGGATGGTTCAGATTTGGACAGGAATGAATTGCTTTATCAGACAACTTTATGTGTTGTGGCCCTCCTTCTAGTACCAATTCTGTTGCATTAGAAGTGAGAGGCATGCAAATTGAGCAATGTTGAAGCAATTCTTTATAGGAATACCTTTAGATTCTTTGTTAGGTCCTCCTTCTAGTGCCAATTCTATTGCATTAGAAGTGAGGGGTGTGCAGCTTGTAGTGGATTTTCATAGGGATATGGATGGTTCAGATTTGGACAGGGATGAATTGCTTTATCAAACAACTTTGTGTTGAGGCCCTCCTAGCGCCAATTCTGTTGATGTTGATGTTAGTCAAAACAACATGAAATAAAAGTTACACAACAAAATTTATTTTTCTTGAAAGATAGGATAAATTCAAAATAAATTTATGATCCCAAGTCTCCATGCATTAGTTCATAATGATCTGATGTTACTCAGAGGTTGATGTGTGTTGTTGTTAATCAGTTTGGGGCCCTACGTACTTCAGTAGTTTCTGCAAAGTTCTTTAATATTCCCTCAAATATCCTATCCTTTATGCCTCCTCTACACAAATCTTCAACAATTCTATCAAATATTACTCTATTAAGTCAAGATTTAAATGAATAGTCATCAATTCAACCCTAGCATGGAGTGATTCACTAGAATTTATCTTTGATTTAGATTGATTATAAAGATATTACCAAATTTAATTAGTTCTTCTAATATTATCTCTGATTTACTTGAACTTGAACTAATTCTAACTTAATTTTGCTTCTGCACATTAAATTCTTCTAAATAATGTGCCTATAAATTGATATTTCCATGATTCCTATCATTATTTATGGATATTTTCATGATGTTTTCAATATTGACATGCCATTTGCTCAAATATGCTAAAGATATTCATGTACCTATAGATATCAACATATTTACTTTGTTATGCTTATCATTTTCTATTATTTGCAATTTTGATGATGGTGATTTAAATGAAATTTAAAGAAATTAAACTAAAGCTTTCTAAATTTACTGAAATTAAATGAATCTTTGGTCATTGGTCCACATATATCCTTGACACTATCATGAAGAGAAGAAAATCAAACCATATGTTCACCAGGTTACTCCATAGCTAGATATGATTGATGCAAATCTTTAAAGAAAAGAAATGAATACAACATGCACAAATTGAAATGCACTCCAAGGGACACAACAAATCACAGTACATATCCAGAATTCATCCACAGATTACATAGAATTTACGATGTAGTTGTAATCACAAGTCTTCATCTTCATTAAGCATGCAAAAGGAGTACACATTTACATTTGACCTTGAGAATTAGTTCTGAAGCTTCAGCAATCTAATCTCAATTAAGGTTTGAATAGTTTTCAAATGGCAATCCACATCCTTATATAGAACAAGGACAGGAAATGATTACATCAATCTAATGGTTAGGATCCAATCATGATGATCCAATGGTTAGGAATGGAGGCATGTGATTGCCAGTTGGAAATCACAGCTGGAAACAATTGGCATAGGAGAATATTCCCCGCATCTTTGACTTGGTCCACCCTCAGCTGGTAGACAACATACTTGGTGATATATTCTAATTTGCGTTCAAGTCTTCCATTTGTCTACAACTTTATCTGGTTAGCTTACTCTGCTTCATTATCCAACCTTCTTCTTCTCTTGCATGACTTGCATAACATTAGCTCCAATCTTTAAATGGCTCCAATACTCTGCAACAAAACATACAAATTTTAATCATTTGATAATCTTGTAGGAAATTATACATAACATCAACAGTGAGAGGAGGTTCGGATATGGATATTCAGGATGTGAATATTTATCTCTGAATATCTGGATATGACTATCTGGTCAGGATATACCTCATAACAATGAATATCAAGCTTGGGATACATCTTCAGCAATAAGTATCGGGTCATGAATAAGATGCTTTGGATATGCAAAATGTGGATATCCAGCTATGATGAGTTCAACATGACGAACGGGTCAGTAATCATTGACCGAAAATATGTTATTGAATTCCAAATCTATCCTCAATAAGTTAGGATGTTGATGTGGACATGTGTCTCAATCTCACAGCAGTGTGGAGAATCTTTCGTGCTAACACGATTCCCCCACGAGGGTGCACTACCATTTGATCAAGATATGCAGATATCGGGTGATGTCATCATCATATTGGCAAAGATCAGGGATCTTAGATAATGTGCGATATATTAAGGTTTTCCTTTACCTTGAGTTGGATTGGGATATTAACAAATATCCAAGATATTGGGAAATATATGACCACTCTTGAAGTCAGGAATATGATGACGTCATCGGCATATTGGGTCTTCTTTATATCAGGTTAGGATGATGTCATCGTCATATTAACGAAGATCAGGGATCTTAGTTAATATGACAGATATTAAGGATTGTACCAATATCGAGTATCTATGTTATATTTGAGGCAAAACCTCACATTAGTGAATATCAGGGATATTAAGAAATATCACCCTGAGGGAATGTGCTCGGGGATCTGACGGGTAGATGGCTTCTTGCGTTTAAATTTGACGTCTGCATATTAATGAATATGTGGATATCAGGTTTCTCTTCGTTAAAACATATATTAGGGATATTCGTGAATATCAAGGATATTAAGGAATATGATTGATATTAGGGAATGTGACCCTCCAGGAATATCTGGTTTGACCAAACTTTGACCAAGCATAACTCCTTATCCTTAAGGAATTTCAGGGTGACTTAAAAGGCAAAGCTACTTAGAATTTTGCACTCTTTCACTTGGTGTGGTTCATGATAGTAGAATCTAACTTTGGAACTTAACTTACCTCTAATGAATAGGGTGACATCCTATCATTGTATCTGGTGCTAAACTTTTACCATACCACCCAAAGCAAGAAAGGAAGGGAAAAAAGCCAAAAATGTTGGGTCACTATTTTGTTAAGGCAAAATGGGGCGTGTTGTGCAACCACACAACAGGGCCTTACATACTTTGAAGGATTTCTCATCCAAATATTTGTCCTATCTCATCTGATCTACACACATTCTCATAAATTGTGTTAAATTTTTTAATCTTTAGCTAGGATTTGCATATATTTATGTAAATTTGTTTGAAGTTTGATCAATTCTTCTGAAACTATCTCTAGCTAAGATTCTAATGATCTTTCTAACTTTGATTAGTTGTTCTGAAATTATCTCAATTTGAACTAATCCTCACTTTTTTACCTCAAATTCATTCATATATTGTGCAAATAAATGAATATTTTGCCATCATTTTTTCATTATTTGCATGATATTCACTATGACATGTTATTCTCTCAAATATGCTAAGGATATGCAATTATCTATGTCAATTCAACATTTTTTTTTATCTGTACTAAGAGGTTTTTGTATTATATTCAAAATAAGGAAATACATCTTTTTCGTGCAGATACTTGTAGAGATCTTTGATAATACCAGTCTAGACTGCCTATTCACATCCTTCAATAATCTATTACATACATTATAGAGCCACACAGGGCCTGCTAACTACAATGCCTATAATTTATATGGCTTCCCAAGACAAAATGAAAGCCTAAGAACTAATAGGAAATAGAGAGACAAACTGCTAAAAAAGAACCACAGGTGCCATTACTCCTTGTCGTAGTCTAGTAGTCGAAGGTTGAAATCTGTTATCCACTGAAACCCATCTACTGCAACCATCTCAAGCATTTTCTTTATGAAATCCACTACTACTTGAGCTTAATCCTTGAGATTGATCAACTCAAGACCCCTGGTATCCAACAGAAAAGGGTAATATTTTATGACTTCCCCAGGGTCTTGTAGTTACGCCATATCCCTCAGCCTGGGAGCACCAACCCCTAGGGTTGCTGCTTCTAGAATTTCCTCCATACCGCCCAAAAGTGCAGGGATGAATATGCCTCTCAAGATTGCTTCTACCTCTACTTTTGGAGTGTTCACTTCTAACAGCATTTCCATAAACTTGGAAGGGATGTCTGAGTCAACCTGGTATCTTTCGCTGTCAACCATATATTTCTTATCGAGAACCATTCTCACTACCCCAACCATTAAGGGATCGTTGTGCTGAAGAACCCTACGCAACCTCTGCTCTGTAATCTAACCTAGAAAGGCCATTTTCCTTTTCTCACTGGTAAGTCTTATGGGGGTGTCCATTCCTCCACACTTGATGCAATCCACTGAAAAGAGGACCGTGAACCTTGAAGAACCAGGCATTGATGGAGTCTGCATAACTATTATCTTTACAAAGGGGATAAAAACTCTACAAAAGAAGATGAGGGGTGCTGAATAATTATGGTGCCTATCCCTTTATTCCTCAGGTTGTTGTCAAACACACTTGGCACTGATGTTGGAAGTCTCTGGAGGGCCAGCAAAATTAACTCACCTCAAACTACTGTCAGCTCCAATCTGCCCCTATGCAATAATAATTCAACTATCATCATTGCTTGATGAAGTCATCTCTATCTTTGTCCATCTATCCATACTTTTGCCTTGTGACCGAGAGGAAGCCTGCTTGGATGATGAACCTACTAAATCCCCACCCTTGAGAGACCTAGCCTTTCCACTGCTGGAAGGGTGGAGAGGCTCTTGCCCTACCACCCTCCAACATATTTTTTTAATATATGCTTTTTATTTACCATTATTTGTAGCTCTGTATAATTATTTATGAAATTGAAATGAAATAAAATGAAAGAAACTTGAAATTCTACAATTACTAAAATTATTGAAATTACTAAGTTTTGATCAATGATCTACATGCAACTTTGATACTTTCATGAAAATGAGATAAACCAAACCATGTTTCACCAAGACAGTCCACAATTATGCAAGGCAGGTGCTAATCTTTAAAGGACAGGACAATGGCAATATGCACTAGTTGAATGCACCTCTAAGGAGCACACCAATTCATAGTAACATATCAAGAAATCATCCACAAGATTACTCAAGATTTACAATTAGGTAGTAAACTAAGTCTCCATTATCATTCAATATGCTAAAAGTATGCACATATACATATGATCTTGAGAAAGAACCATGGGGAATCACAAAGTTAGAAAAATTGCACACTTAGTGTTCACAAGTTCATCAATTCAATCTCAATTCAACTCCTAATACTTTACAAATGACAATCAATATCCTTTTATAGTACAAGGATAAGATTTGGTTACAATAATCCAACAGTTATGATCCAACCAAAATGAGCAACGGTTCAAATTGCTTTGACCAAGTAAATAAACAATACTAGTGGCACGTGTTGCCAACTGGCAAGAAACAACTAGCAAGGAATATTCTCCCTTAGCATCTTCGTAGCAAGATCCTACTCTGACATATCTGATCCCTCTGTGATAACTACACTAGTATCTAACTTCTTATAGAAGTCTTATGCTTGTACTATCGTGTCTATTTCTGATTTGTCACTCACTTGGACTTTTAATCTTGCATAGTCTAATGCCTTTACCTATTCATTTAAGGATACTAGCTTAGCTGCCCTACTATTCACTTCCTTTTCATATGTCCTTACTTTAACACTTAACTTTGCCATCTCATCCATGACATTCTCTGTAAAATACTTCACAAAATCTTCTGATATATCCCTGAATTTGTTCTTGAATGTTGGTATTGAATCTTACTCATCGGGTACCCCTATTTCACCCATGGAATCACCACGTAATTATTCTAAAACCTTCATTTCCTTAGCCAATAGGTCATAGAACTTTTGACCCATATCCGCTATCTTAGACATGGATGTCCTCAAAACATCCACTTCAAATTGTAGCTCTGGGATCCATGTACTTACTTTAGGAAATGATTGGATAGTCACAATTTTATTCTTTAGAAGATCTTGATCTTCCATCTTCCTTACCACCTTTAGCCTATCCAAGGCATAGTCACATTGCTTGAGCCTTTATCTAGATGTCCTCCTCAAAGATTCAACTTCTTCTTTCAATGTAGACAAAGTTTTCCAACTGGACATGGATATCCTTATTGTCGTCTCCCCATCAGTCATAAATTGCATGAACCAATTGCTCATGACTTGGGCTTGATGCTTTTGTGCATCCAAACCAATTATTTCTTCCTCTCTCACTAATGCTAAGGCAATGGGCCTTTCTACTTATTGCACTATGGAGGCTAACCTTGTGGGTTTCAACAACCCTTTAATGAATATCTACAACTGAGCATTCTTCTCCTTTAGTTATTTATTCTTGGCTTTCTTCTTCTTCATTCTAAGGGACATAAATTCAGTACTTTCCTTGAGTTCTTGGGTATCCTGGTCCGCTATTGAATGTCCCAAGTCAATCAAAGTAACTTGGAACTCATCTGCCATTATTTCTCCTTTAGACTTATCCACCAATGGGAACTACTAATTATGTTGTCCTTCTTCTGGTTCAGCATCCCTCCTTATTGTTGATATAGCCCTAGCCTTATGCTTGGGCTTAGCACTATCTAGTGTGAATAAAGATTTGAAATGAAAAGGTGTTGGCTTATGTTCTGGATTCTCTATCCCTGATGATATCTATGACAATGAAGTAGATCTGGACCCTATCTAGTCATGCTGCTCAATTTGAGCATCTTGTATTTCTTTTTCTTTGTCTTGATTCTTTTGTGAAGGGATTTCCTCTAGATTTTCTTGTTGTTTATCCATATCCATGTCACCACCCTTATCCATGTGGACCTCTTCATGCTCAGATGATTGGTGGTCCATGTGTGGTGTTTCATTTTTCTTATCATGACTTAAGCTATTATTAGGCTCATCCTCACTTTATTCTCTTTGTGGACCCTACTCCTGGTTGTCTTGATATTCTGGTGGTTGTTGGTCTACATGTGGTCTATCAACTTGTTCATCCTAACCTATTCCACCCACATGACCACCTTCTACCTGCTCTTTTGGTTGATCCTAAGACTGATCATCTTGATGAAGCTCTTCTTCATTTTTCTTTTGAGCACCCTCATTAGTTCCTTTCTCTTTTTTAGCTTGTTGTTCAGATGCAGGGTCATGTTGTTCAGGCCTCTCTATATCTATCTAGACATCCTGTTGTATACCTTCAATTTGGACATCCTCCTCTTGTACTTGGTTGTCCTTAACAACTTCCTCTTCATCACCATCTGCAAGCTGGTAAGTCAATTCTATCACTTTAGGACTGGTGATGGTGTCCACTATGACATCTATGTTGGGAATTAAGGTGTCTCAACCTTGGTAATTCCTTGCATTTATTTATTGTAATATATTTATTTATTACCTATTGTGTAATTAGGATGTAAATCTTGTTTTGTCATCTTGTGGGAGTTTGTACGATGATGTGTCATCCTACGTGGAAGGTGACCACATGTAATTTTGTCCTCACATGAGGAGAGAGGTGTCCTACTTAGTAGTAGAGTTATTTTACCATGTGTCAACGCTTTGACTAGTGTGTAAGTGAATCTTGACCGAAACGGTTATGACAAATTCCTATGACAGAATCTATGATGTGTAAGAGTTGTAAATAGAATGTTCTATGACAGGTGAAGACATGTGTCACAAGGCATCTTTGGGCACTACAAGGAGAGTTATGACATGTAAGAGAATATGCTATTTTTAGTCAGTGTATGATAGATTCTCTTACATCTGTAAGTACTATCAGTATGACAGATTCTATGATGGTTGTAAGATATATAAGCGCATCTGTCATTGCCCAACTTGGGAATAGGTGACCATTTTGGGATGGGGTGATATGACAAGTGTCATGACCATGATATAGTGTTGGGCAAGTGTCCTTAGGCATGGGTTTTGGGCCATGAGGCCATGTTGGATGCCCATCTCAAGAAAGGTCCATTTTGCCTTATAACTTCTACTTAAACAGGTGCTTGGAGAGGAGATGTATTATGTGATTGACAAGTATTGTTATGCTGCCAGAATATCTCTAGATATGAATGTCAAAGACTCCTATAAGAGCATTCACTCTATAACTATGTTGTAAACTTCATTGTTTAGATAATACATTTGAGTTGTGTTTTGGAGTGTGGGGTTTTTCACCTGTAAGGGTTTTCCCCATGTATATGTTGTCTCTCTCTCTCTCTCTCTCTCTCTCTCTCTCTCTCTCTCTCTCTCTTCTATCTACTTTCTGTGTGTTGTGTATTGTTGCAATATCTCTATTGTTGGGTTAATAACACTGTAATTGTAAAGGTTAAAAAGAATTTGCACTCATCTCTCCTCATTAGATTAGTGTAGGAAATAATTTCCATACACCTAGCTTCCTTTAAGTTGGTATCAGAGCTTGATCACCTTTGGTCCTAGTTGTTGGGTAGGGGTTTTTTGAGCTGATCTTAGATTGAGTGGGAGTTGGTACAGAGTATTCTATAATATTGTTGCAGGACAGAGATGGCAAGCACATCTGGAAGATTAGAGGTGGAGAAGTTTAACGACACAAATTTTGAGTTATGGAAACTTAAGATGGAAGACATGTTTGTTGATCGAGACCTATGAGAAACTATTTCTGGTGTAAAACCAACTGCAATGGCACAAGCTAATTGGGATCTCAAAGATCAAAAGGCTAAGGGTATTAGAAGACTCAGTCTAGTTGATTTTGTCCTATTAAATGTCTATGAGGAGAAGACCACGAAAGATCTTTGGAAGAAGCTGGGAGATGTTTATCAGGCCAAATCCCTGGTGAACAAGCTTTTTTCTGAGAAAGAAGCTATATTCTCTGAGGATGGAGGATGGAGGATATGTTGCAAATCATCTGAATGAATTCAACATGTTAGTTGTATAATTGACTTCCGTTGGTGTGAAGATGGAGGAGGAGGATCATTGTATGACCTTGCTCTGTTCTTTGCCAGACTCATGGGATCATCTTCTTATGGATATTGGGAGTACCACATCCACTTTCAAAATGAATGAAGTGGTATCTTTGCTATTATCTGAAGAGATGCAGAGAAAGTATTCTGAAGCAGCCAAAGAGGCTCTTGCGGTACTATTGTTGATGATTGTTAGTCATAACAACATGCATAAAAATTTGCACAACAAACCTTTACTATCTTGAAAAGTACAATCAATTTAGAATAAACTGATGACTCCAAGTCTCCGTTGATTAGGTCATGATCTTCTGACATTACTCAGAGGTTGATGTGACATGTTGTTTTCTATTTCAAGGAGCCTTACACTGTCTGTATTGTGAATTGTTGCTTGTATATCCGGTTCTGCACCTGTTTCCTGTAAATTTACTTCACAAACAAGGTTATTTCCTCTATATTCAATAGATGATGATTATGTTTATAAGTTTGATCAATTCTTTTGAAAATTAGCTGTCATGAACTGATTATACTTCTGCACTTATGAATTTATGTAAATAACATGCCTTTAAGTTGTTATTTGCAAGAATATTGTTGTTATTCAGGTATATTTGCATGAGATTATCAATTTTACGTGCAGATTTTACTCAAATATGCAATGGATGTTTAATTTCCTTCGAGATGTCTGCATATTTTATGTATTTTCTTTGAATTATCTATGTATTTGCAATTGTGAAGGTGATTTGTAATGAAATTAAACAAATTGAGATAAATGCTTTCTAATCTTAACTAAATTTAGTGAATCTTCAGCTATTAGTTCACATACATTCCAGATACTTTCATGAAAGGAAGGGAATCAAACCATAGGTTCACCAGGATGTTCCACAGCTAGCTACAGTTGATGCAAACTTCAAGGTAAAGAATGACAGCAATATCCACAAATTAACATGCACTCCAAGGGATGCAGCATATCACAGTGAGATATCTAGATGACATTCATAAGATTACTCAAGATTTACAATGATATGTAATCAGATCTTCCCTTTCATTAGGTAAACAAAAGACATGTACATTTGCAATCAGGTTTGAAATTAGTCCTAAGCAACTTTCAGCAATCTAACTTCAATTAAGTTTCCAATGATGTTTAATGTGCACTTCATCTCCTTTTATAAAATAAGGAGAGGAGGTGATTACAAGTGATCAACGGTCAAGATTTGTCTATCTAAATCAATGATCAATATTCCTTCTTTGACTAAGTCAAAAATCTATAGATGTGGCATAAGTTGCCAGCTAGCAACTATCTAGCAAAACTCAATCATCTTGTTATCTGATTATGCATACGACTCTGTCATCATGCATCTCTGCTTACTCTTCATCTTTTTCTTCTTCTTCTTCTTCATCTTCTTCTTCATCCTCATCATTATCATCATCACTATCATCTTCATGAAGATCACCCTTCATGTGTACCTTTATCACTGCCCTGATGGATTCGTATGATTGCACTATTCTCTCAACTTCACCTCCATATTGGACCTTGGCCTTTACTACATGTTTGTGAGAATGAAACCTTGCTTAAAGAGCACTCCATTTACCCTTCCTACCATTCAATGTCTCATTATATGTTTCTACTTTAGCTTTCATTCTCATGGCCTTGTTTATCACATCCTCTGTCAAGTGATGAAGGGGATCCTTTGTTGCTTGCTGGGTGTGCCACAATAATTGGTTACACTTTCTGGGACATCCTAATTCTTGCTGAAATCACATATTTTTAGAAAATATAATGATTTAAGCCTTGAAAGATTCTATTTAAAGGATTTTAATTGAAGGGGGTTTGATCAAACCCCCTTAGATTCAAACCCCTTGGATAGAACCCTGCTAGTTTTAAACCATACCTATAATGGAGTCTCCTCTACACCTATGAAAATGCTGATAAAAAACCAATTTTAATTTATCTTTTGAGGGATCAAATGAATTCATTTAAAATTTATGCTTTGTAAGTATGTAGTCCTTATTATAAGCTTCCCAAAAAATATAATTTTAAATATATTTAATTTGATTATTATATATTTATTTTTTATTTCTTGTGAATGTATGTTTTTCACCGAACATCAAGTTCTCTATTCTACACACATGCAAAATTAGTAAATTACTGAAACAAAATTCTAAAAAATATGTATGCACTAGGTTTGATGTCCTTATTTCAGCAAAAGAAAAATAATTGAATTTCAATACATATAGAAAAAGTTATGTTTTACGGAATACACCTATGTCTAAATTATAATTGGGTTGACTTCAAAAAGTAATTAAAAAATATATATTCAACAAAACATTATGAAACTAAATTCATACACTATATATTGATGTTACCAATCTAAATTAAAAATAATCAGAATTTTATCCTTTGTAGAAAAAAAATTATGTGCTACGGAATACACATCACTTTAAAAAAATGTTGTTTAGTATTAAAAACTAGTTATCAAAGGAGATGCAAAAAAATTAACAATTTAACTCCAAAAAATTTTAAAAATATATATTTAGAATCTACAAACAAAATCTCACAAATCACTAGTTCGCATCATCTTCAAATTCCTAATGGTTTAGCGGCTATAGGTGTCAGAACGTGAAGATTTAGTTCAAAATATTTATTTCAATGTCAAGTTTGGCCAAAATGTGTAACCCATTATTATGGGATGACCCTGCTTAAAATTATTGTGAAAGGCCTAGACAGCAAAATCAGTATCCTGATTTTCTATTTTTCCTTCTACTTTGTCCTCTAGAGCTTCTAGGGTGTTTACTTCTTCCTCCATAAGATGATGTAGTTTAACACTTATATCCCTTAACTTGTTGTTGCATCCTTTTGATATATCACACTCAAATCTGTTGTCCTCATACCATATCCCTACCAACTGTGCAGTGTTATTATCCACTATGTTATTATCCATAAGTATCTTCATGTCAATCCTTTTCATTTCTCCTAAAGCATCCATATGCTTTTCCATCTTAAAAGACCTCCTCCCCACCTCATTTTGCAACTTGTCTACTTTACTCTTCAGAACACCAAGAGCATTCCAGTTTGATAAGGAAGTTTTAACTACATTTTCTACTTCAAAGATAAAAGAGATAAACCAATTATCCACTAGCTGAGCCTTATGCTTCATAAGATCCAACCTGGTCATCTCATCTTGGGATATGATAGCGAGTGGGGTAGCTGGGCTAAGTGGTGTATGTTTAGGATCAATTAACCCCTTAATAAAAGAATGTAATTGAGCAATATGTTCCTTATGTTGTTTATTCTTATCCTTCTCTTTCTTCACACTTTTCAACAAGAAGTCAATACTATCCTTTCCCTCTTGGCCTTCCCGCTCCTCTGTGGCGAAGCCTAGATCAATATCAGTTATTTGGAAATCATCAATACTACTTTACCTTTCTCTTTATCTACCATGGGCAGTGCCACATGAGTTGTTCTCCTACTAGTAGTAGGATCTCTTCTTATTGTAGAGGTTGGTCTTACCTTCCTTCTTGGCTTCATCATACTTGCTGAAAATAGTGTAGAAACATCAAATTTACATACCTAATCTAGCTGTTGTAGATTTATTTCTTGCTACAACCGGTATGGAATATCACCCCTAGGCTCTTGTTGATCAGTCTGCTCATTTTGAGCATCCTGAGACTCTGTATTATGCACTACCTTTGGTGGTGAATTCTCTTTCCTTGGTTCTTCCTCATGCACATTTTCATGAGGGATCTCTTGCTGAGGTTCTTCTTGTTGAGGGAGGGGTTCTTGTGATTTGTGTACATTCTGATCATGTACCTCCTCTTGTAACCTATCCTCATGTGGCTCTTGAACATTTTGATCTTGTGTATTTTGTGGCACTTGATCTTCATGAGAAGATTGTGCATTTTGACGTTGGGGAGCACCTTGATCATCCTTAGTCACATTCTCTATTTGTTTTTGTTGAGCATCATCTTAGAGTAGACTCTATTCCTCGCCTTTTGAGGTGCTTATTTATCTTTGTTCTTGAGTCTTCTCAAGTTCTATTTCTTTTTTCATTTATTTCTCCTTTAGGTGTTGGTGCTGGGTTATCACCCTGATCTATATTTTTATCAAGCACCTCTTCATTCTATTGATCACTTTTATTAGGCATCTCCTGATGACCCTCCCTTTGAATATTAATTTCTATTTTCTCTTGTTTTGGAGGTGCATTGTTTTGACCTTTATCTAGATCAGGCACATTCTTATCAACTTCTCCATGCACCTTAATTTCTACTTTCTTAGGCTCCGGAGGTGGATCATTATCTCTGTTCTGATCTCCTTCACCCTGGTAAGTCAAGTCTATCACTACCGGGCTAGTGACCTGATCAACCAAATTGGTTAATCCTATCTGTTGGGCTACATCCTCAGGATCATCTTCTTCAATATCCTCTGTCTCAACCTGCTCCTGATGAGTTTCCTTTTGAACCATAGGAGTCCCATGAGGGGTCATTTTTGTATTAGCCACTAGTGTCTCCATCCTTTGACTGGCAACGTCATTGACTATTTCATCATCTGACAAATACACAGTATCATCAATTGGAAGAGGCAGGAGGCAGCTCTTTCCTTGCCTCATGTCTCTCTTCTCTCTGCTCTTCTGCTTTCTCTATTTTAAATTTAATAATATTTGGAATTGGAACCTCATGCTGCAGCTCCTTCATGAAAGCTAGACCACCTGCACCCCTCAATAAAATAGGGTCAATGTTAACAATTCCTCTCATTGTAGTTTTTTGCTTCTTTGGGGGTAGTGTCTGCTGCACTTTCTTTCTTTTCTTCTTTGTTATTAACAAAATATCATCTCTAGGTTCTTCATCTAAGGGCTTCTCATCTAATGGATCTTCCTCCAACAATTCATCTTCCAATGGTTCTTCTTCCATTGGTTCCTCTATGATCACAGGAATAGGCTTGGTGACCTTCCTCTTTTGTTTGGCAGGAGTATGAGGCGATGCAGCCGCAGATGTAGATGCTACATCTCCCTTTGGTTGAAGTCTTTTAACAATTACTCCTCCTTGTACAGGAACTACCTTCTTATTCTTACCTTGTTGCTTTTTCTCTTCATCTGGTAGCCTTTCTCCATCAGATTTCCTCTTCTCACTGAGGAAGTCATCATATTCCTCCTTTGATAATTCTTGTCTTTTCTTCTTGGTATCCACAGTGAGGGCTACACCCTTCTTCTTCAACTTCATGACTTCAACATTTACCCAACTCTGGGTCAGTTCAATAACTTTCTGCATTATTTGATCAAATGAAGTTACCTCAGGCTGAGTCAAATCAGGAGTTGAGATAGTTTCATTGTATATTTTCTTGTCCTCATACTCACTGGACATAATCTTTCCATCATCTTTGTGCAACTGCACTGGGACTAGTATGTAATCAAAGGTGTGAATTTGGTTGAGAGTGAGCCTCTGATAAGTCCTTCTCCTGACTTCATTCTCATCATCACAATCAGACCAATAGTCCTCAAGGTGTTTTTGATGTACTTGCTTCTTCAGTAATTTCTGCATCCTACCATATGGGTCATATGACCTAGCTATTGAAAATGGCTGCAATTGCATTAGCTTTAATCCTCCTATTGCATCCTTGATACTTTGTTTGTCAGGGCATATATACCATCCAATGAAGATTGTAAACAACATAGGTGGAATCTTTCTCTTCTCTTTATGAGCCTCAACTGAGGTTAATACCTATCTAGCAAACTCCATTAAAATGACCCTGTCATTGGGGTATCTAGGCAGCATAAGGGGATGTCCCTCAAAGCCTTCTATTCTCATGTATGAAAATGTAGAGATCTGGATAAACCAGGCCCCATGTTTATATATCAGAGCTTGGGCTTCCATACTTAATCTTTTCATTTTGTCTTCTTCCATAGACCTAACAAGATGCATAGAAAAAGAATCATTCACCAATTTATAGTGTTGGAGAGACTCCCTCCTGCCCAATTGTGGATAATGTTCCCATATGTTTACATCACTAGGATTGTTTCCAACCCTTCCTACTGTTTGCAACCCATTCAAAGTTCATCTAAAAGAACAAGCATATATGACATAAGAAGTCATATGGAACATGCACATCTGACCACCTAGCCTTCTTATTCCTGCATCTAGACTATCACTTATGATTTTGGCCTAGAGAGGCATATCATCTGAATATTCTACCATCCTGATAATTCCATACATCCAGTTTTCAAAGTTGCCAGCATGTTGTCTTCCTATCATTTTGGCAAGCATGACCATCATGTATTGGTCCTCTTCAGTAAAATCAAATTTGAACAAGTACACTAGTAGTTTAGCTGAGGCCTTATATGTGCTTCTCTTGGATTTCCACTGGTACATGATCCTCCTGGCCTCTTTCTCATTACTATGGTATTCCTTTTCCATCCTGCTCCGGCTCAATCTGACCACATTATCTCCTATAGGCAAATTAAATGCAGCGGTGAAGCCTTTGGTTGAGAAATTTGCATATACCCTGCCATGCTTCTCTACTTTTCTAGTTTCAGGGTTATAATTCCTTACACATTCAACTACTAGCTCAGTAGCTTCCATGGTGTATGGAAATTCTATAGCATGCCACATTCTTGTGGAGTATATTCTTTCAAGTATAGGGTTTCCACTTCCAATCTTCTAGTCCATGCATCCAAGTCTATACTTCCCTAGTGTGTGTCATTTATCGTACCATATATGAATCCTACCCCTTCGGGCTGTATGAACATGGGTTTTAGAAACTTTGTTTTAGACCTGTTCCTTCTGGCTGCTATTAGATCCTGCAATAAAACCATGTATCTCTTACCCTAACATGTTTGTATGCATCAGGACTAAGGAATCTCATACATTATATAGCAACAATTTCACTATTCTAACTCATTTCATGCATCACCATGTTAATTGACTTAGCAAATCATCTTTTACCTCATGATTCACCACAAACAAAAAAAGAGAGGGTTTTAATTACATACCTAATAACTGCTTTCCCCTTTTAATAGTATATGTGATGATGGGATGAGGGTGATTACGTTGTGTTTTCCATCCACCATTCCATTTGCAGGTGCAAGTCCATTCTGTTTGCAGGTGACTGTGATGCTTTGACTTTCAGAGCTCTGCAATTTTCGCTTAACATAGGGTAAATGTAAATAAACCCCAAAATTCACTTTTAACTAATCAATATGACAAATTAGGGTGCGTTTGTTCCTTTTTTTAGGTCCATCGATTAATTCATGACGCTCGTAGATGTTGCCAAGTGTCAGGTTTATATTTGAAATTGGAGGACGCAACCTACCGTTGGACTCACATTTAATGTAGGAGGGTGATCTCTTAGAAGATTAGGTATATTTTGAAAATATGACCCTCTGAAACATGCATTTGCTAATGATCATGGTGATATGACCATCCATATGGTCAACCCTTTTGACCAATGACCAAGGTCAGGTCATATTACATTTGTTAATAAAATCATGATAATATTGTATTCATATGACCCCAAGGGTTTTGCCATGTGGCATGATTGAATTGGTTATTAAGAAGCTAGGCATATTGTAATGTCCATGTTTTAGCGTGATCTTGTTTTATGATGGTTTAGCCTATCACTGGCCCTCATAGGCTAACTCAGATGTTTAGAGGGTCCCTTTTGGCAGAGATCAACGTGTTTTCTCTATCAGAGCTCAGTATGGGTTTAGGTTTGGCCTTCGTTGGACTCAATTCTACACACTTACTATTTATAGTAAGTCATCTTCCCTAAATTTCTATTTATAGCAGGTTATCTGGTCATGTGGTGATTTCAGTGTTGTTCCCCAATTTCAGCTAGTGATAAGGTTGTTTAGAGGTCTCTGGTCCCATATTGGAGGCTCTTGCTATTTTTGGCCAACAGAGGTTAATAGAGATGGACCCCTGCTATTTTTGGTAAGATGGTTGGATGCACAAAGGGTGCCATGGTGAAACCCCAGGTTCAGACAAAATTGGAAAATGATGTTTAATTAAGGAGATATTAATATTTTAAGTGGTATTAATGATATTGTATTTATTAATGATATATTATAAAGTTATCATTTAACTTTATAATTCAATGTTGAGTTTGGAGCCACTTAAATGATTAAAAGGTATATTATAAAGTTATGATTTAACTTTATAAGTGGGGCCATTTTGAGTCAATGAGTCATTAATGAATTTATGGGAAAAGTACACCCATTTATGAGACTTATAATAAAGTTTTTATTAAAAACCTAAAGTGGATTTGAAAGTGGATTTAAAAGATATTAAGGAGATTGAGGTTATAAAAGGACTCAAAAAGCAAATCAAATTCATTATTATGGAATGATCATTTGAATTTGCTTTATGGTTTTCTGGAGAAGACAAGGGTTTCTCTATATCAGCCATTGAAAAACGTTCACTCTTCAATGTTTTGCAATCTTGAGGCTGTGAAAGATCAGCTGAATCATTGCCATAGTGTGGGCTTCATTCAGGAGTCCATTTAGAGCTTACAGGTGAAAGATATCATCAAGGGTTTGAAGATTAATGAAGAATAATTAATTGCAGACCTATAGCTTCATTCTTGGCAGCCATTTATATCAGATTTCAAGCTTTTATTATTGCTATTGCATTCATATTAGGCCTATACTTTTCATAACAGCAAACTGAGTATGTAAAAAATATTCATATTTTGCCAATACGATTTTCTAGGTATTTGTGATTTAAATATTAGAGTATATTTTCTCAACTGAGTCTTTGTTATTTTATCAAACATTAAATATTTTAGAAGATATTGAAATCTGGAAATTTCAGCAGTTTATGCATATTTGGCTATATTCCACCTGGGTGGGATATTACAGTGGTATCAGAGAATTTAGAAATTTTAGAGAATATCCTAAGTAGGATATTACAGTGGTATCAGAGCATTTAGAAATTTTAGAGAATATCCTAAGCAGGATATTACAGTGGTATCAGAGCAGTTTCCTACCATCCTATTGGGAAATCAAACATTTATTCAGTTGCATGTCAGAGATTTTCACTTGCATGTTAGTGATCAACACTTGCATGTTAGTTTTTTCAGTTGCATGTTAGTACCCAGTACTTGCATGTCAATTTTAATGGTTGCATGTGTGGTTTTTTTAAAAAAATATTCAATTGAATTAGCTATAGAATCATGGTTACTTCAAGTACCCAGAAGCAGTGGGACAAGAATATGGAGAAGCTTAAACAAAGTTTGAATAAGTTGGATGAAAACCAAAAAAGGATGAATGAATTGATTTCACACCCTGCAAACATAGACAAAGAAACACGGTATATGGCATCCTTTTTTAAGGGGTCTACATCACAAAACAAAAAGAAAGAGGAACAAGAGGTCTCTATAGGTGAAGTATCTAGAAACCTCTACAATGAATTTTCAGCGGTTAGTGACCAGCATACAGTTGATCCTATGGAGAATAGAATGGACAAAGATGATAAGTCCCTTAGTGATTCCTTTGGGGCTGATGTTAAATGCACTCACGAAAATCCAGAGGGAAAGGTAACAGGTGAAGTGTTGACTAGCAGTATTGAGACCGGGTCTATTTCAGTTGATCTTCACCCAATTGATGTTACAGAAGGTAGAGAGGAAGAAACAGTGGATCCTACAGGACAAGGTTGCATGAGTCTCTTAGTTGGTGACATGGAGGTTATGATTGGGGACTCTTTTGATAGTCTTAGGAGTGATCTTACCTCTCTGCATGAGGTTAGCAATTCATCATTCATTGAGACTACTTTTTGGAGTGATGATGAGGAGTTTGGGTTGGGAACTACTGCTGCTCTAGTTCCAAACTAGAATGAGGAATTGAATGCACAATCTATTGATTTGGTTGGTTTGGAGGATGGGGACAAAAAACATGATGAGCTCTCTTGTGACTAGATACTATCAGATAATGATTTTTAGTTTAGGTCTACCGCTGCCCCAGTTCCAAACCAGGATGATAGTTTAGCATCTATCACAGGGGATGACTCATGTGTGAGTGAAGTTGTTCAAGTTCATAATGATGATTCATCATGTGAGATTGATAAGCCAGAATGCTCACATACTTTGGAGAACCAACTCAAAGTTGGTGAAGATCAGATTGTGGCAGCCTTGTCTCACCTTGATGATACCCACAAGCTGATTAAAACATAGATATGGAAGGATCAGCTTGAAAAGAGACATCAAAGAATTGAGGGAGAATCATCTCTTGCAGATTTGCAAGTGCTCAAAGAAGCTTTGGTGGCAATGAAATCTAATTACCTGTAGTTACTTTTAGATAGGGATCATCTCCTTCAGTTGGGTAAGATCTACTTGGGAGTTCTTAGGGAGAAAGAAAATGAGGTTGATGAGCTCACCCATGAGCTTGAGGTGACTATGGACTCGTTGGTGAGCACCCAAATAGCTCTTCAGGAGTCACAGTCATGAGTCGAGGAGCTTACCGTGGAGTTGAGTTTGGCACAGTCTTCACCAACTACAGATATAGTTCAGTTACCTACAGCAGCAGCTGGTGACGATCTTATACCCACAGGTTGTGGTGATGGATGTATTGAGGATGTGGTTTCATCCATCATAGATATAGGTGCAGTTGATTTAGATGGGATGAGTTCTTTGGGGAGCAGCAGAGAACCACGTGTTGCATCAGGTTCTCTTGAGATCAGTACCATGTCATCCCATGCAGCTGATGGGGGTGGACAACTTGTTGCGTCTTAGGGTCAGAGTGATCAGCTACAGGTTTCAAAGGATAAGGTTGACTCAACCTTATTTCATTTTTACCACGCCGATACATTTGCTAAGTACTTGCTTGAGAGTCTAGAGTTTCAGGAGGGTCCGTTTGGGGTCTCAAGGGATACTCTCATTCATGGTTCATGCGCTATCAGATGTTTCGTGGGAGTCATTGTAGGTACTTTGACTACAATGTTTCCTCATAGAGATTTTGTGGTTGGGTTTACAGAGCAGGTTGCTAGAGGCCCTACCCAATTAGTGATTCAAGATCAGAGATTGGAGCCGTCTCTTGATTCCAGTGTTGCATGTGATGAGCCATTGACCGAGGTTGCAGCGTTTTATCGCAACTACACAGTGAGGAGTGCTCATCATTTTTCTTTTGATCCACACGTGGAGGGCTTGATGATGCATTGGTGTGGATTGGTTGCGAGATTATACCATCCATTGTGGGATGGAAAGTTGCCATCTTCAGTGGATAGAGTTAGTGGCTACAAGTACCTGACTTAGCTATTTATGGGAGATTACTTGCATGATCAAAGGTTGGATTACCATCATGCAGATGAGTACCTGATAGAGTTTGCCACTTTGGGGTTTCTTTTGGAGACAGGGCTTCAGGGAGGTCGTAGTGGCAATGGGCATGATGGCTTGGTTAGTTATCACATCCACGAGAGTTTCGAAGAGGTTGTAGAGAGATATTGTGTTGCAGGAGGCTTCCAAATATTTTTGTCTTTTCATGGCGGATGGATGTGAGGTTCAGTTGCATTGGGATCCAGGTGGTGATGGAGTTGGCACTGTGGTTTGGATGGGGCCCGATGGTTTACTTCACCTTTTTCAGCATGGTGAGGTTGGGATCAGATTAGAATAGTGGAAGTCAAAAGTTGATTCGTATAGCGGACTTCCAATCTGGTAGTGGGATCTAGGAATCCTTATGTTTAGTAGATTGCTCTACGTGGTGGTCGTTGTTCACCACAGTACTAAGCATGGTACAATCTTTATCCAGTGGGTGCAGTGGACACGTAGTTGGACATTCCATAGAGTTTGGGATCCTTCGTGTGCATTAGGGTTCCAACCAGAGTTCATTGTTTCAGTGCGCATGGTTTGGACAGTTGGTTTGTTGTCTATGTTTGCGCGGTTGAGTTTATGCTGGTGCTATAGCAGTTGTGTTTCCACGAGGGACATTTCACAATTTTCTTTTGGACCTCTAGTGGAATGGTGTTTCTTGGTAGTAGAGATTGCTTGGGGACAAGCAATTTCAGGGAGGGCGGACTGTAATGTCCCCATTTTAGCGTGATCCTGTTTTATGATGGTTTAGCCTATCACTAGCCCTCATAGGCTAACTCAGATGTTTAGAGGGTCCCTTTTGGCAGAGATCAACGTGCTTTCTCCATCAGAGCTCAGTATGGGTTTAGGTTTGGCCTTCGTTGGACTCAGTTCCACACACTTACTATTTATAGTAAGTCATCTTCGCTGAGTTTCTATTTATAGCAGGGTATCTGGTCATGTGGTGATTTCAGTGTTGTTCCCCAATTTCAGCTAGTGATAAGGTTGTTTAGAGGTCTTTGGTCCCATATTGGAGGCTCTTGCTATTTTTGGCCAACAGAGGTTAATAGAGATGGACCCCTGTTATTTTTGGTAAGATGGTTGGATGCACAGAGGGTGCCATGGTGAAACCCCCGGTTTAGACGAAATTAGAAAATGATGTTTAATTAAGGAGATATTAATATTTTAAGTGGCATTAATGATATTGTATTTATTAATGATTCATTATAAAGTTATCATTTAACTTTATAATTCAATGTTGAGTTTAGAGCCACTTAAATGATTAAAAGGTATATTATAAAGTTATGATTTAACTTTATAAGTGGGGCCATTTTGAGTCAATGAGTCATTAATGAATTTATGGAAAAAGTACACCCATTTATGAGACTTATAATAAAGTTTTTATTAAAAACCTAAAGTGGATTTGAAAGTGGATGTAAAAGCTATTAAGGAGATTGAGGTTATAAAAGGACTCAAAAAGCAAATCAAATTCATTATTATGGAATGATCATTTGAATTTACTTTATGGTTTTCTGGAGAAGATAAGGGTTTCTCTATATCAGCCATTGAAGAATGTTCACTCTTCAATGTTTTGCAATCTTGAGGCTGTGAAAGATCAGCTGAATCATTGCCATAGTGTGGGCTTCATTTAGGAGTCCATTTAGAGCTTACAGGTGAAAGATATCATCAAGGGTTTGAAGATTAATGAAGAATAATTAATTGTAGACCTGTAGCTTCATTCTTGGCAGCCATTTATATCAGATTTCAAGCTTTTATTGCTACTGTTGCATTCATATCAAGCCTGTACTTTTCATAACAGCAAACTAAGTATGTAAAAAATCTTCATATTTTTCCAATACAATTTTCTGGGTATTTGTGATTTAAATATTAGAGTATATTTTCTCAACTGGGTCTTTGTTATTTTATCAAAACATTGAATATTTTAGAAGATATTAAAATCTAGAAATTTCAGCAGTTTGTGCATATTTGGCTATATTCCACCTAGGTGGGATATTACAGTGGTATCAGAGCATTTAGAAATTTTAGAGAATATCCTAAGCGGGATATTACACATATCGGGTCATAAAGTTCAAAATGAGGGATATATGAGAATATCCAGATCCTTAGTATTCAAAAATATCACCCTCATTTTGAGAATGTAAGGGTGATGTCATCACTTTATGAGCTTCTAAAGTTACTTGAGAAAGATGATGTCATCATCATATTTGTTAAGGTCAGGGATATTTCAAAATGTGACCTTTTCGAGTCAGATCATGATGACATCATCATTATGCCATGTCCTCTTTGTTATCGAGTTATGGTGATGTCATCGTCATTATTAAGGAATACGACGGATGTTTGGAAATATGACCCTCCAAAGGTCAGGTGTATTGATGATGTCATCATCAAGGTGATCTCCTCAATATATTAAAATTGAATGATGTCAGGGTCATGTTTGCGAAGGTGATATTCGCAAAGGGTGATATTTTGTAAGATGATGAATGTTTGGAAATATGATATTGGGGAACAAATGGATATCGAGTGATCTTGCTAAGTTGGGGTCATCTTAACAAATATGACTCTTATTCAGAAATGTGACCCTATGGGAAATATCTGGGTTGACCAAACTTTGACTTAGCATAACTTCCTATCCTCAAACAATATCAGGGTGATCCAAAAGGCAAACTTGTTTAGAATCTTATACTCTTCCCAACTATGAGGTTTGTGATAACAAATTATAACTTTGACAACTGACCCCTCTTCATGATGCACATGCATAAGCAAGGGTGATACACTTGACTGACTTTTGCCAAACCACCCAAAGCAAGAAAAAAAAAAACAAACAGAAGCAAAAAGTTGGGTCCCTATTTTGTTAAGGCCAGAATGGGGCGTGTTGTGTAACCACACATTAGGTACGTGAAAGACCTAAGGAGAAAGGGAAAAAGAAGGATAAGAAAGCTGAGAAGGGTAGATCCAAATTCTGTGGGAGATCCAAATCTCCTGGAAAGTCTAAGGATCTCTATTGGAACTGTGGAAAAACTGGGCATTTCTGAAAGGAATTCAAAGAGGAAAAGAAAAAGAAGAAGAAGAATGTCCCAGACTCAGATTTTGACAAGTCACAAGATGATGGTGATGCCTTCATCGTAACCCTAGCCACCCATGCATCTGATGATGTGTGGTTGATTGATTCTGGTGCATCATTCCACATGACCTCACATCAAGGCAGGTTCACAAAGTATGAAGAGTTTGATGGTGGAAGAGTATACCTAGGTGACGATTCTCAACTGAAGATTTTTGGTCATGGAAGAGTCTCAATCTGATTCCCTAATGGATGAGTGAAGGGGATCACTGGGGTCATGCACATTCCAGGCTTGGCACGGAACCTACTTTCTGTAAGTAAGTTGAATGATGCAGGTGTGCAGGTTATCTTTTTGAAGGACGGATGCAAGATGACTAGACGATCTATGGTGCTTGCTAAGGGTACTTGGAGAGGTACTCTATTTCAGCTGGAGGGATGCACTTTACATTACAATAGTTCTTTTGACTTGAAGAAAAGAGCTGCAGTCACTTCATCCCCACCATTTGAACCAGTAGTGAAGAAATCTATTGTAACCAATTTTGATGGTAGTACATCTTGGGTACCCAAGGGTGCTCATCCTTTGGAAGTTAAGCTTCCTATTGAAAAGATAATGTTATGGCATATGAGATTTGGCCACGTTGGTGAGAAGGGTCTTAGAACCCTAAAAAATAAAAACTTCATTGATGGGTTAAATGATTGTAATATCAAGTTTGCCTTTTGCGAAAATTGTATATATGGAAAGAAAAACTGTGTTTAGTTTTACGCTAGTTCTCACAAGTTTTCTGGTGTGTTAGAACTTATTCATTCTGATGTGTTTGGTCCTATTAGTGTTCCTTTGATTTCCAAATTTGTATATTTTGTATCTTTCATAGATGATTACAGTAGGACATGGATTTATTTTCTCAGAAGCAAGTCTGAAGTCTTTAGTCAGTTCAAAGAGTTAAAAGCTTTTGTTGAGAATCAGACTAGTAAAAAGATTAAGTGTTTGAGGATTGATAATGGTGGTGAGTTTTGTTTGGCAGAGTTTGATAAGTTCTGTAAAGAGCAAGGGATTTAAACACATAAGACAACTCCATACACCCCGTAGAAAAATGGAGTTGCAGAAAGGATGAATAGGACACTGATGGAGAAGGCTAGGAGTATGCTTAGTGGATCAAGCCTCAAACAAAAGTTTTGGGCTAAAGATGTTGCCACTACTTACTACCTGGTAAATAGGTCTCCTACATCAGATCTTGTTGGTAAGACACCTATGGAGGTGTGGTCTTGTAAGAAGCCTTTAGTTAGACATCTTTGTGTTTTTGGTTGTGAGGCATATGCACATGTGCCTAGGGAGAAAAGGTCAAAATTGGAGAACAAGGCTGTTAAGTGTATTTTCATTGGCTATGGTGTCGGTGTGAAAGGATACAATCTTTGGGATCCTGTGGATGAAAAAGTGTTGTATAGTAGAAGTGTTATCTTCAGAGAGCTAACACCTTCTTCCATTGTTCTACAACTAGAAGAAATAGAAAAGAAAGAGGATGTGGTTCAGTTTCCTTCTACCCCTGAGAAGATTGAACTGACAGACCCTGTGAGACCTAATGATGAGGAGACCTCTAGCAGCTCTAAAAGTTTAGAAGAAGAAGTAGAACCTCAACCTCAACCCTTGAGGAGGTCTACACAAACAAGGAAGCAACCTGATAGGTTTGGTAATTCATTTCTTTATTCTAGTTGTTCTTTTGCCTTGCTTACTAACACTGATGAGCTTAGAACTATGACAGAGACTATGGGTATGAAAGATGCAAGTTCTTGGAAGGAGGCCATGGAAGATGAGATGGCTTCTTTGGAGAAAAATAAAACTTGGGACTTGGTGCCTTTGCCTGATGAACGGAAACCTGTTGGATGCAAATGGGTGTTCAAGAAGAAATTCGGTGCAGATGGCAGTGTTGAAAAGTACAAGGCTAGATTGGTTGCGAAGGGGTACTCACAAGTGGAGGGAATTGATTATGGTGAAATTTTCTCTCCCATTGCAAAGCTAACATCTATTCAGTTCTTGTTATCTCTTGTAGCAGCTTATGACTTAGAGGTGGAGTAGATGGATGTGAAAACAACTTTCCTTCATGGTGATTTGGAGGAAGATATTTACATGTCACAACCAGAGCATTACATAGAGAAAGGTAAAGAGAATTTGGTTTGCAAACTTAAGAATTATTTGTATGGTTTGAAGTAGTCTCCTAGGATGTGGTGTATGAAATTTGATACCTTTGTGTTGTCCATTAGATTTCTGAGATCAAAATCTAATCATTGTGTGTATTACAAGTTTGACAATGATTGCATTGTCATTATTGCATTGTATGTTGATATGTTGTTAATTGGGAATGGTAAGAATATGATTTCTGATTTGAAGTCTCAATTGTCAGTAAAGTTTGAGATGAAAAATCTAGGGGCAGCGAGGTACATTCTAGGAATGAAAATTAGAAGAGACAGAGCTAACAGAAAACTTTGGTTACGCTAGAGTAAGTATGTGAAGACCGTGTTCCTGTTTCTTTGGGAACAAAGTTGTCTATTAATGATTGTCCAAAATCTCCTAGTGAAGTGGAGGACATGAGTAGAGTACCTTATCCTAGTGTTGTTGGCAGTTTGATGTATGCTATGGTCTACACAAGACCAGACATTGCTCAAGCAGTGGGAGTCCTTAGTCGATTTATGGCTAATCTTGGACAGGTATATTGGGATATAGTTAAGTGAGTGTTCAGATATTTGAGGGGTACCTCTGAGTATTCCATATGTTATCATGATAATCCTACAAGACCTCTACATTCTATTTGTATTTGTGGATTGGTGGATTCTGATTGGGCGAGTGACATTGACAGTAGGAGATCCACCAGTGCTTACGTGTTTACTATGTTTGGTGGTGCAATTAGTTGGATGAGTAAGTGACAACCTGTGGTTGCTTTGTCCACGATAGAAGATGAGTATGTCACAGCAACTCATGCTTGTAAGGAAGCCATTTGGCTTAAGAGATTGTGTTCAGATGTTGGTGTTGATGCAAGATAGATTACGATTTGTTGGGATAGTCAGAGTGCAATTTGCCTAGCAAAGAATCTAACTTTCCATGCCAGAACAAAGCATATTGATGTACAATTTCACTTCGTGCAAGACATGGTAGAGGATGGAAGGTGAATTTGGAGAAGGTAGACACTTTGAAGAATGTTGTGGATGCATTGACGAAACTAGTGGGCAAAGAGAAGTTCAGATGGTGTTCGGAGTCTATGGGCCTCTCGGCCTATAGCAGTTAAATTTTGTTATTTCCATTGGCTCTTACAGGGTGTTTGACAAGTGGGAGAATGTTGGGAATTAAGGTGTCTCAACCTTAGTAATTGCTTGTATTTATTTATTGTAATATATTTATTTATTGCATATTGTGTAATTAGGATGCAAATCCTATTTTGGCATCTTGTGGGAGTTGGCATGGTGATGTGTCATCCTACATGGAAGGTGACCACATGTAATTTTGTCCTAAAATGAGGAGATAGGCATCCCACTTAGTGGTAGAGGTATTTTTCCATGAGTCAGTACTTTGACTAGTGTGTAAGTGAATCTTGACCGAAACGGTTATGACAGATTCCTATGACAGAATCTATGACGCGTAAGAGTCATAAATGGAATGTTCTATGATAGGTGAAGACATGTGTCACAAGGTGTCTTGGAAGAAGGCATCTTTGGGTGCCCCAAGGAGAGTTATGACATGTTGTAATAGAATATGCTATTTTTAGTCAGTGTATGATAGATTCTCTTACAGCTGTAAGTACTATCAGTATGATGGATTCTATGACGGTTGTAAGATGTATAAGAGCATCTGTCATTTCCCAACTTGGGAATAGGTGACCATTTTGGGATGGGGTGATATGAAAAGTGTCATGACCATGCTACAGTGTTGGACAAGTGTCCTTAGGCATGGTTTTTGGGCCATGAGGCCATGTTGGATGCCCATCTCAAGAAAGCTCGATTTTTCCCTTGTAACTTCTACTTAAACAGGTGCTTGGAGAGGAGATGTATTATGTGATTGACAGGTACTATTATGCTACCATAATATCTCTAGATATGAGTGTCGAAGACTCCTGCAAGAGCATTGTCTCTGTAACTGTGTTGTAAACTTCATTATCTAGATAATACATTTGAGCTGTGTTTTGGAGTGTGGGGTTTTTCACTCGTAATGGTTTTCCCCACGTATATCTTGTCTCTCTCTCTTCTATCTACTTTCTATGTGTTGTGTATTGCTGCAATATCTCTATTGTTGGGTTAATAAGAATTTGCAGTCATCTCTCCTCATTAGATTAGTGTAGGAAGCGATTTCTGTACACCTAGCTTCCTTTCAATCTAGAGGTCCTGTATGTTCTTCAACCTCAGGGGATTCTGGCCTTTCAACTTCTTTACCATGTCCCTCATGAACAACATCTTGAGTTGTAGGCTCTGTATGCCTTAAAAAAATTTCTATGGGATGGGCAGCCACATCCCTGGTAACTTCATCATCTGTCAAATCAATGTTTTGAGTCAATGGTAAGGGTCAACTAGCCTCCTTCTCCAATGCCTCTATTCTAGCTCCTTGTGCCAATTCACTTTTCACCTTTATAATATTCATTGTTGGCACATTATGTTGCAATTCTTTTGCCACATGTAGTTTTGGATCTTGATATTCTAGAGCTTGGGTATTAGCTGGCCTAGAGGTAGATCCTCTCAAGACTCGGCCTGGGTACCTTTTCTCCTTGGGGATATTTACCCCCTTCAATACATCATCATGCCCCCTAGTTATGTCTAAATCCATCATCTCCTCTTCCTCTGTTACTATAACCTTAGGTATGGATATATGAATAGCATTTATAGGTGTATCCCTAGGAGGTGACGGCCTGTAAATGAGTGAAACACCCTCTAAAGTAAACTCATCTGCAACTCCTGATGAGCTTGGTTTGGCCAAATTGGCCTCCATGACCTACCTTTTACGCACAAGGAAGTCATCAAAATCTAGTTCTTCTCTTTCTTTCATCTTTCTCTTTTTATCAAAGGTGATGACAACCCCCTTTGCTTTCAACTCATTACTCTTCCTCTGCAACCAATTCTTTGTTATGTCCATCACCTTTGTAGTAACGACATCAATGGATGTCTCATCTTCCTTAGTCCAATCAGGAGGATGTAATGCTTCATTGTATACCTTCTTCTCCTCATATTCTAGGTCTACAATATCCTCATCATCCACTTTAACCTGAGGAGGTACTTCAAGGTATCCCATAGTTTTCATTTGATTGAGGGTTAGTCTTTGAAATCCCCTCTTCCTTACATCATACTCGTCATCACAGGCAGCCTAAAAATCTTCCAGATGCATGACATGTTTATATTTCTTATTGATGAATCTCTCTATCCTATGATAAGGATCATAATCTCTTACTAATGGAAATAGCTATAAATGCAACATCTTCAAATTTGTCTCTAACAATTTGCCCATCTCTATTGATCCACATATGAACCAATTGATGTCTATAAGGAACTTCACATACTCCCTGTCACTCTTCCTCTTGGACATTTCAAGTGTCAGGACCATCTATCTAACCATCTCCATCAAAACAACCTTGTCTGATGGATACCTAGGTAACATGAATGGATTTCCACTAAACCCTTCCATCCTGACGTATGAATATGTGGAGAATTGGATAAACCAAGCCCCATAAGGATGGATTTTCTTTGTAGCTCTTAGTGAGAAATGTTAAGCTCTGTCTCCCTCCATAAGTTAGACCAGATGCATTATAAAATAATCATTCACTATTTTGTAATGCTGCATTGATTGCCTCCTCTCCAATTGAGGATAGTGCTCCCATGACGTCTTCTCATGTGGTAATTTGACAAGATTTCCAATAGTATGCAATCCATCAAAGGTACCCTTGTAGGCACATGTATATACTAAATAAGAGGTCATGTAAAATATTGTATGTATTCTTCCTCTGCTTAACTATTTGTTCATGCATGGCATCACTAATTACCTTGGTCCATTGCACAATTTGCTTATTCTCAATCACCATACAAATTAGGCCAAACATCCATGCCTCAAAATTACTAGAGTTAGGCTTTCCGCTCATCCTACTGAGTAATACCATCATATACTAGACTTCTAGAGAGAATTCATATTTGTAAAGATGTTGGGGCATCTTGGATACATCATTTGCTTTGTTGTCTAGGTCTCTCCATCTAAGGAAAATGATCTTCCTACAATCCTTCTAGTTTTGATCATACTCTTTAGCAAGTGTACCCAGATCCGACACATACATACCCCTAGGTGTAGGTATGTTGAAGGCCTCAGTGATGCCATCAACTAAGAGGTCAGCATACACCCTTCCCTAGTGTTCAAACCTCCTGGCTAACATATTATAATGCTCCACGCACTCAACCAGTAATTTTAGGGCTTTTGCAACATAAGGGAAACCAGATGCATAGTACATCCCTGTAGCCACTATGTTCTTCATAATAGGATTATCTTCTCTATTTTGTATCCTAGTTCTAAAGGAATCCATATATGTACTACCGTAGTGGTTATCTTCTACAAATCCAAACTTGCTACATATACTTTTAGCTTTTGGGAACATGTTAGCCTTGAATTTTGTATTTCGTTTGTCTATACGAGGCTGCATCTTGTCCTGCAAATTTTAAAATGTTCATGTCTTAACTAGGGCTTAATGAAAGGAAGCTAGGTGTGTGGAAAATGCTTCCTACACTAATCTAATGAGGGGAGAAGTATGCAAATTCTTTTAAACCTTACAGTTACAATGATGTTATACCAACAACACAGAGATTACACAACATACACATATAGAATAATAGTAGACACAAGATATACCATGGGGAAAACCCTTATGGGAGAAAAACCCCACAATCTAAAACCTACACAATGTATTATTGAAACAATAACAGTTTATAATACACTTACAATTCAAGTTCTTCCAAGAGTCTTCAAGATGTTGATTTTGGAGATATTCTGGCAGCATAACAATACCTGTCAAACAAACTATGCATCTCCTACTCCAAGCACTTGTTTATAAAGAGTTTACAAGGCAAAATGATAAGCTTCTAGAGATGGGTGTCCAACTTGGCCTCATGGCCCATTACCCATGCATAGGGACACTTGTCGTGCATTGTAGCAAGGTTCTTACACCTATCATTAGGTATCTTCCCAATGTGGGTTCCTAGTCCCAAGATAGACTATGATAGATGCTCTTATGCACCTTACAGTTGTCATAGAACCCGTCATAATTGACAGCACTTACAGTTGTAAGAGAATCTATCATAAACTGACTAAAAATAGCATATTCTTCTTACATGTCATAACCCACCTTGGGCACCCAAAGATGCCTTCCTCAAAGATGCTCTTCGACACTTGTCTTCACTTATCATAGAACCTTCTATTTTTGACTCTTACATGTCATAGAATCTATCATAACACTTACGCATCATAATTCCTTACACACTACTCAAGATGCTGACACATGGTAGAAAACCTCTACCACAATATGGGATACCTCTATCCACATGGGATGAGTTGACTATCCTAGTTACATTACAAGTGGAGTGACAACACACTGTGCCACTTCACACTAAATGACAAAACAAGATGTGCAACATAAATTACATCATAGGCAAATAAATAAATAAATAATCAAATAACCAATGCTAGAAATTTCAAGGTTGAGACACCTTAATTCCCAACAATCTCCCACTTATCGAACACCTTGTAAGAGCCAATAGAAATAACAGGATTTAACTACTATAGGCCGAGAGGCCCATAGACTCCGAACACCATCTGAACTTGTCTATGCCCATTGGTTTCGTCAATGCATCTACAACATTCTTCAAAGTGTCTATCTTCTCCAATATCACCTTCCCATCTTCCACCATATCACGAACAAAATGAAATTGTAATCAATATGCTTTTTTCTGGCATGGAAAGTCGTATTCTTTGCTAAGCAAATCACACTCTGATTGACACAACAGATAGTAAGTTGTCCTGCATCAACACCAATATCTGAACACAATCTCTTAAGCCAAATGGCTTCCTTGTAAGCATGAGTAGATGCCATATACTCAGCTTCTATCATGGACAAATTGACCATAGGTTGCTGCTTACTCATCCAACTGATTGTACCACTGAACATAGTAAGCACATAAGCACTGGTGGATCTCTTGCTGTCAATGTCACCTACCCAATCAGAATCCACAAATCCATGAATACTTATAGAATGCGGAGGTCTTGTAGGATGACCATGATAACATAGGGAATACTTGAAAGTACCCCACAAATATCTAAACACTCTCTTCATTGCATCCCAATGTACCCGTCTAGGATTAGCCATAAATCAACTAAGGACTCCCACTGCTTGGGCAATGTCTGGTCTAGTATAGACCATAGCATACATCAAGCTGCCAACAACACTAGCATAATCTCAAAAGGAGACTTTGGACAATCATTAACAGATAACTTTATCCCCAAAGAAACAGGAACACACATTGGTCTACAATCTGCCATGTTGAATCTCTCCATCATGGTCTTCATATACTTACTCTGGCTTAACCAAACTTTTCTATTTGCTCTATCTGTTTTGATTTCCATTCCCAGAATGTACTTGGCTGCCCCTAAATTCTTCATTTCAAACCGTACTGACAACTAAGACTTCAAATCAGAAATCATATTCTTACCATTCCCAATTAATAGCATATCATCAACATACAATGCAATAATGAGAATGTGATCATTGTCAAATTTGTAATACACATAATGATCTAATTTTGACCTCAGAAATCCAATGGACAACACAAAGGAATCAAATTTCATGTACCATATCCTAGGAGATTGCTTCAAACCATACAAAGACTTCTTCAGCTTGCCAACCAAATTTTCTTTACCTTTTTCTATGTAATGCTCTAGCTGTGACATGTAAATCGCTTCCTCAAAATCACCATGAAGGAAACCTGTCTTCACATCCATCTGCTCCACTTCTAATTCATAAGTTGTTACAAGAGATAACATGAACTGAATAGATGTCAACTTTGCAATGGGAGAGAAAATTTCACCATAATCAATTCCCTCCACTTGTGAGTACCCCTTCGCAACTAATCTGGCCTTGTACTTCTCAACACCCATTTATAGCCAACATGTTTCCGTCCTTCAAGCAAAGGCACCAAGTCCCAAGTTTTATTCTTCTCCAAAGAATCCTGTTGGTGATTGTTTTGATGCAATCATAACAATAAGTTAAAATTCACATATAATGAATTGAAACTATACTTGAAAGATAAGAAGGAATCATTTAAGATTCAACTAATCCCAAGTCTACAATGGTTCAGTTGGTCAAGTTCAGTTGGTCAATGTGAAGCTGTAATGTTCAAGGGGCCTTACGTAGTTTAGAGTTTCTTTGTGGTTTACTGGACTAAGATTATGCAAAAGATCATGAGATATGTCAATGCTTTTCATTCCTTTGCATAAAAGTGTTACTGTGCTGCAAGTTTTAGATGGTTTTCTTGAATTATTGTAGCTTTCTCCTTCATATATTTATGAAAAACTGTCTACCTTTAACTCTGTTATGCATGCTTCTTCAAATTTGAGACAACTTCCTTTAGATTTCTACGTTTTCAGCTAAATATTTCAAATGGGTTGGGAAAAGTTAGAAAGATCTAATCTACACCTCATTTACTCTACCAAAGGATCTAATTGTTCTGTTATGCACTATGTAAATACTACAGCAATTTGATCAAATCCACAGTAAAAACCTTAAATGCAAGTCCTGAGCATTTTCACAAACATACATTTAAAATTGCAAGCTCTCAAAGATAATATTTCAAAACACAAAGAAGAGCAGGAGAACACTCAGAAGATAGATGCAAAACTCTAGATTCTATTGTATTAGAAACAAATAGTCATACATGATTTACAATGTAGGAATGACTCTTAGTTTCATTGATCAAACTACAGAGAACTTACAAGCTTTACAGATACAGTAAGGAAGCTAGACATTCCACGCGCACCTTACTCAACAGGCGACCTCCTCTAAGCTAAACTATGCCCAGAAAGACTCTACAATTCTGGCAAAATACTAAAAATCCCTGTGTAAAATATTACAGTGTAGAGAGGCACAATATAAAGGCTTTCTGATTGTCCTCACTATAGCAAAAAAAACTAACTAAACCCCTAGTTCAAACCCCTGGTTACAGCAATAAATATAGGTGAACCAGTTCTTCAAAAATATCTCTGAGCAGTGTCAAATCTGGGCGAAATATTGCCCCTTCTGAGAAGCTTTGGCAGCTCAGCAATAACTTCCATTTGTCTGTTGTAGTAATACCTTCAGCTGCAACCCTGTTCCTCATTTGGTTGGCCTTGACTTCTTCGCACTTCATCTTTATCTTCCTGCTCCTGAGATCGGATTTTCTTCCTTCATGATGTCACTGTGTTGAATTTCCAGCTACTTCCTCAACTGCAAGCCAAGCCTGCAAGACAAGACAAGCAATAAGTACCATATTTATGTTAAAATATCTATTTAAATCAGGGTGACTATGCAAAAAATGTGGAAATCCAGCTCAAAAAACCCTCAAAACACGTTCAAAATGTATACAGACTGCTCAAAATGATCGGGTCAACTATCGCTGACCAGAAAATACAACGGGCGCCAAAAAAAATGGTTTAAAATTCCCACTGCGCCATTTCCCGCCCATCGGCGTGAGAATCGCCATCGGCGAGCCCAAAAATACCCTGGCCGATCATCGCTATTTGGCTGATGGCCTTACTCGTTATTTCCTCCTCCATGTTTCTTTCCATCGGCGTGAGATCCCTTTATCGGCAAGGACATGAATTCCCCGACCGATACCTTTTGTTACACCGATAGCCTTATTGGCTTGCATTTCCTTCTTATTGGTGAGAGATTCGTCATCGGTGAACTCTAAATCTTCTTCGCCGATCCTCATTGTTAGGCTGATGGCCCTTTTCTCTTTTGCTTTTTCCTTATGTTCATCGGGCTGATATTGCCCATCGGCGTGTCTCAAAATACATGGGCCAATGGTCTTTTCTCTTTATTTCCTCCTCATCGGCGAGAGATTCGCCATCGACGAACTCTATATTCCTTCCACCGATCATTCTCATTTCATCGATGGCCCAGCCTACTTGCTCATCGCCCTGACCTTGCCCATCAGCAAAGGTCCTAAACCTTACTCCGACTATCGCTGTCTGGCTGAAATGGCCCCTAAACCTAAGCCCTCCCTCATCTATCGGTGTGAGACTATACTATCGGCGGGCTCTAAACTTCTTCCGCCAATGTCTTACCTTATATTGATGCTCTTTCGTCAGCCTGACTCCTGCCGACGACCCCCTTTGTTGCTCTCCATCGGTGTGAGACTCGCCATCGGCGACTCACAAACACCCTCAGCCGATGCTCTTATATCGGCGAGAGTCCCGCCGATGTCATCCCTTCCTTCTCATTTCAAGTCTTCTCTCCCTTTCTTCCATCGGCTTGATGCCTATCCATCGGCAAAGGCCCAAAAAACTTGGCTGACAACTACTACTATGCTGATAGCCCTTGGCTATCGGCGAGACCATATCCTTCGGCACGATGAATTCAAACTCGGCCGATGCTCTATGTTACGCCGATGACTTACCTCGGCCACAGGCTTACCAAAGCCTTTGAACCTGAACCATCGAAACCTGCCACTATCGGCATGACTCCTGCCGATCTCCCTTTCGTTTATTAAACTATTGAACAATTGAACCCCGCCATAAGGTTCAACACGGTGGTTCAATGCGGCAGTTCAACGTTGTAATACGAAAAAACAGCCCGCCCCTTTTAGACATTTTTGAACATGTCGAACCAATTGAACCCCGAACCATTGAACCAAAAAAGGTTCAATCGGATGGTTCAATGCGCAGGTTCAAACCTGTAAAAACACTTCCAATGAATAAGTAATGGCGATTAAAGTGTTCGATGTATTTTCTGCAAGACAATCAAATGTAACATACAGAGTGGAACCCAAATAAAATTGCCCACGACCCGGAACCACTAAGTATGAAATTTTTCAAAATTTAAAACGAATGCCAACAAGAAAAAAGGCAAACAACTGACTGTTTATCATGCAAAACCTGATAGTAGATTTTACCTAAATGATCATAACTTGCAAAATATGATGAATTTTAAGATGGTTCAAAAAGCAACCCTGGCTTATTTTTTACAAGGAATCCAACCATATTATGCAATGGTACTAAAAATACAATTTTCTATATTTTTAACAAGGTTTGCAAATCTGACTCTCTTTTCCCTTTACCACCAGACAGAACAAACACAAGCAGAAGCAAAAAAAGCAAAGCAATAGCAAGGGTCCTCATTTTGCTAAGGGGCAAAATGGGGCGTGTTGTGAACATCACAACAACTAGCAACCAAACAAAACAACTAAATTTAGAGTGTTCAAGAAAACTAGATGAAATGAACTCATAACTTCTGACTATCTGTCCTGCAAATTACTATTCAGCTTGAGACTTAAGGTATTCAATATGGGTGCATGAATTTCTATTTTCAGTTTAGTTGTGTGCACGTGATTAATTATCCTCATCTTGAAGATCGGTTGAACAAACTAGTGACTGACATTAGCCTACGTAGGTGAGGATATTCCCTCATAGCCGACCGGATAGAGCCTTGCTACCAGCGAGTGTCCATAGCCCCGGCAAGGTTATCGTTACAATTCTCCTAAGTAGAGCCCCACTGCCAGCGAGCGTCTATAGCCCTGGTAGAGTTACTTAGATGGCTTAATCCAGATTTTCAGTATAATCCACTTTATTTATTATTTATTTATTTATTTATTTATTTTTTTGAAAGATTTCACAAGATATAGCAATTTGTAACTTCATGATGCAAGGAGTGGACACTTGCTGAAATTAAGCTAAGAATTGTAATGGTAGCAAGGGTAACCTCTGATTTTTCACCTAATATCTACACTGGTAGGTTCAACAAACCCAAGGATTTCAGGTGTGTCATCGTGAGAAACTTGCTTTGAATTCTCAATCACATTTATTGAATATGAAACTTCAGAAGATGAATAACTCTCTACATTCATGACAGTAACAAGTTATGTGTAAATTGTAAATGGTTAACTTGAATATCCTAAATTTTATACTGTTTTGAATGGTTGCTAATTTTGCTCCTTAATACTCTAAAGTAAAACAAAGATCCCTGCTGAGGAGACAACCAACAAACCAAACAAATAGGCTGTACAAAAAAGCAAAAAAAGCAGAAAAAACTGTACAAACAAAACAAAACAAACAACAAGAAACAGAAAACAGCAACAAACAGAAGACAAACTATACAAACAGCCAACCAAAAAGAAAACAACAAAAAAAAGAACTGTACATTACTTACAGCACTTTACACCAAAATGAACTGCTCTTTGCCTCAGGCCTGGAAGTAGTGTTTCAAATGTTGGCCATTAACTGGTAATGGCACATCTTCTCCAGTCAAGGTCTTAAGTCTGAATGTGTTATCTCCTATTATTTCTGAGACTTGTAAGGGACCCAGCCACAATTTATCAAATTTTCCATGGCTTCCTTTCTTTTCATGTGCTTTGTCCCAGCACAAGATTAAGTCTGATATCCTAAATGTTTTGACTTTTGCCCTTTTATCAAACCACCTCTTAACAACGGCTTGGTGTTTGGAAAACTTCTCGATGGCTTGACCTCTTTTCTCATCTAGTTGTAGCATTTGCACTATTTTGGCTTCTGTATGGTTATTAAAGCCTAGATACTCATTAGCAAACTTCCAGGTTGGTATTCTCAGATTTACTGGAAGTATGGGATCAGTCCCATAAACTAAATAATAAGGTGTGCTACCTAAAGCTATTTTAAACTTGGTCCTATCTACCCATAATGCATATCTCAACATGGAATTCCACTCTCTAGGACTTTTTGCAATTAACTTCTTGATTATATCTAATAAAATTTTATTCGTTGATTCAGCTAGTCCATTACCTTGAGGGTAATAATTCGAAGAAAACCTTAAAATGATCCCGTATTCAAATGCCCATTTAGAAAACTTTAAAGAAGAGAAAGCAGGGCCATTATCACATACCAATGAATAGGGAGTTCCAAACCTGGTGATGATGTTTTCTTCAAGAAACTTGATAACTACCTCAGTCGTGGAAAATTTGCAGCAGGTGGCCTCAGTCCACCTTGTACAATAATCTGTTACCGTCAGTATAAATTTGTGTCCTGTAGAAGATGGGGGATTGATGACTCCAATAAAATCCAAGCCCCACTGTGCAAACGGTCTGGATTCAATCACAGGTTGTAGTGGATTGGCCTGATTTCTCCCTTTGTCTGCTGCAGTCTGATAGATGTGGCAACTTCTGATGTGACTCTTAGTGTCTTTGAACATCATGGGCCAGTAATAGCCCGCCCTCAGTATTTTGTGTGTTGCGGCTAGATGGGAACCATGGCCGGTTCCATACTTGTCATGTAGTTCTGTCAACACTTTATCAGCTTCAGCTCTGTTTATGCATCTTAGATAAATTCCATCATGGTTCTTCTTGAATAGAAGACCTCCTTGCACCATATAATTTTGTGCCTTAATCTTCAAAGCTCTCCTCTAACAAGCCTTCATCCTATTTGGGTACTTTCCAGCTATTAAGAAGGTGTTTAAATCATCATACCAGCCTGATGCGCTCTGGGAATTCAGTACATATTGCTGCTTTATCAAATCAGGATCTGTATTTGCTATCATCTGCACCAATGCCTACCCTCTGACCAGCTTCATGGGAATAATTTCCATGTCAAATTCTTGTAGTGTGGTGATCCACTTGGCTCTTTTTTCTCCAGGCTCGTTCTGCATCAGCAACATTTTTACTGCTGTGTCTGGTACTATGGCTTTGATTTGGCTATGTAGAATGTAGTGTCTAAATTTTTTAACAGTCTTTACTAATGCGAATGCCTGCCTCTCAGTGTCTAGATACCTCAATTGTGCATCCTTCAGAGGCGCGCTCATAAATGCTATGGGCCTCTCTTCATTGTTTTCACCTTTCTGTGTCAAGGCAGCCGCGACTGAATGAGAAGATGCAAAGGAGTAGATGTAAAACGGGCTTGTGTAGTCTAGACTTGCCAATATAGGGGCATCAAAAATTACCTCCTTAATATCTTCAAATGTGACTCTGGCCACTGGCGTCCATTCCATCTGTGCATCTTTCTTCAACATGGCATTTAACAGCTGCACGATCTCTGCAAAACCTGTTATAAACTTCCGAACAAAGTTAATTTTGCCAAAAAATGATTTCAACTCTTTCCTACTGTTTGGTATTTGCAAACTTTTTATGGATTCTATTCTATCTGGATCAATTGAAATTCCACCTTCAGAAATGACATGGCCTAATAATTTACCTTCAGTTACGCCAAATATACATTTCTTAGGATTAAGGGAAATCCCATACCTTTCACATCGCTTGAGTACTTTCCTGAGGTCTTCAGCGTGAGTGGATGCATCCTTGGAATACATAGTTAAATCATCCATATACACAACAATGCATTTACCTGATAATCCATGGAATGCAATGTCCATGGCTCTCTTAAAAGTGGCACCTGCATTGATCAGACCAAAAGGCATTCTTCCATACGCATAATTTCCCCATTTACAAGTAAAAGTGGTTTTTAATCTATCTTCTTTGTCAATTAAGACCTAGTTATAACCTGAAAAACCATCTAAAAAAGACATCATTCTTGCGCCATTTACTGCTTGCAGCACTTCGTCTATTGGGGGCAAAGGATAATTATCCTTTTCAGATGCCTTGTTTAAATTTCTAAAGTCTATGCATAACCTGATGTCTCCATTTTTCTTCCTTACTGGTACTAAGTTAGCTACCCAGACAGAATGTCTGACTGGAAAAATTATTCCAGCAGACAGCAATTTTTTAACTTCTTCGAAGATTAAAGGCTCTAGAATGGCATTCACAGGCTTCTGTTTCTGCCTAAATGGTTTGACTTCTTTTCTTAAAGGTATTACGTGAGTTATGATGGACTCATCAAATGTTTTCAAGTCTTCATAAGTCCATGCTATGACGTGTTTATAATCTTTCATAACGTCTAAAACCTCCTTTCTAATTTTCTCAGAGCAAGCTTTCCCAATTAGTACATTTTGTGGACTTTGTTCAGTCCCTAAGTTATATAAATCACACTTGCCCCCTTCTGTTTTGGGCAAGTCCTTTTGTCTCATTACTCCATCGAAATCAAAGATATGTTCTAATTCAATTACTCCTTTTGGTAAGAATTTGCTCTTTAAGTTGATTATATCCTCTTCGTCCTATGTTACTTCAGGCCTTTCCTGCTCATCAATGATTTGAGCCTCAAATGCCTCATTACAAGTCAGAAAATCAATAATTTGTTGGTCCCCTCCAAATACCTGAAAGTGTGTAACATTGTCTGGTATACTAGGCACGTTAACTAGCTCAACAGCAAATCGTCTCAATCCTAACAATGTCAATGGTTCTAATGTACTAGCAGCAACTGCTAGCGCATCCGGCCTGTGGTTCAGCTCTCTGGGGGTGTGCTCTATGTTAAAAACATCAAATGAATCTGTTAAACCCCATACTCTCTGTCTGTAACTAATCATTTTCTTGTAATTGCAGGCATATAGTTTCCTCACTTGTCTGACTACTAATTTAGAGTCTGAAAATACTCTGATGGTTTTCACCCTTTTGTTGATAGCCATGACAAGTCCTAAAATTAGGGCCTCATATTCAGCAATATTGTTAGTGCAGGAAAATTGTAATCTATATGCTGCCAGATGTGATGTACCCTGAGGATCTATGAGTTCAACACCTGCACCTATGCCCTGTTTTGATTTAGACCCATCACATTTTAATGTCCACATGCCATCTTTACTTTTTTGATCTTTAATCTTAGCATGCATTGCCTCTTTCATTGCCTGTGGGGTGTTGTCCTGTTTATTCATGGGTTTTTCTGTTTTGTTAACTTGCATATGTGTGTTTTTAGTTTGCAACTCAAAAAGACAACTACTCTCGTCCATTATTTCTTTTACTAAATCTGGGATCAAGGTATCTATATTATCCTGAACATATTTCTGTGTTGGATCAGGATTCCCATTTTCCTCTTGTAACTCTACCCTCCCTATGCATTTTTTGTATTCATATTCAATGATGTCTTTGCATATTTCACAACTTTCCTCAGAATGTTGCCTATCATGCACTCTACACCTGTTTTTATGTAATTTACATTGGACTGGGAGATTGTGTTTAACGCACTCTTCCACCTCTTGTGTAATGGCACGACCAAATTTGTCTATTGCATTGTTTTCTTCATCTGAAGAATTTCCCTCAGACTCAATGAATAATGCTGTCTGATTGCTGACACATTTCTTTCTAATGTTTAACATCATAATCTCCTCAATTTGTACCCCATTGTTGGTAATTCTATAGACACCCGGTTCAACAGCAGCATATAATATTTCATTAGTTCGATTATACTCTGTTATCATATGTTTCATTCTAGGCTCTGCCTCTATTTTGATCTGGTTTGGGATGCCTCTCGAAGGTAACCACATGTGTGAAAAGTCAGTGGCCATATATCTGTTTAATGTCTTGGACCAATCCCTACTCAGCAACATTCCATAATTTACGGGTATATCCACTACTTGAATGTCAATGATTTGGCTTACCCTAGGGTCTGAAGCCAATTGCATTTGAATGTTCATGAGCTCTCCTATCATGCTAACCTCAGTCTTATCTAATTGTGTGACAACCTTAGTAGATTTGGTGGGAGTCAGCCCGAGAGTTTTACATATTCCTAAGGGCATTACATTGGCTGAAGCACTAGAATCTACCATGCAATTATGTATATTCTTCCCACACAATCTAACAGTTAGCAAGAAAGGGGGAGTATCCCTCTTATCTGCATGTATTACTACATTTGTATTGGAAGGCTGCTCAACTTTCCTATTCTTCTCTTTAGGTGGTGAATCTCTATTAGGAACAATTATATCAGCAGACCCCTCGTCTGTCATGGATGTATCCAGGGATTTTATAAAAGCATTTCTGATCCATGGGGTCTTCAATAATTCATTTAGGGGTATACCGACCTTAATTTTCTTTATTTCCTCTGACAAGTAACTCATTAGTCTTGTTGTCTCTATTGCTTCAGTTTTACTTGTTTGATCCTTTTGTATTGTTGTTCCATTATCTGTGTGCTGATTAGCTTTAAGTATGGCAGGATTGTTGCTAGCATTCTGATCTGGGGGTGTATTGATGTTATTCGGAGGAATGGAAGTGGTAAAAGGTCCTCCTGGCCTAGGGTTGTTCCTCAAATTATAAGTGTAGCTTTTATTTGTCTGTTGAAAGGCCTGTACCTCCTCTGTTTCATTTAATATCTCATTTTCAGATTCAAAGGGAAACTGAAAAGCATTTAACACAAAGGCCAATTTAGGATAAAGACTCTCACAACAGTATGGTTCATCTTCTAGCAATTCATCCTCTTTCTCTTCTGCAGTTGCAAAGGTAAACGTTTCTAAGACTAATGTTGTGTCATATCCTGAGGGTACTACCTCATTACCCTTGGGAATGAGAAATTCAGAGGTAGGAGGTTGCACATCTATGTTGAAAATGCTGGCTGCTAAGTGGAATTGTGGACAGTCGTGCTCAGCATGGGCATTGGTATTGTGAAATCTGCACCAAATTTTGGGTGTTGTACTGGCCATTTGTATGCCAGCTGTCTGTTTTGCATCATGATTATCTATATTCTCAAAAGGAGAAGCTAGAGTACCATTGTTGGGCACAGTGTTCCATGTCTTGGGTGGCCTAGGTTGATTCTGATTTCTGTTATTATTGCCCCAGGTCCTATTATCTATCACTGGCCCCCTATTTTGCATTGGTTGCCCCTGGTTGGGGCCTTGATGCTGATTATAGTTTTGGTTCTGATTGTTCTGCTGATTTTGATTGAAACTATAGTTATGTTTTTGGCCTTGGTTGTGATTTTGATGTTGACTGTAGTTTTGGTTACCTCTTCCATAAAGGGTCTCATTTCTTAGTTGTGTCACTTCGGTTGTTAACCTTTTTAGATGTGCAGTGATCTCTTTGATTTCTTCCCTATCCTCTTGTGCTTTTGCCACAGTTGTATCCCTAGGAGGTTGGAAGAAAGGATGACCATTATTTTGACTGTTATTGGAAGTGCTAGCCGTGTAAGGAGTTATAGTTTGGATTGGGGTAGGACTATACACAGGTGTGTAAGAAGGAACCGGATTTCATAGTGGAGTGTTCTGCATAGGGACTCCATTCCATGGTTGTGCTTGATTCTGCACCCCAAAACTTCCTCCATTAACAAATGGGTTATAAGTTGTATGTCTCATCTCTTGGTTCTGAGGCTGCCTCTTTATAGGCTTTGGATATTGAATCTATGTCAAGTTTTCTTTCGACAAACATGGCAGTTAAAGGATCCAAGGCAGCATAGTACATAGCCAACAAGGGATCATCATCTATGGTATAAGGGGCTACCAGCCTAGAATAGGCCTTTTGAAATCTGTCGTTGAAATTATCAATCAGCTCTCTCTCACCATGTTTTATAGCAGCTAATTTATGATACAAAGCACAAGGGTCAATGGGTCCCCTAAATCTTGACAGAAATGCTTCTTCCATAAGCGGCCAGGAAGAAATGTAACCATTGGGTAAGTTTACATACCAGCTAGAGGCTAGTTCATTAAAGGTGTAGGGAAACAATCTACACACCACATCCTCGTGCTCTAACCTAGCTCTAAAACATGCTTCCTTGAATATTCTAATATGGTCTTCTGGGTCCTGATGCAACTGGTATTTGGGACATATCTTTTCCAGATTTTTAGGCATCTCATGATAATCATTGAAGAGTATGGGAGAATTGACATCGAAATAAGCCATTGCAGGTGTTTGAGCTTGACCTGAACTTGTAGGAATACCTAGATTGATTGGTGGATTACGATTTACAGGAGGATTGAGACCTCCAGGAGTGCCTGAACCAAGATTTAAAGATCTGAATAGTGATCTGTCAGGACTCACAATACTACGGATGTTAAAAGGTGACCCAGGTGGTGTTCCAGATGAACTTCCTGCTTGCAAAATATTTGGATTCCAAATTAGGGGGTTCCTACCTCGCCTAATATCAGGTAGTTGCACAAATATATCCCCTGAACTGGATCTAGACCTAGTCACTCTATTACTGTTATTAGCTAGTTTGAAATAAACCCTGACTCAGAAAGGCCCTCCTTCTAGCGCCAGAAAACTGTTGGTGATTGTTTTGATGCAATCATAACAATAAGTTAAAATTCACATATAATGAACTGAAACTATACTTGAAAGATAAGAAGGAATCATTTAAAATTCAACTAATCCCAAGTCTACAATGGTTCGGTTGGTCAAGTTCAGTGGTCAATGTGAAGCTGTAATGTTCAAGGGGCCTTACGTAGTTTAGAGTTTCTTTGTGGTTTACTGGACTAAGATTATGCAAAAGATCATGAGATATGTCAATGCTTTTCATTCCTTTGCATAAAAGTGTTACTGTGTTGCAAGTTTTAGATGGTTTTCTTGAATTATTGTAGCTTTCTCCTTCATATATTTATGAAAAACTGTCTACCTTTAACTCTGTTATGCATGCTTCTTCAAATTTGAGACAACTTCCTTTAGATTTCTACGTTTTCAGCTAAATATTTCAGATGGGTTGGGAAAAGTTAGAAAGATCTAATCTAGACCTCATTTACTCTACCAAAGGATCTAATTGTTCTGTTATGCACTATGTAAATACTACAGCAATTTGATCAAATCCACAATAAAAACCTTAAATGCAAGTCCTGAGCATTTTCACAAACATACATTTAAAATTACAAGCTCTCAAAGATAATATTTCAAAACACAAAGAAAAGCAGGAGAACACTTAGAAGATAGATGCAAAACTCCAGATTCTATTGTATTAGAAACAAATAGTCATACATGATTTAATGTAGGAATGACTCTTAGTTTCATTGATCAAACTAAAGAGAACTTACAAGATTTACAGATATAGTAAGGAAGCTAGACATTCCACGCGCACCTTACTACAGACAACAGGCGACCTCCTCTAAACTAAACTATGCCCAAAAAGACTCTACAATTCTGGCAAAATACTAAAAATCCCTGTGTAAAATATTACAGTGTAGAGAGGCACAATATAAAGGCTTTCTGATTGTCCTCACTACAGCAAAAAAACTAACTAAACCCCTGGTTCAAACCCCTGGTTATAGCAATAAATATAGGTGAACCAGTTCTTCAAAAATATCTCTGAGCAGTGTCAAATCTGGGTGAAATATTGCCCCTTCTGAGAAGCTTTGGTAGCTCAGCAATAACTTCCATTTATCTGTTGTAGTAATACCTTCAGCTGCAACCCTGTTCCTCATTTGGTTGGCCTTGACTTCTTCGCACTTCATCTTTATCTTCCTGCTCCTGAGATCGGATTTTCTTCCTTCATGATGTCACTGTGTTGAATTTCCAGCTGCTTCCTCAACTGCAAGCCAAGCCTGCAAGACAAGACAAGCAATAAGTACCATATTTATGTTAAAATATCTGTTTAAATCAGGGTGACTGTGCAAAAAATGTGGAAATCCGGCTCAAAAAACCCTCAAAACGCGTTCAAAATGTATACAGACTGCTCAAAATGATCGGGTCAACTATTGCTAACCAGAAAATACAACGGGCGCCAAAAAAAAATGGTTTAAAATTCCCACCGCCCCATTTCCCACCCATCGGCATGAGAATCGCCATCAGCAAGCCCAAAAATACCCTGGCCGATCATCGCTATTTGGCCAATGGCCTTACTCATTATTTCCTCCTCCATGTTTCTTTCCATCGGCGTGAGATCCCTTTATCGGCGAGGACATGAATTCCCCGACCGATACCTTTTGTTACACCGATAGCCTTATTGGCTTGCGTTTCCTTCTTATTGGTGAGAGATTCATCATCAACAAACTCTAAATCTTCTTCACTGATCCTCATTGTTAGGCTGATGGCCCTTTTCTCTTTTGCTTTTTCCTTATGTTCATCGGGCTGATATTGCCCATCGGCGTGTCTCAAAATACATGGGCCGATGGTCTTTTCTCTTTATTTCCTCCTCATCGGCGAGAGATTCACCATAGGAAAACTCTATATTCCTTCCACCGATCATTCTCGTTTCATTGATGGCCCAGCCTACTTGCTCATCGCCCTGACCTTGCCCATCGGCAAACGTCCTAAACCTTACTCCGACTATCGCTGTCTAGCCGAAATGGCCCCTAAACCTAAGCCCTCCCTCATCTATCAGCGTGAGACTATACTATCGGTGGGCTCTAAACTTCTTCCGCCAATGTCTTACCTTATATCGATGCTCTTTCATCGGCCTGACTCCTGCCGACGACCCCCTTTGTTGCTCTCCATCGGCGTGAGACTCGCCATCGGCGACTCACAAACGCCCTCTCCCGATGCTCTTTCCTCGGCCGATGCTCTTATATCGGCGAGAGTCCCACCGATGTCATCCCTTCCTTCTCATTTCGGCTAAGTCTTCTCTCCCTTTCTTCCATCGGCTTGACACCTATCCATCGGCAAAGGCCCAAAAAACTTGGCTGACAACTACTACTATGCCGATAGCCCTTGGCTATCGGCGAGACCATATCCTTTGGCACGATGAATTCAAACTCAGCCGATGCTCTATGTTACGCTGATGACTTACCCCGGCCATAGGCTTACCAAAGCCTTTGAACCCGAACCATCGAACCCTGCCACTATCGGCATGACTCCTGCCGACCTCCCTTTCATTTATTGAACTATTGAACCATTGAACCCCACCATAAGGTTCAATGCGGTGGTTCAATGCGGTAGTTCAACGTTGTAATACAAAATAACAGCCCGCCCCCTTTAGACATTTTTGAACATGCCGAACCAATTGAACCCCGAACCATTGAACCAAAAAAGGTTCAATCGGATGGTTCAACATGCAGGTTCAAACCTGTAAAAACACTTCCAATGAATAAGTAATGGCGATTAAAGTGTTCGATGTATTTTCTGCAAGACAATCAAATGTAACATACAGAGTGGAACCCAGACAAAATTGCCCACGACCCGGAACCACTAAGTATGAAATTTTTTGAAATTTAAAATGAATGCCAACAAGAAAAAAGGCAAACAACTGACTGTTTATCATGCAAAACCTGATAGTAGATTTTACCTAAATGATCATAACTTGCAAAATATGATGAATTTTAAGATGGTTCAAAAAGCAACCCTAGCTTATTTTTTACAAGGAATCCAACCATATTATGCAATGGTACTGAAAATGCAATTTTCTATATTTTTAACAAGGTTTGCAAATCTGACTCTCTTTTCCCTTTACCACTATACAGAACAAACACAAGCAGAAGCAAAAAAAGCAAAGCAACAGCAGGGGTCCTCATTTTTCTAAGGGGCAAAATGGGGCGTGTTGTGAACATCACAACAAATCCATTTCATCTTCCATGGCATCCTTCTAGGAACCTGCATCTTTCATGCCCATAGCCCTTGTCACAGTTCTAGGCTCATCAGTGTTAGTAATCAAGGCAAAAGTACAACTAGAATCTAGCAATGAATATCCAAACCTATCAGGTTGCTTCCTTGTTTATGTAGACCTCCTCAAAGGCTGAGGTTGAGGTTCTACTTCTTCTTCTAAGCTTTTAGATCTGCTAGAGCTCTCCTCATCATCAGGTCTCATAGGGTCTGTCGGTTCAGTCTTCTCAAGGGTAGAAGGAAACTAAACCACATCTTCTTTCTTTTCTTTCTCTTCTGACTGTAGAACAACAGGAGAAGGTGTTAGCTCTATGAAAATAACACTTCTTCTATAAAACACTTTTTTAGCCAAAGGATTCCAAAGCTTGTACCCTTTCACACCGACACCATAGCCAATGAAGATACACTTAACAACCTTGTTCTCTAATTTTGACCTCTTCTCCCTAGGCACATGAGCATATGCATCACAACCAAAAACATGAAGATGTCTTATTGAAGGCTTCTTACCAGACCACACCTCCATGGGTGTCTTACCAACAAGAGCTGAGGTAGGAGACCTATTTACTAGGTAGCAAATAGTGGTAACAACTTTAGTGCAAAACTTTTGTTCAAGGATAGCTCCACTAAGCATACTCCTAGCCTTCTCCATCAGCATCCTATTCATCCTCTCTACAACTCCATTTTGCTGCAAGCTGTAGGGAGTTGTCTTATGTCTTTCAATCCCACGTTCTTTACAGAACTTATCAAACTCTACCGAACAAAACTCACCACCGTTGTCAGTTCTCAAACACTTAATCTTTTTACTAGTCTAATTCTCAACAAAAGCTTTAAACTCTTTGAACCAACTAAAGACTTCAGATTTGCTTCTGAGAAAATAAATCCATGTCCTATTGTAATCATCTATTAATGATACAAAATATATAGATTAAGAGATCGAAGGAACATTAACTAGACCAAACACATCAGAATGAATAAGATCCAACACACCAGAAGACATATGAGAAGTCGAGTAAAACTAAACATGGTTTTGCTTTCCATATATTCAATGTTCACAATAGTCAAAATCAAGATTACAATCATCTAACCCCTCAATGATGTTTTTATTTTTCAGGGCTCTAAGACCCTTCTCACTAATGTGGCCAAGTCTCTTATGCCATAACATTGTCTTCTTAGCAGGAAGTCTCACTTCCAAAGCATGAGCACCCTTAGGTACCCAAAATGAACTACCATAAGAAGTTGATACAATAAATCTTTTCACTGTTGGTTCCAATTGTGGGATGAAGTGATCGCAACTCTTTTCTTCAAGTCAGAAGAACTATTGCACTATGAAGTGCATGCCTCCAGCTGAAACAGAATACCTCTCCGAGTACCCTTTACAAGTACCATAGCTCCTCTAGTCATCTTGCAATCTTCTTTCGAGAAGACAACCTGCACACTTGCATCGTTCAATTTACTTATAGAAAGCAAGTTCTGTGCCAAGCCTAGGATGTGCATGACCCCAGAGATCCCCTTCACTCGTCCATCAGGGAATCATATTGTGACTCTTCCACAGCCATCTATCTTAAGATGAGAATTATCACCCAGGTACACTCTTCCACTATCAAACTCTTCATACTTTGTAAACCAGTCTCGATGCGAGGTCATGTGAAAAGAGGCACCAGAATCAATTAGCCACACATCATCAGATTCATGGGTGACCAAGGCAGAGATGAAAGCATCACCATCATCTTGTGACTTGTCAGACTCAGAATCAGAGGTGTTCTTCTTTTTCTTCTTCTCCTCCTTGCACTCCTTTCAGAAATGCCTAGTTTTTCCTAGTTCCAACACAATGCCTTGGACTTTCCAGGAGATTTGGATCTCCCATAGGATTTGGATCTACCCTTCTTAGCTTTCTTTTCCTTCTTCTTCCTTTTCTCCTTGGGTCTTCCATGAACCGCAAGAGCCTCTTTGGCCGACTAGGATGACTTTTTCCTCATCTCTTCAGATAACAGTGAAGACATTACCTCATCCATCTTGAAAGTGGTTGTAGTGCTTCCGATGGCCATTACAAGATGATCCCACGAAAAAAGCAAGGAACATAGAAAGGTCATACAATGATCCTCCTCCTTTATCTTCACACCAACGGATGTCAATTGTGCAACTAGCATATTAAAAGCATTCATGTGATCTGCAACAGATCCTCCATCTTCCATCCTCAGAGAAAATAACTTCTTTCTCAGGAATAGCTTGTTCACCAGGGATTTGGCCTGATAAACATCTCCCAGCTTCTTCCATAGTTCTTTCGTGGTTTTCTCCTCATGGGCATTCAACAAGACAAAGTTAGCTAGACAGAGTCTCACAAGACCCTTAGCCTTTCGATCCTTGAGGTCCCAATTAGCTTGTGCCATTGCCATCACTTTTGTACTAGAAATAGTTTCCCATAGGTCTCTATCAACAATCATGTCTTCCATTTTAAGTTTCCATAACTCAAAATTGATGCCATTAAACTTCTCTACCTCTATTCTTCCGAATCTACCTACCATATCCTTCCTACAACAAGATTACAGAATACTCTGCACATACTCCCACTCAATCTAAGATATGTTGATATGTACCGGACAGTTGAGGGGGGGGTAAATTAGTTGTCACAAAAACTTAAACACTTTCTGCAATTAAACATTCATCACTTATCCACAATTATTATGATTTAACAATGAGAGTATGAAATCAGAAACTTAACCACAGAAGCAACATCAAACACAAGAGACACCAGATTTGTGTGGAAAACCAAAAGGTGGGGAAAAACTATGGAGAGGATTAACTCTCAATATATATTGCAATCTTGAAATAGTGATGTTTAGGCTTGGTCACTCCATGGGCCTAAACATACTATCTTACTGCCATGAAGAACAACTAGGTCTAGCAGGCTCACTACCTCAACCCTAAACCTAACAAGATTACAATAAGGGATCTTAAACCCTGAGGGATATTAAACCCTACTGGTGGCTTACTACCAGATTCACTATCATGATCAACATCTTTCTTTATTGTGAATAAACAATTCCTCAGCTCTACTCTTCCTCTATCCTACTCTTCCTCTGCTCTGCTCTTCCTCTTCTTTCCTATGCCTCTTCTCTACTCTGCCTTTGGACCTTTCTTGATATATTCTCATTTTCACTCTAGGACAACTTTTCCATGACTCATCTGCAAGTATTTACACACTACATCAACCTTGGAATGATCATCAAGGTCAGCATCAACCATTGGAACAATCTTCAAGAACAGTATTACAAAAATTTACAAAATAGGTCCTGACCTATTGCAACATCCTGCAAAGGGAATTAAATGCAAATCATGCCATGCCTAAGCTAGGACTCAAACATGATCTTCCATGCCACAACACGCTTCCACAATCTTCTAGAGATCTCCGCAATCACTGGGATCAACTAGGTCAGCCAAGACTAGTTACACGCTATGTTATCTGGGAACAATCTTCACACACCATCTCAATTTCTTAATGCGGACCAAAGTCTAAATAGGAACATGATTAGGAGACATCCACAAGCATGCTATAATCATTAGGAGAAACCACACGAACCTTAACCACATTATTCATAGGAATCTTCTCACCGAAGTACATGAACTTCACTGTCTTTAACTGTCATAAAAGAAAGATAGCTTGCGGACCACCAAACCATGAACCATTGCAAATGTAGGCACTTATCATCATCCTAGACTTCCCTCTAGAACCGCATAGCAAGATATTTTCTTACAGAGGAATGCAGAGCCAAATATTGTCTTCCTATCTCAACTGAACTTACAAAAAAAGTAGGCTTCACTCTGGTGAACACAACTCACTCAAATTATCATGTAGATGGCTCAGACCTGAAATGTAGCATCCTTAGACATACCTCTAACTTACTTCCAATATGTAGACCATGATCTTCAAGAAAGAATAAATGCAGAGCAGTTTACCGGACTGATCTTCAGCATACAACTCACTGTCTATACTGCACTTCTCTGTGGCTTACTTGTTTCTTCTGGAGAGACTAATTTTCTCAATATGCTCAACATAAAAGTCTTCTAAACAAGTAATGGAATAGGATACAGTTGACACCAATGACAACAAGAAGATGTTGACATCAATGACAACACCGATTAGGCACATACTTGCAACAATCTCCCTCTTTGTCATTAATGGCAACATATGATGTGAAAAACTGCAATAGCCATCAAGACAAGATTCTCCCCATTTCTCTTTACACATCTACACTCTTTCTTTCTCCAACATTCTCCCCCTTTCTCTTACACATCTGCACTCTAAGTTTTTCACATGACTTCTCTCCCCCTTTGACATCAATGACAAAGGGTACATACTTGCACTCTTCTGCTCTAATCTAATCTCTCCTCTAAACTTTTTGACTACTCCCCCTTAGAAGTAGCCCTAAAAAGCATCAATCTAGACCACTGAACACTTTCGAACTGATGCACCATTGTGCATCTTAGTTTAGAGTAGGAGGGGTGATGACCCCTAACTTTTCTCTGAGATACTCAAAAGTATCTTTGGGCAAAGGCTTGGTAAAAATGTTTGCAATCTGATCCTTGGTCGAAGCATACTCCAACTTTGCTTCATTCTCTGTCACCCTTTCTGTCAAAAAATGATACCTAATGGAAATGTGTTTGGTCCTTGAATGCATCACTGGGTTCTTTGATATGTTTACGACAATTATGTTGTCACAAAAGATTGCAATAAGTTCTTCATACACAACTTTGATGTCCTTCAAAGTCTGCTTCATCCATAACACTTGAGTGCAACTGCATGCTACTGCAATGTATTCTACCTCTACAGTAGACAAGGATATTGAATCCTATTTCTTTCTCAACCAAGATACTAAATTTTTTCCCAAGAAGAATGTACCTCCACTTGTACTTTTTTTGTCATCCACATCTCCGGCCCAATCTGTATCAGTATATGCATTGATAACAGTCACTGTCCCTGGGGTACCACAAACCATAATCTATTGTACCTTTTAAATATCTTAGAATTCTCTTGACTGCCATCACATGTGATTCCTTGGGTTTTTCCTGAAGTCTTGCCACAAGACACACTACATGCATTATGTCAAGTCTAGTTTGAGTTAGATAAAGTAATCCTCCAATCATAGATCTATACTTTTTCTGGTCTGCCAAGGGTGAGTTATCATCTTTTCTCAATTTACAACTAGTTATCATAGGTGTGTATACTAGTTTAGAGTCTTCCATTCCAAATTTCTTTAACAACTCTTTCACATACTTAGACTGAGAAATGAAGATACCCTTACCTAATTGACTTATTTGTAGACCTAAAAAGAAGTTCATCTCTCCAAACATGGACATTTCAAATTCACTTTGCATTTCTCCAGTAAAAACTGAGCACATACCTTCATTGCCTCTAAAAATAATATCATCAACAAAAACTACAACAATCAGAGTTTGTTCATCATTAATCTTGAAGTAGAGGTTACTATCTATCATACCTTTACTGAACCCTATCTATATCAAGTACCTGTCCAACCATGCATACCATGTCCTGGGAGCTTGCTTCAATCCATACAGTGCTTTCTTCAATCTGCATACTATGTCCCCTTGTTCTGATGACTAAAATCCTTTCAGTTGTTCAATATAGACTTCCTCTTCCAACTCTCCATTTACGAAGGTAGACTTCACATCCATTTGATAAACCTTGAAATATTTGAATGTTGCAAAAGCTAGAAACATCCTTATTGCTTCAATCCTTGCTATTGGAGTAAAAGTTTCTTCAAAGTCTATTCCTTCAGCCTGAGCGTATCCTTTGCATACCAATCTTGCTTTGTTTCTTACCACTTCACCATTCTCATTCATTTTGTTTATGAAGACCCACTTTGTACCAATTACATTATTGTCTTCTAGTCTGGGAACAAGATCCCAAGTCTGATTCTTCTCTATTTGCATCAATTCTTCTTCCATGGCCTTTATCCTATTCTCGTCTTTGCATGCCTCATCGACAATTTTAGGTTCAATCTTAGAGATTAGACAGAAATTTACTTATTCTTCTACATCTTTTCTTCTAGTTAAGATCCCTTTGCTCTTATCTCCTATGATTTGATTTTCAAAATGACTGATTCTTACATACCTTGGAGTTTTAGTAGCACTTACCGGAGCTTGTTCTTCTTCATCTGTTTTGTCTTCATGCTACACCATTTCCAAAGCATCTGGATCATCTGACTCATATCCACTTGGTTCTAAAGACCTTTCTTTACACTCATCAACTTTGACATTTGCACTTTCAATGATTTTGTTCAGCCTCTTATTATAGCACTGGTAGGCCTTACTCTTGGTGGAGTAACCAAGAAAGATTCCTTCATCACATCTAGCATCAAACTTGCCTAAATCTTCTTCTCTTTTGATATAACATTTGCTACCAAAGACTTTGAAATATTTCACAGTAGGAACTCTACCATGCCACAATTCATAGGGAGTTTTTAAACTATTACCTTTTACTTATACTCTGTTTAGGATATATACTGCGGTGTGAATTGCCTCTCTCCAATATGCTTCTAGAAGATGAGCTTCCTTCATCATGGTTCTAGCAACTTCTTGAACTATTCTATTTTTCCTTTCAACAACTCCATTTTGTTGTGGAGTTCTAGACCCAGATAACTGTCTCTTTATTCCATGGTCTTCACAAAACAAATTGAACTCATTTGATGTGAACTCTCCTCCTCTATCAGATCTCAAACATTTGATTTTCAAATCCATCTCATTTTCAACCATTGCCTTAAATGCCTTGAATTTATCTAGAGCTTCAACTTTCTCTTTCAAATATGTGACCCAAGTCATTCTAGAATAATCATCAATGAGCAACATAAAATACCTGTCTCCTTGCAAACATCTTACTCTGGTAGGTCCACACAAATTTGTATGCACTAGCTCAAGTAGTCCTCCAACTAATTGATCCTTGCTTTTGAAACTTGTTCTTGTCTGTTTTCCAAATTAACACTCCTTGCAAACTAGATTAGCAGGCTTCACAAGCTTAGGCAAATATCTAACAATCTGTGCAGTACTTATCTTCATAATATTATCAAAATTTATGTGACACAAACTTTTATGTCATAACCAACTTTCATCAATCTGAGTCAGCAAGTAATAGTTCTCAATTCCGTTCAAATGATAGATATTACCTCTGGTCTTCTTACCAGTTGTAATGACTATTCCATAGCTTTCCCTAATCTTGCATCCATTGTCCTTGAAGCTTAAGTCGTAGCCCTTGTCACACATCTGACCCACACTCAGAAGATTGTGCTTTAATCCTTTCATATACAAGACATCTTCAGTATTATGCTTGTGATCAAAAGAAATAGATCCTTTTCCACAAGTCCTACCAGCTATGTCATCTCCAAACCTAACAAGTCCACCATCATATCTTTCCAAACTTACAAATTTACTTTTGACACCAGTCATGTGGTGAGAGAAACCACTATCAATAACCCATTCATCTTTGTCCTTGATGACCTGAGCAGCCAAAGCACTTTCCACTGGGTTTTCTTCCTTCATACAACGGATCCTATTTGCAGCCTGTCCACAAAGTTGGCTTCAACTTCATCTATCTCATCATCAAATTATACCTTATACTTTTCTGATCTGGAAGTACTTCCAGGAGTACTAGCTTTGAAGGCAGTCTCAACTTTTGGCAGAGCATCATCTAACTCCCTCATCTCAAAACCAATAAGCTTACCAAACAACTGATCCCTGTTAACTATTTTTACTTGCATGAATTCTTCAATCATGATCACCTTGTGACAGTAGGACTTGGGCAAAGATCTGAGTATTTTCATGACAATTTCCTTTTCATCAAGGGTTCCACCTATGGCTTTTATCCCTGTAACAAGTTCATCAACTCTTTGCATAAACACTGATATGTTTTCATCATTGTTCATCTTCAAGCTTTCATATTTCACTTTCAGACTTTGAAACTTGGCTTCCTTCACAAAGTCATCTCCTTCATACAGATTTTTCAAATTTTCCCATACCTTATTTGCAGTTTCAAGATCTACCACTTTTGTCAGTATTGAGTTAGTTAATGAGCTTAGCAGAGCATCTATTGCCTTGATATCAATCTCATATTCTTTGATTTCGTCTTCAGTCGTCAGACCATTTTCAGGTATGGTGTTTTCTATTTCTGCAGCTTTCTAAACTTTGATACCAAGAGAAATAAGATGGCTTTCCATCCGAGCTTTCCAAAGAACATAAGTAGTTCGATCAAAATGTGGCGCTTCCTTCTTGTAAGACATTTTGGATCTTCCTCAAGCTATTAAACTTTCTTCAGAGGAACTTGGCTCTGATACCAATTGTTGATATGCATCGAACAACTGAGAGGGGGGTGAATCAGTTGTCATAAAAACTTAAACACTTTCTACAATTAAACATTCATCACTTATCCACAATTATTATGATTTAACAATGAGAGAATGAAATCAAAAACTTAACCACAGAAGCAACATCAAACACAAGAGACACCAGATTTATGTGGAAAACCCCATGCTGGGGAAAAACCATGGAGAGGATTAACTCTCAATATATATTGCAATCTTGAAATAGTGATGTTTAGGATTGGTCACCCCATGGGCCTAAACATACTGGCTTACTGCCATGAAGAACAACTAGGTCTTAGGCTCACTACCTCAACCCTAAACCTAGCAAGATTACAATAAGGTTTGTTAAATCTTGAGGACTATTAAACCCTACTGGTGGCTTACTTCCAGATTCACTATCATGATCAACACCTTTCTTTATTGTGAATAAACAATTCCTCAACTTTTCTCTTCCTCTACCCTGCTCTTCCTCTACTCTGCTCTTCCTCTTCTTTCCTTTGCCTCTTCTCTACTCTACCTTTGGACCTTTCTTGATATATTCTAATTTTCTCTCTAGGACAACTTTTCCATGACTCAGCTACAAGTATTTATACACTACATCAACCTTGGAATGATCAACAAGGTCAGCATCAACCATTGGAACAATCTCCAAGGTCAGTATTACAAACATTTACAAAATAGGTCTTGACCTATTGCAACATCATGCAAAGGGAATGAAATTTGGATCATGCCATGCCTTAGCTAGGACTCAAACATGATCGTCCATGCCACAATATGCTTCCACAATCTTCTAGAGATCTCTGCAATCACTGGGATCAACTAGGTCGGCCAAGACTGGTTACACGCTACGTTATCTGGGAACAATCTTCACACACCATCTCAATTTCTTAATGTGGACCAAAGTCTAGATAGGAACATGATTAGGAGACATCCACAAGCATGCTATAATCATCAAGAGCAACTGCACAAACCTTAACCACTTTATTCATAGGAATCTTCTCACTGGAGTATATGAAATTTATTGTCTTTAACTGTCATAAAAGAAAGATAGCTTGCGGAACACCAAACCACAAACCATTGTAACTGTAGACACTTGTCATCATCCCAGACTTCCCTCTAGAACTACATAGCAAGATATTTTCTTGTGGAGGAATGCAGAGCCAAATACTATCTTCATGTCTCAACTAAACTTACAGCAAAAGCAGGCTTCACTCTGGTGAACACAACTCACTCAGATCTTCATGCAGATGGCTCAGACCTGAAATGTAGCATCCTCAAACATACCTCTAACTTACTTCCAATCCATAGACCACGATCTTCAAGCAGGAACAAATGCGGAGCAATTTACCGGACTGATCTTCAGCATACAACTCACTGTCTATACTGCACTTCTCTGTGGCTTACTTATTTCTTTCGAAGAGGCTAATTTTCTGAATATCCTCAACATACAAGTCTTCTAAACAAGTAATGGAATAGGATATAGTTGACACCAATGATAACAAGAATATGTTGACATCAATGACAACACCGATTATGTACATACTTGCAACAAGATCAGTACAAAAAACCCCTACCCAGCAGCTAGGACCAAAACTGGCCAGGCTCTGATACCAATTGAAAGGAAGCTAGGTGTGCGAAAACCACTTCCTACACTAATCTAATGAGGGGAGAATTATGAAAATCTTGTAAACCTTACAGTTACAATGATGTTATACCAGCAACACAAAGATTACACAGCATACACATATATAATAAGAGTAGACACAAGATATACCATGGGGAAAACCCTTACGAAAGAAAAACCCCACACTCTAAAACCTACACAATGTATTATTGAAACAATAATAGTTTACAATATACTTGCAATGCAAGTTCTTCCAAGAGTCTTCAAGATGTCAATTTTGGAGATATTTCGGTAGCATAACAATACCTGTCAAACAAACTATGCATATCCTACTCCAAGCACCTATTTATAAAGAGTTTATAAGGCAAAATGAGAAGCTTCTAGAGATGGGTGTCCAACTTGGCCTCATGGCCCATTACCCATGCATAGGGACACTTGTCTTGCATTGCAACAAGGTTCTTACACCTGTCATAAGGTATCTTCCCAATGTGGGCACTTAGTCCCAAGATAGACTATGACAGATGCTCTTACACACCTTACAGCTATCATAGAATCCGTCATAAATGACAACACTTACAGCTGTAAGAGAATATGTTATAAACTGACTAAAAAAGAATATTCCTCTTACAACATGTCATAACCCACCTTGGGAACCCAAAGATGCCTTCCTCAAAGATGTCCTTTGACACTTGTCTTCACCTATCATAGAACGTTCTATTTTCGCCTCTTACCCGTCATAGAATCTATCATAGGAATCTGTCATAACACTTACGCATCATAATTCCTTACACACTACTCAATATGCTAACACATGGCAAAAAACCTTGACCACAATATGGGACACCTATATCCACATGGGATGAATTGACTATCCTAGTCACATTACAAGTGGAGTGACAACACACCATGCCACTTCACACTAAATGACAAAATGAGATGTGTAACATAAATTACATCATAGGAAAATAAATAAATAATCAAATAAGCATTGCTAGGAATTGCAAGGTTGAGACACCTTAATTCCCAACACTTAAGCTATGTTAGGGTTAACATTTTAGTTTTTGTAATTGAAAGAATAGGGCATTCCCTTTGGGTGATATGCAAGTAAAAATAAATTAACTCTAATTTACCTTAATTTCAAGATTTTCACTTTTACCTATATAAAAATTCATATTACCATGGAAACAACAAAAGAAATGATTTGTCGTATACGTACCTAGATGTGAAGATCTCAACCTATACATGAATCTCCTCGTCACAATTTGTTGTTGTTGTTTATCTCCCCTTAAGTTCTCTATGCAAATTATCATCTCGTCGAATGCAATTATGTGAAAATTACTAAGGCAATTACCTTTTAACTTAGAAAAACTTCTAAATTAGGGATCATTAATGGCTTCTAAGAGATTAGTTGGATTCCAAAAGAGGAAACGTGGGAGATCAATATAGGTGTCATTGGCACGATTTTAAATTTAAATGCCAATGACCCTTTAATAGTATTAAATGGAAAAAGGCACATCCAGATATGTATATGGATCTTCAAATTATAATGTCCATATGGATATATCCATGTGGATATGTCCATATGACATCAGTATGAGGGTTGGATCAACCATCGTTGACCAAAAAAAATGTTATTGGGTTCCAATTCTATTTAAACTAGGTTAGGATATCCATGTAGACACGTGGCTTAAACTCATTGGTGAGACAAAGGAATGTATATTCGAAAGGTAGGGATATTAATTAATGTGAAATATCTAGGCAGTGAATGTTCGAATGATGCCGTTAGGTTTAAGCTTTTGTGTCAAGATGAGATGATGTGATGCCATTGAGACATGGACATTAAAGCCAAGGTATGGACAATGGTTAGGTGTGTATGAGGAAAATCAAGAATTTGAATGATAAAATCACAAGCAATGATAATAACAACTGAATTACCCATAACATAAAGAGATCGATCTAAGTAAAATCCAATATCAATGAATAAATCAATTTAAAACAAGGAAGACTTCACCTAGATTGTATAGTTCTCTTTGTATGAATGTAGATTGCTCAATAACGTTGTGAAACCATGTTTGCAACAAGCGGTTGTAGGTAGTATCCGTGCTCAAAAGATCGATGTGCTCAACGATGCGATGTATGCTCAATTTGCTCTTAAGGAATGCCTGAGAATAAATGATCGAAGAGGATTTGTGAAGGAGATGAGGGGGGTTTATATAGGTTTCAAACATGATCGATCAACGGATGAAACAAATCCATAGAATGAATGGTTGAGATAAATCAAATACCTCATGTTGAATGTGCACATGACATGTGTCACTCCAAAAGCTATTTTTATTAAGATAATTTCTTTTTTTTTTATAAAGATAGATTTTATTTCATAAATTAGAATACTTTTTCTTCTAATTCATGAGTTGATGAAAATAAGATAAATTAAAGCCAATTAACTTAACTTTAGATTTGCCTTTTTTAGAGTTATAAAAATAAGACTGATTGTGCACATGAGTTAACATGATATTTTTAGAGGAATTGGAAAGATAATTGAAATTAAATAAATAAATTTATTTAATTGTTTTTGCATGATTTTGAAGAATAGATAAGATATGAAGATTATAAATAAAATACTTGATTTTATTTATTTTTAGAGGATTGAGATAATTTAAATAAATTTGCATGATTTATTTAAATTTGGAAAAACAATTTGATTTAATTAAATAATGTAAATTATTTAATTGTAGATAAGAGAGAATTTGTGGTGAATTAATTAAATAATGGGATTTATTTAATTAATGTAGACTTGAAATTTGAAAAGGGATAATGATTTAATTAAATAATAAAAATTATTTAATTTTAGAAGAATGTAGAGGAATTTAATGAAATTAATTAAATAAAGAGGATTTATTTAATTAATGTTGAAAATATGTGATTTGGAAGAATTTGATGACTTTGATGAAAATGCAAGTGATTTAGAAGAATTGATGAAATGCAAGTGGTGCGACAACATGGTCATTTTTGGGTGTCTACATTTTGCCCCTTTTTGATGCAATGCAGTTTACGGTGTTACGTCAAAGAAAATGATTGTTGAAGACATGATACAATTTTGATGCCCTAGTGTTGCTAGTTGCCCCAGTGTAGCTGGCATAGGATGCCCCCTCGAGAGGAAAGACAGGGAAGCGATAGATGAACTGGGTTGACGCTCGACTAGAAGATTGTGTTGGAGATAGGCGAGAAAATGAGAAAAAGACTGTTGATCGATCTTTGCTTGAAAAAGTATATAATGACATGGATAAATGGATGAGCTTGTTGCAACAGTTTCACAAATGTTCATAAAGAGCAATCGTTATTTTTGATATAGCACATGGATAGTTTGCCACCAAGGTATAAATGACCAAGGTACTGTGATATCCGAGTGTGTGGACGTTGACTCTGCAAGCAAGCGGTTTGAACTTAGATCCCTTAGACATAATATAACCTTGTTGTACATGTGAATGACCCATAGTCTTAAACATAAAATAAACTTCAATACACAAATGCAAGAAGAATATTAATATGTAAGATGCTAGGTCGTAACACACACAAGATAAATATGCTGCTAAGAAAGATGCTAAAGATCATTCCTCAAACACGGCACACAAAAGCAATGACTATGCCTCCAATCCGTACTACATCGCAACATACCAAGATATAGATAAATCAAGGTAGCCTTGAATAAGTAATGGGAAAGGAACAAAAAGATAAACCAAAAAGCAAATTGACTAACTGACAAAGTAAACATACAACTAATATATTCTCTTGCCAAAGAGGTTGCTCAGGATAGATTGGATTGGTTGGGTAGATAATAGCCTTATTGTAGGAACGATGTGTTCGTTAAAGGGTGTTATCTATTGAAAGGATAATGTCTAGTTTCAAGAAATGCAACATGTTGTATAAGACGTCAAGTCTGGTTTCGATCATGGAACATTCTGTATAAAAAAGTGTGCTGATTTGTTGCTTGGTTGAGATTGATTTAGCTAATGTTGGCAATCGATATGTAGGACAGTATATGGCTCTATAACTAGGTGTCTTTGCTTCAGGTCGGTTAAGGACTTTTTCTTTGAAAGGATGCATTTGTTTTTTGTTTTGCTGCTTGAGTTAGTCAAGTCGAGGTGAGTGGATTGTGATAAACAGAAGACTAGAAAGATGAAATGTCAATGGATTGAGATGGGTGAAGAATGATGGATAGTATGTGCCTAAGTACTGCATACATCCTTAGTATTCCAGACTGCCTACATACCCTGTATCCATAGGATCAAGGCACATTACGATGAAAGATGAAAATGATAATATGTAGTTTTGGGTAGAGTGATGAGTGGGTCAAGGTATTTGAGCTTGGGTAGATGAAATGAGGATATCTTATGTACCTGAGTACTGGAAACTTCCTTCATATTCTAGACTGCCTACATACCCATATCCATGGGATCAAGGTATCTTAAGATAGAGATGAGATGATATGTAGTTTTGGTTTGTTTGATGATGTAGGAAAAGTGTTGTCATTGTGGGGGGATGGTTGAATTGCTTGTGTTTTTGTTTTGATTGTTGATGTGTTTTTGTTGTTGTTTGTTTGAAGTGTTTTTGTTTTTGTTATTGTTTTGAAGGTTGATGTATTTTTTTTGTTGTTTGTTTGAAGTGTTGGAAGTGTTGGAAGTGTTTGTGTTTTTGTGAACCATGAACAAGGATCCATTCCTAGACCTAGGTTAAGCAAAGAGTTGCCCCTATTCTGGTGGAGGTGTTTGTATGGATGACTGACATAGGATAGCTGATATAAGATAAGTGATAACTGACATGTGATGATGATGATGATGAATATTGACAAATTTCCAAGCTATTCTAGATAGGGAAATGGAAAAACAAGGTCAATAGTTTTTATTATGGATGGATGGATGATGTTTATTATGAAGGAGACATGGAATGAATAGGAATTGATAGATGATGGTTGTTGACTCTACACACAGTGTCTGTTTGCCAGGTTTTCACTATGGTACTTATCCAAAGTGCCTATTTACCAAGTTTTCACCATAGGACGGATTATTTTTGTTTTTATTTTTGTTCTTTATTTTTATTTTTATTTTATTTTATTTTTGACAGGGGTACTCTGAGGATTAGGCAAAGAACTTCTTGAGATGAACATTGTTGAGTGGCTCATCTAGTGGAATTCCTTTAGGTGTTGCTAAAGTATAAGTTCCTAATCCATTTGTTGCTATGATAATAAAGGGTCCTAACCAATTAGGCTCGAACTTGCCTTTCTTTTCTCGATCTGCTTGATTTCTCTGATTTTCTTTTAAGACAAGATCACCCACTTGAAACCGTCTTTCTTTGATCTTTTTGTTATAATTATGCCAGAGGCAGTTTTTATAGACATGGAGATGATTAAGCACGGCAAGGTGCCTCTCATCTAGTAGTTCTAGCTCAGCTAATCTGGAAGTGAAATACTCCTCTCCATCAATCGGGTGCCGCATGGATACTCTAAGGGATGGGATCATGACCTCTATAGGTAGAATGGCTTCAGAGCCATAGACCAAGGCATAGGGTGTGGCACTAGTTGGTGTTCTAATACTAGTGAGGTAGGCCCATAGGGTGGGATTGAGTTACTAGTGCCAATCACGACCAGCTTCATTGACTTTTTTTTGAGGATTTTGAGAACAGTTTTATTAGAAGCCTCAGCTTGGCCGTTACTCTGCGGATAGTAAAGAGTGGAAAAGTGATGTTAGATATTGTATTGTGTGCATAGGGTACGAACATATTGATTCTTGAATGGTCTCCCATTATCAGTGACAATGGCTTGGGGGATACCATACCAGAAAATGAGTTAGTTAAGGATAAACTTGGCTATTTGCTTGTCGGTGATATAAGTCATGGGAATGGCTTTGACCCACTTCGTGAAATACTCAGTGGTGGTAATGATAAATTTATGGCCATTGGATGAGGATGGGTGGATTTATCCTACGAGGTCGAGACCCCATTGTGAAAAAGGCCATGGAGTAGTCACAGGTTGTAGTTCATGAGCTGGTGCGTGAATCAAATCTCCATGCTGTTGGCATTGTAGACACTTCTTAGTAAATTGTAAAGCATCTTGTTCTATAGTAGGCCAATAATAACTTTTTCTGAGTATCTTCTTAGCACTAGTAGAATGTACGCCTTCGTGTATGTCTCATAATGTAGCATCAGCTTCTTCTGTGTTAAGACATCGTAAGAGGATATCATCGAGACTCTGGTGATATAGTGTATCACCCAGAATGGTGTAATGGGAGGCTCGACGGATAAAGGTTTTGCGTTGGGTTGTAGATAGCTCAAAGGGAAAGGTACCGTGCATTAGTAGAAATATGGCAAATAAATGACCAGGAGACTAAAACTTTTAGTCACATGACTAAATTTTTAGTCATGTGACCAAAATATTTTGCAACACAACTATAAATGACTAAATAAATGACTAATTTGGTCATCGGGCAAAAAAACACAACTAAATAATTAGTCAGACAAACTAGATAGATACATGGCTTAAATTTGACAGTTGTATAATTGTATTTGGGCATTTTTGTTGTAAAATACAATCAAATTTTTAAATAAACTATTTCATATGAAAGGAGAGATTTTGGACAAACTGTCAAAATTTATATGGGATTATGATGATATATATATTTGATTTTTATATAATTTACTTAATATTTAAGGCATGTCATAGTATTTGAAGGGCACCATTGACTAAATAACTCTCATAAAAAAAATTGCTTGACAAGCAAGGTCGATTGTCAAATTTAAGCCCTGGATAGATATTATTATTATATATAATATAATATATATTATATATTATATAATAATGTAATATAATATTTATATTATATAATAATATAATATAATATAATATTATAATATTATATAATATTTATATTTATATTATATAAATAATATATATATATATATGATTGATTATCTTTAATTAATATAGATATGAAACATTTTCATTAAAAAAATAATAATATGGGCGCCAATATTGAAATTTAATAATATGAGCGCCATAATTTTTGATACAACTAATAAATTCCCATTTAGTGTAAACCCTAACTCAACATCCTCCCAAAAAAATCTAACCTGTTTTGTTTCATGTCTGCAACTATGATGATGGCTCGTCCAACATTTCTCTACCAGGCAGAAAATGTAGGGTGGATCTAAATGAAACGGATACATGGTGTTCTGCAGGCAGAATGGACAAAGACGATCACTTGATTCAGACGGGCAGCTACAATGATGGTGAACGCGTAAAGGTAAACCCTAACTCAGAAAGGCTCAAAACCCTACAGAGAGGGCACTTAAAATTTCATCGTAGTGTAGCAGGTGGGTGAGCTTAAGCTCTCAATTTGTTGATAAGCCATGGCGACCCAGATGAGGAAAAAGAGAAAGGTATGCTTTTATATAATATAAGTAGTCATTGCTTGAAGCGGAGATGAGCACTATTGATTGAGGCAATTGCTTGTGACCAAATACACCTGTTTGATCTATGAGCTTCTTGAACTGCTTTAGCTGATCATAAATATTTATGAGGCTATAGTCATTGAATATACTACTCCCTCCGCATGCAAATTTTACCACGTGAATGATCTTGTTTGGAATCTCTTCACACTGGTGCGGTTTCAACCTCTCGTATGCTATTGGAGTGGGAAGTCCTAATATCTCAGCTGTGCACATATTTTAACATAGAAAGTTTTAATCAGTTTGAGTTGAAATCTCATTGTTTAGATTAACCATTCCTGCAACAGCTTTCAACTCATGCACCTGGTTTTAAAACTTCTAAAAATGGCTGGCAGGATAATTGGATAACATAATTCACTAAAACAAACATTTAAATTACAATTATTGAGACTGGTTCTAAAACTAGAAAAGTAGATGTACCTTAAGAAAATATTAGTTCATGAATAGAAGAAATAAATTTTGATTTCAGAGTAACTGGTAATTATCAAGGAAAGGTAGTATGTTAAATCCTACAGGAAGTAGATGTACATGATATTATGTATACATAATACTGTATCATGATATTATGTATTAAATATGAAAAAATTAATTCATATAATGACTGTATTCTAATCTTTATGATCTAAGGTATGAGTAAGCTTTATCTTGTGTCCATCCATGTAAGCTTATAGTTATTGGATGATGGCTGTAAATACATTAATTACATGTATAAATTCTAATGCAAGGTGCCTACAATAAATTATATTTTATGTATGATTGATCACACTGTACTCGTGCTCCATATTAATTCAGAGTAATTTTTTGGTGGGTTATGTCAACACCTAAGTGCAATCATTGTTTATGAATCTCACAGAATGACACAGTTACAAACCTCCCCCTCTCCGTAGTTAATATAAGAGAGATTTTAGAGTTCTATTTTTTTGGGGGTATAAAAAGGGTGATATAGCCACTTCTATCACACAAAGAAGATAAATGGTGAGAATATTGTGAATTTGATTTTAAATGTGAACAAACAGATTGGTACCACTCTACTTAACATTATCTATTTCAATGATCAAACAATCAATAGCAATTTTACATCTCATCCACACAAAAAAAGGTAAATATTTGTCCTATTTTTATTGGCCAAAATTAACCTTTGAGTGTTGAAGTGGATGATGTTTAAGAATAACTAATAAAACAAGGTGAAGCAGATTGTCATGATAATATGTGAACTGGAAGTAGACCACCATCAAATGAGGCTGTGTGAACATCTCAAGAAAGTTTTGATAGAAGATGTACCCTTGAGTGTGAATTCTTAGAGCAAAAGGTTTCATGTGTTTGAAGGCGCATTTCCCCATATGCCTAACAATAAAAATAGTTGGTTCAATATCACAAACCTCAGTAATACTTGCTTCTGCTAGACGCAGTTTTCCATGGTTATCCGAGAAAGGAACAAGGGATACCAGACTAGAGTGTTTGCTCTGGGGAACAAGCAGCTGCATAGTGTCATGGGAGTAGAGAGAAAGAAATAGAAGGGTGGAAAGGAAGTGGTCAGGATTATCCAAACATTTCCTTGTGTTATTTCAAAGTGCTTAATGATAAACTCTTGCACTGCTTTAGGGCAGATTGCATGTTTCAATTCAGCATGATTGTGAAGTCTACTAGTTCATTTATGTGGGTTTTATGAATTTTGTTTCTTTAGTTTGATTCAGTAATTACCACAATTAATTGGAGAGTTGCTATGGAACATAGATGTTGTCAAAGTTCGCCTGTAGATGGAATATGTTGGTCAAATGGTATTTTCATTCTCTCTTCATCAGTCTTATTGTTATTTGCTCAAAGTGGTCATCATGTTATTTTGTGAAACTTATATTTCCTTCTGTTCTGTATTAATGGAAGTTCTTCTTCCTGTGCTCTAAAAGGAAGTCATATGTATGTTTTCCTTCTGTGTGGTTTTAGTTCTTTGTTGTCTTCTCACTGGTCATTGTAATGCAGTTATTTTCTGCATCACACTTATTAAGATTGTTATATCATTTTTCATATTGACAAAAAAACATTTGTTCAATTAATAAAAAATGAAGGACTTTACACGTTATACTCAAGCTTGGGACCTGCCCTTTTGAGGTCTTTTGTTTATGGTGGCTTGCGGTTGGGTTTATATGAACCATGCAAGTATGTCAATGTTTCTGCTTTTGGGCATAGAGGTATAGTGACAAATTTTGCATCAGGGGCATTCTCTAGTTCTCTAGCTACCGCTCTGACAAATCCTACAGAGATTTTCAGGGTTTTTATCACTCAACTTAATTCATGATCATATGTTGATTTTTGTATTTATATAGAAAAAGCATGGGTTTGCAAGACATCATTTTCATTACTTATTTCCTATTGAACGACAATTTCTTTCTTGAACACATGCAATTGGTGTTAGCGTTTCATGATAATTACTCGTAAATTTCATATTGTTGTAGCATTATTTGTGTGAGTCAAACTTGAACATCAGTCCTCAATGTTGTTTAGTTGAAATTGTATATGACTGGGGTTACCTTTGCATAGATCATACTGTGTTTCAATCAAATATGAATAAATGAACTATGAAGTTTGACTATCAGACTTATATATGCATTTCTTCTTGAATACTTTCATAATATATGCCTATATTGCTATAAAATTCCTTATCATCCCACTTTGTTTTTCATATTTCAAAGTTTCATAAATCTTTTTAAAATATTAACAAATTTTGAGTTTTTTTATTGTGGACAGGTACAGAACAAAGAGAAAATGCAAAACCAGTGCCTTCTAGATGCATTTACAGCCCACCCCATGTGCAACAATGGCATCACTAAAGACATGCATTCACACCGATGGTTTTTTAGCTTTAGTTTTAGTTTTTTTTAGTTTTAAAAGCATAATAAATCAGCAGTTTGTATACTGCAAAAAGATTCTGTCTTCAAAACTCTATATATAGAGTTTTTTGTAACATATTTTATATATAGTTTGAATATACATTGAATTATTTTCCAACATTGTTGTTTCAATCCTTTGAGTAGATTTGTTGAAGTTTATCAACAAAAAATGACGTAGTTGATGTTTATCATGTACTAGTTGTTTATATATGACCAGTTGATGGAAAAATAATGATTAAAATGACCAAATATACTACCAATGGACGGAAATTAGTTAATACAAATGACTAAATATACTACCAATGAATGGAAATCAGTGACTAAATAGATGACTAAATATACTACCAATTGAGGGTAATTAATGATTACAATGACTAAATAAATTTGGTCGCGAGATAAATGACCAGCAATAAACTACCAATGGTCACGTGACTAAATATACTACCAAATTGATGACTAAATATACTACCAAATTACCAAATATACTACCAAATTTATGACTAAATATACTACCAAATTAATGACTAAATATACTACCAAATTAATGACTAAAATTTGTTTGGTCATAAATTTGGTCACGAGATAAATGACCGGCAATAAACTACCAATGGTCACGTGACCAAACTACTGATCACACGACTATTTTTTGGTAGTTTTTTTAGTCATTTATTTATGTTTTTCTACTAGTGGTGTTTAAGGTATTCATAGATATCTTCATACCATGGGGAATTGGGACCAACAAGTTCGCAGATGATTTCGGTAGTTGGAACATCGACGGCTGGTATTAACAATTGCTCAATCAAGAACTCACATTTCTATGTGTTTGCATGCATGTCTATAAGTGACCCCACAAAAGCCATAGAATCTGTAGCTTTGTTATGCTCTCTTGGAATCTGCTCAAATGTGATGCTAGAAAAGTGTGGTTTGTAGGCATCCACTAGTTGCTTGTAAGGGACCAACTTTTCATCCTTTGTTTGGTACTCATCTGTGACTTGTCGAATGACTAGTTATGAGTCTCCATATACATGTAGTTCTTTGATGTCCCATTGGACTGTCGTATTGAGAGCTATGAGGAGTGCTTCATACTTGGCTATGTTGTTGGTGCAAGTAAGTGCAATCCGATATTACTTTGGGATATAGTCATTTTGAGGCATGATAAAAAGGATTCCGGCCCTTGATCCATGTTGTGTGTAGGAACCATCAAAATACAGCTTCCACATTATTGAGGTAGAAAGAGTGAAGAGATTTTCATCCGAAAAGTCAAAGACCATAGGATGTACATCTGTCATAGGTGTTTCTGCTAGTTGATTTGCTAGGGCTTGCCCCTTGATTGCTTTATGATCCACATACTTAATGTCAAACTCACTAAGGATCATGACCCATTTATCTAGTCTTCCTATGAGGGCTACTTTTGCTAGGAGATACTCCAATGGATAAATTTTTTCTATGAGATTATGTTGATTTAGCATGTAATGCCACAACTTTTGGGAAGTGAACACTAAGGCTAAACAAGCTCTCTCCATAGATGAATAATTGAGTTCATAACCCACCAAGGTTTGACTAATATAATAGATTGCATGCTCTTTTCTTGACTCATCATGCTGTGCTAGAAGACCTCCTAGGGCTGCAGTTGTAGTTGAGATGTACAAGATCAAAGGCCTATCAGCTACTGGTGGTACCAAGATAGGAGGTGTAGCTAGATATTCTTTGAGCTGGTCAAATGTTGCTTGACACTTATCATCCCATCGAAATGAGACATCCTTTCGGAGCAAGTGTTGAAATGGTTGACATTTATCTGCTAGCTATCAGATAAACTGTCTAATGGATTGTAACCTTCCTTAAAGGATCTTTAATGCTTTTAGGTTCTTTGGTGGAGGTATCTCCACTATAGCCTTGACTTTTACTGGATCTACTTCAATGCCTCTATGATACAATGTATCCCAATAGTTTTCTTGAGGCTACCCCAAAGACACACTTCTTTGGATTGAGTCTTGATATTTTTTGAGTTTGTCAAAGATTTGCCCTAGAACTTGTATGTGATCTGCCCTAGAAGATTTTGCTAGTATGTCATCAACATAGTCCTCCATGATGTGATGAAAGAGATCGTAGAATATCACTGTCATTGCTCTTTGATAGGTTGCACCTGCATTTTTAAGACCAAGTAGCATGACGCACCAACAATAGGTACCCCAAGGACAAGTGAAAGTAGTTTTATGTTGACCTTCTTCCGCTATCATTATCTGATTATAGCCAGAAAATCTATCCATGAGAGAAAGCATTTCATTACCAGCAGTCATGTCTACTATAAGATCAATTTTTGGCAATGGAAAGTCATCTTTGGGACATGCTTTATTGAGATCTCTGAAGTCGGAACACATGTGGATGCCCCCATTCAGTTTAGTCACTGGTACTATGTTTGAGACCCATTTTGGATAATGAATAGGCTTGATAAACTTTGCATCTAGCAATTTCTGTATTTCAACTTTCACTAGGAGAGCAATTTGTGGATGCATCTTTCTCAGCTTCTATTTGACTAGTTTAGCTTTTGGATCAACCGTGAGATAGTGAACTACTAATGAAGGGTCTAGCCCTGGCATATCAGCATAGGTCCATGCAAAGTTGATGGTTTTTTATAAGAATAAGTTGGTAATATTTTTGTGCTCTTGTTCTGATCATGATGCTGCAAGGAATGTTGTCTTTGGATTTTTCTCTGGGCCAAGATTTATCTCTGTGAAATCTTCCACTAGGAGAGTTGATTTATCTTGATACTTAGATGGTAGGGGAAGGTCAAATCCTCCATCCTCAGGTGCCATAATTGGGTTTTCACCATTGGATACGTTTTACTATTTTGTGATTGGGAGGTGCCACAGTGTGGTTTTCACCTAGAGATCTTTCTTTATTTTTACTTTTGCGACTGGAGGATTTGGCATTCTCACCAAAATAAGTTGTTTTCTCTAGTTCCATTACAAAACCAGCTTTGTGATCACCAAGAGGGATACCATCCTGGAGTCCCATGAACTCAGCAATAGCTTCATCATTCTAAAATGCATCTAGAACGTGGGCCCCTTGTTGGTCCCAATCGATAAGTTCAGGGTAGACAAGTGTTACAATCTGGGTGTTTGTGTTTGAGGTGAAGGATACGGATGATAGCATGAATATGGAGGATTTTGTGAATAGGTTAGTCATATGGAGGGAAGAGTCATTGATGATATCCTCATTAGATGTCGAATCAGCGGGAAACGTTTGTGCTACCTTGTCGAGAATACCCTCGATGTCCAAGGCGCATGGTGCCTTCCTACCAAATCCTAACCCGTTCTTGTCTAGTTTCTTCTTCAAAAAATTATGTTCCATTGTTCCTTGATTCTATTTTCCAAGGCCACCTTTGCCTTTGTAGCCCATGTTTTTGACTATCCTTAATCCATTGCCATATTGTTTGACTGGTATGGTGACTGGTTCTTTCTCCTTGTAAAGCCAAGAAGAGATGTCTTCAATTGTTTCCTCTGCCAATAATTTTCCCTCTTGGAATTGGGTTAGAGATGTTGGGGGAGGAATAGCTACTTTTTTAGTTGCTTTGGCTATGGGCGGTTGGCCATAGGATTTAGGAGATAGGGGCATCTGCCCTACACAACAAGATTTTGAGATATCATATTCTCCAAAGCCTATATCACGGATGTGAGCTTTGAATTCAGGAATAGGATGAGGATTAGGTTCAGTTGTAGAGGCTTTTTTGAGTTTTTCAGAATCAACATATAATGGGGATTCATGGGCTTTGTCATTATTGGGCACTTGGTTAGAATTCTTATAACTACCTTGCAAGACATGACAGAATTCAAAAGGATTAGGATCTCCTGGGATAGTTATCTCCATACCATTAAATGGGAACTTGAGAGACTGATGGTACGTGGAGGGAACAGCTTTCATGGCATGGATCCATGGGTGTCCTAGGATAATGTTATAAGGTAACTCAATGTCAAGGACTTGGCACCTAGTTTCTAGCATGATAGGGCCTACTTGTATAGGCAAGTGAATAACACCTTCTGAACGGTGTTCAGCATCATCATACCCCTTGATTGTAATACTTTGATCAATGTTGACATGATCCTCAGAGTATCCCAATTGTTTGAGTAACTTTAGAGAATAGATATTGAGACCAACACCACCATCTATAAGTATGCATTTGATTTTTCATTTATGGATGAAGACTTCAATGTGAAGGGCATCGTTATGACATGGATCACGAGATGGGAGGTCTTTTTCAGAGAAGACCACATTGTAGGGTGAGGCAATGTTACTTATAATAGCTTGGAAATCTATGACCGCTATGTCATTAGGAGCTGAAGACTCATGTAGGGATTTTTCTAGCATAGATTTATGTGTGGGTGATGACCGTAGAAGGTCCAAGATAGAGATCTATGCAGGGGTTTTCCCTAGATGTTCGACAAGATTGTAATCAGATGGAGTTGGGAGACTTGGTGTAGGACCACGCAGGGTGACACGACCATGACGAATTGTGACAACGTAATCCATAGATTTGCCTTTGATAGTGAGTGTAGATACATGACTTTCTTCAAAACGACCCACAATAGAGTCATAGGAAGTTGAATCTTTGTTAACACCTTTACTTTTGTCAAGATTTTGACCTTGACCATGGTTAGGGAATGGCTCCTTATACATGTTGAGGTCTTTATTGGTGTGCTGAGTTGGTGGTTCATCCTCAAAAGAGATTTGGTTTCCGTCGATAAGGTTTTGGATCACGTGCTTGAGTTTCATGCATGATGAGGTCCTGTGTCCTTTGCTCCTATGGTACTCACAGTATTCATTTTCTCTATACTGTGCAGTTTTGTAAATAGGTTCACCATATGGGGGAGCATCAAGTAAGGTGAGGAGTCCATTGTTTATAAGTTTCTATAAAATAGTCTCGATAGGCTCTCCCAAGGGAGTGAATTGACGTGGCAAAGGGTAATTTTGTTGAGGTCACTCTTGTTGTCATTGTTGTTGGTTTTGATTTAGTTGTCTTTGTTGTTGTTGGTTTTGTTGAGGCAGAGATTGACTTAGTTTTGAAAGATGAAGGGGTGTTTGAAGTATTTGGATGTGTTTAGAATCTACCACACCATCATTGACCAAGTTTTTATTTTTGTTCCAAAATTTTGGTTTGTTGTTTGATTGTTGTTGGGGAGCATTGTCTTTGTTATATTTGAAGATTTTGACTACGCCCTTAGTGATGAGGGCCTTTTCAATGTTGATGCCATTGTAGGTAATTTCATCAAAGGTTGTAGCACTAAGGATTTGCAAATGGAAACCCAATTCTTGGTTGAGGTTCTACACAAATATGCTAACAAGCTACTTTTCAAGTATCTTGAATGGGAATTTGCTAGCCATTTGTCTCCATCATTGAAGGAGGGAAATGAAAGTTTCCCCATTTTTCTATTTATTGTTGCATAGGTCAGTCATGAATATCTCATGTTCTGTGTTGTAAGAGAAATGGGTGGCAAATTTCTCCACAAGCTCATTAAAAGATTTGATACCCATGGGTAGGTGTGAGAACCATTCTATAGCTTGACCTCCAAGACTGTGAGGAAAGAGGTGCATAAGATATGTGTCGTTATGTGAGACCTTGAAGCAAGCAAGATAGAATTTTCTAAGATGGTCTTTTGGGTCTCCTTTTCCTTTGTATTTATCAAATTTGGGAATAGTGAAATTGTGAGGAAAAGGGATCATGGGTAATGACTGATCAAACGGATAAAGACAAACTTCTTCCAAAGAGAAGGTTTTTTTGGTGTGGCCAAACATAAGATCAGATAGTTGTTGAACCTCTGCAAGTTTAAACTCCATAGTTGTGGGAGGGTTTGGAAACTTCTCCTGTTGTCATAGAGGTGGTTGTTGTTGCCCATATGGAATATTGTAGTAGAAGCCATGGGCATTAGTGTTATAAGGGTCGTATGAGTGGTTAGGGTCATATGTGTTGTATGTTGCATTTGGATTGGGTTGGATTTGGGTGTTCTGATTTTGGGTGGTGGGGGTGGTGATAGGTAAGAATGTAGGCTTTTTGATGCTTGTTGATAAGAGTTTTGTTGTTGATATTGCGGAGGTGGTGTGATGAAAGAATTTGGTGGAGGGAAGCTAGAGTATGTTGGGTTTGGTTGTGGTGGTGTAACATAGCTTTGGGAAGTTTGGTTTTGGTAATGTTGAGGGTTCAGATAAGTGTGGGTTAGGTTGAGAGTGGAAGATCATTGTGGTGGAGGGAAATAGGTAGATGTGTTTTGTGATGGTGGAGGTTGATTGAGATATGTGTTAAAAAAGGTTAGTGTCAATGAGCGTTGTGGCTGAGGGACATAGGTAGATGTGTTTTGTGATGGTTGAGGTTGACTAAGATGGGGGTAGGTATGATGGAGTATAGAAGAATGTTGTGGTGGAGGGACATAGGTGGTGTTGATGTTTTGTGATGGTTGTGGTTGCATGACATTGTTTGGGTTAATGATACAAAGAGTTGATGATGTTGGGGATGGTGTTTGTTGAGACCCTTGTTGCATGGATACATAGGTGTTTCTCAAATTGTAATTTGGTGGGAAACCTTCTCGTGATGGGGTAGCCAATGTTCCACTTGTGATTGGTGTGGGCATTTTAGGAGTTTGGTGTAGGTTTGATTGAGCTATTGCGGTTTGTTTAGCTAGTTTTGCTTGACATTGGAGAGTCTCTTGTTGGTGTTCATAGATCTCCATAGGAGTCATGAGCGGTGATATGGGTCTCTCTGTCATTGGATTTTGATAAAGAGGATTCTCATATTGTGCAATTGTTCTCCCTTGTGAGATTTGTTCGGGTGTGGGAGTGGTCACAGTTGATATGGTTTGGACCATATCTATGGCATCATGGGTTTTGTTTGGCTTTTTAAGATTGGATAGGTCAAAATCTTGGGGTAATTGTGCTCCTTTTTTGACTAGTAAGCAGAAAAAGTGATCTTGGTTCTCACTAAGGATTTAGTCAAAGGCGGCCATGGCTCTAGGATCTTGTATGATTTCATCAAGGTCATGTCTATCTTCTTGAGAGGATTGACCTTCTTCAAAGTGTCGCTCTTCTTGAGATGGGACTTGAACCATGGTATAACCGGGTGTAGCAAAATCATGAGGCATGCCGATAGTGAATTGAGTTACATCTACGAAAGCTACATTACCTTCTTGAGGATTGTTTGGTTGGTCATGTTGTGGCATATTTTGGGAGTTGGTTGGTCTTTCCATTGGTGTCTTTGGAGTCATGTTGGATTGGCTTGGTTGAGGTGTATGAGGAGGCGATTTGCACTTCCTTGAGACAATTTGTTTAGCCTTCATAGTTTGTTGGAGTCTAGTGGTTACCATGGGATGCACTAGGATACTTTGTTTGAGATGCTTACTGGGATTTTGCTATGTTTTTTGGAAAAAGACAATTTTGATGAATAATTTATTGGACCAAAGGCGCAGTACTATTTGACCAAAGGCGCAGGACTGTGTTACCAAAAGCGAGATACTATGTTACAAGAGGTGTTTGAGCTAAGATGCCAGAGGCGAGGTATTGTTATACCAAAGGCGAGCTACTGTTATACCAAAAGAAGTAGGTTTTCCAGAGGGGAGCTACTATTATACCAAAGGTGAGTTGTTGTTATACCTAAGGCGCTGAAGTAGTATTAGTGATGTTTATAAGGCAAATTTTGATAGTTTTGGATCTAATTTTTTATTGTATTTTTTTTGGTAAGAGAAAACATATCAAACAAAGTGGCAAAAAGGACTAACACAATAGATAGTGTATGTTCAAGGCTCACAAAAAAGCCCAATGTTTCCATGGGTATAAGACAATTCAAACAATATCAATCACTTTTTATCCCTAGAGACAAAGGTTCATTGCGGTGGTTTAGCTCACAACTTAATTCTCTGTCGACTAAATGTCATTCCATAAAGGTGTCAGACATTTGTATCTTTGCGAGAGACGATAGGTAGGGATATCTCACCCTCCCCTCGGAAAGCTCAAGTAGGTCACAAGAGCTTTATGGCCGAGGGAATACTATCTCTTCTCAAGGGAGGCAATGGTGAGTATCTTGAGGGCTTAAATCGATTCCCCTTGCACTAATGATTACCGCAACATTCGAAGGTGGATTGGGTAGCCACCATCTAGATTGGTTCTTAGTAACTTTGAAGGACCAATGCCTTATGAGAAATGTGACAAGCTACTAAAAGCTTTAACCAATCCTACTAAGAGTATCAAACACTTCACACAGTGTGAAAATTGTTTCCACAAAGTGCTAGTACACCTCTATTCAATTCGGCACCACAAGGTAAGGCTGACGTTGGTTAGGACTTGGCTTTTGCCTTATCCCTCTTATATAGTGGTTCAAAGAAAAACTCCACTTAGGGTCATCCCTTTTGGATGAAGTGCAATCCAAAAGTAGGCACTTCTAAAGGAAAAACTGAAATGTAAGATCAAGCACATCAAACAAAGGTTCAATTGTCTCATTATAAGAAAAAAAGGTGCAACTAAATTAGGTGCACACACGATTGTAGTTGTCAATTGTCCCTTATGAGATTAAAGTGTTTATGCATTCATGTCCATTGTCCCGTAGAAAATTGAAGTGTTTTTTTGCATTCATGTCCATTGTCCCTTAAGATAGTAGTTGTTCCTAAGACTTAGATTGCAAAAAAAATATGCTTTGTCTATTAAGAAAGCAATATGTTTTCTAAGACCTAAATTGATAGATTTGGCAATTCTTCAAAGCTTGTCCTGCATGAACATGTTAGAAAAACCCATTTGCTATGTTTGAGTGATAAGAAACTGCAACAAGTTGATTAGTTCCACACAAACTAAAAAGTTAACAAAAATAAATCAATTGACCAAAAATGCTTTACTGTATAACCAAAAGCAACTTATTGTATTACCAAAAGCGTTGTACTGTATTACCAAAGGCAAGTTGCTACATAACCAAAAGTGATTTAATGTGCTACCAGAAGCGTTGTACTGTGTTACCAAACGTGCTTTGCTGCCCCAGATCTAAAAAAAATGATATTTCGTCAAAAAAGCTAGATCAAAAAATGATTTCATGGTTGACTTGAGGATCTGGGATGTAATGGATGATAATATCTGTAACCTGGAATTAAGAACAACTCACAAGATGCCGCAAAAAAGATAGGTTAACTCAAAAAATGACAATACTCCTAAACACGTCAGCTTAGGCAGCATAAATGATAGTTGAAAGACAAATAAATCAGCTTGTTAGTCAATGAATGATAGATATGATGAGTTAGAACCCTGTAAATCACAAAACAAGATCAAAAAACCCTAAGATACCAGAAGTGCTTTACTGTTATACCAACCGCGCTGCACTGTGGTACCAATAGCACGGTACTGTGCTACCAAAGGCACTACAGTATCACCTGAAGGTGCTGTACTATAGTACCAAATGTGTAGCACTGTACTGCCAATAATGTTCTTTTGTGTTAAGTGCATTGTTCCATACTGTACTTAAAAAAATCAATTTCTCAAAGAAAAAGAGGGATTAGTGGGTCCCATCGGGTGTTCCAGAATGTGTATAAGGAAAATCAAGAAGTTGAATGATAAAATCACAAGCAATGATGATAACAACTCAATTACCCATAACAGAAAGAGATCAATCTAAGTAAAATCCAATATCAATGAATAAATCAATTTAAAACAAGAAAGACTTCACCTAGATTGTATAGTTCTCTTTGTATGAATGTAGATTGCTCAATAACGTTGCGAAACCATGTTTGCAACAAGTGGTTGTAGGTAGTACTCGTGCTCAAAAGATCGATGTGCTCAACGATGCGATGTATGCTCAATTCGCTATTAAGGAATGCCTAAGAATAAATGATCGAAGAGGATTTGTGAAGGAGATGAGGGGGGTTTATATAGGTTTCAAACATGATCGATCAATGGATGAAACAAATCCATAGAATGAATGGTTGAGATAAATCAAATAACTCATGTTGAATGTGCACACGACATGTGTCACTCCAAAAGCTATTTTTATTAAGATAATTTTTTTTTTATAAAGATGATTTTATTTCATAAATTAGAATGTTTTTTCTTCTAATTCATGAGTTGATGAAAATAAGATAAATTAAAGCCAATTAACTTAACTTTAGATTTGCCTTTTTTAGAGTTCTAAAAATAAGACTAATTGTGCACAGGAGTTAACATGATGTTTTTAGAGGAATTGGAAAGATAATTGAAATTAAATAAATAAATTTATTTAATTGATTTTGCATGATTTGAAGAATAGATAAGATATGAAGATTATAAATAAAATACTTGATTTTATTTATTTTTAGAGGATTGAGATAATTTAAATAAATTTGCATGATTTATTTAAATTTGGAAGAACAATTTGATTTAATTAAATAATGTAAATTATTTAATTGTACATAAGAGAGAATTTGTGATGAATTAATTAAATAATGGGATTTATTTAATTAATGTAGACTTGAAATTTGGAAAGGGATAATGATTTAATTAAATAATAAAAATTATTTAATTTTGGAAGAATGTAGAGGAATTTAATGAAATTAATTAAATAAAGAGGATTTATTTAATTAATGTTGAAAATATGTGATTTGGAAGAATTTGACGACTTTGATGAAAATGCAAGTGATTTGGAAGAATTGATGAAATGGAAGTGGTGTGATGACATGGTCATTTTTAGGTGTCTACAATAGGCACAGAATATCCATGCGGACAAATATATGTGTAACGCCAACAGGTTTGAAGTTCTTTTCAGGGAAAGTTTAGGTGACATCACCAGGATATGGATGTTAATATAAGGTATGGATCCTTTGAAAGATAATATCCATGTAGACAAATATCCATATGACGTTATCTCTTACTTTAGCTACATGCGGGTGAAGGTTGGATGACATTATCAAGATTTGGATACTTCACAAGCCTGAGGATATGGATATTAAGCAAATGCAAAATATCCATATGGATGATGTCAGTAGGTTCAATATATTACCTCAAAATGAAATGAGGATTACATAACCTGGATAGGGATATTTTGGCATGGATATTTTGAAACGAAATATCCATGTCAAAATATCTACCATAAATGTCTAGATCCGTAGAGTTTCATACTAGGTAAAATTAGATAGGTCGTCACTTGGATATGGATATTTTGAAGAAACGGAATGTCCATGTCCAAATATCCATGCAGATGACGGGCACTAACGTACTCTAGGTGAATTTGATGAGCCTAGATAGGGATATTTCAAAAAAACACTTACCCTTACTTGTATTCACCTCCTCAATGTTGGATGACAAGACATGATGTCATCAGGATATGAATGTTGAAAGAATGACAGAATATTACACTGGTATTATCCATATCTACGCTGACCAAACATTGACCGGCCATAACTTTCTTATTTCTTTGAATTTTGACATGATTAAAAAGGCAAATTTGCTACATTTTCAATGGTCTATCCAATGGATGCCTTTCTAGTGGACTTTTGAACTTAACCTTCCAGACCTATACTAGGACATGATCTTTTACCATACCGCCTGCTAGTGCTTGCACCTAGAATTTTGGGTTTCAAGTATTCTTCTGTAAGGCTCAAACCTTTCAAGTATTCATGCTCTGCCTTGCCAAAAAGTCCCAAAATCTACCTTGAGAATCTTTGCCAAAAACCTAGAAAAACCCAGAAATATTTTAGCCTCAAGTATTTTCCATCGCTGGGTTTCTGTGTTTCATCCTGTGTATTTGTGTATGCAAGACCAAGTGTATGTTCATGTGTACATTCGCCTTTGTATGTATTCATATACAAAGGTGATATGCAAAGGGAAAATGTACAAGGGCAATTTCAAAGATCATCGGCACGACATGCCTCATTGGCAACTCAGTTAAGGGTCCCTTCGATGGTCGATGGCACATACATTGGGAATATACAAAGGGTTCCTTCGGCAAGAGAATGGTCATCGGAAGTTCATTCCAAAGTCTCCCCAAGTGGCTGATGCACATACAATGTGAACAGTGAAGGTGTGTCATCGGTGAAACAATGGGTATCGACAACTCAGTAAATTGTCATTCCGATGGCCGATGCACACAAAGACAAGATGCAAAAAGAAAAGGTGCAATTGGTCGGGTCCACCAATTGTATGTTCACACATACAAGTGAGATATACAAGCGGTGATGTGTAAAGACTTTATCGGTGTAACATTAGCCATCGACAGCCTTGTCTAAAGTCTTTCTGACAGGCGGATGAGGGGGTCATCGCTATGACATACCTTGTCGGTAGTTCTTTCCAAAGCTTTCCCTAATGGCTGATGAGATACAAGCAGGTCGTCGCCATGACATGTTTCATTGGCAACCCATTCAGAAGTCTTTCTGATGCTCTGATGGCATATACAAGTCAGAATGTACAAGCGCGCATATACAAGGCCTAGACGTGAAGGGGGATGTAATCTAGCTGATAAGGTGTTGAACTCTGCAGTTTGTATGTTAGGTGCATGTATATGCATATGTACAAAGGGCACATACAAGGCCCAGACCCAAGTGCATTTTCAAACTAATTCACAATGGTTTGGGGTCCACCTTGTCTTTGGTGATTGTATGTATATACAATCATGCATGCACTTTCAAAGGTGAGGAAGATGCAGAGGTTCTATCGGCAGGACTCGATACATCGGCGAACACTTCTTGGGTCATTCCGATGGCCGATGGAGATACAACTGCACAGAGATGGAGACCGAATTAGAGGTTGCCACATGTCTAGAACTGTTGTATGTATATGCAGATGCATATACAAAGGTTTTAAAAGGCAAATGGGGCAAAATGGCAAAATGTATGTTTGCTGTGGAAAAGTTAGTGATAGAAAAGGGGTGCCTATGTGGCGCAATCTGATTGGCCAACAATTTTCCCATTCAAATTCAAGCCGCAGATCTTGGCGATAGAGGGAAATCGACGGCTTTGTTCAAACGAAGGATTTTCCACGCTTCTACAGTGGCATTCTTGGCAGGAAAATTTGCAATGTACACAGATTGCTATGTTTCCAGAGGCTGCGAGTTGGTATGCCATTAATGGTAGGTTCGGAAAGGTATGGGTCGATGGAGTTGATGGGCCAACTACCTGATTAATGAAGAAAACCTTCAGTCGATAGCTGCACATTTCCCAATCTCACCTACTTTTCCTTTTCTTTCTGTCAGCTGAATTGAATGTTTTTGGGTGCCATTTTGAAGATGCATTGTATCTGGCATTTTAAAATGATCTGTACCTTGATTGTTGAGTACACATTCTTGCTATAAAAAGCAGACTATGTTACTCATTTCTGGTTGTTGGAGACTTGGGCATTTTTGGAGAAATAATGAAAAATAGAGCATTTTCTTGGTTGTTTTATCTCTTTTGGAGTTTATGTGTTGCATTTTTGAATGCATGTTGCAGATATGTTCAGTTTCATGTTGATTTTATATGAAGAATGCTTTATTGCATGTGTTTAGCTGTCTGTCTCCATTGTTGTATGCATCCCTTCTTTTGAATCTGGTTGCTAAGGGTTTCTCAGATTCTAGGATATAGTTTTGCTGTGTCACATGCTTAATCTATGACTTCCATTCAAGGAGTGGATTAAATTGTTTTAGGTTAAGTATGAAGAAGGTTGTATGTCAGCAAGGATATTTGTAAGTAGAGACAGTTAAATACTTATCCTTGGGTGGTGTTTGTAAGGCAAATACCAATCCTAACCCCTTGAAACTTGAATGCCAGTTACAAATCATTCTTTTGTATATGTCTAGTTGACTCCTTGCCCGGAGATAGGCATCGGTCTGCTCCTTGTGTAGTAGTTATAATCCAAAACCCCCTGTCTTGCATCCAAAACATCAATACCAATCCTTTCATAATTCCAACCTGTTAGTTGTAGGAGTAGGATTAGGACCCCTGCATACTCTCATCCTCAACCAGTTAGATATGTCCAAGAAAGTTGCTAACCTTGTGATCTATCATGCAAACCTTGGTCCTTACATGAGAGTATTCTGCCTGTTATTATAAAGCTAAATCTTTCTATTGGGCGAGTCAAAGTGTCAAATCTTTAGCTAATAGGGATACCCCCTGTTGCAAGTATGGGTCTAACTAGGATTGTCATTAATGTCAACATACTTCTGTTGCATTAATGATAAGGATTGGATGAGCTATATGTTGAGAATATTGAGAAAATTAGTCTCAATCAGGAACAGTGAAGAACAGTGATGACAGCAAGGTAAAAGCTCAAGACAGGTTAAGGATCAGAGGATGCGGATTAAAGGGTTTGTATATATGAGTCTTAAGATGTTCCAGTAGAGATTTTAGAGGTCCGCATGAAGATATGAAGAAGCTGTGATCGCTCAAGTAGAACCGGTTCCGGTAGATGTTCAGAGGTGACAGAGTGTTACAGAAAGGTCCGGTGGGATCCAGAAGTGCATTATCCTATTCTGCGGATAGGAAGGAGTGTTGGGGATGTCCTTATGATGTGTCATCTTGATTTATTCATGATTTGAAGGTCTGAAAGCATCTATTCCTTTGTGATAGTAAAGGCAGACTGTGTTATTGAGGCACCGAATGCAGGAGAGAGAGATTTCAGTAAGTAGAAGTGTGGATGTTCCTGGTGATTCAGGCAAGCTTGTGGAGGTCCATGGATCATGTTTAGTTCATGTTGTTGGTCTGCATTAGAGTGGGAGCTTGAAATTGAAGTAATACCTCCGGTGAAGGTGTTCTTCCTCAGGCTAGCCAACCGAATGAATGATTCATCTTGCGGATGTTCTTGTGGATGTTTGCCGACTTAGATGTTTGTTCCTAAGTTGATGTCATGTATAAATAAGGGATTGTGAAGTCATTTCAAAGTGTGACTTGGAAGATGAGTGTGTGGTAGCGAGGAGAAGAGCGAAAAGTAGAGCAGAAGGTTTGGGCTTAAATGGAATTGACTCAAGCATGGTGAAGATGCTAATTACTAGTTCAAGTATGTGATACTTATTCTTTTGTAGACAGTGTGTCTCTTGTAGGCAGTGAGCCTCTTATGAGCAGTGTGCTTGGGTAGTGAGCCCTAATTGGCAAGTGTCATTTTATTCTTTCTATTCTTCTAACAGAGAATACAATCTTAGGTTAGTCACCTCGTGGTTTTTCCCTTAACCGGGTTTTCCACGTCAAAATATTGGTGTCTCATATGTTGATGTGTTTCTGCTCTTGATCAAATACATAATGTTTCATGTTTGATTGATTGTTATACTGCTAAGTGAATATAAGTGTTTAAAAGAAAGAAAGTTTAAGACAATTGATTCACCCCCCCTCTCAGTTGTTTGCCCTGAATCTAACAATTGGTATCAGAGCCAAGTTCCTCTGAAAGGAGCTTAACCGCTTGAGGAAATCCAGGATGTCGTCCTACAAGAAGGATAGTCTGAAGTTTGATGGAACTAACTTTGCTCTTTGGAAAGGTCACATGAAATGTCACTTGCAATGTATGGGATTTGCATACTAGTCCATGGTTACAAAAGCTTGTATACCTCCACAGGGTGGTCCGACAACTCTAAATGAAATCACAGATGCTGAAAATAATTTGCGGACCAAAGAGGCTCTTTTAAGCGCATTATCTGACTCAGAACTCTCAAATGTTATTGATCTACCAACTGCCTTTGAGATTTGGAATAAACTGGAACTTTTGCATGAAGGAGACCAGTATGTTAAATGTGCAAGGTTACAAAGTCTAAAAGGGAAATTTGAAAAACTGAAGATGAGAGATGATGAAAATATTACCTCTTTTATGCCAAGAGTGAATGAGCTGGTTTGTGGAATTAGAAATGCAGGTGGAATTGTAAGTGAAGAAGAGATTGTTGGCAAAGTTCTCAGATCCATTCCTGCTTCTTATAAAATCAAGGCTTTTGCAATCGAAGAATTCAGAGCTCACACAACAGTCACAAGAGATCAATTGGTTGGTAAGTTGGCTGCTTTTGAAATGGCCGAGTTTGGAGATGATCCTCCAAAGACTGAATCTGCATTCAAAGCCAGTACCTCTGTAAAAGGGAAACAAAGGTTTGATCTGGGAGAAAACTCTTCAAGGAACCTATCATGGTATGAAAATGCAAGAAAAGACTTAGAAGAAGAAGAAGCTAAAACTGCTCATCTTGAAGCTCTTATTGCAAAAAGACTGCTAAGAGGATCTGGTAAGTATGAGGGAAAATTGCCTTTTAAATGTTTTAATTGCAATAAGATTGGTCATTTTGCATCAAAGTGTCCGGAAAGATTTTCTAGGCCAAATAATAATAGACCAAGATTCCAGAAGAATTGTTACTATGCTCATGAAGGAGATGATGAAGGAGTAACAGATGATGAGTCAGAAAAAGGAGACAAATCTGGAAGTGACTGGGTGTTCATTGCCATCAAGGAAGAAGATCCAATGCCCTCTGAATCTATCAATCATAAAATTGAAGAAAAAGCCCTGGATGCCCAAGTAGAAGAGAAGGATGATTGGGTCATTGACAGTGGTTGCTGTCACCATATGATAGGTGACAAAAATAAGTTCATATATTTGGAAAGGTATGGAGGAGGAGTGGTAAAGTTTGGTGATAACTCTGCAGATAGAATCAGAGGTAGGGGAACTATTTCTTTTGATGGAAAGAACAAAACCGGTAATTTATTATATGTTGAAGGGTTAAATCACAATCTTCTCAGTGTTGGACAATTGGTGGACAAAGGCTATGATCTCAGATTCAAGAATGGAAAGTGCAAAATCTTTGAAAGTTCTGGAACAAAGATTGCATCCGGTACACAAACAAAAGGTAACATCTTTCACTTAGCTGGTACTGGTAAAAGTTGCTTATTTGTTCAAGTTGATCAGAGTTGGTTATGGCATAGAAGAATGTGTCATGTGAACTTTGATAATATCATCAAGATTAGCAATACTTAGGTTGTAAGAGATCTTCCAAGACTGGTTAAACCTACAAATATTTTGTGCAAAGAATGTCAGTTGGGAAAACGAAGAAGAATCTCATTCAAGAGCAAGGAACAATCTTCTACTAGATTATTAGACTTGGTTCACACTGACTTATGTGGTCTGGCAAGAATCAGGAGTGTGCAAGGTGATAGATACTTCATGTTGCTAGTTGATGACTATTCCCAAATGATATGGGTAACCTTTCTAAAAGAGAAATCAGAAGCTCTTGAGAAGTTCAAAATATTCAAAGCTATGGTGGAAAATGAGACTGGATTGAAATTGAAATGTCTAAGGTCTGATAGAGGTGGAGAATTCACATCTGGTGAGTTTATAGATTTCTGTGACAAACATGGAATAAAGAGACAATTGTCTGCTCCTAGGACTCCATAGCAAAATGGAGTAGTTGAGAGAAAGAACCGGACCATCCAAGAAGCGTCTAGGACCATGATGATGGAAGCAATTGTCCCCTAGATCTATTCGAGAGAAGCTGTCAGCACTGTAGTCTATACTCTCAATCGAGTTCAAATCAGAAACAATACCGGTAAGACTCCTTATGAACTTTGGTTTGGTATTAAACCTACTGTAAGATATTTTAGAGTGTTTGGTAGCAAATGTTACATCAAGAGAGATGAAGATCTAGGCAAGTTTGATGCTAGAAGTGATGAAGGAATATTTTTGGGTTATTCTACTCAAAGCAAAGCATACCGATGTTATAATAAGAGATTGAGAAAGATTATAGAAAGTACTAATGTGAAGGTTGATGAAGGAATTGAAAAACCCTCAAGGTTTTATGAGTATGAAGAAGATGATCATAATGATGGCCTGATTCAAGGTGGTCAAGACTCTTCTAAAAAACATACTGAAACTGATCCGGTGAGTCAGGAAGAAGAGATAAGAGTCATTGAGCCTAATCAAGAGTCAGAAGTGCAAGAAACTCCAAAAGTTCTGAGGTATGTGAGACTGAACCACTCTGAAGATTAGATCATAGGTGACAAAAGCAAAGGTGTACAAACAAGAAGAAAAATTGCTCAAGATTCAGATGAGTATTGTTTGATTTCAAAGATTGAACCTAAGATAGTAAATGAAGCCTGCAATGATAAAAATTGGACTAAGGCAATGGAGGAAGAACTGATGCAAATTGAGAAAAATCACACTTGGGATCTTGTTCCTAGACCTAGAAAAAAGAATGTGATTGGAACCAAATGGGTCTTCCGGAACAAATTGAATGAAGTCGGTGAAGTGATCAGAAATAAGGCCAGATTAGTTTGCAAAGGATACTCTCAAATAGAAGGAGTTGATTTTGAAGAGACTTTTGCTTCAGTGGCAAGAATTGAAGCAGTCAGATTATTTCTTGCATTTGCTGCCTTCAAGGATTTCAAAGTGTATCAAATGGATGTCAAGTCTGCCTTCCTAAATGGTGATTTGGAAGAAGAAGTGTACATTGAACAACCGAATGGATTTCAATTGTCTGACAATAATGATATGGTCTGCAAAGGACTGAAGCAAGCCCCAAGAGCCTGGTATGAAAGACTGGATAAACATCTCTTGAAGATTGGTTTCAACAAAGGTACTGCTGATAGTAATCTATATTTTAGAATTGATCATGAAAACATCTTAGGTGTTGAAGTGTTCGTTGATGATATCATTTTTGGAGGAAAATATAGTATGTGTAAAACTTTTGCAAACCAAATGAAAAGTGAGTTTGAGATGTCCATGCTTGGTGAAATGAATTTCTTCTTGGGTCTGCCAATCACTCAAACAAAGAAAGGTACCTTCATTTCTCATACCAAATATGCAAAAGAATTGTTGAAGAAGTTTGGGATGGAAGATTCAAAGCCAATGAACACTCCCATGGCAACTAGATGTAAGCTAAGCAAAAATGAAGACTCTACTAAGGCTGATCAAACAAAGTATAGATCAATGATTGGAGGACTATTATATCTCACTCAGACTAGACTAGACATTATGCAGGTTGTTGGTCTTGTTGTAAGATTCCAGGATGATCCTAGAGAATCTCATGTCATGGCAATCAAAAGGATTTTTAGATATCTAAAAGGGACAGTTGAGTATGGTCTGTAGTATCCTAGAGATTAGGATTTCTCTCTTCATGCATATACAGATGCAGATTGGGCAGGAGATGTGGATGACCAGAAGAATACCAGTGGTGGAGCATTCTTTTTGGGGAAGAGATTGGTTTCTTGGCTAAGCAAGAAACAAGAGGCAATATCTCTATCTACAACTGAAGCAGAATATATTGTAGCAGCAAGTGGTTGCACTCAAGTGTTGTGGATGAAGCAGATGTTAAGAGATATCCAAGTAGAGTATGAGGAGCCTATCACAATTTTCTGTGATAATTCAAGTGCAATAAACATATCTAAGAATCCGGTGTTACATTCAAAGACTAAACATATATCCATCAAGTTTCACTTCTTGAGAGAACTAGTGAACAAGAATGAAGTCAGATTGGAGTTTGTGCCATCCAAGGATCAGATTGCAGACATCTTTACAAAGCCTCTACCTAAGGACTCCTTTGAGTATCTAAGGGAGAAGTTAGGGATTATTGCCCCTCCAATGATGAACTAAGGTGCACAAAGGTGCATCAGTCCAGTGCATATCTCAGTCACATCTTGTGGTCCAGACTGATGATGGGGAGCTGCTACTCAGGGGGAGCAACATATATGATTCTGAAGTAATAAAGTTGCAAGTATGAGCCCTTTGCCATTGATGTCAAAGGGGGAGAGAAGACATGTGAAAAACAAGTGGTTGCTAATCAAAGGGGGAGTAGTAATGGGAGAGAAGAAATGTGAATGGTGGTTGCTGATAGGGGGAGTTGTGATAGTAAAGAAAAAGTTCTTGTCTTGATGGTTAAATCAGTTTTTCACATCTTATGTTGCCATCAATGACAAAGGGGGAGATTGTTGCAAGTATGGGTCTAACTAGGATTGTCATTGATGTCAACATACTTCTGTTGCATTAATGATAAGGATTGGATGAGCTATATGTTGAGAATATTGAGAAAATTAGTCTCAATCAGGAACAGTGAAGAATAGTGATGACAACAAGGTAAAAGCTCAAGACAAGTTAAGGATCAGAGGATGCAGATTAAAGGGTTTGTATATATGAGTCTTAAGATGTTCTAGTAGAGATTTTAGAGGTCCACATGAAGATATGAAGAAGCTGTGGTTGCTCAAGTAGAACTGGTTCTGGTAGATGTTCAGAGGTGATAGAGTGTTACAAAAAGGTCGGGTGGGATCCAAAAGTGCATTGTCCTATTTTGCGGATAGGAAGGAGTGTTGGGGAAGTCCTTATGATGTGTCATCTCAATTTATTCATGATTTGAATGTCTAGAAGCATCTATTCCTTTGTGACAGTAAAGACAAATTGTGTTCTTGAGGCACCGGATGTAGGAGAGAGATTTCAGCAAGTAGAGGAAGTGCAGATGTTCCTAGTGATTTAGGTAAGCTTGTGGAGGTCCTTGGATCATGTTCAGTTCATGTTGTTGGTCTGCATTAGAGTTGGAGCTTGAAATTGAAGTAATATCTCCGGTGAAGGTGTTCTTCCTCAGGCTGGCCGACTGGATGAATGATTCATCTTGCGGATGTTCTTGTGGATGTTTGCTGACTTAGATGTTTGTTCTTAAGTTGATGTCATGTATAAATAAGAGATTGTGAAGTTATTTCAAAGTGTGACTTGGAAGATGAGTGTGTGGTAGTGAGGAGAAGAGCAAAAGGCAGAGCAGAAGGTTTGGGCTTAAATGGAACTAACTCAAGCATGATGAAGATGCTAATTACTAGTTCAAGTATGTGATACTTATTCTTTTGTAGACAGTGTGTCTCTTGTAGGCAGTGAGCCTCTTGTGAGCAATGTGCTTGGGCAGTGAGCCCTAATTGGCATGTGCCATTTTATTCTTTCTATTCTTCTAATAGAGAATACAATCTTGGGTTAGTCACCCCATGGTTTTTCCCTTAACCAGGTTTTCCACGACAAAATCTTGGTGTCTCATATGTTGATGTGTTTCTGCTCTTGATCAAATGCATGATGTTTCATGTTTGATTTATTGTTATACTACTAAGTGAATATAAGTGTTTAAAAGAAAGAAAGTTTAAGACAACTGATTCACCCCCCCATCTTAGTTGTCTGCCCTGAATCTAACACCCCCTTGGTGCGGCAGAACCAGAAGTGAAGGGGAGGCAGCTCATGCAACCTCCTGTATTTGTTGGCCAGATATGCCTGTGCATTGGAACTGGCAAACCCTCTGCTGATCCGGAGAGAAAGGCCCAACAAAATGGTGACTCCACTAGGGAGAGAGTCAAACGATGTGAAACCATTGCTGCATATCTGGATCTTTCATGTGAATAATGGTGCTCTGCTGGCAGAATGAACTCAGAAAAATATTTGTTCTTTAATTAGCTTTCAGTTATTTGAAAGTTTTATCCTCTTTGGAGAGGTGGCAACTCTACAAAAAAGTTATCAGTGCACATGAAGGGTTGATATATGTTATTGTGATCTAAGAACACTCTATTAAAGACTTCAGCATTTGGATGAAAAGGTACCCATTTTCTTCTGACTTTTATTTGTTGTTTTATTGCATAAGTCAGATGCCAAGGGGAAGCCTTAGGTCTTAGGCAGACATAAAATGTCTGAAAGTGAAGTTTTTATGAATCCAAATATGTAATCACCCATGCTCAGCCAAGAGGGGGATGAAATGTTGTGTAAAAAAATTGAAGAAATAAAGAATAGGTTAATGTCCTTAGAGGCTAGGCAGGCTCAGTTAAATAGTAACCCTGTTGTGTCTGCCGGTCAAAATGCTAAACTTCTTGTCAGCTCTTTTGATCCTTTATATGACCAACTAGATTTGTCATGTGTTGATTATGAAGTTGAAAGTATGCCTGCTCAAATTTACAATCAGATGCCTAGATTTAGTGGACACAGTGTGTGTGATGGGGGTGCACATATCCAAAACTTTTACAAATTCATGGAGAAACACTCATTTAGAGATGAGGATATGTGGATGAGGTTTTTTGTTAGATCCTTTGGTGCTAGGGCTAGAGATTGGTATTTGATCTTTCCAAAGAGATCCTTTGCCTGTTGGGATTATCTTGTTGACTGTTTTAGGAAGAAATTTGCAAAAGAACCTGCTGATCTTATTGCAAGACTAATGGAAATTAGAAGACAAGATGAAAAGCCTAGTATTGATCTCAGTCATAGATTTGCAGTAGCCCTTTCACAAATCCCTAAAGACTTCAGACCTAATACTCCAGCCTACATTGGCATATACTTTGAAGCTTTTGAGAAGGGCTCTAATGCATTGTTGAGGGAATTCAAGATAACAAGTGTGCAGATGGCATACAAGTTTTTAGAAAATACAGAAAAAATGAGAAATGAGCACATGCAAAATTCCCTGTCCGCAGGCTTTGGTATGAATAGCAATTGTGTAGCTGCAAATAACCAAGTGATTAGGGCATCATTTGAAGACAAATGTGAAAAAGAAGATATAAAAGTTGAGAATGCTGCTATGTTTGAACATAATACTGATAACAATGCTCAACTAGGTTGTTCACCAATGAAGGATGCCAGTGAGAGGATCAATGGTGACTCCCTTTTCAAAGTTGAGGCATCTGGTTCTAAAAACAATGATGTGCTTATGGACAGCAATGAATGCTTGTTTGAATGGGTTTGTGGAGATGATTGTGAGTATTGTGCACAAGATAGAGAAGAAATAAGCAAACAAGGAAGCAGTTCCATGTTTGAATCACTGTCTTTTATTCATACACATGGAGATGATGAAGAGCAATCAAAGATTGAAACAAGTAGTAGTGCTGAGCATGATTGTTTTTTATTTGACTAAAGTTTTGCTTATGACACACAGGGTGATACTCTTCCACACAAGGAATTCATTGGTAATGAAAATGCATGTTTTGTTGCCCGTGAACCAATGGCATACTATAATGAAGCTGATACACTTGGGTCAACCCTTTTTGATACATATAATGATGAGGATCTGTTTGAGTATGGTGAAAATCAAAGCACTGTTATTGATAAGGATTCTAAATTTTATCCTGATGAAAGAGAAACCAACATATATCATGAAGGTTATTGCAGAGAGGTGCCTGAATTTGACCCTTTTTAGTTTGGTGCAGCTCAAGAATTATTTGCATGAGGTGCACAAATATGAATGTGAAAGCTTCTTCTTTGATATGCCAGCTTATGATAAAATAAAGCCTGATGATCCTAGCTAAATGATGGATAGTGAATATTTTCTATTTTCAGTCCAGCTGGGAGATTACTTTACAATGTATATTGCTAATATAGATGATGATAAGTGTTATATTTCATATAAGAATGCATTGTTTGATGAATATGACATTCACATGTTGCTTGGTGCTAAAGGTTGTTTGCATAAGGTTGATCATGGGAGTATCTTCAGACTTGATCCAGTGAAATCAAAAGAAAATCAGATATTTGACAAAAGAAATTTTTGGTTTTTCCTTTTTGGTGGCCCTGGGCCACCAAAATAAATTTTAATAAGTGTGATTTGTGATGCAGGTTAGTGTAGTTTTGACTCTGTGCCCAATGGATAAGGCACCGGTCTGCATCCCATAGATCTATGGTTCTTGCCATGCCTACAGGAGGCATGCATCCCCAGACAGAGCCAATGTTAGTGCCTACACCTAGGATTTTGGGTTTCAAGTATTCTTTTGTAAGGCTCAAACCTTTCAAGTATCCATGCTCTACCTTGCCAAAAAATCCCAAAATCCTACCTTGAGAATCTTTGCCAAAAACCTAGAAAAACCCAGAAATCTTTTAGCCTCGGGTATTTTCCATCGCTGGGTTTTTGTGTTTCATCCTTTGTATTTGTGTATGCAAGACCAAGTGTATGTTTATGTGTACATTCACCTTTGTATGTATTCATATACAAAGGTGATATGCAAAGGGAAAATGTACAAGGGCAGTTTTAAAGATCATCGGCATGACATGCCTCATCAACAACACAGTTAAGGGTCCCTCTGATGGCCGATGGCACATACATTGGGAATATACAAAGGGTTCCTTCGGCAAGAGAATGGTCATCAGAAGTTCATTCCAAAGTCTCCCCAACTGGCCGATGCACATATAATGTGAACGGTGAAGGTGTGTCATCGGTGAAACAATGGGTATCGGCAGCTCAGCAAATTGTCATTCTGATGGCTGATGCATACAAAGACAAGATGCAGAAAGAAAAGGTGCAATCGGTGGGGTCCACCAATTGTATGTTCGTACATACAAGTGAGATATACAAGCGGTGATGTGCAAAGACTTTATCAGTGTAACATTAGCCATCGATGGCCTTGTCTAAAGTCCTTCCGATAGGCCGATGAGGGGGTCGTCGTTGTGACATACCTTGTCGGCAGTTCTTTCCAAAGCTTTCCTCGATGGCTGATGAGATACAAGCAAGTCATCACTATGACATGTTTCATCGACAGCCCATCTAGAAGTCTTTTTGATGCTCCAATGGCATATACAAGTCAGAATGTACAAGCGCGCATATACAAGGCCTAGACGTGAAGGGGGATGTAATCTAGCTGATAAGGTGTTGAAGTCTGTAGTTTGTATGTTAGGTGCATGTATATGCATATGTACAAATGGCACATACAAGGCCCAGACCCAAGTGCATTTTCAAACTGATTCACAATGGTTTGGGGTCCACCTTATCTTTGGTGATTGTATGTATATACAATCACACATGCACTTTCAAAGGCGAGGAAGATGCAGAGCTTTTGTTGGTAGGACTCGATACATCGGCGAACACTTCTTGGGTCATTCTAATGGCCGATGGAGATACAATTGCACAGAGATGGAGAACAAATCAAACGCTGCCATGTGTCCAAAACTGTTGTATGTATATGCAGATGCATATATAAAGGTTTGAAAAGGCAAATGGGGCAAAATGGCAAAATGTATGTTCGCTGTGGAAAAGTTAGCGATAGAAAAGGGGTGCCTATGTAGCATGATCCGATTGGCCAACAATTTGCCCATTCAAATTTAGGCCGCAGATCTTGGTGATAGAGGGAAATCAACGGCTCTGTTCAAATGGAGGGTTTTCCACACTTCTACAGTGGCATTCTTGGTAGGAAAATTTGCAATGCATGTAGGTTGCTGTGTTTCCAGAGGTTACGAGTTGGTATGCCATTAATGGCAGGTTTGCAAAGGTATGGGTCGATGGAGTTGACGAGATAACTACCTAATTAATGAAGAAAACCTTCAGTCGACGGCTACATATTTCCCAATCTCACCTGCTTTTCCTTCTCTTTCTGCTGGCTAAATTGAATGTTTTTGGGTGCCATTCTAAAGATGCATTGTATCTGGCATTTTGAAATGACCTGTACCTTGATTGCTGAGTACACATTCTTGCTATAAAAAGCAGACTGTGTTACTCATTTCTGGTTGTTGGAGACTTGGGTATTTTTGGAGAAATAATTAAAAATAGAGCATTTTCTTGGTTATTTTATCTCTTTTGGAGTTTGTGTTGCATTTTTTAATGCATGTTGCAGATATGTTCAGTTTCATGTTGATTTTATATGAAGAATGCTTTATTGCATGTGTTTAGCTGTCTGTCTCCATTGTTGTATGCATCCCTTCTTTCGAATCTGGTTGCTAAGGGTTTCTCAGATTCTAGGATATAGTTTTGCTGTGTCACATGCTTAATCTGTGACTTCCATTCAAGGAGTGGATTAAACTATTTTAGGTTAAGTATGAAGAAGGTTGTATGTCAGCAAGGATTTTTGTAAGTAGAGACAGTTAAATACTTATCCTTGGGTGGTGTTTGTACTGCAAATACCAATCCTAACCCCTTGAAACTTGAATGCTAGTTGCAAATCATTCTTTTGTATACGTCTAGTTGACTCCTTGCCCTGAGATAGGCACCGGTCTGCTCCTTGTGTAGTAGTTATGATCCAAAATCCCCTATCTTGCATCCAAAACATCAATACCAATCCTTTCATAATTCCAACCTGTTAGTTGTAGGAGTAGGATTAGGACCCCTGCATACTCTCATCCTCAACCAGTTAGATATGTCCAAGAAAGTTGCTAACCTTGTAATCTATCATGCAAACCTTGTCCTTACATGAGAGTATTCTGCCTGTTATTGTAAAGCTAAATCTTTCTATTAGGTGAGTCAAAGTGTCAAATCTTCAGCTAATAGGGATACCCCCCTTGGTGCGGTAGAACTAGAAGTGAAGGGGAGGCAGCTCACACAACCTCCTGTATTTGTTGGCCAGATCTGCTTGTGCATTGGAACTGGCAAACCCTCTGTCGATCCGAAGAGAAAGACCCAACACTGGCCAAAGTAGGGAAACACACAAGCAGAAGTAGAAAACGTTGGGTCCTATTGTGGCTTGCACACACGCCCCATTTTGCCAAATGGAAACCCCCTCTTTTTCTTTGGCTTGGAGTCTCAACCTTTGTTACTTATGATGATGAGAAGGTGGATTTGTGCTTAGAATGCAGGATTTGTTTCAAATTTGGGTATTTTGCATGTTTGGAGTGATTTGATGTCTTTCATAATTGATTTGGAGTGGTCTTGAGTGGTCTTGTGCTTAAAAAATAGCCATTTGTTGCCTTTGCACTAAAGTTGGGTGTTACTGCATTTTGCTCCAAAATCCTGTGTCATTGGATATTTTCTTTGAAATTGCTACTGCAGGATGTGTCATGTTGAAATTTGTAGTTTTCAGGTCTTAGAGTTGCAAAATCATGTCAAATTCTGCAAGATTTCACTAAGGGGTTCATATACTTTCATTCTGACACATGGTCCTGAAGCCCTAATTTGGCTAAGTCTGAAACACTAAAAACCCTGAAAAATGGCTAAGTCTGAAATCTAGTGGAACCTCAAAAATCTAGAATCTACATATCAAATCCTATGGATCTGGAACCTATCTCAAACATCCTGACGGTATATTTCAAAATATTTAAAGTATCAATATCTAAACATATACTTAAATATATTTTGAAATATACTCACCCTGGACATTTCCAAATCTGGCACTAAAAATAACCCCTACTGCACTTAGCGCTAAAAACACCTTGCACTGACTTGTGCTAAAATCACTTCCGATGGACCAAAATCAGTGCAAAAGTCAGTCAAAACCAAAATTAGTGCAAAAGTCAATCAGAGCCAAAATTAGTGCAACAGTCAATCAGAGCCAAAATTAGCGCAAAAGTTTGTCGGAGCCAAAATTAGTGCAAAAGTTAGTCGGGGCCAAAATCAACGCAAAAGTTAGTCGGAGCCAAAATCAACACAAAAGTCAGTCAAAGCCAAAATCAACTCAAAAGTCAGTCAGAACCAAAATCAGCACAAAAGTTAGTCAGAGCCAAAATCAGCGCAAAAGTTAGTCAGAGCCAAAATCAGCTCAAAAGTTAGTTAGAGCCAAAATCAGCGCAAAAGTTAGTCAGAGCCAAAATCTGTGCTAAAGTCAGTGACCCCGAAAATCAGTGCTTTTTGACATTTTGGCCTAAAAATTTGATTTTTTCAAGATACAAATTGGATTTTCTTGGTGGATTTGAGTTATACATCGATCTATCACATCATGATGAACATTTTTACCAAGTTTGTGTAGATTTTGGGCATGTTTTACATCAATTAATGCCACTACACTTGAAAAGTCAGTACCCCCCAAAAAACTCATTTTTTGCAAAAAAAGGCTATAAAAATACAAAATAAAAGTCCCCAAATGGATCCTAATGGCTGTAAAAAATTCCTAGATCATCATATTGGCCAAACGGGTACTTGAAAATGGTAAAAAACTCAAAACATCATGCAAAAATCACTAGATTTATGAGGTTGCTCATAAGAAGATGACATTGAGTTTGGGTTGTCCTAGACTGAATCTATGACTGCAAGTGGACATATCTTGATCCAAATTGATGGAAAATGATTGTTTAAGATGAAATTGATACTTTGCATTGTGAATTGTAGGTCTTGGAGGACACAAGAGCTTGTTGGAGCTATCTTGAGAGGTGAACACACAGAGGTACCCTGCTGACCTAGAAATGCAAAATCAACACTCTATCAACCAAATTGCTGCTGCACATGAAGAAGGAAGTTAGTATGATGTCCAAGATGATGGAGATAGGCCTCAAGAGTTGGGACACATTGAAGATCATGCCTATTTCATGGTAGTTCATGCAGATCCAGTCTAATGTCCAAGACATGTTCACACTTGTCCACAGCTATCCTAGCAGTCCAGTCATGTAATAATGATCTAGCAAGCATCTAGTTGGACATTCCTACATCAAAAATGTGCTACATACTCTTCTTAACTTGTCAACACATTGGAGAAGCCACTTGTCCTACTAGATAACTCAAAAGTGACAAGTAACAGGATGATTGAGTCAACATATGAAATCTCATAATTCCACATCAGCCCATATTTTCAAGGGTTATATCACTTCATTTTGGCTTTATTTTGCCTTGGAAATTGGATCTTCCTCATATACAACCAAATGGGTATCCATTTTGTCTAGATTCAATATATTTGGAAGTTGTGTTTTGTCTTTTTCCTAAAGGACAAATGCAAATCTGAAAATGCAACAAACTGATGTATCTCATTAAATGCCATGTAATCTGGAACATTGGTGTTGATTTAATCTCCACCGTACATTCAAAAACTCGGTATGGTGCCTTGTCTATAAAAGGGCCATCATTCTCTCATTGTAACAAGTAAGATTTGATAATGAATTGCTGAGACTCTGCCAAAATATAGTCAATACAAATCAAGTTTTGCAGGTTGTTAGGAATTTTTGTTTCTATGTTGTCTCATTTTGGATTTCATGGTTGATGTCAATTTGAAATTAGTTGATATTTAGTTTCATTTGTGATTTATCATTTAGATATTTGATGGATTTCCTGTCCATACCATTAATGGCTTGTTGATTGTATGTCATTGTGCATGGTTAGTCTGGGCATATTTTATGAGATAAGTTTGATTATGTGATTTCATTGAGCTGCGCCAGGAATTGGGTGTTGGATGAACCCTCTACAATTTGAAAATGATTACATTTCCTTAGAATAATGCACAATCTTTGTGGCATTGTGGGTTGCCTGGTTAAGCAGAGATTTGTTTATTATTGAGAATCTGACTAACTGTGTGTTGATCATTTCTGTAATTATCTATAGGATCTCTTATCCATTTCTCTCTTTCCCTTTCCTTTTTCATTTTATTTACATAAGTTTGGTAGATTTGTGGTTTGAGCAGCATTTCATTACCCATCTACTGAAATTTCAGACTTCATAGTCTAAACCACCTAGGGTTTCTGCATATACTTTGTTGTCATATTTTATAAACCCTGCATTTCATGTAAGACCCCTTGTTGGCACAGCTAGTACATCCCACTAAGTCATTCTTGCAAGCTAAGACCTAGCTATATTATCCTTGGGGCAGTCCTATCTTGGATAGGATACCTTTTTCAAGAGAGGTGAGATACCACTATTTCACCTATGCTGTTGTGTACTAAAACCACCATCAATAGGTCCTTATTTTGTTGAGGCAAAATGGGACGTGTTGTGTAACCACACAATAAGTAGGAGACATAATAGGTGCCAAAGAAGATGAAGATGTATCTATAAAAGGACTATCATTAAAGAATAAAACAAGGTTCTCAATGGTTTCATCAAGATCTAATTTAGTTGAGAGTCCACAAATAGATGTAATGTTTTTGATAAGTAGACCTCCCAATGAGGTGGATCATATAGAATATAGAATCTTTTTGTGAAGAAGTGAATCTAAACTTTGTACAAGCAACAAGTGGATGAAGAATCTTAATGCAAGTCATCTGAGTACATTGCTCATCCAATAATGTGTCCACATCAAATGGTTGAATATGAAAAATGGTAGGTGTAAAATTAGGAGGAGAATCAATAGTAGTTTTAGTATCATCCACATGTAAAGAGTTCTCCAAGGAATCATCTCTCTTAGATGGATATTCAAGATCCCCATATATCCAATAAATGATGACCCAAGCAATGAATGGAAATCAATGTGCTTGATCTGGTACAAAATATGCTAAAAAATTGTTAGACATATTAGTCCATAGACCATGTCATTGTTTAACTAGCCAATATTTTGTTTATAGTCACTTGGATTAAGAACAAGTCTAAGGAGATAGGGTAGTAAATCATGCTCAAGATAGAGATTATGTAACCCTTCTATCTAGGACAAATAGTTCTCTAAATTGAGGCTAACAATAGAATGGTGGAATATCATGATGAACCCCCCAAAATGGAACATTATCTCAATTCATGATTATGATATCCTTATGAAATACCCGTTAGAAATTACTCAATCATGGAAGGCCCCTATTAGAACTAGTAAAATCCACTTGATTATTCCCATCTTTGTTAATCCCTAATTCTAAAAAATCCATAAAAAAGAGTCTAAGTCCTTTGGCCATTCATTCCCTAAAACCCAAAATTCCTTGTGTAGCACCTTCATCTAGTCATCTTCCATCATACATGTGTCATTATCTTTGTATTTTTACCCTAACTTGTGTTTTTGTTCAGTACCGCATTCCCGCGGGGCTAGGCAACATGCCCTAGTAGTATCTTGCACGGATGCTGGAGCTTGTGACATGATATGATCCGTCACTGCACTACCGTAGCAAATAGAAAGAATAACCATGGGCTAGTGGTAAACAAATCCTGACATCCAATTGTTTCTGAGGCCCTGTATCATGGACACCACAATGATCAGAATGGTTGTGGGATGGTGGTGAGAAACAAACTTAGTAGTAAACAGTTATCATAGCCCCACAACAATAATAACATAGCATTGGAACTAGTCGGTCATCTTAGCATCTAAATGTTATCATAGCCTCGTAATGAAGGTGTCAAAGCATTGTGGATAGTTTGTGGGCTGGTGGTAAACAACAAATATAACAATAAACATTACTGTGGTCCCACAACAAAGAAGCCATAACATTTTGAGGGTTTGTGATGGTGTGGTGAAGGGATAAAAGGCTCATGCCATCCTGCGACGGGAGAATCACAACATTTGATATCAATGCGAGACTGTGGTAGAGGGTAAACATAAACAATAACGTTTATTGTGAGCCCACCAGGGGATTGAAGAAAGGCTAAACTGTATAGCCTACAATAATGTGGTATGCTTTGAAACTTGAAATATGTGCCTCGCTAACCCGTAGAGGTCTTCATTTAGTGCGGCAAGATTGCAGTATCAATGACATTGACTGTGATTAAAAACAAATCTTGTTAATATACCTTAGCCACCTGATCTGTTTAGATGAATAATGCACATCCAAAGTCATATGAATGCAAAGATTTCTCTATTTCTTGGCACGAAGGTGATTAATGGTGAAATGACCAGCACAGGGACTGATAAAATGTGAAGTTTTACTTCATTTGTTCATTCAGACAAGCTCAAAGGTGTTGGGAGATGATGAATTCAAAGTCTAGAGTGTACTCTACGACTCTTCTTGACCGGGAAAGTGCACTCCATCATTCCTCTATCAAAGTTGACATTGTGTATATAGTTTTGCTTTCAAGTAGCTTAGTAAATCAAACAATCACAAAACCCTAGTTCAGTAGACTAGTATACAATGCCACCTAAAAAGATTGAATCAGTGGGTAAGAAGGAGGAGCCTTCAACTCCAAAAGAGAAGAAAAGACCTCTCCAACAATCGCTTTTAGACATTCTGCCAAATTCTGTGGACAAGGGCTACAAAAAGATGTTTAAGGATGAAGCTCATGGCTGTCGTGATGCCCTAATTCCTATCTTAGGATGGAATTTATTTTTGTACTTTTGTGATAAGAAGGATGCACAGTGCCCTGTTTCTAATCCATGGATACTTGATCTTGCCAAGCTGGTAGTGCCAAATGTTTTCATGGATGTTGAACTCATCAGAGTACTAGCACAACATTACCATGTAGCTACAAAGATACTAAGGTCACCAGATGGGTCGTCCTTGGTGATAGTGACTAGAGTTGCAATCATTGATTGCTTCATGTTGAAAAAATATGCTCTTACAAAAGTTGATATTTAGAAGAGTGAGGAAGACTATACTAGGCTCAGGAAAACATTCAGGAGTGATGAACTCCCTATGTATATGAGAAAAGGAGCAAACAATAAAAGAATACTTGTTCCAATTACTTCTGTTGAGCCATTTTCAGTGGATAATTTCACTGTATATTTCAAGAAAATATATTTTGCTCTTTGCTAAGTATTGGGAATGGATTCCTAGGATAGAATGCCAGTTGGCTTGATGATGATGGCAATGAGAATACAAAACCCTGAGGTCAATATTGAATATGATTTTCATTCTTTCATTGAAAAGGGATTGCATGATGGATTCCCCCAGGTGAGAGAACAAAGCACCCATCACATTCAAATTTTACTCTTTGTTGTGTCACTTGATTTTGTACCAGAATAGGAAAAGGTGGACTAGGAGAATGGACATCATCATGATTGATCAGATAGGCAACAGGTTACCTTTGCAGTGTTGGTGTTACATATGGGACAACAATTGCATGAACAACAACTATGTGATATTTCATGATGATTTTATAGTAAGAATCATGGCTACCCTTGGGCATACCTCACCAAGACTACCAATTGAGATTAGAGAATTGCTAAGGCCTCATGCATTGAAGCCAAAGAAAGGACACATGCATAATTTTGGTGATTGATTTTTCTTGCTAGACCACATTGTGTAAGAGTTTATGGATGCACACAACCACCCCATGCTCTTCCCAATTTTGTGCCCTCTGATTTGGCCTTTTTGGAATTTATGTGGCAAATGCTCTAGATGGAGAGGGATGTGATGAAGAAGTAGAAGAAAGGAACTTTTTTTTCTAGATTTGACTATGCTTGATGAATTGTCTATTGGCTCCGACACTTTGGACGAGTTACAAGTTTATTTGAAAGAAAAATATTCATTGAAATACAAAACAGAGAGGGTTTGTGACTTTGAGGGCCACATGAATTTTATCAGACATGTGATCCTCACTAAGATTGGAATATCCCATCAAGTAAACTATGATGAGGATGTGATCAAAAATTGCCTCACTCCTCAAGAGGTATATGATAGAAAAAGAAAATGGGAAATCTTGATGAGTATAGAAGATGACAAGAAGAAAAAAGAGCCTAGTTTCTTAGGATTTTTTGTTGAAGAAAATGATCCATTGAAGAGGATCAATTTATAATTGATAATTTTGAGTGGTTGTATGGCAAAGTAGAGAGCCAATCTATAAAAACTACCAAGCTTCCTATGAAGAGATCAAGTGAGGTTGTGATTGATGAGCCACCCCAGGATGCAATGTCAATACAAGATCCTTCATTCCCTGAATAGCCAATGTCTGAGAAGCAGAAAGTTGATGATGTGACTCCTCTTGTACCCTATGAGATGTCTGAAGGGGTAGGTGACATAGATGAAGTTGCAAGTATATTGAGGCATATGGGAGAGGAGATTGAAATTGATCAGTGCCTTGCTAGACAAGATATTGAAGCCCATAAGCTAGAGGCAAGAATGGACACACAATCACAGGGTGAACCTAAAATGCATGAAGATGAAAGGATTGTGACTTCTCTGACATTTATGGATGATGATGAATTCATCAATACTCCTAAATTCAAAGACTTTTGGATGAAAATGAAAATGAAAGAATTTGAAGAAAAAGTTCAAATCAATAAGATGGGAGCTGATGAATCACAACATGACCAAATTGTTGCGCAAACATTCAAAGAGATTAAAATTGATGAAATAAATGTCAGCCCACAAGAGGGTAGACTAATTATTTTGAAAAGCAATATGTTGATCATTCTTGGGATGGAGCTGAAAAAGATGTTTTTATTGGATCAAGTGAGGAGTTAGGATGATCCTATGATGGTTGCTGAGTTTGATTTTGAAGATGGTGTAAGTGGTGTAGGGTATAATCCAAAAAATGAGACCTTTGCACTTTGGGCCACTCAGAAAAATACAAATAAGCCAAGGTTGTTGGATGTGATCCAGGAGATGAGAGGAATTGCAATGGTGAAAACTTTGAAGGATACATCAGCCCTCGAAGTAGCCACTTTGACTATGTACTTAGCTATGTTCACCCAAGCAACTGTAAAGAATATGGAACTCAAAATGATTGAGTATGAGAAAAATCAAATGGAGATGAATGATGAAGTGAATAGGTTATATTTGGAAAATGTGAAGCTGAAGCAACAATTGAAAGGAGTTGATTTTTCTCAGAGCAAGGCAATTGTGCCTTATCAACCCCCTATATCTCAAGGAGATGAGAGGAACTACAATGGTGAAAACTTTGAAGGACACATCAGCCCTCGAAGCAACCACTTTGACTATGCACTCAGCTATGTTCACCCAAGAAGCTGTAAAGAATATGGAACTCAAAATGATTGAGTATGAGAAAAATCAAATGGAGATGAATGATGAAGTGAATAGGTTATATTTGGAAAATGTGAAGCTGAAGCAACAACTGAAAGGAGTTGTTTTTTCTCAGAGCAAGGCAATTGTGCCTTATCAGCCCCCTGTATCTGAAGGAGTTGGTGTTGACACTATTCCTATTGATTAGCTAAATGTCATGAAGCAAAACTTGGAGAAAGAGATTGAGAAATTGAAGGAGATGAATGAGCCCACCAAGAAAGAAACAAAATCCAAGATTTTTGATGTGATTGAAAAGGTTTTGGAACACAGAGTCAGATTAATATTGGACAAGATTGAAGAGGTGGATAATTGTTATGGTGCTTTGTCTCAAGCACTTGATCAAATGAATGCCCATGCTCCTATCTATTGGGAATTAAGGTGTCTCAACCTTGGTAATTCCTTGTATTTTTACATTGTATTTATTTATTAATTGCCTATTGTATTAATTGAATGCAAATCCTATGTTGTCATATTGTGGGAGTTGGCATGGTGAAGTGTCATCCTACATGGCATTTGACCACATGTATTTTTGTCCTCACATGAGGAGATAGGTGTCCCACTTAGTGGTAGGAATAGTTTTCCATGTGTCGGCATCTTGGATATTGTGTAAGGGAATATTGACTGTAACGGTCATGATAGATTCCTATGACAAAGTTATGACATGTAAGAGTTGAAAATAGGAGATTCTATGACAGGTGAAGACACGTGTCGAAGAGCATCTTTGAAAAAGGCATCTTTGGGCACCCCAAGGTGGACTATGACATATTGTAAGAGAATAAGCTATTTATAGCCTGTGTATGATAGATTCTCTTACAGCTGTAAGTTATGACAGCTATGACAGATTCTATGACGGTTGTAAGAGTCGTAAGAGCATCTGTCATAGCCCATTTTGGAAATAGGTGACCTCCTTGGGATGGGGTGACTTGACAAGTGTCAGGAGTATCCTACAGAGTTGCACAAGTGTCCATAGAAACAGGTTTTTAAACAGAAGGAATTTTGAACAGATCTTCAAAACCTTTTGAAGGCTGAAGACGAACACTCTGTGATTGGGAATACACAGATGGCACAGGGTTATTATGATCAAAAGTATGTTCCATTCTCATAGACAGAGTGTATCCAGAGGAGAATCTAATAACCGCTTGGTCATCTATTTCCTCTAAAGTTACACCACGCAACTGAGGAGGTTTTTCTGGCGGAGGCTGACAGTCTTTATCCCAGAGATCTAACGCCCATTCTTCTGGAAGTTGAATATCTTTATGACGAACAATTTTAGGGGCTGTTAGTTGGGTGTGCTTGAGGTAGATTTCCATATTGTAGACAAACCTTCAATTCCTTGGTCTCTTCGGGGGTTCATCATCAAAGGGATGACTTTTTTGTACAACCTATAGTGAACTAGAAAGACCAGGGAATGATCTATGGACATGTCCTTCATGAACAGATTCATGGTTGGGAATTGATATGTAAGGACATCATTAAGGTTTGTGTCTTTCAGACTTACTGGGAAATCTAATAAGTAGTCAATAAATAGTGATCCTTCTGACATTGAATCACATGCACATCCTAATAAAGCATGGGATAGTTTAAAGAACCGTGCATCTTTTAACATCTTGAAAATGATAATAGGTAAACCTTTTCTATAGTGTCAAGTAATACCTATTCTAACATATGACAGATGCATATACTGTGGGTTCTCAAGACTAGCATTTGCTTGACTCTACAATTTTTGAATTTGTTTATCATTAAATAGTTTTAGTTTTCCTTCTGAGCCACCTTGAACAATGTGCTGTAGAGTGGCAACATGACATTTCTGCCAAGACTTATAACCAAAGAAATTTTTTAAACCTTTAGATTGATTAAACATATTAATGAGACTATTAGGAATATCCCTATATATCTCAGATGGTTTAATCTTAGGCACACAAAACTCTTCATTCACACATCTATTGCTAGACAAATCATCTAAAGCATTACTTGTTTCTTCAGGCATGGAAAATGTCTGTTCAGAATTAGGGAAGAAATTTGTGAAACTAACCTCTTGACTACTATCCTTTAGTGTGATCTTTAGGTGGTATATCAGATCCAGATGTAGAAACTCGATCCATTGTATGTGCTCAAATCTGCACTCGAATCCGCGCTCAAATTACCAAATTACTGCCTTGTATACCCTAAAATACCTAACATGGCTTAACAACGGGAATTATAGTAAGGACTTACAACTTTAAAGACGGTAAGAGCAGTACGGAGAGCAATACAGAGAGCGATACATCAATTGAACTTTAATTCAAACAAATGAATAGATATAGTCACGCAAAGACTGTATTTGAGAAAGCAGTTAGAGATAATAACACAAAACATTTGCAAATGGCTCTGATACCAGATTTTGAAACAACTGCAAATAAGATTATATTAATGGCAGAATGAGAATAGAATTGGAACACATACAGTGTATCAAACTTCTCAGGATAATAATCTCATATACATTTCTTGCTGAAAATAAACCTATAAGCTCGTAAGACTTCTGAGTTTCTAATTTCTATAAATACAGAAAGAGCATACTTCTCTTGTCTTTGAACTTACTAAAGACTCAGACTAAAACTTGAACTTTTCTAAGACTCTTTAGACTTGCTTGGGAGACTCACTCACTCAAGACTCGAATGAGAAAAAAGGCAGCCTTGCTAGCCTTATATAGGGAGCCAAGGCAGATCTTTTACCTATTCTCATAAGTCTGGTTTTCAAGTCCGACCATACAAAGTCGACACGTGTAAACCCTTATCTGAAGGATTACCCGATGAGGATAAGATTCCTCTGGTGGGACCAAATAATCCATGAACAAGAATAAAGGTGAACCGACAAGACCGAGGAGGTGACAACTTTTACAAAGTATCTTTTTTGTCACGGGAAGGATAACCCATGCATACTGTTAGGAACGCATGCTTTCCCCTTTTACCGTGGTGTGGGCCACGTCTATCTTGTGTCACAAAGAGATAGATATCTTCGATGGATGACAAGCCACATCCACTAGCTAGTACTTGGACTAGAATCTTCATATTCGACATATCTTGGATCTCTGTCTGGATCAGTGAGAAACTGACAATTAGAACAGTAGGTATATGTTGGATGCGGTGTGCAACCTAGAAGATTACCTTCAGGAATATTTAAACTAGAAGGTTGATCAGGAGCAGGAAGAGGTCCTTCTTCTTTCCACAGAATGCTTAACACCTTGAGTTTATAAGGGCCATAGATACCATGATTGATAGAGGTATCATCAGCCTTCTCTAGTCAGAAGGTTCTTGTATGGATCCAGAGAGGCATTTGAGTATCATATAGGTGTTTTAATGTATTTGGAACATTCTAGTATTGGAATCTAGAGCCAAAACCTGCTGGACCATATATTTGAACCATATGTCTACTGATAAGATTTTCTGTCTTGGATCCAAATGTTAATTTAAATATACAACCTATATATGATGAGGTACCATTGAAATCCATTCCTTCTGGTGGATTATGAGGACCTTGAAACAAATCCTTGATTAAGTTTTTTCCTCCTTCATGGTCAAGCCAATGATCAGTCCTATGAATAAAGGGATTCATAAATTTGACTGGCACAACAAAATCACTTTCACACCAGGTTTGTAGGACTGTCTTTATTCTAGGATCAAGATCTTCACCTAAAGCTGAAAACTCAAAGAATGGTTGAGGAGTCCACAAATTCTTGAGTTTGAGTTGTTGAGAAGCTATAAGGCATCTGAACCTATCATGCAGAAAGTCATTACCCATGTAGAGGTTATGTCTGTCTCTCATGGAAAAGGGATTGGTGCTCCATTCCATGCAACATTTTTCATACCAACGATGTTCGCGGACCTTAATAACATTTACTTTACTAGACATTTTTGGAAGATCTTCAACATGTTCTATTTGTGCAGTAGAATGTCCTTCTTGAGATAAGAAATCTACAAAAATGTTGTTAGCACCGGGAAGATGAACTATTTCAAAATCAAAAGTATTTAGGAACTGTGCCCATCTAAGCAATCTTCCATGGACAACTTTATCTTTTGATACTTTTCTGAAGAATCCTTTTAAGTTCTACAGATCACTTCTTATTAAGAATTTCTTGTCAGCTATAAACATTTGAAATGCTTTTAAAGTATTAATGACTGCAAGAATTTCTTTATGAGTGTTGTGATAGTTAACCTCACTATTTTTGAAGCTTCTAGAGATATATCTAACTATTTCAGGGATGGGAGCCATTTTCTGCCTTGTATATTCTATATAAACAAGTGCTTTGAAGAGGAGATGTATTACAGGTTTGACAAGTAGTGTTATGCTGCCAATTTGTCTCTAGATATGAGTGTCGAAGACTCCTAAGAGCTTGGATTACAAGTGTATTGTAAATCATTTTAGTTTTGATAATACATTGTGCAGGTTTTGGAGTGTGGGGTTTTTTCACCCGATAAGGGTTTTCCCAACGTATATCTTGTGTCTCTTCTTCTGTCATACTTTCTTGTTTATGTGTTTGTTGCAATATCTCTGTTAGTGAGTTTAGCATTGTTGTAATAGTAAGGATAAAATTGAATTTGTACTCTCCTCCCCTCATTAGATTAGTGTAGGAAGTGATTTCTGCACACCTAGCTTCCTTTCAGCTGGTATCAGAGCTTGGCCAGTTTTGGTTCTTGCTGTTGGGTAGGGGTTATTTGAGCTAATCTTAGGTTGAGTGGGAGTGTTGTGCAGAGTATTCTGTATCTTATTGTAACAAGGAGATGGTAACCACATCTGAAAGGTTAGAGGTTGAGAAATTCAATGTCACTAATTTTGAGTTGTGGAAACTCAAGATGGAGGACCTACTTGTCGATCGTGACCTATGAGAAATCGTATCCAGTGTGAAACCTACAACAATGTCACAAGCTGATTGGGACCTCAAAGATCAGAAGGCTAAGGGTCTCATAAGACTCTGTTTAGCTGACTCTGTCTCGTTGAATGTCCATGAGGAGAAGAGCATGAAAGATCTTTGGAAGAAGTTGGGTGATGTTTATCAGGCCAAGTCCTTGGAAAACAAACTTTTCCTAAAAAAGAAGTTGTTCACTCTAAAGATGGAAGACAGAGGATCTGTTGTGGATCACATGAATGCTTTTAACATGATTGTTGCATAGTTGACATCTGTGGGTGTGAAAATGGAGGAGGATCAATGCATGATCCTACTTTGTTCTTTGCCAGATTCATGGTATCATCTTGTCATGGCTATTGGAAGCACTACTACCACCTTCAAGATGGAAGATGTGGTGTCCTCACTGTTATATGAAGAAATGCAGAGGAAGTCTTTTGAGGCAGCCAAAGAGGCTCTTGCGGTTCGTGGAAGACCCAAAGAGAAAGGGAAGAAGAAGGACAAGAAATGTGATAAGGGTAGATCCAAATCCCGTGAGAGATCCAAATCTCTTGGAAAGTCCAAGGCTTTATGTTGGAACTGTGGCAAAACTGGGCATTTTCAAAAGGAATGCAAAGAGAAGAAGACAAAAAGAAGAAAGCTCCTAATTTAGATTCTAACAAGTCACAAGATGATGGTGATGCCTTCATCACAGTCCTGGCCACCCATGTATTTGATGATGTGTGGTTGATTGATTCTGGTGCATCATTCCACATGACCTCACATCGAGAATGGTTCATGAAGTATGAAGAGTTCGATGGTGGAAGAGTGTACCTAGGTGACAACTCTCATTTGAAGATTGTTGGTCTTGGAAGAGTCTCAATCCAATTCCTTGATGGATGAGTGAAGGGGATCACTAGAGTTATGCACATTCTAGGCCTTGCACGGAACCTACTTTCTGTAAGTATGTTGAATGATGCAGGTGTGTAGGTTGTCTTTTCAAAGGATAGATGCAAGATGACTAGAGGATCTATGGTGCTTGCGAAGGATACCTCAGAGAGGTACCCTGTTTCAGCTGGAGGCATGCACTTCACAGTGCAATAGTTCTTCTAACTCAAAGAAACGAGCTGCAGTCACTTCATCCCCACCATCTAAACTAGCAGTGAAGAAATCTGTTGCAACTAATTCTGATGGTAGTGCACATGCTATGGAAGCTAAGCTTCCTGCTAAAAAGACTATGTTATTGTTAGACTTAGGGCATACAACTGAGAGGGGGGTGAATCAGTTGTGTGAAACTTTCTCTGTTTAAACACTTGAATCTTCTCTAGTGATTAGCATAATATTAAACATGAACCATAATGCGTTCAAATCAAAAGCAAAAACATATCAACACATATGACACCAAGATTTTGACGTGGAAAACCCAGTTAAGGGAAACAACCATGGGGTGATTAACCCAAGAATGTATTCTCTATTAGAAGAATAGAAAGAACAAAATGGCACATGCCAATTAGGGCTCACTACCCAAGCACACTGCTCACAAGAGGCTCACTACCTACAAGAGACACACTGTCTACAAAGGAATAAGTATCACCTTTATGAACTAGAGAATAGCATCTTCAACATGCTTGAATCAGTTCCATTTAAGCCCAATACTTCTGCTCTACCTTTCACACTTCTCTCTGCTACCACACAGTTATCACCACAAGACACACTTCAAAATGAATTCACAATCCCTTATTTATACAAGGCATCGACTTAGGAACAATCATCTAAGTTGGCAAACACCTATAAGAACATCCGCAAGACGTGTAATACATCCGGTCGGCTAGTCTCAAGAAGAATACCAATATTCGTGGTTATTATTCAAATGCAAACTCTAACTTCAATGCAGACTACCAACATTAACTGGACATGCTCTAATGATCATCATAACCTTCCTTGAATCACCAGAAACATCCGCACTTCATCATCCTACTGGAATTCTTCTTTTCTTCATCCGGAGCTACAAGAACACAGTCTGTCATCACTGTCACAAATGAATAGGCTCTTGTGAACCTTCAACCCACAAACTAATCTAGTTGATACTTCATAGGGATGTCCTCAACACTCCCTCAGATCCATAGAATGGGATAATGAAATACCAGATCTCACCAGACCTATCTGTGGCACTCTATCACCTCTGAACACCTGCTGGAACCGGTTCTACTTGAGCGACCCTAACTTCTTTAGATCTTCATGTGGACCTCTGAAATCTTGACTGGAGCATCTCAAGACTTATATCTACAAACCCTTTAAACTATATCCTCTGATCCTCAACCTATTGAGGACTTTTACCTTCTTGTCATCATTGTTCTTCACTATTCCTGATTGAGACTTATTTTCTCAATATCCTCAGCACACAGCTCATCTAATCCTTCTCATTAATGCAACATGAGTATGTTGACATCAATGGCAACACCGGTTAGGCCCATACTTGTAACAATCTCCCCCTTTGTCATTGATGGCAACATATGATGTGAAAAACCATCAAGACAAGAACTTCTCCTTGCTGTTACAACTCCCCCTAACAGTAACAACTATTCACATGTCTTCTCTTCCTTTATTGCTCCCCCTTTGATCAGCAACCACTTGTTTTTCACATGTCTTCTCTCCCCCTTTGACATCAATGGCAAAGGGCTCATACTTGTAACTTCACTACTTCATAACATACCAGCTGCTCCCCAGCTGCTCCCCCTGAGTAGCAGCTCCCTTATCATCAATCCGGATCACAAGATATGACTGTGATATCCACCAGATTGATGCACATCAGTGCATCCTAGTTCATCACTAGAGGGGCAATAACCCCTAACTTCTCCCTAAGATACTCAAAAGAGTCCTTGGGAAGAGGTTTAGTAAAAATATCTGCAAGCTGATCCTTGGAGGGCACATACTCCAATCTGACTTCACCCTTGTTCACTTGCTCTCTCAGAAAGTGAACCTTGATAGATATATGCTTAGTCTTAGAATGCAACACTGGATTCTTAGAAATATTTATTGCACTTGAATTATAATAGAAAATTGTGATAGGCTCCTCATATTCTACTTGAATATCTCTTAGCATTTGCTTCATCCACAAAACTTGAGTGGAACTACCTGCTACTGCAATGTATTCTGCTTCAGTTGTAGACAGGGATATTGCCTCTTGTTTCTTGCTCAGCCAAGAAACCAACCTTTTTCCCAAAAAGAATGCTCCTCCACTTGTACTCTTCCTATCATCCACATCTCCTGCCCAATCTGCATCTGTATATGCATGAAGAGAAAAATTATGATCTTTAGGATACCACAGACCATACTCAACTGTTCCTTTTAAGTACCTAAAAATTATTTTGATTGCCATGACATGAGATTCTTTGGGATCAGCCTAGAATCTTTCCACAAGACCAACAACCTACATTATATCTGGTCTAGTTTGAGTGAGATACAATAATCCTCCAATCATTGATCTGTACTTTGTCTGACCTGTCTTAAGAGAGTCATCATCTTTGCTCAACTTACATTCGGTTGCCATGGGAGTGTTCATTGACTTTGAATCTTCCATTCCAAATTTCCTCAACAATTCCTTTACATATTTGATCTGAGAGATAAAGATTCCTTTCTTTGTCTGAGTAATCTGCAGACCCAAGAAGAAATTCATTTCACCAAGCATTGACATTTCAAACTCACTTTTCATTTGATTTGCAAAGGTTTTACACATACTGTCTCTTCCTCCAAAGATGATATCATCAACAAATACTTCAATAGTCAAGATGTTTTCATGATCAATTTTGAAATATAGGTTACTATCAGCAGTACCTTTGTTGAAACCAATCTTCAAAAGATGTTTGTCCTGTCTTTCATACCATGCTCTTGGGGCTTGCTTTAGACCATACAGTGCCTTCTTTAATTTGCAGACCATATCACCATGCTCAGATAACTGAAATCCATCCGATTGTTCAATGTACACTTCTTCTTCTAAGTCACCATTCAGGAAAGCAGATTTGACATCCATCTGATACACCTTGAAATCCTTGAAGGTAGAAAATGCAAGAAATAATCTGACTGCTTCAATTCTTGCCACCGGAGAAAAGGTTTCTTCAAAATCAATTCCTTCTATTTGAGAGTAGCCTTTGCAGACCAATCTGGCTTTATTTCTGATCACTTCACCAACTTCATTTAGTTTGTTTCAGAAGACCCATTTGGTTCCAATCACATTCTTCTTTCTAGGTCTAGAAACAAGATCCCAAGTGTGATTTTTCTCAATTTGCATCAACTCTTCCTCCATTGCTTTGGTCTAATTTTCATCATTGCAGGCTTCATTTATTATCTTAAGTTCAATCTTTGAAATCAGGCAATATTCATCTGAATTTTGAGCAATTTTCCTTCTAGTTTGCACACCTTTGCTTTTGTCACCTATGATCTAATCTTCAGAGTGGTTTAGTCTTACATACCTTAGAACTTTGGGAGTTTCTTGCACTTCTGCTTCTTGATCAGGCTCATTCAGACCTATCTCTTCTTCCCGATTTACCAGATTTATCTGAATCTAACTTTTAGGAGAGGATTGAGCTCCTTGAACCAGAACACCATTCTGATCATCTTCATCATACTCATAGAACCTTGAGGGTTTCTCTATTCCCTCATCAACCTTGACATTGGTACTTTCTATCATCTTTCTTAGACTCTTGTTATAACACCAGTATGCTTTGCTTTGAGTAGAGTAACCCAAGAATATTCCTTCATCACTTCTAGCATCAAACTTGCCTAAATCTTCATCTCTTTTGATGTAACACTTGCTACCAAAGACTCTGAAATATCTTATAATAGGAGTAATGCCAAACTAGAGTTCATAAGGGGTCTTACCGGTATTGCTTCTGATTTGAACTCGATTAAGAGTATAGACTGCAATGCTGATAGCTTCTCTCCAATAGATCTGAGGAACATTTGCTTCCATCATCATAGTCCTAGATGCTTCTTGGATGGTCCGGTTCTTTCTCTCCACTACTCCATTCTGTTGTGGAGTCCTCGGAGCAGACAACTATCTCTTAATTCCATGTTTCTCAGAGAATTCTATGAACTCACCGGATGTGAACTCTCCACCTCTATCAGACCTCAGACATTTCAACTTTGTTCCTATTTCATTCTCTACCATAGCCTTGAATATTTTGAATTTCTCAAGAGCTTCTGATTTCTCCTTTAGAAAGGTTACCCACATCATCTGGGAATAGTCATCTATTAGCAGCATGAAGTATCTATCACCTTGAATACTTCTGGTTCTTGTCGGACCACAAAGATCAGTGTGAACTAAGTCCAATAGTCCAGTAGAAGACAGTTCCTTGCTTTTGAATGTGACTCTGCTCATCTTACCCAACTGACATTCCTTGCACAAGCTATTAGTAGGTTTCACCAATTTTGGAAGATCTCTTACAGCCTGAGTATTGCTTATCTTGATGATATTATCAAAATTCACATGACACATCCTTCTATGCCATAACCAACTCTGATCAACTTGAATAAATAAGCAGCTTTTACCAATACCAACCAAGTGGAAGATATTACCTTTAGTTTGAGTACCGGATGCAATCTCTGTTTCAGATCTTTCAAAGATTTTGCATTTTCCATCCTTGAATCAAAGATCATAGCCTTTGTCCACCAACTGCCCAACACTAAGAAGATTGTGCTTCAAACCTTCAACATACAGTACATTACTAGTTTTGTTTCTTCCATTAAAAGAAATAGTTCCTCTTCCTCTGATTCTACCAGTAGAATTATCACCAAACTTCACCACTCCTCCTTCATACCTTTGCAAATCTATGAACTTATTCTTGTCACCTGTCATGTGGTGAGAGAAACCACTGTTAATGACCCAATCATTCTTTTCTTCAACTTGGGCAGCCAGAGCTCTTTCTACAACTTTATGATTTATAGATATAGAGGATATTGGTTCTTCTTCCTTGATGGCAATAAACACCCATTCACTTCCAGATTTGTTTCCTGTCTCTGATTCATCATCTGTTACTCCTTCATTATCATCTTCTTCATGAACATAGTAACAATTCTTTTGGAACCTTGATCTGTTAGGATTTGGCTTTGAAATCTTTTTGGACATTTTGAGGCAAAATGACCAATCTTATTGCAGTTAAAACACTTAAAAGGCAATTTTCCTTCATACTTACCAGATCCTCTTGGCAGTCTCTTTGCAATGAGGGCTTCAAGTTGAGCAGTTTCTACTTCTTCTAGGTCTTTCTTTCTTTTTCATACCATGACAATTTCCTTGATGAGTTCTCTCCTGGATCAAATCCTTGTTTACTTTTCACAAAGGCACTGTCTTTGAATGCAGATTTAGTTTTGGGGGGATCATCTCCAAATTTGGTCATTTCAAAAGTAGCCAATTTGCCAGCCAATTGGTCTCTTGTGACAGTTGTATGGGCTCTGAATTCATCAATGGCAGGAACCTTGATTTTGTAAGAGGTAGGAAGGGATATGAGAATCTTACCAACAATCTCATTTTCATCCAAGACTCCACCAGAATTTCTATTTCCACAAACCAGCTCATTCACTTTTGGCATAAAAGTGGTAATATTTTCATCATCTCTCATCTTTAGTTTTTCAAATTTCCCTTTTAGACTCTGCAACCTTGCACATTTAACATACTCATCTCCTTCATGCAGAAGTTCTAGTTTAATCCAGATCTCATAGGCAGTTGGTAGGTCAATAACATTTGAGAGCTCTGAGTCAGTTAATGCGCTTAGAAGAGCCTCTTTGGTCCGCAGATTGTTTTCAGTATCTGTGATTTCATTTAGGGTTGTCAGACCACCCTGTGGAGGTATATACACTTTTCTGACCATGGACCAGTATGCCTTTCCCATACATTGCAAGTGACATTTCATGCGACCTTTCCAAAGAGAAAAGTTGGTTCCATCAAACTTCAGACTATCCTTCTTGTATGACGACATCCTGGATCTCCTCAAGCGGTTAAGCTCCTTTTAGAGGAACTTATCTTTGATACCAATTGTTAGACTTAGGGCATACAACTGAGAGGGGGGGTGAATCAGTTGTGTGAAACTTTCTCTCTTTAAACACTTGAATCTTCTCTAGTGATTAGCATAATATTAAACATGAACCATAATGCATTCAAATCAAAAACAGAAACATATCAAGACATATGACACCAAGATTTTGACATGGAAAACCTGGTTAAGGGAAACAACCATGAGGTGATTAACCCAAGAATGTATTCTCTGTTAGACGAATAGAAAGAACAAAATGGCACATGCCAATTAGGGCTCACTGCCCGAGCACACTACTCACAAGAGGCTCACTGCCTACAAGAGACACACTGTCTACAAAGGAATAAGTATCACCTTTATGAACTAGAGAATAGCATCTTCAGCATGCTTGAATTAGTTCCATTTAAGCCCAATACTTCTGCTCTGCCTTTCGCACTTCTCTCTGCTACCACACACTTATCACCACAAGACACACTTCAAAATGAATTCACAATCCCTTATTTATATAAGGCATCGACTTAAGAACAATCATCTAAGTCAGTAAACACCTATAAGAACATCTGCAAGACATGTAATACATCCGGTCAGCTAGTCTCAAGAAGAACACCAATATCCATGGTTATTCTTCAAATGCAAACTCTAAGTTCAATGCAGACCACCAACATTAACTAGACATGCTCCAATGATCATCATAACCTTCCCTTAATCACCAAAAACATCTGCACTTCATCATCCTACTGGAATTCTTCTTTCCTTCATCTGGAGCTACAAGAACACAGTCTGTCATCACTGTCACAAATGAATAGGCTCTTCCAGACCTTCAACCCACGAACTAATCTAGTTGATACTTCACAGGGACATCCTCAACACTCCCTCAGATCCATAGAATGGGAGAATGAAATATCGGATCTCACCGGACCTATCTGTGGCACTCTGTCACCTCTGAACACCTGCCAGAACTGGTTCTACTTGAGCAACCCTAACTTCTTCAGATCTTCATGCAGACCTCTGAAATCTTGACTGGAGCATCTCAAGACTTATATCTACAAACCCTTTAAACCGCATCCTCTGATCCTCAACCTATTAAGGAATTTTACCTTCTTGTCATCACTGTTCTTCACTGTTCCTGATTGAGACTTATTTTCTCAATATCCTCAGCACACAGCTCATCTAATCCTTCTCATTAATGCAACATGAGTATGTTGACATCAATGACAACACCGATTAGGCCCATACTTGTAATAGTTATGGCATTTGAGATATGGCCACATTGGTGAGAAGAGTCTGCATACCCTAAAAAATAAAAAGCTCGTTGAGGGGTTAAATGATTGTAATCTCGAGTTCAACTTTTGTGAACATTGCATTTATGGAAAGCAAAACCGTGTTTAGTTTTACTCTAGTTCTCACAAGTCTTCTGGTGTATTAGATCTTATTCATTCTGATGTGTTTGGTCTTGTTAATGTTCCTTTAATTTCAAAATCTATATATTTTATATCTTTCATAGATGATTACAGTAGAAAGACATGGGTTTATTTTATCAGAAGCAAGACTAAAGTCTTTAGTCAGTTTAAGGAGTTTAAGGCCTTTGCTGAAAATTAGACTAGTAAAAAGATTAAGTGTTTGAGAACTGACAACGGTGGTGAGTTTTGTTCGGTAGAGTTTGATAAGTTTTGTAAAGAGAAAGGGATTGAAAGGCATAAGACAACTCCATATACCTCATAGCAAAATGGAGTTGCAAAGAGGATGAACAGGACAATGATGGAGAAGGCTAGGAGTATGCTTAGTGGAGCAAGCCTCAAACAAAAGTTTTGGGTTGAAGCTGTTGCCACTACTTTCTATCTTGTAAATAGATCTCCTACATCAGCTCTTGTTGGCAAGACACCTATGGAGGTGTGGTCTGGTAAGAAGCCTTCAGTTAGACATCTTCGTGTCTTTGGTTGTGAGGCATATGCACATGTGCCTAGGGAGAAACAGTGTAAATTGGAGAACAAGGCTATTAAATGTATTTTCATTGGCTATGCTGTCAGTGTGAAAGGATACAAGCTTTGGGATCCTGTGGTTGAAAAAGTGTTGTATAACAGAAGTGTTATCTTCAGAGAGCTAACACCTTCTTCCGTTGTTCTACAACCAGAACAGACAGAAAAGAAAAAAGATGCGGTTCAGTTTCCTTCTAACCCTGAGAAGACTGGAAAAACAGACCCTATGAGACCTGATGATGAGGAGAGCTCTAGCAGCTCTGAAAGCTCAGAAGAAGAAGCAGAACCTCAACCTCAGCCATTGAGGAGGTCTACATGAACAAGAAAGCAACCTGATAGGTTTGGTTGTTCATTACTTGATTCTAGTTGTGCTTTTGCTTTACTTATTAACACTGATGAGCCTAGAACTGTGAAAGAGGCTATGGGCATGAAAGATACAGGTTCCTGGAAGGAGGCCATGGAAGATGAGATGGCATCTTTGGAAAAGAATAAAACATGGGACTTGGTGTCTTTGCCTGATGGACGGAAACCTATTGGTTGCAAATGGGTGTTCAAGAAGAAATTTGGTGTAGATGGCAGTGTTGAAAAGTACAAGGCTAGATTGGTTGCAAAGGGGTACTCACAAGTGGAGGGAATTGATTATGGTGAAATTTTCTCTCCTGTTGCAAACCTGACATCCATTTGATTTTTGTTATCTCTTGCAGCTGCTTATGACTTAGAGATAGACAGATGGATGTGAAGACAACTTTCCTTCATGGTGATTTGAAGGAAGAAATCTACATGTCACAGCCAGAGCATTACATAGAGAAAGGTAAAGAAAATTTGGTTTGCAAGTTAAAGAAGTATTTATATGGTTTGAAGTAGTCTCCTAGAATGTGGTACTTAAAGTTTGATGCCTTTGTGTTGTCGATTAGATATCTGAGATCGAAATTAGATCATTGTAGGTATTACAAGTTTGACAATGATCGCATTCTTATTATTGCATTGTATGTTGACAATATCTTGTTGATTGGGAATGGTAAGAATATGATTTCTAATTTGAAGTCTTAGTTGTCAACACAGTTTGAGATGAAAAATCTCAGGGCAGCCAGGTATATTCTAGGAATGGAAATTAGAAGAGACAAAACTAACAGATAAATTTGGTTAAGCCAGAGTAAGTATGTGAAGACCGTGTTGGATAGGTTGAGCATGGCAGATTGTAGACCATTATGTGTTCTTGTTTCATTTGGGACAAAGTTATCTATTAGTGATTGTTCAAAATCTCCTAGTGAGGTGTAAGACATAAGCAGAGTACCTTATGCTAGTGTTGTTGGTAGTTTGATGTATGCTATGGTCTGTACAAGACCAGACGTTGCCCAAGCAGTGGGAGTCCTTAGTCGATTTATGGCTAATCCTGGATGAATACATTGGGATGTAGTTAAGCGATTGTTCAGATATTTGAGGGGTACTTCTGAGTATTCCATTTGCTATCGTGGCAATGCTACAAGACCTCCACATTCAGTTTGTATTTGTGCATTTGTGGATTCTGATTGGGCAGATGACATTAACAATAGGAGATCCACCAGTGCCTATGTGTTCACTATGTTTGGTGATGCAATTAGTTGGATGAGTAAGCGATAACCTATGGTTGCTTTGTCCACTATAGAAGCTGAGTACATGGATGCAACTCATGCTTGTAGGGAAGCCATTTGGCTTAAGAGATTGTGTTCAGATATTGGTGTTGATGCAGGTCAGATTATGATCAGTTGTGACAGTCGGAGTACGATTTGCCTTGCAAAGAATCCAACTTTCCATGCCAGGACAAAGCATATTGATGTACAGTTTCACTTCGTGTGAGACATGGTAGAGGATAGGAAGGTAAATTTGGAGAATGTAGATACTTTGAAGAATGTTGTAGATGCATTAACTAAACTAGTGGGCATAAAGAAGTTTAAATGGTGTTCGGAGTCTATGGGCCTCTCAGCCTATAGCAGTTAAATCCTGTTAATTCTATTGGCTATTACAAGGTGTTCGACAAGTGGGAGAATGTTGGGAATTAAGGTGTCTCAACCTTGGTAATTCCTTGTATTTTTACATTGTATTTATTTATTAATTGCCTATTGTATTAATTAGATGCAAATCCTATGTTGTCATATTGTGGGAGTTGGCACGGTGAAGTGTCATCCTACATGGCATTTGACCACATGTATTTTTGTCCTTACATGAGGAGATAGGCATCCCACTTACTGGTAGGAATATTTTTCCATGTGTCAGCATCTTGGATGTTGTGTAAGGGAATATTGACCATAACAGTCATGACAGATTCCTATGACGAAGTTATGACATGTAAGAGTCAGAAATAGGAGATTCTATGATAGGTGAAGACATGTGTCAAAGAGCATCTTTGAAAAAGGCATCTTTGGGTGCCCCAAGGTGGACTATGACATGTTGTAAGAGAATATGCTATTTGTAGCCTGTGTATGACAGATTCTCTTACAGCTGTAAGTTATGACAGCTATGACAGATTTTATGGCAGTTGTAAGAGTCGTAAGAGCATTTGTCATAGCCCATTTTGGAAATAGGTGACCTCCTTGGGATGGGGTGACTTGACAAGTGTCAAGAGAATCCTACAGAGTTGGACAAGTGTCCATAGGTGTGGTTTTTGGGCCTTGAGTCCATGTTGGATGCGCATCCCTATGTGAAGCCATTTTCTGTCTTGTATATTCTATATAAATAGGTGCTTTGAAGAGGAGATGTATTACAGGTTTGAAAAGTACTATTACGCTACTAGTTTGTCTCTAGATATGAGTGTCAAAGACTCCTGAGAGCTTGCATTGCAAGTGTATTGTAAACCATTTCAGTTTTGATAATACATTGTGCAGGTTTTGGAGTGTGGGGTTTTTTCATCTAATAGGGGTTTTCCCCACGTATATCTTGTGTCTCTTCTTCTGTCATACTTTCTTGTTTATGTGTTTGTTGCAATATCTCTATTAGTGGGTTTAAGATTACTATAATAGTAAGGATAAAATTGAATTTGTACTCTCCTTCCCTCATTAGATTAGTGTAGGAAGCGATTTCCACACACCTATCTTCCTTTCACTATCTTGGATCCTTTGCTCAAGAAATGGCAGCCAGTCCATCACACTCTCATCACACTATGCAAAGTTTTGCAGAGAAATCCAGATGCCCCTGCTGTCTTGAAGCCAACTAAGAGAATGGTCAAGATGATCATTGAGGAATTCCAATATGCATCTGGAGAGAGTCATAAGATGAAAGCAAAGATGGAATCCTTTGGCACCTTCAAACATTAGTTCCTCCTAGGAATCCTTTGTGAAGATAACCAGCTGAAAAGTTTTGAGAACTGGAGAGAGGAGTGTGATCAAATGGTGCCTCATGTTATTCAACATTTGTAGAAAGATGAAGAATTGAGTGTTCATGGTTTCAATGTTATTCTAGACAGAGTAATTGCTCTTGATGCAAGGTATAGAAAGTTCATTTCAAATGTCAAAGGACTACTCAAGAAAAGGTGGAAAGATCATCTGGCTAGCATGATTGAGATTCAAGAACATAAGTGGTACTACACTATCTACCAATGGGAAAAGGAGTATCTATCTCCTACAGAGGATTGAACAAGTCAAGTGTGCAGTGGAGCTGTTTGAGCATCATACTGGAGTCGTCGATCATCAAGTCACCATAAGAAAACTTTGGACATCTCCTTTGTTCTTTTTCTTATTTGTATGCTTTATTTCATCAAATGTATTTGAATATTGGGCAGTCTTATTAAGACTTACAAAAAGTAAATATTGTAATATGTCATATCAAAGGGTGGGAATTTGAACAATCATTTTTGGATATGAACGGTTTGAAGCTTGTTGCTTCCTTCATGCCTATAAGAAGGAAACCAAGACCGATGGGGAGACTCTTGGGGAATTGGATTTTGGAAAGAGACATTGTAAAGGTCTGTTTTCTTAAGCACATCAATGAAAAAAATTGCATTTCTCTGGTGCCTGAATTCTGATTCTTGATTATTTATTGAATGTTATTGATAGATTTTTATTTGGTTGTCTTCATTATGTTTTCTCCTTATTATTTAAACTAGCATAGCAAGCATATATCTAGTTTATCAAAACACAATTCACATTTTGTGTGATTTGTTTAATAGGGTTTATTCAAGTAAAAACTAAATTCCTTCAAATAGGTCACAGTAATCTAGAGGATTCAATTGGATAAATAAGAAGAACCTGGTAAAAAATAATTTTTCATGTTTATGCAAGTCATAAACAATATTGTGCCAAATAATTTGAGTTATAGCCAGAAGGAAGACACACATCTATCTGTATTTTGACTCTGTTGCGTAGTAAAGGCACCGATCAATTCATTTCCAAAACCATTCATTGTATAATATTTTAATCTAATTTTGATTTTCTGTTGTAGGAGTAGGAGTAGTGGTTAATATAAGTTGAAATAATCTATTATCAGATCATATACCAATTTGAAGTAGATTAAATAGGATGATTTAATTGACAAAATTCTATAAATCTCATAATCTGCTCAATATTCACCAATCAGTTTTGAGGACTTAACATTCAGTGGTGAAAACAAGGTAATACCCACTTAGGCATAGCAAAGCCTGAAGTGCAGGGAATTCCAACTATTTTGGTTGATTCCGTTAGTTGGCCAAATCAGTTGTTGAACCTGATCATAAATCCTAGCATACTTTTTGGGTTTTGCAATCTACAGATTTGGGAACCAACACCCGCAACACAAAATGATCATGACACTATATATTTAGTGCAATTATAAGCTTTCGAGTAACAAGAAGATTCAATTATAAATTATACTCAATCTAAGAAAAATCAAATAGCGCAAATTACATATGAGATCGTAGGGCTCAAAAAGAATATTCTGCGACCTATAAGAAGTCAAAAACTAATACTTTCGACAAAAGATATGCCTATTTCTATGCTAGTGATTTACAAGGGACAATAAAGATGTGCTAGGGAATATTTTAAAAAGAATATTCGTAGAAAAAGATGTCCTTAAAAGAATGAACTTGGTAATATTTTAAAAAACCTCCACTTCATAATTACTTAGTTGAAGGAATTTTAAGTGGACTTGCAAGCTCACAAAGTTCTTTGGAAACTTATCTCACACCATGAAAAGGATTCTTAGCCACTAGTAAACAAGTTTCAACCACTTCCAATCATGTTCAGTTGCTAGGAAAAAATTTTTTAAATAAACTATGATTTGAGACAAAAAGTAGGTGACCTGACATGAATCTTTAGTGCAAAAAATTATTTGTATCCTAGATTTCCTATTGCTAATAAAAGTGACCATGATAGTTGATGTGTTATTTTAATTTTTTAGTAGGTCACAAAGGCTTCATTAGGTGCATTTCTAATCTGAAGGGATTAAAGTTGCACAAAATTACTTCTTAGGAATATTGTACGAGATGGTGTACATGTGATGTAAGCTCTATGGAATGCGATGTAAGCTCTATGGAATGCATTCCAAGCTCTTGGACTGAATCTACACCTTTCATGTTTGAATATTGTGCAACTTTCAAAAGTTTTTTTCTAATTGATGCGATCATTATAGGGTGTAATTGAAGGGAAGATTTGAATGCATTATTTGAGAGATTTAAGTGCATATAATAAATACATGCATTGTTGTCCACTATAACACTATACAACATGTAATATTGGCTATACAAATCTACCACCCTAAATCCTGCCACCTCTCCCACTACTCAAAGTTTAGTTGGCTACACTTTAATTCAATCAATTAATTCATACAATTCAATGTTTTTTTCTTTCAATGTACATTTATATCTCTTGAAAGGTTCTCTAAAGCTGACTATTTTAAGATCCTCTATTTCCTCAAGCTTGTCCTTTAATCTTTCCACCTTTTTTACTTGTAGATGTAGTTCATTCTCAATAGCCTTTCTCTTATCCTATAATTGAATATACTTTTGTTTGTGTTCATGTAGTTCCATGTTGAATTGACTATTTCTTGAATCCAAATGGTTATTCTTATTGAGTATATGTTCCAATATATGCTTGATATCAAAGTTTTCTTCAATAGCTTTATTCAATATTTGATTCTTTTGTTAAGAAGACATTTCTTGCATTTGTCATTTGATGTGTTCTAGATAAAAATATAAATGTCAAATAAGCAAGTATTCTTAAAATATTATTTATAGAAAATGTATTTTCAATAAGTCTTATAGGTCTATCAATACCACAAAACAAGTTTATAGTATCTATTAGCAAAATTTAGGAACTATCTAAATTGTGTGAGTATCCATGTTTAGGACATACACTTGACCCAACACTTATTCATTAAACTAGCATCTCCTTTTTGAAGGACCATTAGGTTTGAATATTTATATAGAAGGCTTAGTCGTTGCATTGTTATTCCAACTTATTAAATAAGAGATAGTTGTATCACTTTGTTTATTTTTACAATACTAGTTGTTACATCAATCTCTTGTTTAGTCTTTTCATGTTCTTTAGAAATAGAAATAAGCTCTTGTTACAATTGCCTTTTTGTATTTGAAGTGATTTGCACACATGGAACACAACATCATTCATTGTCATGACATGCTTTGTGTGTAGGCATTAAAGCTTAAGTGTAGCAATGTAAATGTAGTTGTTGTTGCTATTGCAGTTCCCTTATTGTTTTCAAGCTCCAGGTTTAAATCAAGCTCCAACAAACAGTGCAAACATAAATGAAAACTCCTTAACTTAAATTTCGCAGTCATTTACATATCAAATAATTAATATTTAATAATAAACATAATATTATTATTAATAAACACTATAGATATCTTAAATACATATATCTAAGAAACACTAGAAATATCAGCTTTAAGCTATTTTATTTATTTATGAATTATTTTATTTTACTTTAGACCTATTTTAGTTACTACATACATATATGAACACATAAATTTTATTTTTTAATTAAAATTATTTATTTTAACTATAAATAGACAAAATTTAAATGAAGAGATGTTATCTATTATAATTAATAATATAAGAGTTAGATATCTTATATACGAAAATGGTGGATGGGATCATGATATTAAAGGACGTTTTTATAATAGAAAAGAATAAAATAAATTACCTCTTAAATAAATAAAATAAATTTATATTATTATAATACTGCACATTATATATATTCAAAATAAATTCATAAAATTTATTTTTATATATTGTAATGTTATCTGTTATAATTGATAACATAAGAGTTGGGATAAACTATATGAAAAGGTTTATAATTCATATTCTCTTCTATGGTTTCTTTGCATATTCTCTTCTATGGTCTTCTTGCATATGTTACAGAATGCCAATAGTACGGTGGAAGGAGAAAAGAAGAGATACCGCCGAGTGTATGCCATGTAAGAAGCTGTCTTGAAACAAAACAATGTCGCCTGTGTGAAAAAAGGCTCGCCCACCGCCAAAAGGCCACCAAAGATATCAAAAGCCGTCGGTAAAGTAGCCACTGGTCATAATGACTGATGGATTTCCCAAAGTGCACGGAGCACGGTGCAGGCAAGAAATCTTATCAAAGAAGCTGCAACATACGGCAGCGGCCAGACGAACCCAGAGTACATATATGGATATACATATGCATGTAAATATTTCAGTATACATCACTCTCTTTCTTTCCGTCCTTTGTCTTTTAGTCATTATTATATGAACTTTTTTTTTATAGCTTTCAATTTTTTGTCGTTCTTTTTGTTATCATTTACAAATCAAAAAATCGTGAATACGGACAAAATTGTTAAATGGGAAAAGATTTGGCTGCTCAATTCTCTAAGTTCCCTAGATTGAATCTGCACCTTTTAGGTATGAAAATTTGTGCAACTTTAGTGAATGGTTTTCAATTGTGTTTCCTTTATGCAATTTTAAAAGCAAAGTTGTCATTTCACAATTTATTTAAATCATCATAATGGCATTGATAAAGGTCGGAAATGAAGTAGGGTTAAGCATGGCATGAAACGACATTGGTGGGTAGTGGAGTAGATTGAATGAATTGTCCCTTTGTTAAAATCAAAACCCTCAAACACTTCCTCTCATTCTGTGAAGATGGGTAAAGAAAGATTCAAAAAATCTTTGAAAGCTATCAAGGCAATTGGATTCAGCAACAATGCCATCAATCCTATTCTGAAGCATGTTTTGAAGGTTTGCCCTCTGCTTCTTCATATTGTATTGCTCCTCTTATACAATGCCTCTAGCATAAATTGTCCTTTTGTTTTTCTATAGCTATATAACAATGAATGGGAGCTTATAGAATCCAAATGGTATAGGTCCTTACAGATGTTGTCTTCAAGAATGATAATGATGAGTAGATGTTATTATCACTACATTGCATATGAAAATTCAAGCATTTAGGGTTTGAATTGACTGTAGGAGTTTGTGTGCGAGTTTTGTGAATTGTGTGTATGTTTGATTCAGATGATTCTAGGGACTTAGATTGGTCCATCGGGTGGCTCGAGCCCTAGTCTTCTGACTTCTCTAGTGAGATCAAGTCGGAGAAAAGTTTTGTAGTTTTGGTCCCTTGCTATGGCCTCAGGGTGCTCCCTATCAAAGACCCTCTCAAAAAGAAGAAGGTTAATGATTATGCCCATCATGACAACCTCTAGGTATAGTTGTTAAATGTAGTTCTCTATACCAACCCTTCTCAAGGTATATTATCTTCACAAGGTTTTCAATTGTATGTCTTTGTGTATTTCATGTCTAGATAACCAAAAGTATCTACAACAATGGATAGACTCTAAAAAAATAGCGAGAATAGGGGGTCGGAAATGTGCATTTGCTAGTACGTTAGGTTTGGGATCTAGGGTTTCTTCATTGGGGGTATCAACTACAATCTAGGGTTTTCTTCATTTGTGCATATATGCAGTATGTAAATATTGCTTTTTAGGTAATGAAGTAGCTCTAGAGTCAGAGTCACAATTGGAAAAAAGAAGTACATGTTTTTTAGGAAATCTTTTTGTACAGAGGATGACTAATGATTGGTAGTACACATATAGCAGGCTCCCCAACCTCCATATTGCTTAACTAATTCTTGTCAAGGAAATCTTTCTTGGATCAATTTGTCATTGTGCAAATAAAATTTGATAAGGCTACTCTCTGCCTTTATGGTTTCTCTTGCAGTTGCTTGTGATTTGAATGGATAAGTGTTAGTTGTAATTGGTGCTATGATTACATGTAAATGCACACTCTATGCATAGGTGTTGGGATGTAGCAAAAGAAACAAATGTGTTGATGTTATGGAAAAAGAAGACATGACCACAAAATTCCACTACCTTACATAAATTTTTTCTTGTTGCCCCTCTTTCCCATTTTTCTTTTTTGTTTGTAGCTCTTTGCTTGTTGTGGTAATATATATCCCGTCCTATTTTGTTATATTTTAGGTTGCCTCTTCCCTAAGTGACAGTAATTGGTACATCTAATAGTTTATATTATTATTTGTGACATCAATTTCAAAGGTTCAACTTTTTGTTTGGAAATGTTTGTCAAAAAAAATTCATAGCTCAACTTAAAACAATGGCTACAAGACCAATAGATATGGTACATGAATCACTAACTCCATTTTGGTGTGGTATTTCAAGTTTTATGTCCATTCTCTACATGGATAAGGTGTTCACCTCACTCTTTTATTTGATGGTTTTATATCTCTATGCATCATATACTTCTTGGTGCCCATGTGAAACACTAAAAATATGAAATTGTTTTTATAATGTCCAATATAATCTTTAGTTTGGCAGGCTAGTCCATATTCTACTTACCTTTTGAACTTGTTTTTTAATAATGCCAAATTAGTAGTATGACTGTGTTGAATGCACAAGACAACTGAGAGGTGGGGGATGAATCAGTTGTATCAAAAACTTCAAACCCTCACAAGCATTCACATCCACATAAGCTTAATTAAACCCTTAAACTTGTTATGATGGTTAAGCATGAAAAACAAATAACATAAGCTGAATTATAACATCACACACAAGACAACACCAGATTTTACATGGAAACCCCAAGAAGGGAAAAACCATGGTGAGGATTAGCTCACAATATAAAGTAATAACAATACTGAATTACAAAGGTTTGCTACCAAAGGGCTCACTACCCAGAAGAAAGAAAGGCTCACTGTCAAAGGACTCACTATCCAAAAGAAAAAGCTAGAAGAGAAGGCTCACTGCCAAGGTTGAACTGTTATAATTGCACATAACATATGCATGGAGTAAAGTTTCAATGAAGCTCAATACCACAACTTAAACATTACCTTCACAAAAACAATGAAAACTGGTAGACACCTTCTGCTCACTACATTTAGTAGCCTAACACATGAAAGCTCTTACTGCCCTGATTAAATTTGCATCAAAAAACATCATATACCTCCCGCCTACATCCACTCATGAATTCTTGACCCTTATTTATACCATCATCAACCTTGAAAACATTCGCCAAGGTTAGGAACAAATCTTAACTTATAAAATTCAAATTAGGTCTAGACCTAAACATTCCCATGGAGGAAGGGAATGAATGTGGACCACATCACACCTTAGCACAGACCTAAATCCACTCTTACACGTTTCATCACGCTTTCACAATCACTGAAACACAACCGTAATTAGTGTAAACAACCAAGTCAGCCAAACTTGTGTTAACACCATGAACTTTTAAGTGCACGCTTCCTCAAAACCAAATGATGACATGCGGACCACACACCAATCTTGAACATGAACTAGAAACATCCACAAGTGCCTGAAAACCAACAACCTTTACAACATCTTTCACCTGAAGAAATTTCACACCGGAGCACTTAGATTACTCTGTCATCAACTGCAACTTAAGAAATGAACTTGCAGAGCACCAAACCATGGACCATTTGAAATGAATAAAGATATAGACCTTATAAGCATAAATCTAGAACTGCAAAGCCATAAACAAAACTGCGGAGAAATGCGGAGCAAAATAATTTCTCCCAGACACCTCTGCATAACCCAGAAACATAGTCCACACATTGATGAGAAAAACTTTCTCTGTACAATGAGACGGAGCACCAAATTTGGAATATAACATCTATGAACACCTTTGAACGACATATCCAAACCGTAGAGTTAGATCTTCAATATAGAGAAAATGCGGAGCAAAACTAGAACAATACTTTGTTATGCTAGTCAATCTCTTCAACACATTGTTTCCTTTATTAATCAAATTTTCTCAAAAGCACTTGGAAACCAGCCATTAGGAGCATATTCTTAACATCTTTAGCATCTCTCCAAGGCAACTAAATCATCAACAAGACAACTCAAGAAAACAACAACAACCTCATCAATAGACACAGTTGACACCAATGACAACACAAGCTTGTTGCCATTAATGACAACACCGATTAGCACATACTTGCAACAATCTCCCCCTTTGTCATTAATGGCAACACATAATGTGAAAAATCATCAAGACATAACTCTACACCAATCTTCTTTACTTTCTTACTATCCCCCTTTCTTTTGCACACTTTACTCTTTCCTTGACAACTGACTCTTTTTCTTTTTCACAATGCTCTCTCTCTCCCCCTTTATTTTTCACACTGAACTCTCTCCCCCTTTGACATCAATGGAAAAGGGCAACACACCTCTTTTGTGCTCTTTCTCTTTTTATGATACTGCACATACTTGTACTACTCACTACTACTCTGAATACTCCCCCTTGGGAGTGCACACCAAATTAACTGTATCAACTCTTACTCCCCCTGACTGCAAGAATCATCATGACCACTACCTACTCCCCCTGAGAGGTAGCCTCCAACATCAGTCCATAACAAGGAATGAATCTTGACACACACAGGACTAATGCATCTCCTTATGCATCTAGTTCAAAGAAGGAGGGGCAATAACCCCTAACTTCTCCTAGAGATACTCAAAAGTATCTTTAGGAAGAGCCTTAGTGAATATATCAGCAACCTGATCCTTTGTAGGCACATATACTCAAGCTTTACTTCATTCTCTGCAACCTTCTCTATCAAAAAGTGATACCTAATTGAAATATGCTTTGTCCTTGAATGCATCACCAGATTATTTGAAATGTTAATAGCCCTTGTATTATCACAGAAAATAGAGATTGGATCATCATACACAACTTTGATATCCTTCAAGGTTTGTCTCATCCATAACACCTGTGTGCAACATGATGTTGTGGCAATATGCTCTGCCTCTGCAGTAGATAAAGACATTGAATCTTGTTTCTTACCTAGCCAAGACACTAATCTGCATCCAAGAAAGAATGCACCACCACTTTTACTTTTCCTATCATCTACACAACCAACCCAATCTGCATCTGTATATGCACTTAGAGTAAAGTCAGTATATTTTGGATACAACAAACCATGATCCGGAGTGCCCTTTAAATATCTGAATATCCTCTTCACTACCATAACATGTGACTCTCTAGGGTCTTCTTGAAATCTAGCCACAAGACATATTGCATGCATAATATCTGGTCTAGTTGCAATCAGATATTGTAATCCTCCAATCATTGATCTATACTTGCTCTGATCATCCTTAGGAGATTCATCATTCTTTCTCAACTTACAACTAGTAACCATAGGAGTACAATCTGGTTTAGAATCTTCCATTCCAAACTTCTTTAACATCTCTTTTACATATTTTGACTAAAAAATGAAAATACCTTTATCTGTCTGATTGATCTGTAACCCAAGGAAGAAGTTCATTTCCCCACACATTGACATTTCAAATTATTTCTGCATTTCATCTGCAAAACTCTTACACATACCTTCATTTCCACCAAATATTATATCATCTACATATACTTCCACAATCAGAATTTGATCTTCTCCTACCTTGATGTATAAATTTCTATCTGCGGAGCCTTTATTGAATCCTTGTTGTAGTAAATACATGTCTAGCCTTGCATACCAAGCTCTGGGGACTTGCTTCAATCCATATAGTGCCTTCATCAACCTACAAACCATATCTAGTTTATATGACAACTAAAATCCTTCCAATTGTTCTATGTACACTTCTTCCAACTCACCATTCAAGAAAGCAAACTTCACATCCATTTGATATACTTTGAAATCCTTATGTGCTACAAAAGCCAAAAACATCCTAATGGCCTCCATTCTTGCCACCAGAGCATATGTTTTCTCACAGTCAATTCCTTCCACTTGTGAGTAGCCTTTACACACAAGCCTTTCCTTGTTCCTTACCACTTCTCTATTCTCATTTGATTTGTTCCAGAATACCCACTTAGCTCCAATTACATTTTTGTTCTCTGGTCTTGGGACAAGTTCCCAAGTTTGATTCTTCTCAATCTACATTAGTTCTTCTTCCATAGCCTTGATCCAATACTCATCCTTGCATGCCTCAACCACTATTTTAGGTTCAACTTTAGAGAGTAAACATAGATTTACCTATTCTTCAGCAACTTTCCTTCTTTTTAATACACATTTGCTCTTATCACCAATGATTTGGTCTTCAGTGTGATCCCTCTGCACATACTTGGGAGTTTTAGGAGTCTTCACCGGGGCTTCTTCCTCTTCAACTTGCACTTCCTTTTCTTTATCTTTTTCTTCTACACTGGAAGATGACTCATCTGATTCATAATCATTAACCTCTAAAATCTTTTGTATGTCTTCATTGACCTTAACATTCGTAGTCTCAACAATCTTTCTTAGCCTCTTGTTATAGCACCGGTAAGCTTTGCTTTTGTTAGAGTACCCAAGGAAAATATCTTCATCACATATTGCATCAAATTTTCCTATTTCTTCATCTCTTCTAATATAACATTTGCTTCCAAAAACTTTGAAATATTTAATAGTAGGAATCCTTCCATACCATAGCTCATAGGGAGTCTTTGTGTCATTTGCTCTTACTTGTAATCTATTCTGTATGTAGATAGCAGTATGAATTACTTCTCTCCATTAGACTTCTAGTAGGTTTACTTATTTTATCATTGTCCTTGCAACTTCCTGAATAATCTTGTTCTTCCTTTCAACCACTCCATTATGCTGAGGAGTCCTAGGGGTAGATAAATGCCTCTTTATCCCATGATCCTCACTAAACATGTTAAACTCATTAGAAGTAAATTATCCACCTCTATTAGACCTTAAACATTTGATCTTCATATCTATTTCATTTTCAACCATTTCTTTAAATGCTTTAAACTTACCTAGGGCTTCTGATTTTTCTTAAGAAAGGTGACCCATGTCATTGTAGAGGAATCATCAATAAATAACATAAAATACTTGTCACCTTGAAAACTCTTTACCCTGGTAGGACCACAAAGGTATGTATGTACCAATTCCAATAGTCTGGTAGATGACTAATCCTTGACTTTGAAGCTTCTTCTTGTTTGCTTTCCAATTTGACATCCCTTACATACAACATTGATGGGCTTTGTAATCTTTGGCAGATCTCTCACAGCTTGAACTAAACTTATCCTTACCAGGCTATCAAAATTTATGTGACATAATCTCCTATGACATAGCCAACTTTCAATGATTTGAGTCATGAAGCAATAACTATCACTACCTTTGAGATGATAAACATTTCCACCAGTCCTCTTTCCAACAACAATCACTATTTTAGAGCTTTTTCTGATCTCACAGCCATCATCCTGAAACATAATATTGTAACCCTTACTACACATATGTCCAACACTCAAAAGATTATGCTTTAAACCCTTAACATAAAGAACATCATTAGTGTTATTCTTTCAATCAAAACTAATTGAGCCTTTTCCACAAATCTTAACAGCTACATCATCACCAAACCTAACTACTCTGCCATCATATTTTTCAAGTTTAACAAACTTACTCTTATCACCTGTCATATGATATGAACATCCACTATCAATGGCCGAGTCATCTTTTTCACTCTTAGCATGAAAAGCAGACATTATAATGCCTTCAGGATTAGTGCTTGCTTCCAAACCCTTTTCCTCCACACATCTTATAGAGTTAGCAGAAACAGTTTCATCTCTTGGGGCTATGAATAATCATTCATTATCATTATCATCCTCATAATCAGTTTCATCATTAGATATGCTTTCATCTTATCTAACATAGTAAATTTTCTTAATCATCTTACCCCTATTTTCCCTATTCTTAATTCTCAGAGCTTTGTCTGGGCATCTTGAAGCATAATGACCTATCTTTCCACAACTAAAACATTTAAAAGGCAACTTACCACTGAAATTTCCAGTACCCTTTTTCATCCTTCTCACAAATTTATCTTCCACTTCATCAAGGTCTTCCAAATCTGATTCCACAGTTTCTCTGTTTTGTCAACTTTAAAAGAACTCTCAACCTTTGTAGTTTCACTAGTTGTACCAAACTCTCTTATTTCAAAAGTAGTTAAGGTGCCAAGCAACCAATCTCTAGTAAACTGATTCAAATTTTGTAATTCTTCAATAGAAGAAACCTTATGACTATAAGCTTTAGGAAGAGTTTTGAGTACCTTCAATATCACTTCTTTAACATCTATACTTCCACTAGGCCCTTTGATGCCATTGACAACTTCATCCACCTTCTGTAAGTAGCTTGTAATGTTTTCATCTTCAGACATTCGCATGGTTTCAAATGTGAGCTTCAATTTCTACATTTTAGCTTGTTTGACCTTATCATCTGCTTCATAAACACTTTTCAACTTTTTCCAAATCTCATTAGTAGTTTTCAAATTTACAACTTTCACCAATTCAGAATTAGTAAGACCACTTAAAAGAGCATGTTTTACCTTACCATCAATTTCAGCAGCTTTGATCTCATAATCGGTACTTATATAATTCTCAGGTATAGTGTAATTAGACTCAACAGATTTCCAGATCTCATAACCAAGAGAAATCAGAAAAGATTCCATCCTTACCTTTCATAGTGCAAAGTCAAATCCATCAAACAGAGGAACATTCTTCTTGTGCGCCATCCCTGATCTACCTCAAGCTGTTAAGCTCTCTTCTAAGGAACTTGGCTCTGATACCAATTGCTAAATGTACAAGACAACTAAGAGGGGGAGGTAAATCAATTGTATCAAAAACTTCAAACCCTCACAAACATTCACATCCACCTAAGACTAATTAAACCCTTAAACTTGTTATGATGATTAAGTATGAAAAGAAAATAACAGAAGCTGAATTATAACAACATCACACACAAGACAACACCAGATTTTACATGGAAAACCCAAGAAGAGAAAAACCATGGTGAGGATTAGTTCACACTATAGAGTAATGGCAATACCGAATTACAAAGGCTCACTACTAGAGCGCTCACTGCCTAGGGCTCACTACCCCGAAGAAAGAAAGGATCACTGCCAAAGGACTCACTGTCCAGAAGAAAAAAATAGAAGAGAAGGCTCACTGCTAGGGTTGAACTATTATAATTGCACCTAACATATGCATGGAGTACAGTTCCAATGAAGCTCAATACCATAACTCAAACATCACCTTCGCAGCAACACTTAAAATGGTAGACACCTTCTGCTAACTGCATCCAGTAGCCTAACACATGAAAGCTCTTACTACCCTAATCAAATTTGCATCACAAAACATCATATACCTCTCACCTACATCCACTCACAAATTCTTGACCCTTATTTATACCATCATCAACCTTGAAAACATTCTCCAAGGTTGGCAACACATCTTAACTTATAAAATTCAAATTAGGTCTAGACCTAAACATTCCCATAGAGGAAGGGAATGAATGTGGACCACATCACACCTTAGCATAGACGTAAATCCACTCTTACATGCTTAATCACACTTTCACAACCATCGAAACACATACGCAATTAGTGTAAACAACCAAGTCGGCCAAACTTGTCTTAACACCATGAACTTTTAAGTGCATACTTCCTCAAAACCAAAGGATGACATGCAAACCACACACAAAGCTTGAACATGATCTAGAAACATCCACAAGTGCTTGATAACCAACAACAACCTTTGCAACATCTTTCACTTGAAGAAATTTCACACCGGAGGACTTAGATTACTCTGTCATCAACTACAACGTAAGAAATGAACTTGAGGAGCACCTAACCATGAACCATTTGAACTGAATAAAGATATTCAACAACTTTCCTTCTTGTTAATACACATTTACTCTTATTACCAATGATTTGGTCTTTAGTGTGATCCCTTTGCACATACTTGGGAGTTTTAGGAGTCTTCACTAGGGCTTCATCCTCTTCAACTTGCATTTCCTTTTCTTTGGCTTTTTCTTCTTCTACACTGGAAGATGACTCATCTGATTCATAATAATTAACCTCTAAAATCTTCTATATGCCTTCATCAACCTTAACATTCGCAGTCTCAACAATCTTTCTTAGCATCTTGTTATAGCACCGGTAAGCTTTGCTTTTGTTAGAGTACCCAAGGAAAATACCTTCATCACATATTGCATCAAATTTTCCTATTTCTTCATCTCTTCTGATATAACATTTGCTTCCAAAAACTTTGAAATATTTAATAGTAGTAGGAATCCTTCCATACCATAGCTCATATGGAGTCTTTGTGTCATTTGCTCTTACTTGTACTTTGTTCTGTATGTAGATAGTGGTATGATTTGCTTCTCTCTAGTAGACTTCTTGTAGGTTTGCTTCTTTTATCATTTTCCTTGTAGCTTCTTGAACAGTCTTGTTCTTCCTTTCAACCACTCCATTTTGCTGAGGAGTCCTACGGCCAGATAAATGCCTCTTTATCCCATGATCCTCACAAAAGATGTTAAACTCATTAGAAGTAAATTCTCCAGCTCTGTCAGACCTTAAACATTTGATTTTCATATCCATTTCATTTTCAACCATTTCTTTAAATGCTTTAAACTTATCTAGGGCTTTTGATTTTTTCTTAAGAAAGGTGCCCTATGTAATTCTAGAGGAATCATCAATAAATAACATAAATACCTGTCACCTTGAAAACTCCTTACCCTGGTAGGACCACAAAGGTTTGTATGTACCAATTCCAATAGTCTGGTAGATGACTAATCCTTGAGTTTGGAGCTTATTCTTGTTTTCTTTCCAATCTGACATCCCTTACATACAACATTGATGGGATTTGTAATCTTTGACAAATCTCTCATAGCTTGAACTAAACTTCTCCTTACCAGGCTATCAAAATTTATGTGACACAATATCCTATGCCATATCCGACTTTCACTAATTTGAGTCATGAAGAAATAACCACCACCACGTTTGAGATGATAAACATTTTCACCAGTCCTCTTTCCAGCAACAATCACTATCCCAGAGCTTTTTCTGATCTCACAGCCATCATCCTGAAACATAATATTGTAACCCTTGCTACACATTTGTCCAACACTCAAAAGATTATGCTTTAAACCCTTAACAGAAATAACATCATCAGTGTTATGCTTTCCATCAAAACTAATTAAGCCTTTTCCACAGATCTTAGCAGCTACATCATCACCAAACCTAACTACTCCACCATCATATTTTTCAAGTTTAACAAACTTACTCTTATCACCTGTCATATGATTTGAACATCCAATGCCAATGACCCAGACATCGTTTTCACTCTTAGCATGAAAAGCAGACATTATAATGCCTTCAAGATTAGTGCTTGCTTCTGGACCCTTTTCCTCCACACATCTTCTAGAGTTAGCAGAAATAGTTTCATCTCTTAGGGCTATGAATAAGCATTCATTAACATTATCATCCTCATAATCAGTTTCATCATCCAATATTCTTGCATCTTCTCTAACATAGTAAATTTTCTTAATCATATTACCTCTATTTTCCCTATTCTTAATTCTCAGAGCTTTGTATGGACATCTTGAAGTATAATGACCTATCTTTCCACAACTAAAACATTTAAAAGGCAACTTACCACTAAAATTTCCAGTTCCCTTTTTCATCCTTCTCACAAAGTTATCTTCCACTTCATCAAGGTCTTCCGGATCTGATTCCATAGTCTTCTCTAATTTGTCAGCTTTAAAAGCAATCTCAACCTTTGTAGTTTCACTAGTTGTACCAAACTCTCTTATTTCAAAAGCAGTTAAGGTGCCAAGCAACTAATCTCTAGTAAACTGGTTCAAATTTTGTAATTCTTCAATAGAAGAAACCTTATGACTATAAGCTTTAGGAAGAGTTTTGAGTACCTTCAATATCACTTCTTTATCATCTATACTTCCACTAGGTCCTCTAATGCCATTGACGACTTCATCCACCTTCTGTAAGTAGCTTGTAATGTTTTCATCTTCAGACATTCGCATGATTTCAAATGTGAGCTTCAAGTTCTGTATTTTAGCTTGTTTGACCTTATCATCTCCTTCATAAACACTTTTCAAATTTTTCCAAATCTCATTAGTGTTGATGATGATTGTTAGTCATAACAACATGAAATAAAAGTTACACAACAACCTCTATTTATCTTGAAAGATACGATAAATTTAGAGTGAATTTATGATCTCAAGTCTCCGATGATTAGTTCATAATCTACTAATGTTACTCAGAGGTTGATGTGTGTTGCTATTAATCGGTTTGGGGCCTTATGTACTTCAGTAATTTCTACAAAGTTCTTCAATATTCCTTCAAATATCCTGTCCTTTATGCCTATTCTGCACAAATCTCCAACAATTCTACCTCTGCACTATGAATTTGCTTTAATAATGTGCTCATAGGTTGATATTTGCATGATTTATATAATTATTTGTGATTCTTTGCATGATATTTTCAACACTACATGCATTTAGCTCAAAATATGCTAATGATTTTCAATTGTCTATGGGCTGTCAGCATTTTCACTCTGTTCTGCTTATTATTTATCATGATTTGCAGTTATGACAATGATTTAATGAAATTAAATGAAAAAAATATAGTTTAGAGAAATGAGATTCCTAAAATTACTTAACTGAGATCACTGATCCAAATACATGTTCCGATACAGTAATGAAGAGAAGAAAACTGAAATCATACTTCACCAGGACATTCCACAAATTCACATGATCCAGTGCAAATCTTCAAGGAAAAGTTGACAACAATATGCAATAAAATGAAAGCTCTTCTATTGAACGCAGCATTTAACCATTACATATCCAGAAATCAACTTGAAGATTACGTAAAGTTTACAGTCAGGCTGTAATCTATAGCTTCATCTTCATCCAGTATGCTTTAGAACAGGTACCCTTACAATGATTTGAAGAAAGAACCTTGAATATTTCAACAATTCAATCCTCATTCATCTCAGTGATCTAATCTCCTTATGAAAATTGGCTCGGTCAGATATGAAATGGTCGACCTCCTCTCTTTTACAAATGATAGGTCATGGCCCTTTTATAGAACAAAGGCTAGAAAATGGTTACATTGATCCAATGATCAAGATCCTCTCAGAATAATCAATGGTTCAGACTAGTGGCATGTGTTTTCTAGTTGGCAATCACACAGCTAGCATAGAATATTCCAGCCTCCTTGACTTGGTCCACCCTCCAGCTGGCACACAACGTATTTGGGTGATCTCTTCTTCTTTGGCTCTGGTTCATTTCGTATCTGATCTTGCAACTTTGCAATTTTCATCACTTCAGCTTCTTTCTGCAACATCCTGCCCAATCTGCAAGTAGTTCCATTATCCTGCGACAAACACACAAGAATTAGCATAATCATTTAATAAACTAGCAGGAAAATTAAACATAACATTGAACATATATCCGGCCCTGAATGTGCAAACATGAATATCGGGTTATGAATATCAGTCTAAAAGTGAATATCTGCATATTTAAATGCGTATATGATGTTTAAAATGATCTAGTCAACCATCGTTGACCTAAATGCACACTATCAAGTCCCCAAATTGGTCCAATATCCCTCCAACTTGCTTTTGCATGTCACATGTATATGACCCTACATATGTGATACATGCACCTTTTACACTATTATGCATATAAGAAATGATGGTGTCATCGTCACATTTCGACTTAATGACCTTCTCACCGTTACGCTCACCTTTATGCACTTATGCAATTCTTTACTTCTTTGCCTTTTGCATATTCAATTCTTTGCATATGTCAATGCATATCTTATACAATTACTGAACATACAAACACGGACGTCACCAAGAATCCACAATGTTTAACTTTTTATCTGCATCCGATTTGTATATACAATTATACGTATCACCTTTTTGTATATGTTATGCAGACGTGGACTTCAAAAGGTTCATAAAATAGATTGAACTTACCTTTTGAATCCAGATTTGTATCCACAACTATATGTATTACCTCATGTATATCACATACAAGCACTTTTCACTTTGTTTACCTTATACATACAAATTCGGATCTCAACCCCTTCGTGAATTAAAATGGAATTAACTTCAATTACAGCTTTGTATATATCTTTTGCATATCCTTTTGTATCTAAGATACATACAAACCTTTATGCATACAACTTCAGATTTTAACTTTCATGAAATGCACCCTAAAAAGATGTCAGCTCCAAATATGCATATTGGTTATTATCAGGGATATTAACCACGAATGACTTCTCTATTCATGTGAGGGATATGATGATGATGTCATCATCATATTGGGTTTCACTTAGAATGTAATATGATGACGTCACAGTCATATTGGGAAAGATCAGTCATATTAGTAAATATGACCCATATTGAGAAATATCACCCTCGGAAGAGGATGACATCACATGCATATTGGGTGCTCCTTCTATCGGGAGAAGATGATGTCAAGGTCATATTAAGGAATATGAGCGATATGATGAAATATCACCCTCATTAAATGTGCACAAGCATATTTGACAGGTAGATGACCCCTCACATTTAAATTTGACGTTCACACATATTATCAAATATGCGGATATGGGATTTTCCTTTGTTAAAACACATGCAGGGTGATATTCACGAATATCAGGTATATTAAGGAGTATGATCTTGCGGTCGTTGGGCACACTGATGATGTCATCATCATATCGGGTTCTTTTATAAATCAGAACAAGATGATGTCATCATCATATTAACAAAGATGAGGGATATTTTGAAATATGATCCTGTGGGGGTGCGCATATATGACGATGGGTAAATAACTCTTGCACTTAAGTTTGACGTCTGCATATAGGGATATTGGGTTAGGATGAATATCAGGGATATTGGCGAATGTGAAAATTAGGGATATCAGGTTTGACCAAACCTTGACTGTGCATAACTCCTTTATTTTAGCAAATTTTGAGGTGATGCATAAGGCAAACCTGCTTAGAATTTTGCATCCCTTCACATGGTAGGATTCATGATGGCAGATTTGGACTTTGAAAATTGAGTTCAGACTTCAAGATCATGGACATACCTGACATTAGGCATATGCATACTAACTGAATGCTACTTTTACCATTACGGCCCAGAGAGAACAAGCAGGGAAACAAGCCAGAAAAGTTGGGTTCCTGTTTTGCTAAGGCAAAATGGGGCATGTTGTGTAACCACACAACGACTTGGCACCAAAGAAAACAACAACATTCAAATAATTCAAGAGGTGAGGATAAGTTAAAACATAATGTTCTAACTCTTGTTAAGCATGAGAATCCTAACCTTTCTGAATGGTATCATGTTCATCAATGTAACAATGTATTGATAAGGGATCAAGTGTATGCATGTGATTAATATCCCTCATCTTGAGGACGAGTTGAATAAACCAGTGACTGGTGTTAAGCTACATAGTTGAGTTCATCCCTTATAGCCAACCTGGATAGAGCCTTGCTGCCAGCAGGCGTCCATAGCCCTGACAAGGTTATCATTGCAATTCCCCTAAGTAGAGGCCCACTGCCAGCAGGCATCCATAGCCCCAGTAGATTACTTAGATGGCCTGATTTTCTCTTTAGATATTCAATATAGTTCTCTTTTCTTTGTTTTTTTTTGTATTCATAAGATGTCATCATGTAAGCACATTTTGCAAGGTGTGGTCACTTGCTGCTTTAGGTCAGGAACTGCAATGGTAGCAAGGGCAACCTTTAGATTTTTCACTTAACACCTACACTGGTATGTTCAACAAACCCAAGGTTGTTAGGTGTGTCATTGTGAGGATCTCCTTGACTCAAGAAAAGGTAATGCTGATGAACATGATACCATAGACCTGATCAAGGACACTTGCCAACATGAATCACAACCTATGTATGAACTTATATCCAACTCTTGAACTCTAAAAATTTTAGTAGTGTTCTTAAGTAACAAGGTGCATTAGTTTTGCCTAACCAAAACAAGAACTCAATAGCGCAAAGCAAAAGCAAACACACAAAACAAACTATACAAATAGCTAACTACCAAAGGGAAATATCAGAATACAAAATAGGAAAGCAAAGAAAAGAAACAAAACAACTACTCTACCAAACTATACACAAGACACTACAAGGCAAATAAAACCCATGGTAAGACCCAAAGACACCTGTATTTGCATGCTTCCTTAGATTGTGTAGGAGCATCAGGGCACTAGTTATGGTTCTAATCCTAGCAAATTCATCTTTGTATTTTGAAAAATACTCTTGTATTCTAAGTTCATTGTATTTAATAGAATAACTCTTAACGATTAACAACTGAAGAAGTTCATCATACTCATGCCTAATCCATTGACATGTTATATCCATTGAATTTCCATAATCAAAATAATAATCAACATCATTCATTGGGGAAAGGAGAAATACAACCTGGTGCATTTCCTATTCTATTGAACATGTTTGTTCACTGCCAGCTAGTCTTTCATTTGACTTTGCATTTTCATTGCTTGGCTCAACGCCATATCTCAATTCATCCTGAAGGATGTATGACTCTTGATGTATTACTCCATCATCTTTATCCAAGTTTGTTCCTTCATTCTGCATGTACATTTGATTCTTGACTTAAGGAAATACCTCAATGTTTTCTTTAATTTTCAATTCCATCATGTCTAAGCAGGCATCACAATCCCTTTCTAAATGTGCTTCGTCATGTAATCTGCATAAACTTTCAATCAAGATATCATCAGTGGGTAAACCTAATATTTTGCAACACTGTATATTTCTAGACAAGTACAATTCAAAATCCTTGAAGCGATCTCCTTCATCATTATCTAATTTTGTCTCTCCATTTTGCAAGCTTATCTAATTTTTGACTTCGGGAAACACCTCAACATTTTCTTTAATTCCTTGCACATCAACATCTAAATGAGTATCTTCATCATCATGGCTTGATATATAAAAATTTATCATTTCTAAATCATTTAACTGCAAAGGTGAAACAACTTTTGATTGATAAGAATACCCCCCTGTTTCATTTTCAAAATAGCACTGGATTGACATCTGATCATGCACAGCAACAATAGAACTTTTCGTGTCTTCAATTTTCATGAATTACTCATCAAATAGCTCACCTCTACCATCCAGTAGAATTTCTAGTTCCATTGACCTGCAACAATCTTGCATTTGATCATTTAATTTAAAGAAATCAACTAATAAATCAAGGTTTACTCTCTTCTCTATGACTCTATTAGTTGCTATAGTAGGAACTTCTTTAGCAGCAGTGCATTTTAATTCTTTCACCACCTGTTTACACTTCTTTGTCCACTCATTCTCATCAAAATTATTAAGATCAGAACCAAAGACACTATCTTGACAAGTATTTCTTAATAATTCAATATATTTATCAAGCATATTAGGATACTCTAATCCTCTTGATTTATTGTGTGATGACTGAAAATAGGAAGCACTTTCTTCTCTATAATTTTCAAAAGATTCATACCTGCAATCTACATCATCCATATTAATACTTTGACAGAGAAGTAAAGAACTATCAATCTCACCATATATTAATTCATCAAAAGGTTCTTCATTATCTTCATCCTCCTGAACTAATTCAACCAGTACCTTTTCAGTATATCTCGTAGTCTTTGAAGATGTATTTTCTTGTTGCTCCAGAACTCCTTCATTTTCCTACCAGACTTCAAACCTGTATACATATGAGAAAAGAATTAGTCCTTTTAAAGCTAAATCCAACCTTGTGAGGAAAGTCAAACAACTAACTTCACCGTGGTCTGCAGAGTTGTGTATCCTGCACCTACCAGATAAACCAAAGTTAGATAAACTTTGAGGATAAAGTAGCTAATTTAAAGTTTCCTGAAAGAAAGGAATATCAACTTGGAAATTGTCTTCATATGTATCCATCGGAAATGAGACTCTATTTTTAGTTTTTTTTTTTAATTTTGAAATTTTCATGAGATATATCATATCTTAGAATAAAACTTGGAGTTCATAAAATTAGACCAATATTTGAAGCTTTGAGCTGGATCTCTTTATTATACAGTCAAATCCTCTTAGACAAGAGATATTTTCAATCATTAAACTCAAATGATGAAATATTTATGCAATATTTGCAAAAAACTTTAGATTCTTTGTTCGGCCCTCCTTCTAGCACCAAAAACTGTTGATGATGATTGTTAGTCATAACAACATGAAATAAAAGTTACACAACAACCTCTATTTATCTTGAAAGATACGATAAATTTAGAGTGAATTTATGATATCAAGTCTCCAATGATTAGTTCATAAACTACTGATGTTACTCAGAGGTTGATGTGTGTCGCTATTAATCAGTTTGGGGCCTTACGTACTTCAGTAATTTCTGCAAAGTTCTTCAATATTCCTTCAAATATCTTGTCCTTTATGTCTGTTCTGCACAAATCTCCAACAATTCTACCTCTGTGCTATGAATTTTATTTAATAATGTGCTCATAGGTTGACATTTGCATGATTTCTATCATTATTTATGATTCTTTTCATGATATTTTCAACACTACATGCATTTAGCTCAAAATATGCTAATGATTTTCAGTTATCTATGGGATGTCAACATATTCACTCTGTTCTTCTTATTATTTATCATGATTTGTAGTTATGACGGTGATTTAATGAAATTAAAATGAGAAAATAGAGTTTAGAGCAATGAGATTCCTAAAATTACTTAATTGAGATCACTGATCCACATACATGTTCTGATACAGTAATGAAGAGAAGAAAATTGAAATCATACTTCACCAGGACATTCCACAAATCCGCATGATCCAATGCAAATCTTCAAGGAAACGTTGACAACAATATGCAATAAAATGAAAGCACTTCTATTGTTCACCATTACATATCCAGAAATCAACTTGAAGATTACGTAAAGTTTACAATCAGGATGTAATCTATAGCTTCATCTTCATCTAGTATGCTTTAGAACAAGTACCCTTACAATGATTTGAAGAAAGAACCTTGAATATTTCAACAATTCAATCCTCATTTGTCTCAATGATCTGATCTCCTTATGAAAATTGGCTCAGTTAGATATGAAATGGTCGACCACCTCTCTTGTACAAATGACAGGTCATGGCCCTTTTATAGAACAAAGGCTAGAAAATGGTTACATTGATCCAATGATCAATATCCTCTCAGAATAATCAATGGTTCAGATTAGTGGCATGTGTTTTCCAGTTGGCAATCACATAGCTGGCATAGAATATTCTAGCCTCCTTGACTTGGTCCACCCTCTAGCTGGCACACAATGTATTTGGGTGATCTCTTCTTCTTTGGCTCTAGTTCATGTCATATCTGAGCCTGCAACTTTGCAATTTTCATCACTTCAGCTTCTTTTTGCAACATCCAACCCAATCCACAAGTAGTTCCATTATCTTGCAACAAACACACAATAATTAAGCATCTTCATTTAATAAACTAGCAAGAAAATTAAACATAACATTGAACATATATCCGGTCCTGAATGTGCAAACATGAATATCGGGTTATGAATATCAGTCTGAAAGTGAATATCCACATATTTAAATGTGTATATGATGTTTAAAATGATCTGGTCAACCATCATTGACTTAAAAGCACATTATCGGGTCCCCAAATTGGTCCAATATTCCTCCAACTTGCTTTTGCATATCACATGTATAGGACCCTGCATATGTGATACATGCGCCTTTTACACTATTATGCATATAAGAAATGATGACATCATCGTCATATTTTGACTTAATGACCTTCTCACCGTTATGATCACCTTTATCCACTTATGCAATTCTTTACTTCTTTTCCTTTTGCATCTTCAATTCTTTGTATATGTCAATGCATATCTTATACAATTACCAAACATACAAACGTGGACGTCACCAAGAATCCACAATGTTTAACTTTTTGTTTGCATCTAATTTGTATATGCAATTATACGTATCACCTTTTTGTATATGTTATGTAGACGTGGACTTCAAAAGGTTCATAGAACATATTGAACTTACCTTTTGAATCCGGCTTTGTATCCACAACTGTATGTGTTACCTCCTATATATCACATACATGCGCTTTTCACTTTGTTTACCTTATACATACAAATTAGGATCTCAACCTCTTCGTGAATTAAAATGGAATTAACTTCAATTACGGCTTTGTATATATCTTTTGCATATCCTTTTGTATCTTAGATACATACAAACCTTTATTCATACAACTTCGGATTTTAACTTTCATGAAATGCACCCTAAAAAGATGTCGGGTCCAGATATGCATATTAGTTAATATCAGGGATATTAACCATGAATGACTTCTCTATTCATGTGAGGGATATGATGATGATGTCATCATCATATTGAGTTTTGCTTAGAATGTAATATGATGATGTCACAGTCATATTGGGAAAGATTAGGCATATTAGTAAATATGACTCATATTGAGAAATATCACCCTCTGAAGAGGATGTCGTCACATGCATATTGGGTGCTCCTTCTATTGGGCTAAGATGACATCAGGGTCATATTAAAGAATATGAGGGATATGATGAAATATCACCCTCATTGAATGCACGCAAGGGTATTTGACGGGTAGATGACCCCTCACATTTAAATTTGACGTTCGCACATATTATCAAATAAGAGGATATGGGATTTTCCTTTGTTAAAACACATGCAGAGTGATATTCATGAATATCAGGGATATTAAATAGTATGACCTTGTGGTCGTCAAGCACACTAATGATGTCATCAACATATCGGGTTCTTTTATAAATCAGATCAAGATAACATCATCATCATATAAACAAAGATGAGCAATATTCTGAAATATGAGCCTGCGGGGATGTGCATATATGACGATGGGTAAATAACTCCTGCACTTAAGTTTGATGTTAGCATATAGGGATATTGGGTTAGGATGAATATCACGAATATTGGCAAATGTGAAAATTAGGGATATCATGTTTGACCAAACTTTTACTGCACATAACTCCTTTATTTTAGCAAATTTTGAGGTGATGCATAAGGCAAACCTACTTAGAATTTTGCATTCCTTCACATGGTAGGTGTTAGGTCTCAAAAATGCAGGTTACAAATCCTAAGAGGATACCAGTCTCTACGCTTAGATTTGCAACGTTTTTGAACTAACAAAACAAAGTTAACCTATAGGGTTGATGACTCCTTGCACTTTAGGTTCTGCTAGACCTAGGCGGGTGGACCTTACTAAAGAAGCAAATTAAAGGGATGTGTGTTCTTGGCTAAGAGATGGATCTACCCACAATGGAAAATGGTGTGGAATAGATGATTACTTGTTGCCTACTTTTACTTCTAATGTCTGAACAATGATTGAAATTGGTATGGTTCTAATTTGGTATAAATTGTATAAGCAATATCAAGGTGAATTTTATAAATATGTTCAGTTAATAGATGTCAAATTTAAATAATGAAATAGGTAAGACCAGTGCCTTGTTGGGTAAATGGAGTCAAGTAAAAACCTAAGATCAGTGGTGTATACCTGACAATAATTCTAACTTTTTGGCACAATATTTTGGTTTATAACTTGTATAAATGTGCAGGGATGTGACTGACAGACTCTTCTTATTGATCCAATCAAGATCTATTAAGTTACTGTGGTCTATCTAAGAGGATTTTAATCCTCCCTTGAAGGAACCAGTTAAAAGGGATCACACAGTGACAACAAATGTGTACTGACAAAATGAAAAATATACTTGATATGTTCAGTTTTGAATAACTTAATAGTATTGTCTAGAGATAGTATGATAGCCTTCAATTATAGACTCTTCTTATCTATCCAATTGATATTTCCAAATTACTGTAATTTGTTTAAAAGGATTTTAATTCATATTTGAAGAAACCAATTAAGAAAATTACATAGGAACAACAAATGTGTCTGATGAATTTAATATTCTGCTTGGAATATATTCAAATAATAAGGAACACCAACTTGGAGATAGTCGAATAATTACTTAACTTAACAAACAGTTGATACCAATATAGAGCCACCAAATCAGAGATCTTCAATTGATTTCTTCAAAATATCGTTTGCAACATGGTCCTCAAATGAAATTTCTTTTGCTATCTACTTATATCTCCTATTCTAATATCTCCTCTACTGATTGATGATAAAATGGCCTTGGGTTCCCTTATATATATGGGGAGCAAACAAGCTTCATGCCGGTTACAACGGGTCATGTCTTTCCATAACTAAAAATACTAAGAAAACAAACAAATCTTTGTTTTAGAAACACCAATTTGTTAATCTACAAATAGAAACCCATGACCATTCAAGGCATGAGCAAGGCTTTCTATTTTTCCATAAGGTGTTTCATTTGTCTATTGGCTGATCTACTCCCTCTGAAGAATTCGTAGCAGCATCAATTGTATCAATTACTTTGTAAAGGAACAGATTAATCTCAGATAAATGTTCAATATACTCCTGTTTTGTATGTGTTAACATTAAGGGCTCTCCCTTCCATGTCATACTCCATGCTCATCATTTTCTCAAGATACTTGTGAATATTCTGCATGATCATATCTTCATTATTGATTTCTTGTAAAGTAGTATGTAGGACCATGGATACATCTTCCTTCCACTCTTCATATTTTCGCGGTTCTCTAGTATCATCATGAATTGAGGGATCAATATAAAAAGAATTCAACTTCTTATTTAGTTCATTGTGATACTGTTCATGCATCTTGACCAACTTATTATACACCTGCAGTCCTTGTTCTATTAAAAGTTTTTTACCTGAAAGTTCCTCTTTCCTTTCCATCATCCTCTCCTTCAATCTTTTTTTTTCTATCATGGCTGAATATGTTTGTTGGAATGATTTCCAACAAGTATCTACACATTCCAACATCTTATTGAACCTTTCTTTTATTATTTCAGTGGCCATGGTGTATTTGAGGTTTTTACTTCCTTTTCTAGCTTTTCACATTTTTTCTAGGATTTAGCATGGCATTTTTTCTAATAGATTACATCTGTCGATGCATCTAACATTTCTTTGTCTTTCTGGATCCATGAGGAATATGCCTCTGATGCAGAGGAAGAAGAAGCTCTTTCTTTATGGTATGCTAATTCTTTTCTCAGTCTGTCATTGTCCTTGATTAGTTTTTGAATCTAGGCCTTAGTGAACTTTGCCACATTAACATTTAGCTCAGCAGCTTCCAAGGGATCTATGTCTCCTAACCTTTTGATCAAAAGGTGACCAAACATTTGATTTGTGTCACTGGTTATTATTGGTCTCCTATCTTGGGGGTAAAAGGACCAAGTCAATAAGGTAGCTTCATCTGCATTATACCCCGACCATGAGTATACTTTGTCACTTGCTTCCTTTGTCAAACTTAGTGTTTTATAATTATTTCAGGCTATCGATGGAACTTCATCCTTAATTCCACCGATCCTTACATTCTACAATGATGCTTTTGTCTTTGTTGGTTTTATCAGCATGTTGGGGTAACTCGTATATAAGCTCTGCCAAAGTTGACATGTTCTAGTGATAAGCTAACTCCTTCATCAGCTCATCGGTGAGGGTGTGATATCTATTCCACTAAAATCCATATTTTATTGCGATATAACTTGCTTCAACCAACTTTATCGGCCTGTCGGTGGAACCATGATGTAGTCTCCACCAATGTCTGCATGTTATCCCGATAAGCTCATTTTGTTCCATTTTGTCGGTCTATCAGTGGGATGACTCCAAAGGTTACCACGATAGATCGTTGTTTTGCCAATATAGTGATAGTATGTCTTTATTGGGCCATTGATATAGAAAAGTGAAAGGTTCCAATGATGGGGTCATGTTGGGCCGATATGCTCTTAGGAAAGGCTAAGAGCACAATTCATGGAATAGATACGCAAGACTTAGGTTAATTATGGATTTTGTAATATAGTTGATTATTATTATGAGATTAAGGGTATAATGTTCTGATCTTGGTTGAAAAGGGGATGCATAAAAGTATAGGAAAATTGAAAAATTTCCTATCCGAACAGTGGCTCTGTCTAGGGATGGATGCCCCTTGCAGGCATAGAAAGATCTTAAATCTCTGGGGAGTAGACTCATGCCTATTTCATGTGATTTTTGAGGATGGAAAATGGAACTGTGGTAAGGATGGAATGAAAATGGGCAATAGAGGTGAAAATGATGAAAAATGGGAATGATCCTATACTATTGTACATGGAAAGGAACTTTGTTTTTATTGAGGGAGTTCTAGGATTGTCCATGTACTGGCAAGTCCTAGTCTCACTTGATTTTCCTAAACTATTGTACATGGAGTAAAGTATCTTTGAGAGTTAATTAAGAGTTGTCCATGCATTGGCAACACTTATCTCTCTTTGTGCATGGAATTGGTGATTTCATGAAAAGAAAGGTTTCAGAAACTATCCATGGACTTGCTATTCCTATTTTTCTCTGGATATATTTTGTGAGTAATAAGAGTCTTCCCCTCCTTTACCAATGATGACAAAAGGACCTAACCATAAAGCTTCAAACTTTCCATGCTTTCCCTTCTCTTGGCACCTAGCATTCCACATTAGCACCAAGTCATTCACCTCAAATTTTCTATCTTTGGCATTCTTCTCAAAAAGATATTTCATTTGTGACTGCAACTTCATATTTTGCTCTTCGGCCATTCTCCTTACTTCATCAAGTTCTGCGAGATGTTCTATCCTTTCCTCCATTGGTTCTAAAATATTTGAATCTTCCTAAAGAATAAATTTATAAACTGGTAAAAGGTTTTCTAATGGCATCCTTGCTTGTGTTCCATACACCAGTTCAAAAGGGGATCTTCCAATTGCTCTCTTCACAGTAATCCTATCCACCCACACAGCCATCGTCAACTTTGAATCCCATGCTTTCATATTTCCTTCCAACATCCTTTTTATAATTTTTAGAAGATTTTTATTGCTGGACTCTGCCTGACCATTTTCTTGTGGGTGGTAAGGGGCAGCATAAGAAATAGTAATTCCATATGTATTGTAGAAATTTTTGAACTCATCAGACCTAAAACACATCCCATTGTCTGTAATCAACCTCACTGGTGTGCCAAATCTAAGTATGATATTTTACATCAGAAAATTGATCACCACTTTGCTTGTTGCTTGTTTAGTTGGGATTGCTTCCACCCATTTTGTAAAGTAATATGTTGCCACTAATATCCATTTATGTCCTCCGCTAGATTTTTTTGCAATTTCTCCTATAAAGTCAATTCCCCATTGATGGAATGGGTCTTCAACCTACATAGGTTTCAAAGGCAATGCTCCTTGATATTTTAATTTTCCTGAAAATTTTTGGCATGCCTCACATTTTCTTGTATAATCATATGCATCATTAAAAACCTTAGGCCAATAGTATCCAGCCCTTAGAATCTTATGAACTGTAGGTTTTGCTGAGAAGTGTCCTCCAAACACTCATTCATGTAATTCTCTCAGGACATGTTTTGACTGATATCCATCTGGACATAGTAGCAAAATACCATCCCTATTTTTCCAATAGAGTTCTCCATCCATTAAAACATATTTGAAGCTTGCAACTTGAGTGTCCTTCTTTTGTTGCCATCAAGTCCTTCTGGATATTTCAAATGTTTGAGATAGTATATAATATCAGCATACCATGAAGTGTGTTCAATACTTGTGACCTTGTTTTCTTCACCACTCAAGTTGCATACTTGGGCAGCTTATAAATTGGTTTCAGTCATTAATTTGGCTAATCCATGTCCCCTTACGAGCTTGGTGATTTGAAACTCAATGTTGAATTCCTGGATTCTATTTATCCATCTGCATCTGTGTCCTGTGGTCTCACTTTGTATGAATATATCTTTCACTGCAGCATTGGGCATATAAGCTATCACCTTTGCTCCTACTAGATATGGCCTAAAAATTTTAACAACTTTCACCAATGCATAGGCCTGTTTTTCCATAATATCATATTTCAATTCTGAATTTTGGAGAGACTTGCTAAACAATGAAACTGGTTGTTCATCTCCTTCATCATTCTTTTGGAGCATCACTGCAGCTACTGTCTGATAAGATGCAAATGAAAAAAAATGAAGAGGTTTGCTGAAGTCCGGGGATTTCAACATTGGGGCTTCCTTGATTGCCCTTTTTATGGATACGAACGCATCTACAACCTCATCAGTCCAATCAATTTTTGTGCCTTTCTTCAACATTTTTGAAATTAGTTTTACTATCTCAGCAAAATTTGATATGAATCTTCTGATAAAATTTATTTGTCCAAAAAAAGATTGAATGGCCTTAACTGTTTTAGGAATAGGGATTTTGTCAATGGCCTCCACTCTTTCAGGATCAATTTTCACTCCTTCCTTAGAGACTATATGCCCTAGCAGTTTACCTTCTATTACCACAAAATGACATTTCTCTGGGTTAAGTGAGATGCCATACTCCAAGGCTCAAATAAAAATTCTTTCCAAGTGTGTACAATGATCCTCAGCCTTCTTGGAATACGCGATCAAGTCGTCCTGATAGACCACCATGGTTTCATTAATTAATCATGCAAAAACCACATACATAGCCCTCTGGAATGTTGCTCTAGCATTTGTGAGCCCAAATGGCATTCTTACATAAACATATGTTCCCCATGGTGTAGTGAAGGTAGTCTTATATTGTTATTCCTTAACTTTCACCTGATTATACCTTGAGAAACTGTCCATCATGGACAATAGTTCACAGCCTGTGACTTTTTGCAGTACTGCGTCCATGTTAGGAAGGGGGTAATTATCCTTAAGTGAGGATTTATTTAAATTTCTGAAATCCACACACTGTCTAATATCACCATTCTTCTTTGTAACAAGCACCAAATTAGAAACCCAAGAAGAGTGCCTAATGGGTTTGATAATAGCTCCATCCCTTAGTTTTGTTAATTCCTCAAACATTTTAGGGGCCAGCGTGGGATTGATAGGCCTTTGCTTTTGCCTTAATGGTTTGGCATCTAGCTTCAATGGTATCTCATGTTGAAAAAGATCTTCTTGATATGCTTTTAAGTCATCATAGGACCATGCAAATACATGTCTATATTTTCAGAGCAAGTTGATGAGCATGCTCCTGATTTTGGGATTCAATTTTTTCCCAATGTATACATTCTTTGGGGCCGTTTGTATTCCCAGATTTATTTCTTCAAGATCATTTTGTATTATGGGTATGTTTTTTGTTTTAAATTGGTCATGTCCTTCAAATACTTTCTCCAATGCTATGAATCCCTTAGGTAATTTATTTGTTCTTAGGTAAACTATCTCCTGACCAAAAAGTGTTTCTTTTCCATCATGTTCCTCCACAAACGCATTGAAATCAATTTCTTGATTTTCATAATAATCAACACAATGTAAGAATTTGATTATATCTGTGTCATCACTAAAGACTTGACAATTACGGATGTTATCTAGAATAGTAGGTCTAGTTTTGAATTCTACTTCAGTGACACCTGCCAATGTGATATCATCCCTTTTCAATGCGATGTTTGCAAGGAAGTCTACCATTATATTTTTTGACCTATCTATCCAGTTAATTGAGAAAGCATCAAATAACTCAACATCATCCCAAACATCATTTCTGTATTGCTTCAACCTTTTGTTTTTAGATGAATACTTCCCTCTAACTTGAGAGGTAACTAATTCAAAGTCCCCATATATAGCCAGGTTTCTTATTTTATGCTTTATTGCAAACTTCAAACCAATGAGTAGGGCCTCATATTCTGCCACATTGTTGGTGCGTTCAAATGTCAACAAAAATGAGTATTTGAAGGTTTTACCTGTTGGTGAGATAAATAGTACTCCTGCCCCATTTCCCATTTTGCTGCATGCACCATAAAAATATATTTTCCATACATTGCATTCATCCTTTTGAGCTTCTAGATGCATTGGATCAGTGTTTTGTAATTCTGGCTGACCTTTTTCAATTCTAAATGCACCAAGGTCTGTGTCAAAGAAGAAATTTACTTGATTCTGGTCAATGCGTTCTATGATGTTATCATATCTTGGTTCTCTGCATAACTTAATTTCCTTTTCTCCCATGGGGATAGTAGCATAGGATAGATCTAACTAACATGCCCCCTGCCATTTCAGCCCATTGTCTTGATAACAACATCCCATAGTAAGGTGGGATATCCACTACGGTGATGTCAATCTTATAAACTACTTCAGGATAGGCAGCTAATTTTATCTCTACATCCTTCATAATACCCACAACTGGGATGGATCTGTTGTCCATAGTATAACATGTACCATATGTAGTGTCAACCTACCTTCCTAATTCCTTCATGACCGCTATCGGCATGATGTTCGTGGCTGCCCCTGAATCAATCATACAGTTCCTCACTAACTTGTTTTTTATCAATAGGGTAGTGTAGAAAGGATCTACTTGAGATGGATATTTTGTCAATGTATCACCCAAATATACTTTCTGAATTTTAGCAGCTTCAATTTAGACATTATTTATTCTAATTTCAGACTTTTCTTGTTTCTTTTTTGGTATATCTGAAATAATCTTAGCCACTGTATTCCTGTATTGATCTATCTTCATCATTTCAAGAAGTGGTAATGATATTTTCACTTGAGATACTGCCTGAGCTATGTCAAACGAGGGATTTATTGTTTGATCATCTTTTTCTTTTTTGTTATGCCCCTTTTCTCCAATTGGTATTGTCTTTCAGCTTGCCTTGCTCAGTTTTTTCTAGCTCTTTTGATGTATTTTTCATTATTTTTTTATTATAATTTTGATTTTTTACAAAGACACTCCTAGGTGTTCCTTGATCCGTGTTGACCATCCTATTTCTTAGATTATAGTTGTTCTTAGCTTATGCTACTACAGCCATTGTAAGAGCTCTCCTTTCTTCTTCAGTAGATTTTCTCCATTAATGATGTGGTGGCTTGTTAGGATTATAAGTGCTTTCCCTATAGGTGTCCTCCTGATCTGAGAAGACTTCTTGTCTTCCCATATCAACATTGTATTTTTGATTCCCTACATCATACTCATATCCATCTTCCACAGAGGAATACTCTTCATTTATCTAGTAAGGTGATATTTCCATTATATTTACAGTATGGTTGTCTCTTTCATAGCTAGAAGATGTTTCTTCTTGGTGTATTGATTTGACCACTATACAATATTCAAGTGAATGGAGTAAATTACATACCAAGCACCATGGATTATCTTCAACCATGTGTGCCCTATTTCCTTTAAGAGGGTCAGGAGTATCCTTGCCATAATTTTGCCTTCTGCTATTTTCAACAGGTCTTCCATCCTTCCAATTTGTATTGTAGGGCATGTCATGCAACCGAGGTCTTTCATTTCTGTATTGACTCTCTTGTTTATTCTGGTGATTATTTGAGTTTTAAGGAATTCTAAGGTTATCTCTTTTGCCAATCATGCCCGCAGCCTTCCTAGTATTTTCAATACTGATAGCTACTTTTTGTGCCTTTGTCAAGGTCATGGGAGCCCTATTTATGAGTTCATACCCAGTCTTTGGATCAAAAGATTTTAGATAAATACTCAGAGCTGCTGAATTAGTCAATTTGGATCCATGTGGTATCTTATTATGTAATTTGGAAAATCTTTGATTGAAGTCATATACTGACCCATTTTGATTTTTTTGGATGCTTATCAGTTCATGTAGGGCAAATTCAGGGCTATACTGATTTCCATATTGTTCTTTGAACAGGTCATGGAAATCTGCTATAGAATAAATTGAGGAATCTGGTAAATTATTGAACCAATCCCTTGCGTCTTTAGTTAGAGACATCATGAATAATCTCATTTTTACGTCCTCATATTCCATACCAATGTCTTGTACAAAGGCATTGAAATTTCTAATATGATCTTCAGCTGATATTGCATTATTTCCAGTGAATTTGGGGACCATATTTCTCCAACTATTGTCGATAGGGTAGGGATATAATTGATATCCCGTTAGATCAAATTGTCTACATATATTCATGAGATTTTGTGGAGGCATATTCATTGGTGGTGGATTAGGGTAATACTGACATCCATATGGAGGCTGATGGTAATCATGTTGTTGTATGGATTGCTAGGGTTGTATATTTTGAGGTGGTATATGCTGGGGTGGTATATGCTGTTGATGTCATGGAATGCCATGATGACCTAGAGGTGGGTGATATTGGGGAATAGCTCTAGTATTTGACATTTGGGGTCTCTGGGGTGGCATGGTATATTGAGCTTTCTATCTTGAATTTCCTCCTATATTAGGAAGCACTCTTGGATATCTTGAATTTCCTCCTGTATTAGGAAGCACTCTTGGAGCAGCTGTATTATGAGATATCCCATGTGAACTGGCATCATTACTTTGTTTGTGTCGAGGGACATATTTTAGAGCTTTTGAGGCATGGATGTCCAATTGTGCCAATTGTCTACCCAGTTCTTGACTTTCTTGTATCAACTATTGTCTCCTCCTAATCTACTGACTTTGCCACTCCAGATGTATTTCAATTTCTTGATTACTCATAGCATCAAAATCAACAACATGGTCTACAAACCCTTCTCTATTTTCCTCTCCTTGTTGTGATAAAAATCCCCTGTCAGGCTCTGCATTTTTCTACCCCCTTCTTCATTCAACCTTTCCTCAAATTCAATTACTTCTTGAGAATCTGTCCTATAACTGACGATATTATCATTTGTATTGATCTTTTCAGGAGGAGTTGATGGATTCCTATCATCATTGTATACTAGGGAGTTGAATACTGTAAAATGTTATTCTGATGTGTTTATAATGTCTTCAGGTTGTTTGGGTGCCATTTCACCCTTATTGTTCTTTCATCAAGGAGGTCCCTGCTTATCTGTAAATATAACATTATTTTTCTTGGGGCTTTCTTGATGTATAGACCTCCTTCCGTTCATGTTTGATGGTATAATATATCTCTGATATCTATCGTCTATTTTTTCTAAAATGATATTTATTTCATTAGTCAAAAAATTTTAGAGTCGCCACCTACCTCTTTGTAGGAAAATGATTATAGTTCTTCCCAGCAAAGTCTTAAATATGTTATAATGTTTTGAGATAGCTCTATGATGGAAGGCTGAGATTCAAAGTGGGTTTAGTCCCTAGTAGAGTCACCAATTTGTTAGGTCTCAAAAATGCAAGTTACAAATCCTAAGAGGATGCCAGTCTCTATGCTTAGATTTGCAACATTTTTGAACTAACAAAATGAAGTTAACCTATAGGGTTGATGACTCCCTGCACTTCAGGTTCTGCTAGACCTAGGCGGGTGCACCTTACTAATGAAGTAGATTAAATGGATGTGTGATCTTGGCTAAGAGATGGATCTACCCACAATGGCAAATGGTGTGGTATAGATGATTACTTGCTGCCTACTTTTACTTCTAATGTCTGAACAATGATTGAAAATGGTATGGTTCTAATTTGGTATAAATTGTATAAGTAATATCAAGGTGAATTTTATAAATATGTTTAGTTAACAGATGTCAAATTTAAATGATGAAATAGGTAAGACCAGTGCCTTGTTGGGTAAATGGAGTCAAGTAAAAAACCTAAGATCAGTGGTGTATACCTGGCAATAATTCTAACTGTTTCACACAATATTTTGGTTTATAACTTGTATAAACGTGTAGGGATGTGACTAACCGACTCTTCTTATTGATCCAATCATGATCTATTAAGTTACTGTGGTCTATCTAAGAAGATTTTAATCCTTCCTTAAAGGAACCAGTTAAAAGGGATCACACAGTGACAACAAATGTGTACTAACAAACTGAAAAATATACTTGATATGTTTAGTTTTGAATAACTTAATAGTATTGTCTAGAGACAATATGACAGCCTTCAATCTAGACTCTTCTTATCTATCGAATTTATACTTCCAAATTATTGTAATCTGTTTAAAAGGATTTTAATTCATATTTGAAGAAACTAATTAACCAAATTACACAGGAACAACAAATGTGTCTGATGAATTTAATATTCTACTTAGAATATATTCAAATAATAAGGAACACCAACATGGAGACAGTCAAATAATTGCTTAACTTAACAAACAATTGATACCAATATAGAGCCACCAAATCAGAGATCTTCAATTGATTTCTTCAAAATATAGTTTGCAACATGGTCCTCAAATGAAATTTCTTCTGTTATCTACTTATATCTCCTATTCTAATATCTCCTCTATTGATTGATGATAAAATGGCCTTGGGTTCCCTTATATATGGGGAGCAAATAAGCTTCAGGCCGGTTATAATGGGTCATGTCTTTTCGTAACTAACAATATTAAGAAAACAAACAAATCTCTGTTTTAGAAACACCAATTTGTTAATGGGTAAAAGCACAAAGTAGTGTCACACTTTGAGCTAAAAGAATAATTTTGATCGAGTGGGTTTAGGTCGAGTACTAATCGGCTAAGTGGGATTTGATTGAATCGACTTGGCACCGACGTGGCGTGTATTTGGCGCCGATGTGGCTGCATTTATTTGGTCGAGTGGTTATGGACCGAGTCCCTTTCGATCGAATCCATTAAATATAAAAAATCAAAAAAACACAGTTGTGGCAGTCAATTGTTGCATTTTCGGTCGAGTGGGTTACTTCTGGATGCTACTTTACCGAATACCTGGAGCCTACAAAGCCCACATAAGACTTTTTTTGCTCTCATAACTGTGTTGCATTTTTTATTTAAGACTTTTTTTGCTCTGTTCTGCACTGCATTTTTTAGTTATTGTCATCATGTGCATTTGTTTATTTTGTAAATTTGAATGATATTTACATGTTAAGGGTTTTTATTATTTTTGTGAAGCACTGTCTATGTACTTGTGAACAGATTTGATGTTTTAATTAAATTTTTTTAAAACCCTAGTTGGGCCATGATTATGGCACATTTTTTCACCTAGTTGGGAGGCTATCAATACCTATGGCTGAAAAATGCCGAGTGGCTTTAATTTATTTATTTTTGGTTTCCAGATCTAAATTTCCATGTTATTTTTTCTTTAAATTCAAGGTTTCAATTTTCAAATTCATACAAATCTGCTGCCTAATTTCGTCCTATTTTTCGAAGGTAGAAAAATATTATCTGGTTGGTTTTTTTATATTTGTGGTTTCAATTATCAAATTCGTATGGATCTACAGCCAGTTCTATCTCATTTTTAATAAATTTATGTTATCTGAGTTCAAAATTGCTAGAAATTGTTATTTGGATAACCTTTCAGAGGTGAGGATTAGATAAATTATCTTAGCAAGTAAGAGTTTAAGTAATTAAATGTAGAAAAAAGGTGTTCTGTTTATGCTGCCATTGCTTTATAGAAAACTGCATCGAAAACAAAGTCTTGCATTTCTTATTTTAAACTCTGTTATATTTGGAACTTGTGTACAAATATTTACATAAACATTTAGAATGACACTGTGATTCATGGGCAATAGCAGATTGTTCTCCCATTTAAGGCAATTTTCCCAGCAGTTATTGCAGAGGAAATTTAGGTGTTAAATAAAGAAATAGGGTATTTTGTAAATGCCACTAATGTTCAATTTGGTATTGGAGATTCCATTATTCAATTTGGTCTTTTCTTTTTCTCTATTATTTGATTTCAAAACTGGCCTTGATTAAATAATGAACTTCGAAATTAATAGCAAGGGACCAAACATCTGGATTACTAGGGTTTAAAAAACAAACTAAAGAGTAAGAGTCAGCTTTCTACTTGGCAAAATTTTAGAAAATTGAAACTAAAGATATTCACATTCTCACAAAAAAGGATACTTTCCTTTCCATGATATTCCCTTCATAGTTCTTATTAAACTCAATACTAAATAGTTAAATATGTATGGTTTCATGAAGTTTATGTTGTGCAAGCTTCAAAATTTACATCATCTATAGTGTCCAAACTCCATGGAAGATCGACAATCTCAATGATCTACTTTGACATTGCACCTGTATTATTTTTGCAAAAATAGATTCTCATATTAAATGTGTCACACCCAAAATTGGTAACTGGGTTAGGCTTGTATCAAATAACAGAAATCAAACTCTTGCTACGTGAAACCAATCCTGACCATGGATATTTTCCTCTTGATGACTCATGAATCAATGAAGGTTGACCCAACATTCTATCAACATAGCTCCAAATCACTCTAGCACCTTCTCTACTAATATTGGGAAACAAACATTTCCGTCATGAAGTGGGAAAAGTTACTTTAACAGTTTTCTCATTTTAGAAGGTCTTGGTTTTATTGGGTCTCAAGAAAATCTTAGATTTAAGATCTCAAAGGTGCATGTTGCCAATATAAGAGATTTCCAACTCTAAGAAATAACTAGAACAAGTTCCTATCTTTGTATTTATGTGGTTGCTTATTACGCTACAAGTTCCTACCTTTGTATTTATGTGGTTGCTTATTACGCTACAGTAAATAAAAGTCCATGAAGTGTGATTACTAGTTTTTTAGTATAAATATTTTGTTATATTCTATTATCAAGTGCCATTCAGAAACAATATACTCATTAGCACAATCAAACTACAATCGCCTTTCATCATTCCCAAAAAAATTATGTAACTTATTGTCACTGATGCAGGAGCATCCAGAGGTGTAAGGGCAATCTTGCATCACCCAAAAAGAAGTTAATTCAAAACCATTGTAGTTGTTCTCATTTCTTCCCATAATTAATGTTTTTGGTTCCATAATATTCAGAATAATAATGTAGGACTTTCAGTTTTTCCAAAACTGCTAAAAATAGCGACCTGCCTGTTTAGGAAAGTGTATCTGCTATTTTTAGAAAGTTTGCATTTGGGCACGTAATGAAGCAAAAACTTCCAAAAAGTTACATAATGGAAATATAAGACCTTTGGTGAAGGAATCAGGCAAAGATCATTTGTGAGCTGAAAAATATTAAAGTTTTTGTTTTCTGAAAAGCCCCTGAAAATTTACGGAACGAGATATGAGGCATTAAAACTTCTTATAATGTCTCAAAAAGTTGATGACAATCCATTTATGAATTTCTGGTCTGATAGTTTACATCACGAGCTTTCCGGCGCTTAAAACGGTTCGTCAATCAGACACCCGGATCAAAAGTTATGCTTTCCGGAAGTTGACCTACTTTTGGAGGGAGTTGCAAAATTCAAAATTTAGCTGGAGGCAGCCAAAAAGTGCTATTTATGACTATTTTGGGAACCTTGGGTGATAGTAGAGTCAAGGGGGCTAGTGTGGAGTTAAGAATAGGTGGGAAAACAGAAACCCTAGCTGATTTGGGGTTACAGAAGGCTGAAGATTCTAGAGTCTTAAGGTTGGGAAAGTTGTACTGTGTTGCAGCCAGTAGAGGATTTATCCTCTGATTGTAATTGAGCTTCTGTAATGTAATGAGTTGCCCAGCTCAATAAAAGAAAGTTCTATTTGCTATGTTTAATATCTGTTATTATGTGTTTTTGTGATTTACCCCCTTCATCAAGTGGTATCAGAGCAAGGGTTCCTGAGTGTGTAGGCAGATCGCCGACTATGAGGCAGTTTGCACCAGGACCTGAGGTTGTGGGTTTTCTGTGGAGATCAAGATGCCTCCATGAAGAAATTGTGTTGCGAGGAATGCCTTGATGAAAGAGGGTTTTAGAGCCCTACAAAGGCAAATCGATGCATTGGAAGAGGAGCTGCGAAGAGGGTTTGATATGAGAACAAGAGAAGAAAGCGAAGATGAAGCTGAAGAAGAGCTATATGAGGAAGAGCAAGAAGTTGCAGGAGATCCTGTAGAAGTTAGGTTGTTGAGAGCCATTTTGAAGATCGGAAAAAGGCCTAGAATGGAAGTTTCTACATATTCTAGAGATTTGAATCCAGAACAACTCATTGATTGGATCAATGACATAGAGGAGTATTTTGAGTATGAAGATGTGGAGGACTCAGATTGGGTCAAGTTTGCAAAAACAAAGTTGAAGGGCCATGCTAGTATTTGGTGGAAGGAGGTCCAATTAGAGAGGAACAGAAGAGGAAAAGGAAAGATCACCAGATGGGATCGGATGGTGGAGAAACTGACGAAGCAATTCATTCCTGTGGACTATGAGATGGAGTTGTTGAAGAAGCTGCAAGGACTAAAGCAAGGTAACAAGTCTGTCAAGGAGTATACATAAGAGTTTTATAAGATTACTATCAGGATAGGCCATGCAGAGCCCAATAAGGAGAAGGTAGCCCGTTACATTAATGGGTTGAGGCCGAGTATTTAGGAGGAGCTGAGCCTGGTCAGAATTACCACCATAGAAGATGCATACCAGTTTTCCTTGAAGGTGGAAGAGAAGCTCAATAAAAGATTTGACAACAAGCAAAGGGGAAGAGGTCAAGGCAGAAGGACTGGTGGAAGACCCTATGGGGGTCGAACTGAAGATGCAAAGAAAAGTGAAGAAGCTGGCACCAGTCAAAATCAGAGTGGTGATAATACCTACCGCCCTCGTGACCAGAACAATGGTGAGCAAAGAGGAAGAGGAAGAGGTAGACCTGGGCAAAGATCTAGAAGAGGAGGTTTCAGAGGAAACTGTTTCCAATGTGGAGAAGAAGGGCATCGAGCATATGAGTGTCTGCAACATCAAGGAAGGACGGATAGAAGACCTGAAGGTAATGCACGAGTTGCACATGTAGATGAAGATGCACAGTTTGAGCATTCTGAAGATGCTGAAAGGGGAGAAACCCTAGTTGTTAGAAGATCCTTGTTGAATGAGGAGAAAGAACCAAATCAAAGGAAGAGTTTATTCCGGACAAGGTGCAAATGTGAAGGTAAGTGTTGTGATATTATTATTGACAGTGCAAGCACTGATAATCTTGTTTTAGAGGAGATGGTTGACAAGTTGAAGTTGACAAGAAGAAAGCATCCGTATCCATATCAGATTGCATGGTTGCAGAAAGACCATAGAGCTTTGGTCAATGAGCAGTGTTAAGTGAAGTTTAAGATTGGGAACTACCATGATAAGGTGCTATGTGATATCAGACTGATGGATGCATGTCATATGCTATTGGGGAGGCCATGGCAGTATGATAGGAGCACTGTCCATGATGGCCGTGCAAACACATATTCCCTAACAAAAGATGGAGTTCATCATAAATTGAAGCCCTTGAAGGAGGTGGAAGAAAAGGTATGTAGTACTGCTAGAATTTTCTTGGTAGATGGTAGGAAATTTTTGGAGGGTATGAAGCATGAGCATCATTGCTTTGCATTGATTCCTAAGATTAGTCAAGAGAAATGTGAAGATGTACCTGTAGAAGTTTCAGATATGTTGGAAGAGTTCCAGGACATTATCTCTGATAATGTACTAGAAGGTTTACCACCAGTAAGGAAGATAAGTCATCAAATGGATTTGATACCAGGAGCCAGTTTGCCAAACAAGGCAGCCCATAGAATGACCCTTGCAGAGAATGAAGAGCTAAACAGACAAGTTCAGGAGTTGTTGAGGAAGGGCCTGATAAGGGAGAGCCTAAGTCCATGTGCGATACCTATAGTACTAGCACCAAAAAAAGATGGAGAATGGAGGATTTGTACAGACTCTCGAGCCATCAATAAGATAACGATCAAGTATAGATTTCTATTGCCAAGAATGGATGACATCATGGATTGTTTGAGTGGAGCCAAGTACTTCACGAAGATTGACCTGAAGAGTGGGATCACCAGATCCGTATTAGAGAAGGAGATGAGTGGAAGATAGCCTTCAAGACAAAGGAAGGGTTGTATGAGTGGTTAGTCATACCATTTGGGCTAACCAATGCACTGAGCACATTCATGCGGCTCATGAACGAGGTGTTGAAAGAATTTTTGGGAAATTTTGTTATTGTTTATTTGGATGATATTTTGATTTTCAGTAAGACTTGGGATGAACATCTAATGCATATCAGAAGAGTTCTAGAGAAGCTGAGGGAGGAGAAGTTGCTGATTAATTTGAAGAAATGTAGTTTTGCAAAGAAGGAGTTAGTATACCTGGGATTTGTTGTCTCAGAGGAAGGTCTTAAGATGGACCCAGAAAAAGTAAGGGCTATCATTGAATGGCCTATGCCAAGGAGTGCAACAGAGGTAAGATTTTTTCATGGTTTGGCAAGTTTTTACAGAAAGTTTATTAGGAATTTTAGTAGCATTTGTGCATCCCTAACTGAGACAATGAGAGGGGATAGAAAAGAGTTTAGATGGACTAAAGGAGCAGACAAGAGCTTTGATACATTAAAGCAGAAAGTCATAGAACAACCTGTTTTGGCACTTCCAGATTTTAATAAGGTATTCTAGGTAGATTGTGATGCTAGTGGTAGTGGTATAGGAGCTGTTTTGAGCCAAGAAGGTAAGCCCATTGCTTATTTTAGTGAGAAGCTTAATGATGCCAAGAAAAAGTATTATGTTTATGATCAAGAGTTCTATGCAATAGTCTAGGCTTTGAAGAAATGGAGGCATTATTTGTTGCCAAAAGAGTTTGTTTTATATACTGATTATTAGGCTTTGCAGTATCTTAATAGTCAAGGAAAGTTAAATCAAAGGCACTTAAAATGGGTTGAGTTTTTGCAGAGTTATACTTTTGTTTTGAAGCACAAGAGTGGGAAGTCCAACAGGGTTGCAGATGCCTTGAGCAGAAGGCAAAATTTGTTGACAGTAATGAAGATAGAGGTTGTTGGGTTCGATGAACTCAAAAGTTTGTATCCTGAAGATCCAGATTTTGTAGAGGCTTGGAAAGCTTGTTTGGAACCTGTTACTTTGGATAGGACAAAATGGTTGGATTTCATAATCCAAGATGGCATGTTGTTTAGAGGAAGCCAATTGTGCATTCTAAGGAGTTCCATGAGAGAGAACCTAATTAGTGAGAAGCATAGTGGGGGGTTAGCTGGACACTTTGGTTGAGATAAGACCATTGCCATTGTCGGTGAAAATTATTATTGGCCGCAGTTGCAACAAGATGTGAGGAAATTTGTGTAGAGTTGTAGAGTGTGTCAGATGGCAAAAGGAACAAGTCAGAATACAGGGTTGTATCAACCATTACCTGTACCAGAGAAGCCATGGGATGATATTAGAGTGGATTTTGTTCTTGGTTTACTAAGGACACAGAGAGGACATGATTCTATTTTTGTGGTGGTGGACAGATTCTCAAAAATGGCACATTATATTCCTTGTAAGAAGACTAATGATGCTGTTCATATTGCAGAGTTATTTTTCAGGGAAGTGGTGAGACTACATGGTCTACCAAAAAGCATAGTTTCAGACCGAGATACCAAGTTTGTTGGTTATTTCTAGAGGACATTATGGAAGAAGTTGAAGACAGACTTGAAGTTTAGTTCTGTACACCATCCGCAGACTGATGGACAGACAGAAGTGGTGAATAGGAGTTTGGGTAACCTACTACGATGCTTAGTAGGAGATAAGCCCAAGGGATGGGATTTGATTTTACCACAAGTGAAATTTGCCTACAACATTTCTGTCAATAGGAGTACTGGTAAATCACCATTCCAGATTGTATATGGTAATAGCCCGAGAAATGCTTCTAAGTTAAGGAAGCTGGACAATGGAGAAAAGATAAGTGTTGAAGCCGAAGACTTTGCAGAACATTTGAAGAAATTGCATGAAGAAGTGAGAAAGCACATTAATAAGATGAATATTTAGTACAAGGCTAAGGAAGATCCGAAGAGGAGGTATAAGGAGTTCCAGGTGGGAGATGAAGTCATGGTTCACTTGAGAAAAGAAAGGTTCCCAGTTGGAACATACAATAAATTGAAAATAAAGAAATTTGGATGATGCAGAATCATAAAGAAGCATGATTCAGGAAATGCATATGAGGTAGAGCTGCCGAGTGGGATCAATATTTCTCTTATTTTCAACATTGCTGATTTATCAGAATATCATGAAGGTGGAATAGAGGATGGACCAACAGAAGTGCAGTGGAGTATTCTGGCATCTACTTCAATAGAGGAGATAGAAGAGATTTTGGATAGTCGTGTGGGAAGGAGCACTTGAAACAAGCAATACGAAGAATATCTAGTGAAATGGAAAGGAAGGCATGTTGAAGATTCTTCTTGGTTGTCTAAGGTAGAGGTTGACCGTTTGGGTTTTCCTCACACAAACACCTGAGACGTGATAGGGTCACTTCTCAAATTTACCTTGGGTGTCTGATGCAGGAGCATCCAGAGGTGTAAGGGCAATCTTGCATCACCCAAAAAGAAGTTAATTCAAAACCATTGTAGTTGTTCTCATTTCTTCCCATAATTAGTGTTTTTAGTTCCATAATATCTAGAATAATAATGTAGAACTTTCAGTTTTTCCAAAACTGCTAAAAATAGTGACCTGCCTATTTAGGAAAGTGTATGGTGCAGGGCACCTAGGAGCAGTCTGACACCTCAAGCATTTTTTATGCATTTTGATAAGCTATGTTTTGTTTTGATTGTATGTGTGGTAATAAGGCTTTAGCCATGTTTGTATGGTCCCTTTTGTGTGGTCAAGATGATTGAGGTGACCCTATAAACCTCAATCATGCTTAGTCCACTTGGATCCTTGTTGTGCCAATTAGGCCTAGAAGGTCTAAGGATTGGTTTTCGAGTTTTTTTTGGTTGTTTTAATGTTTTAGTATGTTGGAAGGAGTTTGTTGATCATTTGGACTCCATTGGATGAGCCAAACAAATCAACCTCCTTGTGTTAATGCAAAACACCATAGTTGTCAAAGGTGTTATGTGTTGGGTCGGTTCAAAAACCACTTTGGGCTGTTAAATGCTGTTGTAGAAGTTGGAAACCAACTTGGATGGGTTAATATGGTGGATATCTGACTCCAGTATGGGGGAGGAAGTTTTTGTATGGAATTTGGGCACAAAATTCAAGAAAACTGACTATTTTTCACTATTTTTCTTGCTGTGTATAGATTGTACGGACTTTTCATGTGTGCAAATGATATTTTTCTGAAAGCTCTTGGAGTCAGGGTTCCAATGCAACTAGTTTGAGGTCTTGAAGTGGTTGGAGTCAAAAGTTATTGAATTTTCTTTCAAAACTGGTCTAGTAACCCTGTTTTCTAGGGCAGTCCCACAAATTTGGCCCTAGAATGCATTTCCACCGATGAAATTTCATGCCACTCGGTGAAATGCAGGATAGGGGTGTATACTACTTGATTCCAAAAGCATTTTCTGAGAAAATACAGTTTACTATTTTTAATGTGATGCCCTAGGTCAAATATCTCTATGTATTTGACTGAATTTATGCAATTTATTGTTGTATTTGACAAAACCCTAAGAGGATGAGTGAATGAATGGTGGATTTGTGTTGTTTGGGGATGTTAGAGTCATTCCAAGTTCCTGCCCCTGACCTATGCACCCAATTTTGAGCACTTGCTTTGTAACCTAGCCTAAATTGATCAATTAGGCCTAGAGACCTAGTAGGCATTCTGGATTGCTGGAGTAGAGTTGGAGCAGAAGATTTGGAGGTTTGTTAGGGTCCCCTGAAAGGTGTTCAATTCCATCATTTTTTTGCCTAGACCTTTGGGATTTTGTCAAGTTTTGTTGAGAAAACCTAGTTTGGAGGGCTAGTAGCCTTACTAGTCAAGGTATAGTTTGAAGAGTTTTGGGAAGTTGGAGATCAAACCAACTGCATAGAAGGTGTTTGTTGATCTGTATTAAGGTGTTGGAGAAGCCTTAGGGGTTGGACAATAGTCTGGACATCAAATCCTTCATATGCCTTGTATGTGCCTTTGGTTGGTTGGTTGGTTGAAGGCTAGTTGAAGTGGGTGAGTGGGCAAAGGACAATAGAGTAAACCTTTGTGTGTTGCTTCCCTTGTGCCACTCTGCATCAGGTGGTATCAGAGCCATCAAAGAGATGGGAGATAGAGAAGAAGAGGAGGAAATTCCTTCAAAGGTGACAAATGCCGAATTGGCAAAGATAGTGAGAGAGCAAGCAGCCAAGAACAAAAGGATGGAGGCTGAGATAGAAAAGTTGAAGAAAGACAAAGACAAGAAGAAGAAGTTAGAAGTCATCTTAGATTCAGATGAAGAGGATCAAGATGAGGAAGAAGAAGTGCCTATGGAAGAGCCACAAGGAGGTATGTCAGAGAGACAATTCCTAGATGCACTTGGAAAGTTGAGTAGGAAGGACACTAAGGCAGACTTATCTATGTTTCCTGGTAAGATGAATCCAGAGGAGTGCCTTGATTGGATTGAGGCAATGGAGAACTATTTTGAATGTGAAGAAGTGGCAGAAAATCAGAAAGTGAAGATTGCCAAATCAAGAATGAAAGGGCCAGCCTTGAGTTGGTGGAATTTTATTCAAAATGAGAGGATAGAAGATGATAGGAATCCTATCTCTACATGGAGGAAGATGGTACTTGAAATCAAGAAGCAATTTGTCCCTGAGGATTATGAGGTCAACTTGAACAAGAAGTTGCACAACTTGAGACAAAAGGACATGGACGTAAGCACCTACACAGAGGAGTTTCACAAGATGACATTGAAAGCCAAGATGCCTGAGAATGAAAAACAGAAGCTTGCAAGGTATCTTAATGGCCTCAAGTTCTCCATTCAAGATGAATTAACTCTCTTTAACCCGGAGACAGTCCATAAGTGTTTTCAAATGGCACTGAGGATTGAGGATAAGCAGAGAAGAAAAGGGGATTTTGGCAGCAGCAGCAGAGGCAGAGGAAATCAAAATTTTAGGGGCAGGGGCAGATTTCAAAACAGAGATAATTTCTCTAGATTCCAAGGTGGCGGATCACAAGAAGGCAGCCAAGGGCAGGCTGATAAAAACAGTGCTAATAAGGGTCAGTTTAGGGGCAGAGGTAATGGCAGAGGAAGAAGTGGGGGCAGAGGTCCCAATGTGTTTACTGGAAGGTGTTTCTCTTGCAATCAGATTGGACATCAGTCCTTTAGGTGCCCGGAGAAGATGGGAAACACTGCTGCAAATCAGAAAGAAAGAAGAGTACAACTCCTTCAAGAAGAGGACTGTCAAAGCACCACAAGTTACCAAACAGCCTCGTCCAAGTCTGCAGCACCTGAGAGTGGAGAATGCATCATGTTTAATAGATCCCTCATCATGCCAGCCACCAAGGAGCAGCCCCAAAGAAACAACTTGTTCAGAACCACTTGCAAGGTGAAAGGAAAAGTTTGCAAGGTAATAGTAGATTCAGGTTCTTCTAAAAATTTGGCTTCTAATGAAATGGTGACTAAGTTAGGATTGGAAAGAATGCCTCATCCTAACCCCTATAGAGTCTTTTGGCTAACCAAGGAACAACAAATTGTGGTGAAAGAGCAATGTTGGGTTGAATTCAAGATAGGTGAATATCATGATAAGGTTCTTTGTGAGATAGTGGATATGGATGCATGCCACCTTCTTCTTGGAAGGCCTTGGCAACATGACATAAGTGCCCAACATGATGGTAAGAACAATGTGATTCATTTGTCCAAGAATGGTGAAAAGTTTACAATGACTCCTTTGATTGATGATTGCAAAGAGAAAGTCATTTCTAGTTCAGTTATGTTGGTAGGTGAAAAAGAGTTTTTGGCTAACCTCAAGGAAGAGAAAGTGCCATGTTTTGCAGTAGTCATCAAGCCCAAGGATGTGAATCCCAAGAAGGTCAAAGTGCAGCACCCTCTTAGGAGGATTGGACCAAAGGAAGTGGAAGAACTATTGGAGAAGTTTCAGGATGTGATAGCCGATGAAGGCAAGGATGCCCTTCCACCAAAGAGGGAGATTAGTCATTGCATTGATCTCATCCCTGGATCCACCCTACCAAACCAAGCAGCCTACAAGTTGACCCCAGAGCAAAATGTTGAAGTGGCAAGACAAATCCAAGACTTATTGGATAGAGGACTTATCAGGAGGAGTATTACTCCATGTACAGTACCTGCAGTGCTTGCACCTAAGAAGGAAGGAACATGGAGACTATGCACTGATTCCAGGGCCATCAACAAGATTACTATCAGGTATAGATTTCCAATGCCTAGAATAGAAGATTTAATGGATTGCTTGGGTAGTGCTAAGTATTTTACCAAGATAGATCTAAAAAGTGGTTATCACCAAATTAGGATAAGGGAAGGGGATGAGTGGAAAACCGCCTTCAAAACCAATGAATGACTATTTGAATGGGTTGTCATGCCTTTTGGCTTGTCAAATGCACCAAGCACCTTCATGAGATTGATGAATGAAGTGCTAAAACCTTTCCTTAACAAGTTTATTGTTGTATATTTGGATGATATACTGATTTTTAGTGACAACAAGGAAGACCACATAAGGCATATCCATCAAGTGCTCAGGAGGCTTCAAGAGGAGAAGTTGAGAATCAATCTTGACAAATGTGTCTTCCTACAAGAAGAGTTGATATTTTTGGGGTTTGTCATCTCCAAGGGCAGCCTAAAAATGGATCCAAGTAAGGTTGCAGCCATTCTTAATTGGCCAACACCTACAACAGCCTCGGAAGTAAGGAGTTTCCATGGTTTATGCAGCTTTTATAGAAAGTTCATTAGAGGGTTTAGTGGCATTTGTGCTCCACTTGTTGACACCATAAAAGGGGGCAAGAAATGTGTGTTTTTATGGACAAATGAGGCCAACCAAGCCTTTGAACTGTTAAAGAAAAAAATATTAGAAAAACCGGTCCTTGTTCTTCCTGATTTTGACAAGGTCTTTGTGGTAGAATGTGATGCAAGTAAGAGGGCTATTGGGGGAGTCCTAAGTCAAGATGGGAGGCCTATAGCATTCTTTAGTGAGAAGTTAAATGAGGCAAAACAAAACTACTCCACCTATGATCTAGAGTTATATGCCATGGTTCAGTCATTGAGGAAATGGAGACACTACTTATTGCCAAAGGAATTTATAGTTTTTACTGACAACCATGCATTAAGCTTCTTGAACAGGTAGCAAAAGTTGAATCACAGACATGTCAAGTGGATGGAGTACATCCAAGCATACACCTTCTCCATAAAACACAAGAAAGGAGTGGCCAATAAGGTAGCTGATGCCTTAAGTAGGAGAAATCTTGTTGTGCAAACTATTCAGTTGGAAAGTATAGGTATTCATGCCATTAAAGATCAGTATACAACAGATGAAGACTTCAAAGAGCCATACCTATCTTGCAAGGCCATGACAGGAAGGTATAATACTGATTTTTCTGATTTTTTGTTGCAAGATGGATATCTTTTCAAGGGTAGCATGTTGTGTATCCCAAGAGGATCTGTTAGAGAGAATATAATCAGGGAAAAGCATTGTGGCAGCTTGTCAGGTCACTTTGGTATTGATAAGACCCTAGAATTGGTTAGGAGGTACTATTTTTGGCCAAAATTGTCAACCGATGTAAGGAAGTTTGTTGAAACTTGTCAAATTTGCCAAAGAGCAAAGGGGCATACATCAAATGCAGGTTTATACACTCCTCTACCTATTCCTTCAAAGCCTTGGGATTCCATAAGTATGGACTTTGTACTTGGTTTGCCTAGAACAAAGAATGGACATGACAGCATTTTTGTGGTTGTAGATAGGTTCTCAAAAATGGCTCACTTCATCCCATGTAGAACCACACATGATGCCTCACACATAGCAGGTCTTTTCTTCAAGGAAATAGTTAGGTTACATGGTTTACCTTTGTCCATAATCTCAGACAGAGACCCCAAGTTCATTGGACACTTCTGGAGGACACTGTGGAAGAGACTAGGTACAAATTTGTCCTTATCATCTGCCTATCACCCTCAGTCTGATGGACAAACAGAGGTGATTAATAGGTCACTTGGCAACCTCCTAAGATGCCTAACCAAGGAGCAGGGTGCTAGTTGGGATTCAATTTTGGCTCAGGCAGAGTTCTCATACAATGACACTGTCAATAGAAGCACCGGCCTGTCTCCTTTCCAAATTGTTTATGGCACTCACCCAAGGGGTATTTTGGAACTAAGAGAGGTTAAAGGACTAGAAAACAGCAGTGCCTTGGCTGAAGACTTTGTTCAAGTCATGAAAGATGTCCATGAACAAGTACAACAGAAATTGCTGTCCACTTCTAAGAAATATAAACAATTTGCTGACAGAAAAAGAAGGGATTTGCAGTTCAAGGAAGGTGATTTAGTAATGGTTCATCTAGAGAAGGAGAGACTCCCAGTAGGTAAACACACTAAGCTACTCATGAAGAAGATTGGGCCTTGTGAAGTGCTCAAGAAATGTGGAGAAAATGCCTACAAAATCAGACTTCCGGATGGCATTGCTTTGTCTCCAATTTTTAATGTTTCAGACCTTTATCCCTATAAAGGAACTAATCCTTAGACTGTTGATGAAGAAGAGCAAACTGATCACACACTCCAGGAACTCATTCCTTCATCTCCAAATCAGATTGAGTGCATTTTGGACAAGAGGATTGCAAAACAAACTAGAAGGCACACCTATCATGACTATTTGGTGAAGTGGCTAAACAAACCTCAGGAGGATGCCACTTGGATGAGCAGGGAAGACATTGAGAAGGTAGGTTTCACATTTGATAGCATTCCAACTCAAGAGACTTGAGTTCTGTTTGACAGTGGGTGTATGGTGCAGGGCACCTAGGAGCAGTCTGACACCTCAAGCATTTTTTATGCATTTTGATAAGCTATGTTTTGTTTTGATTGTATGTGTGGTAATAAGGCTTTAGCCATGTTTGTATGGTCCCTTTTGTGTGGTCAAGATGATTGAGGTGACCCTATAAACCTCAATCATGCTTAGTCCACTTGGATCCTTGTTGTGCCAATTAGGCCTAGAAGGTCTAAGGATTGGTTTTCGAGTTTTTTTTGGTTGTTTTAATGTTTTAGTATGTTGGAAGGAGTTTGTTGATCATTTGGACTCCATTGGATGAGCCAAACAAATCAACCTCCTTGTGTTAATGCAAAACACCATAGTTGTCAAAGGTGTTATGTGTTGGGTCGGTTCAAAAACCACTTTAGGTAGTTAAATGCTGTTGTAGAAGTTGGAAACCAACTTGGATGGGTTAATATGGTGGATATCTGACTCCAGTATGGGGGAGGAAGTTTTTGTATGGAATTTGGGCACAAAATTCAAGAAAACTGACTATTTTTCGCTGTTTTTCTTGCTATGTACAGACTGTACAGACTTTTCATGTGTGCAAATGATATTTTTTTGAAAGCTCTTGGAGTTAGGGTTCCAATGCAATTGGTTTGAGGTCTTGAAGTGGTCAGAGTCAAAAGTTATTGAATTTTCTTTCAAAACTGGTCTAGTAACCCTGTTTTCTAGGGCAGTCCCACAAATTTGGCCCTAGAATGCATTTCCACCAATGAAATTTCATGCCACTCGGTGAAATGCAGGCTAGGGGTGTATACTACTTGATTCCAAAAGCATTTTCTGAGAAAATACAGTTTACTATTTTTAATGTGATGCCCTAGGTCAAATATCTCTATGTATTTGACTGAATTTATGCAATTTATTGTTGTATTTGACAAAACCCTAAGAGGATGAGTGAATGAATGGTGGATTTGTGTTGTTTGGGGATGGTAGAGTCATTCCAAGTTCCTGCCCCTGACCTATGCACCCAATTTTGAGCACTTGCTTTGTAACCTAGCCTAAATTGATCAATTAGGCCTAGAGACCTAGTAGGCGTTCTGGATTGCTGGAGTAGAGTTGGAGCAGGAGATTTGGAGGTTTGTTAGGGTCCCCTAAAAGGTGTTCAATTCCATCATTTGTTTTCCTAGACCTTTGGGATTTTGTCAAGTTTTGTTGAGAAAACCTAGTTTGGAGGGCTAGTAGCCTTACTAGTCAAGGTATAGGTTGAAGAGTTTTGGGAAGTTGGAGATCAAACCAACTACATAGAAGGTGTTTGTTGATCTGTATTAAGGTGTTGGAGAAGCCTTAGGGGTTAGACAATAGTCTAGACATCAAATCCTTCATATGCCTTGTATGTGCCTTTGGTTGGTTGGTTGGTTGAAGGCTAGTTGAAGTGGGTGAGTGGGCAAAGGACAATAGAGTAAACCTTTGTGTGTTGCTTCCCTTGTACCACTCTGCATCAGTGTACCTACTATTTTTAGAAAGTTTGCATTTGGGCACGTAATGAAGCAAAAACTTTCAGAAAGTTACATAATGGAAATATAAGACCTTTGGTGAAGAATCAGGCAAAGATCATTTGTGAGCTGAAAAATATTAAAGTTTTTGTTTTCTGAAAAGCCCCTAAAAATTTATGGAATGAGATATGAGGCACTAAAACTTCTCATAATGTCTCAAAAAGTTGACAGAAATCTATTTACAAATTTCCAGCGTGATAGTTTACATTGCGAGCTTTCTGGCACTTAAAACGGTTCGTCAATCAGACACCCGGATCAAAAGTTATGCTTCCCAGAAGTTGACGTACTTTTGGAGGGAGTTGCAAAATTCAAAATTTAGCCGGAGGCCACCAAAAAGTGCTATTTATGACTATTTTGGGAACCCTGGGCGGTAGCAGAGTCAAGGGGGATAGTGTGGAGTCAAGAATAGGTGGGAAAATAGAAACCCTAGCTGATTTGGGGTTACAGAAGGCTGAAGATTCTAGAGTCTTGAGGTTGGGAAAGCTGTAATGTGTTGCAGCCAATAGAGGATTTATCCTCTGATTGTAATTGAGCTTCTATAATGTAATGAGTTGCCTAGTTCAATAAAAGAAAGTTCTATTTGCTGTGTTCAATATCTGTTATTGTGTGTTTTCTGATTTACCCCCTTCATCAGTCACATTCAATTACAAGTTGGAAATCATTAGAAACTTTGGACATCATTGAAGAATAATAGTATGAGACATATTATACAAACATAACGATTACCAAGGTAAGTCCCAACAGATGATACTCCAAGTACTTCTTGCAAAATAAAGAAAGAAAATTGATGTCCACATATGACCAAATTAGGCCACTGGGACTCAAACATAGATCCAAAAATAATAGCAGTAAAAGGGAGTGCCCAAAGCATTCCCATCTAGAAAACACTAAAAGAGAGTTTACCTTTAAAAATTATCCTAGGAAGAAAGTAAACCCTCCTATCCTTAATTTTTTAAACCTTAAATATTTTACTTTTCTCAAAATATTAAGAGTATTCCAAACAAAATTCCCTTCCCAATCATCTCTAGTCTGTCCACAGTCCATGCAGTTTAGGTCTGTTAAATTTTAATTTCGTTGATCAAATAGGTGATGATCAAGATGTTTAGCTCCACAAAGGATCATCCATGTAAAACTCAGATTCAAAGTTTCAGCAAGGGACTTCCATCAATCCTGCAACTGTAAGCTACAAAATCAATCAGAATGAGCACAAAGACTGGTTGATACATGAAAGAAGAAATGCACATCCAAAATATACAAATCCATTAGCCCATACTCAAAGAGAATAAAGAATCTGACGTGCATATGTATCATATAACAAAAATGTGCTGAACAATCAACTTTGTCACACATCACAGAATCATGAATAAGAACAAAAATGACTTGGTCCATAGTTTGACACTCTAGGATTCAAGAAAATATTTTCTCCAAGCAAAAATGCAAATGCTTTGAATAGGCACCTTTGCTTCATAATTACTTTTATGCAGTCAACAAATCAATCGTATTGTGGATTTTCAATATAGATAAATCCATAAATTAGTTTGATTGTTCTAGAAAGGAATGTAGTTTGAGGATTATTTCACATTTTCTTCAAGCTTGTTTTCTTAATTTTTATTAATTTTGTCATACACATGATCATTTCAGCGATACTGGCTCTCTTTTTTTACATTAGAACTAGTATCTCTATCTTTTCTTGTTCTTCATAGCTGACATTGATTTTTTCCCTGGATCACTCCAAATTCTCAAGCTTTGTGCTCACAATTGGAAGCACCTATTCTCTTTTCAAGAATTGTATGCTTCCCTTTGTGCATGTGTTTTTTGTTAATGCTTGTGCTTCATATTCTATATTGAATCTCTTTTGAATATGAAGTAACGTTCATTTGTTTATCTTTGGATATCTGTCGAAAGATTCCCAATAACATTAATAAAGTTAACAACATTAAAGATAGGTTAAAACATTGTTTTATGACCATTAGAAATCAATACAAAGAAAATTATGAAGTAATGTTCATTTGTTTAGCTTTGGATGTATCATGGAGTTATCTGTTGAAAGATTCCCAATAACATTAATATAGTTAACAGCATTAGAGATAGGTTAAAACATTGTTTTATGACCATTAGAAATCAATATAAAGAAAATTATGCATAACATTTGGGTGGACATGGACCTAAGTTCATACCTTGTGGGAATATCCTTAGTAGTGTTGAATGGGGAACATAGATTCCCTCACACACTAGACTTTTTAAGTAGATATATATATTTTTTAAGTATTTTAATATGTTATCATATAAGGTTCAATATTCAGTAACTCAACATTACATGGTAGTGAAGTGAATGAATACAATAGGTTAATGGGCATGAAGGATTCTTATAAGAACCATCCTCTTTTTTCCTTATCATGCCTTGACAATAAGATCATGAACTACCTCGTGTATAAGATTTTTAATTGTGTAATACCTTTATATTAAATTAATCTATAGACTTTGAAAGTGAATAGTGTTATAAAATATATATTTAAGTAATAGATAACGAAAGTTCTAATTACTTACAAGTGATTCTGGGTTATGATGGGCTTAATAATGTGTCTAAGCATGGAATTTGGAGTTTGGTATTTGGAATTGAATATTTAATGATGATCGTGAGTCAAGTTTGTTTTAAATATACACCTTTAATCTATGAAATGTAAGTATAATTCCAAATTTCAATCTATGAAATGTCAATGAACATAATTGTTGGTAACTTCAATTCTCTTTATTTGATAATACATTAATTAGATTTCTTCCATTATAGTTATGAAAACCATTATATACTTATGAAAAGTTGAATCTTGTAAATTGTCCAAGCTTATCTTTGAATCCTTTTCCTGTGCATACAAATCTAAACTTTGTGTTTATTTAGATGATCTACATGTTGCATTTTTATATTTTTGTATGCTTAAAAGAAAAATGCTTGTACATATTTAATTTTTTTGTTTTAATTAAATGCATATCTCTTTACATAGTTTTATCTAGATATGGCTGATGATCAGGGATCTCATCATTCCATGCAGTCTGGGCACGAAGATGAGGCTAGGAATAATTTTTATAATGATAACATTTCTAGATTAGATAATGCTTTGAAATGTTTGGATCAAACTATACAGAACCCCCAAAATTTGGCTAATAGAGATAGATTAGTTAATATTCGGTGCGAGATTAGACATATGATTGAGACAATAAAATCATACAATCCATATGATGATATTAGCACTGAGGATTTTTATAGGTCCCTTGCTAGGACTATTATTGGCACTGAGAATATCAAAACTATTTCTGATAGAGTTTCATTACATAATGTGCATACTATGTTCCCTTTTTATACTGGGAAAGACAAAGTTAAAGGTTATACCGTTACCAGGTGTATAGATCCGCTAGTTTGTCCATTTATATATCTTAGATTTTTGGTAGCAAATCATAGATGGCCTCATAATGACGAGTTGCCACTATATTTTTGTAAACAATTATATGTTGAGTTTCATTTAGGATTATCTGTGGATTACACATCTATGCCTGCACATGCTGGATAGGGCAAGGGGAGGTTTGCTGATAAACCTCAATTTAGATGTCCAAATTTGCCACCGCCCGAAAATAAGAGGGCATTAGTTGGTCCAAACCTTTTGGTTCTTCCAAAACATTTGGAATTAGCAGCAGCAGGAGATGCAGTAATCACACTGACTAGATCTAGGCTTTTTGATAGGATGACCACCATTGCTACTCAAGTTGATCAGATGTCATCTGATCGTGTAGGGAGATACTTACTACGTCCACGGATTGGCCTTCCTCCCACTGAGGCTACATTCACGAATTATGACCCCTACATTCATGCAGATCTGCCATCCCCATTAGATGTGACCCATATGAGTGACACCATTGTACGTAATGTTGCTTCAACTTCCATACTTGATTTACTATCAGCATACTAGTTTATCAGTGATGAGTATGGTATTCTTTTGGATGTTGTATCAGCTCATATTAGACAACATACTGGTAGACAGTCGGGTCAGGGTGAGGCAGCTTCAGAGGACCAGAATATTCCAGATCAGCCTACAACCCCCACACAGCATCAGGTTGCACCTAATGTACATGGCACATATAGCACACTTCTCTTTGGCACTGGTCCTTTACCTTCAGATATAGGTGTTCCTAATGTTACCATTCATTCATCCGAGATTAGTGGGATTGGTAGAGTGCTCCAGGATGTGCAGGTACTTGAATAATTTCTATATTTTGCATTCTACAAATTCACATGTGTATATATTAAATAAACTTAACTTAAAAGTAGCTCTCACTATTCATTGAAATCTTGTATTTGAAAATTTATAGCAACAAGGGGATAATTTGTCACACTTCAGAGATCTAGAGCATGTAGAGGATCCCATGCACGATACATTTGAGGTACATTTATAATATATATAAATTACATGATAAATTCACACATGTTGAAAGTACAAAACTTTAAGATGATTTTACATATATATACACATGTACATTAAATTAAATTATGTACTTTCTTGTACAGGGAGGTGTATCAGGTCATGGATCGACTTCCGGAGAGAGATCTAGGCATGGATCCACACATGGATCAAGATCTAGAGAGAGATCGAGATGTAGATCCACACATGGATCGGGAGATTAATCTAGATCTTATTATGTTTGACATTATCCAGTTTGACATTTGACATTGTGGTTTGACATTTTATATTATGGTTTGACATTTGACTTTGTGGTTTGACATTATGGTTTGACATTGGACATTATGGTTTGACATTTTATATTATGGTTTGACATTTTATATTATGGTTTGAACATTATATACATTTTATATTATATACAAATTGAACATTTTGGCAATGTGGTAACATTCAATTCTATAGGTACTTAGTCCCTCAAGGATTTTCATTTCAAATTCTAGTTGTATACAAGTCCTCTTTAAACAACCTTTTTTAAATTTTTTCTCATATCAAGACATTCTCCTTGAATTGTATTATATTTAAAAATATAAAGGATAGTTTGAATGAAAGTATGCAATAATAGTCTCTACTACAGCAAGATCTAACTGGTGCAATTTGGAAGAAAATAGGGAATCACTACTCTAATTAGACATCACTACATTAGGATTTGAATAAATAATAAATTTGATTCATGAGCAAATCATAAATGATTCTTGTTTAATCCTTGCATGCTAAGACATACATTAGATTTAAATAAATAATTGGAAAAGATAAAATTATTGTTCTAAAAGTAGTTAACAAATCTCTTTCTCAATAATTGTTATGTGCTTTGTGATTCCAATTCATGTCTTTTGCAAATTTGGTTCATGTTTGTGGCTTATAGCTAGCCTTGTAAGACATTCATTGTATTCTTGATCATAGAATTAAATATCACTAGAAATAGGAATTTGTAATATCTAAAATGATAAAAAATGAAAAATGGATGATATATGCTTCCAAATTAGAGCAGACATTCATTTACTTATTTGTAATATAATAGAGGCCAATGTTTTATAATAGATATTACAAATAGGAATTTGTTTAATATGGTAAATGCACTATATTTTAATGTTTTATAAACAAATTTTGGATCTAGATTAAACCCTAAAATGTTAATATGGAACCATAAAATGTCAAATTGAAACCCTAATATATAAATTTGAAACTCTAATACATGAATTTTGAAACCCTAAAAAATCTGTTTGAAACACTAAACATCTATTTTGAAACCCTAAAATGTGGATGTCAAACCATGATAATATTTTAATTGTGTATTCTTAAGTATGAGAATAGATTTATGATTATCTTTAAGTAGGGCTTGAAATTAGGGTTTTGGGAGCTTTCTAGAAAGAGATATTTTATAAAAGATAAGAAATTAATAGAACACACATTCCCTCTGATATTCAAACACTCACAAAGGATTAGATTAGAGATTGAGAATATTTTCAATGCTTGTTGAAGGATTCAAGGGTTTAGCATCTATAAACAAGGTTATCAAATTGGGTGTTGAAGAGCTTGGCATCAACGAGGATTTTAGAGAATGCAAACCTTGGAAAAGCTAGTGAATTCAATATAGGGAAAATTGAAATTCTTGTAAAATTGAAATTGAATGAATTCAAATCTACATAATTCATTTTTTGTGACTTAAATTTGAATGTGTCAATTTAAAACCAAAACATAGGATTCATATTGTGGGGAGATTAATACAAAACCCTAATATTCTATCTATGACCTTAGGAAAGGGAATATTATAAAATTATAACTTGGAATGGAGTCTTTAATGTTTCTATGGTTTTATAAAATGTATACTATTGATTTTGGGAATTGGTTTTATGTTTTTTTGCAAGATTGAATGAAATAGGTGCTTCTAGGAACCTCCTAAAAGTGTCAAACTAGTTTCATTAGGAAAATAAAATCAAGATTTTCCTTTCACCAATTATCAAAATCAATGTTGCTAAGTCTACTTGAGGTTAGTAAGAAGGTTTGGTAGAATTTTTGGGTCTAAGATCTACACCAAGATTCTTTTTCTTTTGAAGCATGTGAAACATTCTTTTTGTTATTTTGCATTTCTATGTCTTCATCTTCAAATGCTAAGTTTATAAGGGGAATTAGGTAGCCTTAACACTTAAGTATATGATTTTTTTCAAAATTTCCTAGGGACATATATGCATCTCAAGTAAATCTACATCCCTTGGATAACTAAATGAGGAAATCTTAACTAGCATAAATACTTGACTAGCTATGCCACTTGGTGCATTCCCTTACAATATTTGTTCCCTTCTAGCTATGTCTAGTATTCTTGTTTTCTTGGATTTTTTATTGTATATATTTTCATAGTTGGGTTGGGAATAGAAATTTTAGGGTCTATTTTTACTTTTTAACTTTCTAGAACATGAGATATTTTTGTATGATGAGTTTATCTCTTGTTTGAAAGTTGTGACTAGTTTGGTATACTAGTTTTCTAGTGAGCTATAAATTGGAACTTAATCCCATGCTAGTAATTAGAGTAGACATGCATTTACTTAGCCTTGTAATGTACTTATTTGTAATATCTATTATAATGCATTTACCATATTACAAATTCCTATTTTTCATTTTTTACATGTCTAAATTATATCTAAAATGATAATAAGTACATGATAACAATTGGATCATGTGCAATGTACTACTCCAAAAGAAAGAAAATGTGAAGCAAAGGCCAACTCCATGCCATCCATAACAAACTCAATAAAATTTCATTCACTTGTATAGACACAATTACATTGAATTTGGATATTTAGATAAAAGAAATATATATCTAAGTATAACAATATATATATATATATATATATATATATATATATATATATATATATATATATATATATATATATATATATATATATATATATATATATATATATATATATATATATATATATATATATATATATATATATATATATATATATATATATATATATATATATATATATATATATATATATATATATATATATATATATATATATATATATATATGTCACTAACATTAAGCTATTAAAGACTAAAATTAAAGGTTAGATGATTTCCTTGCTTGAGTTATGTATGAATTAAATAATAAATAAATTAGAAAAGCTAATATTTCATTAATAGATGTTTTCTAAGTAAAATGCATGAATAAAAAAAGAGTAAATTTAATTTATTATCACTCAAAAATTATTACTTAAATATTATTAACTAAGATTTATTTCTACTTGATTAGATTTGTGAAGTAAAAGTGAAATTATACTTGGATTAAAATGAAAGAGAATTTTAGTAAGATGCTAAATTATACAAGTTTAAAGATTGAACTATCCTTTGGCTAATTGTATAAGCTATTTAACTAAATTGGTCTTGAGATTGACATTCCCTACCCTCAAGAACTAAGCTTATACCATAGAGTCATTACAAAATAACTTAGATCACCAACATGTTGATTTAACAAATAACTTGGTGAACACATAAATGAATACACACATGCATCATACTCAATCATGTCTAGAATTTTTGAACCTATAAAATAGTTTATTAGGCCTTAAAAACTAAACTTTATCTTGACATCCAAAAATAACTCAATTCAATTAAGCTACATTAAGATAAAATAAGATAGCCAATAACTTTATCATGACATCCATGACATCTAGAATTTACGAGCCATAGAGGATAGCCTAGATAATTTCATCGAATCACAATATCTTAGGATGACCTAAATATTAGGTAAGATCTGAACACCAAAATGTAGGAAAAAGAAACATATGAGCTACAATTAATTGATGAGCTATCTATTTTAATGATTAAGAAAAAAGTAATGTATCACACATTGAATGAAATTATTTAAATTCAACATAAAATAAATTGTCATAAAAAATATATACATGTACAAAAATAACTTAAAGTTCTTAGTACATATAATCTGGATCCTCTCTATCTTTTATTATCTCTAAAATCTTTTCATGATCTTCAATAGGCAACCTCCACCTTTGTTTGGCACGTCCTCTTTTTGGTAAAGTTTCAAGATTTATTCGTGTTGCTATAACTAAGTGACTATAATGCAGAACCTTTTGACTTGGCATATAATCAATAAATATAATACCATTTGTATCTATCTTTGTTGTTGATAGTATGTACCTTCAACAACCACAAATCCAGTTGGATACTCTTGTCCATCACCATCTATCATTGATTCTAACAATTTGCATTTGGTTGTGTACATCTTAGTAGATAGTAATCTCCACCTTCTGTATTGTCAGGATCTGCAAGAATAACAAAAATATCTCCTGTACACACCATGTAGTAGAAGTTAAAATTCAATTTAAAAATTTAAAAAATTATAAATCAAATGTACAAGTTAAAATTTAATTTAAAAATTTAAAAAATTTACCTGTAACAACTAAATCTGATACACGTTCGTAATCAGCTGAATACAAAGGATTATAGACATCTACAATGTCATTATTTTCAAAAGGGTCCGACGTGGCCACTAATTGTTTTATTTCCCATTTTGAAACATACCCATCTCTAATTTTCTCACATTGTAGAGTATTTACATTGTTCTCAATGCAATCAACACAAAAACATGATTTTTCTCACTTAAATTATAGGAGGCCTGCTATGTCCTATTGTCATGATTTGATGCAAACTTCTAATACCACTAATTGTTTGACAATTAGTAAGAGTTGATCGATCAATATCTATTTAAATTTCAATCATCCAATTAAAAAGTGTATAAAATTGAAAATTTAATTCATGTACACACATTGAAATTTAAAACAAAATATTTATGTACCTTTAACTTCCCAAAAATAACATGTGTTGTATATTGAGTCACAGACGGCAAAATGACTTTTGCACCATTCAACAATTTCATTTGCATTCCTTATGGAATTACTTACAAATTCATGTTGGTGAAATGTCAGGTTAAGATTGGTTTTCTAGTTGAAAGGAAAAGACAATCTCAAAAAACATAATTAGATTTTTTTTAAAATCCAAGAGAAGAAGTATTAAAAATCTACAACATTGGATATATATCAAAACCATTAAATTGCATAATGGCTTAAGCTTCCACTTTTCAACACATGCAAAATATTGAGATCTACACTTTTTTCCTAACAGATTTAAATTTATTTAAAATATATTTAAGAATTTAAATTTGTATTCCATATTGTAAATTTAAAACCAAAATTTAAAAAAAAAAACTATATACATAGAGGTATAACATATTTAAGTAACTGAACAATTCAAGTCTACAAGTTAATTACACAAATAAATATAATATAATTTTAAAAAATAATTAAATCAACACTTACCAGCACATCCATCAGACCATATCCAATGTTGTGAAGCATCTATTTGACGTCGTCTTAGGTCTTCAAAAAACATTGCAAAACAATGGGCTACCTAGCTTCTATCATGACTTGTATCATCACTGATATAAAAGTGAACCTCTTTGATGATAATTCATTCATCTTTGCTACTTTGTAGACCATCCACATGTTCTTCAACATGCCTATAACAAACTTGTACAAATATTGCAACTTGCTCTGAATGATAATATTGACTTTGAATCTTACTTTGAGGACTAAATATATAGTTCTTAGAGAAATCAACAATAGACATAATACAACCTGGTGGAAAGCAATTCTTTGAGTCACGAAATTGCTTAGCTTGCCATCTAGCACCATGACAATGTTCAATATGTGGATATATGATATTGCAAATTTTTTTCATAAACTCATTGCTTGACAATTCACTCTCTTTGAGAATAATTTTTCTGCTCTCAACTCCTGACTTTGTTAAGTACTTCTCATATTCAAATCTCTTCCACATAACTTGCATCGAATGATCAATATTGTCAACCTATACAAGATTCTTCAAATTTCCACAATCATTACATATATTTTTTATACACTACACTTTGAATTCATCTAAATCTTCTGATTTTTCACATAGAAGAGTTTTCACAAATTGTGTTGTACTTCCAGGGATGACTATCTTTGGATTAATTACTGCCATAACTTTTTTATATGACTGTAGGTGTAGATGAAATTCAACATGATTTCGACAACAACAAGTCTCACGTACCTTATTTATATGTACAAAACTTGGTTGTAGACTCTCAAACATCCTTTGACAAATCTTCACATCTAAAAATTCTTGCTTGAATGCTTCAAAAAGTTCACTTTGTGTTGTATCTATAAAATGTTTTGGATGTGAAATTTTTGTACCATCTTCACCTTTTATCTGTATAGTGTCCCTTCTATTGGAAGAAACACGAGAGTGTCTGGTCCAATATTCAATCACTTATTTCTTTACATCTTCTGAGATTCTATCTTTTCGGGGAACCCTGCAAATATTTACCCAATTTTTCTCAACATTTCCATCCAATCTATTTCTCCTTGCAATATATCTTTGAACAGTTCTCCTAGAAACATTGAGTAATTAGGAAATTGCTTGAACTTGTCTTCTATGTGATAATTTCTTACTAGAAATTACAGTCATTAATGCTCTACGTGCAGCACTTAAATTAATAGCTCGACTCTTGCTTTCAATAGAATTCAATGCTTCTTGTAGGTTTTCAACTATTGTTTGTTTTAATGAACCTGATGACTTTTTCTTATTATTATCAACCCCTAACAACTCCAAAATAGGGGTCATCTCTTTCTTCCTAAATAACTTTGCAAATAACTGTGCTCTTCCAATTATAGACTTATTTTCAAAAAATTCATCCCATATTTTTTTAGAGTGTAATTTTATTGTGCTTTCAGGTACCATATCTTCAGATGAAATATTTTTGAAAAGAGAATCCTCATCCATCTCCATCATATTTTCCATACCAAGGAAAAAATTTCTATCACCACCTTCAATTGGTTCTGGTACCTGTACTCCTTGGTCATCAACAATTTCCATGGGTTGTTCTTGAGTAGATGTTCTTTCATCGACATTTGTAGTATCTCTTCTTCGATCATACAACCTTTTTATTATCTTTTTATTTCCCATCACATGTTGATCAAATTCAAATTCACCTGCATGCAAAAATAACACATGTACAAAGACTTTAACCTCTATTTTTTGAAGATCTAGGTCTACATTCAATAAATCAATGGTTTTAATCAATTACATGTTTTAGAGCATGGTACCTGAGAATACAACTCTGCCCCTGTTGAAATCAGTGGTTCTTTTTTCTTCAAATTTCTATAATTTAATAATTTAAAAAAACCCCTAAAAAGTTAAAAAAGCCAAAAAAGTCATTAAAAAAACACTTTCAGATCATTGTGTTTTTGAATATGACTTTGCCCTTGTTTAAATCAGTGGTTCTTTTTTCTCCAAATTTTTATAATTTATTCATTTAAAAAAGCTAAAAAAATAAAAAAGCTAAAAAAACCAAAAAAAGGCATTAAACAAACACTTTCACATCATTGTGTTTTTCAATATGACTCTTCCCTTCGAAATCTTTTTTATTTTATTTTATTGTAATTCAGTAATTAAAAAATAATAAAAAAGCCACAAATTTTTTCAAAAAATAAAAAACAAAGGAGTAGATTCGACCGAATGGGATTAGGCCGAATCCCATTAGATAGAATCCCATTCAATCGAATCTATCTATGTGGCATCCTATTAGACATCAAAGTCACCATTCTCATACTTTCTCAAACTTCCAACTTCTGCTCAATATTTTTACAATCAAAATTAATTTAAAAAAAAAAAAGAAAAATACCTTTTTGTAGAGCTTGAAGTGCTGGATGTGGAAATATATATTTTTATATTTTGAGTAATTTTAGGATATAAATATTTGAAAATAATGCAAGCAGATTGTTCAAGTTCAAAAAGAGGCTAATTTGAAACTAAAAAAAAAATAGTAAAACATCATTTTAAAATTTGGCAAATATATGATGCCCTAGAGGAGACAATCCTCTTCAAAAGGGTATAATTTGTTTTTTGAAAATGAAAAAATAATTAAACAATAGTTGATGTTAACTGAAAACTATCAAAATCGGGTAAGTTTGACTTTAAAACGTTATTACGAGAAAAATATAGATGAAAAATTCTTTTTTTTTTCTATGCCCTAGATAATGAAGTCACCTATTTGGGGAAAAAAAATCAAGGGAAAATACATTTTTTTTCTATTTGTTTATTGACGTCAACTGAACGTCACTTTTTCTTCAAATTTTCAGCATTTCAAAATCTGCTCTTAAATTGATAAAAAATAAATCAAAACAATTTTTAAAAAAATCTTAAAAATTAGACTAATAAACTTCAACAAGAGATCTACATTTTCTTAGTTTACATCATTTTGAAATTCAAAACATAAAGACCAGTTTTATGTGGTTGAAGTTGAGATGTTTTTTTGATGTTGGCTGATTCCTTTATAAAGTGTGACATAGGTTTGTGCTTTTACCCTAATCTGTGAATAGAAACCTGTGACCATTCAAGGCCTGAGAAAGGCTTTCTATTTTTCCATAAGGTGCTTCATTTGTCTACTAGCTAATCTACTCGCTCTAAAGAATTCATAGCGGCATCAGTTGTATCAATTGCTCTGTAAAGGAATAGATTAATCTCAGACAAATGTTCAATATACTCTTGTTTTGCATATGTGTTAACATTAAGGGCTCTCCCTTCCATGTCATGCTCCATGCTCATCATTTTCACAAGATACTTGTGAATATTCTGCATGATCATATCTTCATTATTGATTTCTCATAAAGTAGTATGTAGGACCATGGATACATCTTCCTTCCACTCTTCATATTTTCGTAGTTCTCCAATATCATCATGAATTGAGGGATCAATATCAAAAGAATTCAACTCCTTATTTAGTTCATTATGATATTGTTCATGCATCTTGACCAAATTATTATACACCTGCAGTCCTTATTCTGTTAAAATTTTTTTATCTGAAAGTTCCTCTTTCCTTTCCATCATCCTCTCCTGCAATCTTTTGTTTTCTATCATGGCTGAATATGTTTGTTGGAATGATTTCCAATAAGTATCTGCACATTCCCACATCTTATTGAACCTTTCTTTTATAATGTCAGTGGCCATGGTGTATTTGAGGGTTTTTACTTCCTTTTCTAGCTTTTCACATTTTTTCTGGGATTTAGCATGGTACTTTTTCCAATAGATTACATCTATTGATGCATCTAACATTTCTTTGTCTTTCTAGATCCATGGGGAATATGCCTCTGATGTAGAGGAAGAAGAATCTCTTTCCTTATGGTATGCTAATGGTTTTCTCAGTCTGTCATTGTCCTTGATTAGTTTTTGAATTTGGGTCTTAGTGAACTTTGCCACATTAACATTTAGCTTAGTAGTTTCCAAGGGATCTGTATCTCCTAACCTTTTGACCAAAAGGTGACCAAACATTTGATTTGGGTCACTAGTTATTATTGGTCTCCTATCTTGGGGATAAAAGGACCAAATCAATAAGGTAGCTTCATATGCATTATATCCTGACCATGAGTATACTTTGTTACTTGCTTCCTCTATCAAACTCAGTGTTTTATAATTATTTTAGGCTATCGGTGGTGTTGACTTTTTCCCAGATTGGATGCTTATTCCCAAATTTCCCTACAAGGTAGCCATCAGTGATCAACAGGATCTCTGGGCCAGGGGGTCAACAGTGTAGGAGATAGACTCTATATTTTATCTCCTCTTCTTCTTCAGGCTCTGCAAGACCTAGGGGGGGATTCCCTACTCAACATCCATGAGGATATGCATGCAAGGCTGGGATGTTGATAGAAAGCAGATGAGTCCTCCTGTAAGTAGACCAAAACTGAAAGATAAGAGCAAAGGGGCTAGCTTTGGGCCTATTAGCAGTTGTAGACAGAGGACTGAGGATCCTAAACTAACTCTAATGTCCTAATGTTGGTTTTAGATTTTGCTTTGGAGTTTATGTGTGGATGCAAAGCTGGATATGGTTATAACACAAAACAAAGCATGATTGGTGCCTATCCAGGGCCTGGAGTCAGTAGACATACACCTGTGAATGATCAGCATGAACAGCTAAAACTGGATTTCAAGGGGATATGTGTGATACCTGCCTTACAGGCATCTCCCAATACAAAGTGTTAGGTTATCTCTACTTATGGTATCCCTACTGCAGTATATCCCTCCCAATGTTCAACCTAAAAACAGTTTAATCTACCCCTTGAGTAGAAGTTAAAAGGTCAGACAGTCAACATAGGAATTCTATGCTCTAGAATCTAAACATTGCCAAACATCCAGATTCAGAAGAAGAATACATGCAATACTGGAGACAGAATTAACACAACACATGCCAAACAGCATTTCTCATATAAGTTTAATCATGAAATCAGTGGGTTCATGCCAAAAACAAACAACAAGAGATACATAAACTCACAGGTAAGCTGTACAGAGCAACCAGATCAGCTTGTTATGCATTACAGAGCCAAAATCATCAACTTTCAACAACCTGTCAAATGAGCAAGACCACCTGCTTATAACAGCCAGGTAGGTGCTCAGCAATTAATTACAATGTTGACCAAAATTTTGCCAGATACACAGTATCATGGAAATGGTGCTCAAACACAACCAGATTGGCGCCCAAACTTGAATGCAGCAGGTAGGAGAGGAGACAGGAAGATTTCTCGAGCCCTGCACCCCTGTCCGCTGATTGACACCCTCAGTCGGGTACAAGATCGACCCACGCCATCGCCCATACCTCTGCAACAATCGCCATTAATGGCGCACCAACCCGCAGCCTTGGGAAGATCATCAAATCTGCAATCGCAACCATTTCCCGCCGAGACTCATCATCATGATGTTTGAAAGTGCAGGATATCAATATCCCACATGCACCCTGCGATGACCTCAATAACACCTTATATACTAGGTCATGAGCATATATCGTGTCGGTGCTTTTGCTCCTGACGACACTAGTATATAACCTCATCATCATCATCCTCCAGCAGCATGATATCCTGTTGTTCGAAATATCACCCTGACGTCATCATGATATTTGAAATATAACCTTCATGATAATCGGCACAACCTGATCCATCGGAGGAACATCCTCCTGCTGAGCTTATAACAAAAGTCTGGCCGATGAACATCCTGATGATGTCATCATCATATCCTGCTGACATCATCATCATATCTGCCTACTGCGCACCTCCTCATATCCGGATGACGTCATCATCATGTTTGCAAATATCAGGAGGTCTCTTTAAGATGATCAGTGTTAGAAATATGACCCCCCGGATCTTGATGACGTCATCATCATATTAACATCATCATGATATTCGGAAGACAACCGGATATTTAGAAATATCCTCCTGACGTTCAAACATCAGGTTGCACTGTAGCTCCTCTGTAAGATCGGGGCGATAACTGAATATGATGATGATGCTTGAAAAGATCACCCCCAGTAGATAATGTGCGAAGCCAACAGGCGGATATCTCCTTGATATCAGCATCATCATGATGCTCGAGCAAACATATATCCGGGTGATATGAAAATATCACCCCTTCCTTCGGAATATCATGATGCAGATAGGCAGATAAAAGATATCACCCTGATATAAGGATGACGTCAGCATCATCAGGATGACAAAACAATCGAACAAGAAGTGATACAACATCATCAGGATGATATTGACTAAGATCATCCTGACGTTCAAAATATGATGACCCTAGTGAATATCAGGTCGCACTTAGAACTCTTCGACAACATCATCAGGATGAATTTAACCAAGATCACCCGATGATAAAATATCACCCCGGCAAAATATCATGAAGGCAGAAAATATGATGACCTCCGCAAGCAGCAGGATGATAACTGGAAATATCATGATGATGACGACCCTTAGGAAAAAACAAGTCAGGTCGACAACTTAGAGAATAACCCCTTCAAGATATCGGGGCAACATCGTCATCATGTTTGAGCAAGGTGATATTCGGAAGATCACCGGACACTTGAAAAATCACCCCCGCAAGCAACTGAGGGCGCACTGTAGCTCACCAGTATCATCAGGATAATAAGCAAACATCACCCGACAGTTGAAATATGATGATGACGATGAGAAAAACAAGTCGACGAAGAACATGCTGACGAAGATCATCATCGAAGACAAGATGATGATGACGACCTCCTCCTCAGAAAAATATGATGCTGCAGCTGAAAAACGCTGAGGAAGTCCAACACTTAGAAAAATTGGGCAAGACGATGAAGGCTTCAGATGAAGAAACCTCCTGATCATGACAAATCAACCCCAGGTCAAAATAAGTGCTAACAGGTGGAACTTCATCCTTAATTCCACCGATCCTTACATGCTACAATGATGCTTTTGTCTTTGTTGGTTTTATCAGCATGTCAGGGGAACTCATATATAAGCTCTGCAAAAGTTGACATCTTCCGGTGATAAGCTAACTCCTGTCAAGTTCATCAGCTCATCGGTGAGGGTGTGATATCTATTCCACCGAAATCCATATGTTATTGTGATATAACCTACTTCAACCAACTTTATCAGCCTGTCGGTGGAACCACGATGTAGTCTCCACCGATGTCTGCATGTTATCCTGATAAGCTCATTTTGATCCATTTTGTTGGTCTATCGGTGGGATGACTCCAAAGGTTACCTTGATAGATCGTTGTTTTTCCGATATAGTGATACTATGTCTTTATCAGGCCATCGGTATAGCAAAGTGAAAGGTTCCAATGATGGGGTCATGTTGGGCCGATATGCTCTTAGGAAAGGCAAAGAGCACAATTCATGGAATGGATATGCAAGACTTAGGTTAATTATGGATTTTGTAACACAGTTGATTATTATTATGAGATTAAGGGTATAATGTTCTGATCTTGGTTGAAAAGGGGATGCATAAAAGTACAAGAAAATTGCAAAATTTTCCTGTCCCAACAGTGGTTTTGTCTGGGGATGTATGCCCCTTGCGGGCATAGAAAGATCTCAGATCTCTGGGGAGCAGACTCATCCTTATTTCATGTGATTTTTGAGGATGGAAAATAGAACTGTGGTAAGGATGGAATGAAAATGGGCAATAGAGGTGAAAATGGTGAAAAATGGGAATGATCCTATACTATTGTACATGGAAAGGAACTTTGTTTTTATTGAGGGAGTTCTAGGATTGTCCATGTACTGGCAAGTCCTAGTCTCACTTGATTTTCCTAAACTACTGTGCATGGAGTAAAGTATCTTTGATAGTTAATTAAGAGTTGTCCATGCACTAGCAACACTTATCTCTCTTTGTGCATTGAATTGGTGATTTCATGAAAAGAAAGGTTTCATAAACTTTCCATGCACTGGCAGTTCCTATTTTCCTCCAGACATATTTTGCAAATAATAAGAGTGTTCACCTCCTTTGCAAATGATGACAAAAGGACCTAACCATAAAGCTTCAAACTTTCCATGCTTTCCCTTCTCTTAGCACCTAGCATTCCACATTAGCACCAAGTCATTCACCTCAAATTTTCTATCTTTGGCTTTCTTGTCAAAAAGATATTTCATGTGACTGCAACTTCATATTTTTCCCTTTGGCCATTCTCCTTACTTCATCAAGTTCTACGAGATGTTCTATCCTTTCCTCCATTGGTTCTGGAATATTTGAATCTTCCTAAAGAATAAATTTGTAAACTGGTAAAAGGTTTTCTAATGGCATCCTTGCTTGTGTTCCATACACCAGTTCAAAAGGGGATCTTCCAATTGCTCTCTTCATAGTAATCCTATCCTCCCACACAACCATTGTCAACTTTGAATCCCATGCTTTCTTATTTCCTTCCAACATCCTTTTTATAATTTTTAGAAGATTTTTATTACTGGACTCTGCCTGACCATTTTCTTGTGGGTGGTAAGGGGCAGCATAAGAAATAGTAATTCCATATGTATTGTAGAAATTTTTGAACTCATCAGACCTAAAACACATCCCATTGTCTGTAATCAACCTCACTAGTGTGCCAAATCTAAGTATGATATTTTACATCAAAAAATTGATCACCACTTTGCTTGTTGCTTGTTTAGTTGGGATTGCTTCCACCCATTTTGTAAAGTAATATGTTTCCACTAATATCCATTTATGTCCTTCGCTAGATTTTTTGGCAATTTCTCCTATAAAGTTAATTCCCATTAATGGAATGGGGCTTCAACCTGCATAGGTTTCAAAGGCAATGCTCCTTGATATTTTAATTTTTCTAAATTTTTTTGGCATGCCTCACATTTTCTTGTATAATCATATGCATCATTGAAAACCTTAGGCCAATAGTATCAAGCCCTCAGGATCTTATGAGCTGTAGTTTTTGTTGAGAAGTGTCCTCCACACACTCCTTCATGTAATTCTCTCAGGACATGTTTTGACTGATATCCATCTAGACATAGTAGCAAAATACCATCCCTATTTTTCCAATAGAGGCCTCTGTCCATTAAAACATATTTTGAAGCCTGCAACTTGAGTGTCCTTCTTCTGTTGCCATCAAGTCCTTCTGGACATTTCAAATGTTTGAGATAGTATATAATATCAGCATACCATGAAGTGTGTTCAATACTTGTGACCTTGATTTCTTCACCATTCAAGTTGCATACTTGGGCAGCTTATAAATTGGTTTCAGTCATTAATTTGGCTAATCCCTATCCCCTTACAAGCTTGGTGATTTGAACCTCAATGTCAAATTCTTGGATTCTATTTATCTATCTGCATCTATGTCCTGCAGTCTCACTTTGTATGAATATATCTTTCACTACAGCATTGGGCACATAAGCTATCACCTTTTCTCCTACTAAATATGGGTTGAATATTTTAACAACTTGCACCAATGCATAGGCCTGTTTTTCCATAATATCATACTTCAATTCTGGATTTTGGAGAGACTTGCTAAGGAATGAAACTAGTTGTTCATCTCCTTCATCATTCTTTTAGAGCATCACTGCAGCTACTGTGATAAGATGCAAATGAAAAAAATTTAAGAGGTTTGTTGAAGTCTGGGGATTTCAACATTGGGGCTTCCTTGATTGCCCTTTTTATGGATGCGAACACATCTACAGCCTCATCAGTCCAGTCAATTTTTGTGCCTTTCTTCAACATTTTTGAAATTGGTTTTACTATCTCAACAAAATTTGATATGAATCTTCTGATAAAATTTATTTGTCCAAAAAAAGATTGAATGGCCTTAACTGTTTTAGGAATAGGGATTTTGTCAATGTCCTCCACTCTTTCAGGATCAATTTTCACTCCTTCCTTATAGACTATATGCCCTAGCAGTTTACCTTCTATTACTAGAAAATGGCATTTCTTTGGGTTAAGTGAGATGCCATACTCCAAGGCTCTAATAAGAATTCTTTCCAAGTGTGTACAATGATCCTCAGCCTTCTTGGAATACATGGTCAAGTCGTCCTAATAGACCACCATGATTTCATTAATTAATCCTGCAAAAGCCACATCCATAGCCCTTTGGAATGTTGCTTCAGCATTTGTGAGCCCAAATGGTATTCTTACATAAACATATGTTCCCCATGGTGTGGTGAAGGCAGTCTTATATTGTTCTGATTCCTTAACTTTCACCTAATTATACCCTGAGAAACCGTCCATCATGGACAATAGTTCATAGCCTGTGACTTTTTGTTGTACTACTTCCATGTTAGGAAGGGGGTAATTAACCTTAAGTGAGGATTTATTTAAATTTTTGAAATCCACACACAGTCTAATATCACCATTCTTCTTTTTGATAGGCACCAAATTAGAAACCCAAGAAGAGTACCTAATGGGTTTGATAATAGCTCCATCCCTTAGTTTTGTTAATTCCTCAAACATTTTAGGGGCCAGTGTGGGATTGATAGGCCTTTGCTTTTGCCTGAATGATTTGGCATCTAGCTTCAATGCTATCTCATGTTGAAAAAGATCTTCTCAATATGCTTTCAAGTCATCATAGGACCATGCAAATACATGTCTATATTTTCTAAGAAAGTTGATGAGCATGCTCCTAATTTTGGGATTCAGTTTTTTCCCAATGTATACATTCTTTGGACCCGTTTGTATTCCCAGATTTATTTCTTCAAGATCATTTTGTATTATGGGTATGTTTTTTGTTTTAAATCTGTTATGTCCATCAAATACTTTCTCTAATGCTATGAGTCCCTTAGGTATTTTATTTGTTCTTAGCTGAACTATCTCCTAACCAAAAAGGGTTTCTTTTCCATCATGTTCCTCCACAAATGCATTGAAATCAATTTCTTGATTTTCATAATAATCAACACAATGTAAGAATTTGATTAGATCTGTGTCATTGCTAAAGACTTGCCAATTACAGATGTTATCTGGAATAGTAGGTCTAGTTTTAAATTCTACTTTAGTGACGCCTACCAATGTGATATCATCCCTTTTCAATGCAATGTTTACAAGGAAGTCTGCCATTATATTTTTTGACCTATCTATCTAGTTAATTGAGAAAGCATCAAATAACTCAACATCATCCAAAACATCATTTAACTAATTCGAAGTCCCCATATATAGCCAAGTTTCTTATTTTATGCTTTATTACAATGTTCAAACCGATGAGTAGGGCCTCATATTCTACCACATTGTTGGTGCATTCAAATGTCAACAAAAATGAGTATTTGAAGGTTTTACCTGTTGGTGAGATAAATAATACTCCTGCCCCATTTCCTATTTTTCTATATGCACCATCAAAATACATTTTCCATACGTTGAATTCATCTTTTTGAGCTTCTAGATGCATTGGATCAGTGTTTTGTAATTCTGGATGACCTTTTTCAATTCTAAATGCACCAAAGTCTGTCACAGAAGAAATTTACTTGATTCTGGTCAATGCGTTCTATGATGTTCTCATATCTTGGTTCTCTGTATAACTTAATTTCCTTTTCTCCCATTGGGATAGTAGTATAGGATAGATCTAACTAAACATGCCCCCTGCCATTGCAGCCCATTCTCTTGATAATAGCATCCCATAGTAAGGTGGGATATCCACTACAGTGATGTCAATCTTATAAACTGCTTTAGGATAGGGAGCTAATTTTATCTCTACATCCTTCATAATACCCACAACTAGGATGGATCTATTGTCCATAGCGTAACATCTACCATATGTAGTGTCAACCCACATTCCTAATTCCTTCATGACCACTATTGGCATGATGTTCATGATTGCCCCTGAATCAATCATATTGTTCCTCACTACCTTGTTTTTTATCAACAGGGTAGTGTAGAAAGGATCTACTTGAGATGGATTTTTTTTCAATGTATCCCCCAAATAAACTTCTGGAATTTTAGAAGCTTCAATTTGGACATTATTTATTGTGATTTCAAACTTTTCTTATTTCTTTTTTGGTATATCTGAAATCATCTTAACCACCGTATTCCTGTATTGATCTATCTTCATCATTTCAAGAAGTGGTACTGATATTTTCACTTGAGATACTGCCTGAGCTATGTCAAACGAGGGATTTATTGTTTGATCAGCTTTTTCTTTTTTGTTATACCCCTTTTCTCCAACTGGTATTTTATCTTTCATCTTGCCTTGCTTAATTTTTTCTAGCTCTTTTGATGTATTTTTCATATTATTTTTATTATAATTTTGATCTTTTACAAAGACACTCCTAGGTGTTCCCTAGTCCGCATTGACAGTCCTATTTCTTATATTATAGTTGTTCTTAGCCTGTACTACTGCAGCCATTGTAAGAGCTCTCCTTTCTTCTTCAGTAGGTTTTCTCCATTGATGATGTGGTGGCTTGTCAGGATTATAAGTGCTTTCCCTGTAGGTGTCCTCCTGATCTTAGAAGACTTCTTGTCTTCCCATATTAACATTGTATTTTTTATTTCCTACATCGTACTCAGATCCATCTTCTTCCGCAGAGGAATACTCTTCATTTATCTGGTAAGGTGATATTTCTAGCATATTTATGGTATGGCTGTCTCTTTCATAGCCAGAAGATGTTTCTTCTTGGTGTACTGATTTGGCCACTATACAATATTCAGGTGAATGGGGCAAATTACATACCAAGCACCATGGATTATCTTCAACCATGTGTGCCCTATTTCCTTTTAGAGGGTCAGGAGTATCCTTGCCATAATTTTGCCTTCTGCTATTTTCAAAAGGTCTTCCATCCTTCCAATTTGTATTGTAGTGCATGTCATGCAACCAAGGTCTTTCATTTCTATATTGACTCTCTTGTTTATTCTAGTGATTATTTGAGTTTTGAGGAATTCTAAGGTTATCTCTTTTACCAATCATGCTTGTAGCCTTCCTATTACTTTTAATACTGATAGTTGCTTTTTGTGCCTCTGTCAAGGTCATGGGAGCCCTATTTATGAGTTCATACCTAGTCTTTGGATCAAAAGCTTTTAGATAAATACTCAGAGCTGCTGAATCGGTCAATTTGGATCTATGTGGTATCTTATTATGTAATTTGGAAAATCTTTGATTGAAGTCATATACTGACTCATTTTGATTTTTCTAGATTCTTATCAATTCATGCAGGGCAAATTCAGGGGCATACTGATTTCCATGTTGTTCTTTGAACTAGTCATGGAAATCTGCTATAGAATAAATTGAGGAATTTGGTAAATTATTGAACCAATCCCTTGCATCTTCAATTAGAGACATCATGAATAATCTCATTTTTACATCCTCATATTCTATACCAATGTCTTGTACAAAGGCACTAAAATTTCTAATATGATCTGCAACTGATATTGCATTATTTCGAGTGAATTTGCGGACCATATTTCTCCAACTATTGTCAATAGGGTAGGGATATAATTGATATCCTGTTAGATCAAATTGTCTACATATATTCATGAGATTTTGTGGAGGCATATTCATTGGTGATGGATTAGGGTAATACTAACATCCATATGGAGGCTGATGGTAAGCATGTTGCTGTACGGGTTGCTAGGGTTACATATTCTAAGTTGGTATATGCTAGGGTAGTATATACTGCTGATGTTGTGGAATGCCATGATGACCTAGAGGTGGGTGATATTAGGGAATAGCTCTAGTATTTGGCATTTGGGGTCTCTGTGGTGGCATGGTATATTGAGTGTGTTGTCTTGAATTTCCTCCTGTATTAGGAAGCACTCTTGGAGCAGCTGTATTATGAGATATCCCATGTGAATTGGCATTATTAATTTGTTTGTGTGGAGGGACATATTTTGGAGCTTTTGATGCATGGATGTCCAATTGTGCCAATTGTCTACCCAATTCTTGACTTTCTTGTATCAACTGTTGTCTCCTCCTAATCTGCTACCTTTGCAACTCCAGATGTATTTCAATTTCTTGCTTACTCATAGCATCAAAATCAAAAATATGGTCTACAGACCCTTCTCTATTTTCCTCTCCTTGTTGTGATAAAAATCCCCTGTCAGGCTCTGCATTTTTCTTCCCCCCTTCTTCATTCAACCTTTCCTCAAATTTAGTTACTTCTTGAGAATCTATCCTATAACTGAGGATATTATCATTTGTATTGATCTTTTCAGTAGGAGTTGATGGATTCCTATCATCATTGTATACTAGGGAGTTGAATACTGTAAAATGTTGTTCTAATGTGTTTAAACTGTCTTCAAGTTGTTTGGGTGCCGTTTCACCCTTATTGTTCTTTCCTCGAGGAGGTCCTTGCTTATCTGTGAATCTAACATTATTTTTCTTGGGGCTTTCTTGATGTATAGACCTCCTTCCATTCATGTTTGATGGTATAGTATATCTCTGATATCTATCGTCTATTTTTTCTGAAATGATATTTACTTCATTAGTCACAAAATTTTAGAGTCGCCACCTACCTTTTTGTAGGAAAATGATTATAGTTCTTCCCAATAGAGTCTTAAATATGTTATGATGTTTTGAGATAGCTCTATGATGGAAGGCTAAGATTCAAAGTGGGTTTAGTCCCTAGTAGAGTCACCAATTTGTTAGGTCTCAAAAATACAAGTTACAAATCCTAAGAGGATGCCAGTTTCTATGCTTAGATTTGCAACATTTTTGAACTAACAAAACAGAGTTAACCTATAGGGTTGATGAATCCCTGTACTTCAAGTTCTGCTAGATCTAGGTGGGTGCACCTTACTAATGAAGTAGATTAAATGGATGTGTGATCTTGGCTAAGAGATGGATCTACCCACAATAGAAAAGGGTGTGGAATAGATGATTACTTGCTGCCTCCTTTTAATTCTAATGTCTGAACAGTGATTGAAAATGGTATGGTTCTAATTTGGTATAAATTGTATAAGCAATATCAAGGTGAATTTTATAAATATGTTCAGTTAACAGATGTCAAATTTAAATGATGAAATAGGTAAGACCAGTGCCTTGTTAGGTAAATGGAGTCAAGTGAAAAAGCTAAGATCAGTGGTGTATACTTGGCAATAATTCTAACTTTTTGGCACAATATTTGGTTTATAACTTGTATAAACATGCAGGGATGTGACTGACAGAATCTTCTTATTGATCCAATCAAGATCCATTAAGTTACTATGGTCTATCTAAGAGGATTTTAATCCTTCCTTGAAGGAACCAGTTAAAAGGGAACACACAGTGATAGCAAATGTGTACTGACAAAATGAAAAATATACTTGATATGTTTAGTTTTGAATAACTTAATAGTATTGTCTAGAGATAGTATGATAGCTTTCAATTATAGACTCTTCTTATCTATCCAATTTATATTTCCAAACTACTGTAATCTGTTTAAAAGGATTTTAATTCATATTTGAAGAAACCAATTAAGCAAATTACACAGGAACAACAAATGTGTTTGATGAATTTAATATTCTGCTTGGAATATATTCAAATAATAAGGAACACCAACTTGGAGATAGTCAAATAATTGCTTAACTTAACAAACAATTGATACCAATATAGAGCCACCAAATCAGAGATGTTCAATTGATTTCTTCAAAATATAGTTCGCAACATGGTCCTCAAATGAAATTTCTTCTGACATCTACTTATATCTCTTATTCTAATATCTCCTCTACTGATTGATGATAAAATGGCCTTGGGTTACCTTATATATATGGGGAGCAAATAAGCTTCAGGCTGGTTACAATGGGTCATGTCTTTTCGTAACTAACAATATTAAGAAAACAAACAAATCTCTATTTTAGAAACACCAATTTGTTAATCTATGAATAGAAACCTATGACCATTCAAGGCCTGAGAAAGGCTTTCTATTTTTCCATAAGGTGCTTCATTTGTCTACTGGTTGATCTACTCCCTCTGAAGAATTTGTAGCGGGATAAGTTGTATCAATTGATCTGTAAAGGAACAAATTAATCTTGGACAAATGTTCAATATACTCCTATTTTGCATATCTGTTAACATTAAGGGCTCTCCCTTCCATGTCATGCTCCATGCTCATCATTTTCTCAAGATACTTGTGAATATTCTGCATGATCATATCTTCATTATTGATTTCTTGTAAAGCAGTATGTAGGACCATGGATACATCTTCCTTCCACTCTTCATATTTTCACGGTTCTCCAGTATCATCATGAATTGAGGGATCAATATCAAAAGAATTCAACTCCTTATTTAGTTCATTATGATACTATTCATGCATCTTGACCAACTTATTATACACCTGTAGTCATTGTTCTATTGAAAGTTTTTTATTTAAAAGTTCCTCTTTCCTTTCCACCATCCTCTCGTGCAATCTTTTGTTTTCTATCATGGCTAAATATGTTTGTTGGAATGATTTCCAACAAGTATCTACACATTCCCACATCTTATTGAACCTTTCTTTTATTATTTCAATGGCCATGGTGTATTTAAGGGTTTTTACTTCCTTTTCTAGCTTTTCACATTTTGTCTGGTATTTAGCATGGCACTTTTTCTAATAGATTACATCTATCGATGCATCTAACATTTCTTTGTCTTTCTGGATCCATGGGGAATATTCCTCTGATGCAGAGGAAGAAGGTCTTTCCTTATGGTATGCTAATTCTTTTCTCATTCTGTCATTGTCCTTGATTAGTTTTTGAATCTGGGCCTTAGTGAACTTTGCCACATTAACATTTAGCTCAGCAGCTTTCAAGGGATCTGTATCTCCTAACCTTTTGAGCAAAAGGTGACCAAACATTTGATTTGGGTCACTGGTTATTATTGGTCTCCTATCTTGGGGATAAAAGGACTAAATGAACAAGGTAGCTTGATCTGCATTATACCCCGACCATGAGTATACTTTGTCACTTGCTTCCTCTGTCAAACTTAGTGTTTTATAATTATTTCAGGCTATTGGTGGAACTTCATCCTTAATTCCATCGATCCTTACATGCTACAACAATGCTTTTTTCTTTGTTGGTTTTATCGGCATGTTGGGGGAACTCGTATATAAGCTCTACCAAAGTTGACATGTTCTGGTGATAAGATAACTCCTGTCAAGTTTATCAGCTCATTGGTGAGGGTGTGATATCTATTCTACTGAAATCCATATGTTATTGTGATATAACCTACTTCAACCAACTTTATCGTCCTGTCAGTGGAGCCATGATGTAGTCTCCACTGATGTCTGCATGTTATCCCGATAAGCTCATTTTGTTCCATTTTTTTGGTCTATCGGTGGGATGACTCCAAAGGTTACCCCAATAGATCGTTGTTTTGTCGATATAGTGATACTATGTCTTTATCAGGCCATCAGTATAGCAAAGTGAAAGGTTCCAACGATGGGGTCATGTTCGGCCAATATGCTCTTAGGAAAGGCAAAGAGCACAATTCGTGGAATGGATATGTAATACTTAGGTTAATTATGGATTTTGTAACATAGTTGATTATTATTATAAGATTAAGGGTATAATGTTCTAATCTTGGTTGAAAAGGGGATGGGTAAAAGTATAGGAAAATTGTAAAATTTTCCTGTCCCAATAGTAGGATTCATGATGGCCGATTTGGACTTTGAAAATTGTGTTTAGACTTCAAGATCACAAACATACCTGACATTAGGCACATGCATACTAACTAAATGCTACTTTTACCATTGCCACCTAGGGAGAACAAGTAGGGAAACAAGCCAGAAAAGTTGGGTCCCTGTTTTGCTAAGGCAAAATGGGGCGTGTTGTGTAATCATCCAACAATCAGCAGTTTTCAAATTCACAACTTTCACCAATTTAGAATTAGTAAGACCACTTAAAAGAGCATGTTTTACCTCACCATCAATTTCAACAGCTTTGATCTCATCATCAGTACTTATACAATTCTTAGGTATAGTGTAATTAGACTCAACAGATTTCTAGATCTCATAACCAAGAGAAATCATAAAAGCTTCCATCCTTACCTTCCATAGTGTAAAGTCAAATCGATCAAATAGAGGAACATTCTTCTTATGCATCATCCTAGATCTACCTCAAGCTGTTAAGCTCTCTTCTAAGGAACTTGGCTCTTATACCAATTGTTAAATGTACAAGACAACTAAGAGGGTGAGGTGAACTGGTTGTATCAAAAACTTCAAACCCTCACAAACATTAACATCCACATAAGACTAATTAAACCCTCAAACTTGTTATGATGATTAAGCATGAAAAAGAAATAACATAAGATGAATTATAACAACATCACACACAAGACAACACTAGATTTTATGTAGAAAACCCAAGAAGAGAAATACCATGGTGAGGATTAGCTCACAATATAAAGTAATAGCAATACTGAATTACAAAGGCTCACTGCCAGAGTGCTCACTGCCCAGGACTCGCTATCCAGAAGAAGAAAAATAGAAGAAAAGGCTCACTGCTAGGGTTGAACTATTATAATTGCACCTAACATATGCATGGAGTACAGTTCCAATGAAGCTCAATACAACAACTCAAACATCACCTTCACAACAACACTGAAAAATGGTAGACACCTTCTGCTAACTGCATCCAGTAGCCTAACACATGAAAGCTCTTACTACCCTGATCAAATTCGCATCACAAAACATCATATACATCACGTCTACATCCACTCATGAATTCTTGACCCTTTTTTATACCATCATCAACCTTGAAAACATTCTCCAAGGTCGGAAACACATCTTAACTTATAAAATTCAAATTAGGTCTAGACCTAAACATTCCTGTAGAGGAAGGGAATGAATGTGAACCACATCACACCTTAGCATAGACCTAAATCTACTCTTACATGCTTCATCAAGCTTTCACAATCACCGAAACACAAACGCAATTAGTGGTAAACAACCAAGTCGGCCAAACTTGTGTTAACACCATGAACTTTTAGTGCACTCTTCCTCAAAACTAAAGGATGACATGCAAACCACACACAAAGATTGAACATGATCTAGAAACATCCATGAGTGATTGATAACCAAAAACAACCTTTGCAACATCTTTCACTGAAGAAAGTTCACACTGGAGGACTTAGATTACTCTGTCATCAACTACACCTTAAGAAATGAGCTTGAGGAGCAGAGAACCATGAACCATTTGAACTAATAAAGATATAGACCTTATAAGCATAAATCTAGAACTGCAAAGCCAGAAACAAATTTGTGGAGAAATGTGAAGTAAAATAGTTGCTTCCAAACACCTCTGCACAATCTAGACACACAATCCACACACTGATGAGCACAATTTTCTTTGCACAATGAACCAGAGCACCAAATTTGGAATATAACATATATGAACACCTTTGAACAACATATCCAAATCGTAGAGTTGGATCTTCAATATAGAGAAAATGTGGAGAAAAACCATAATACTACTCTATTATGCCAGTCAGCCTCTTCTACACAGTGTTTCCTTTATTAATCAAATTTTCTCAAAAGCACTTGGAAACCAACCATCAGGAGTGCATATTCTTAACATATTCAACATCTCTCCAAGGTAGCTAAATAATCAACACTACAACTCAGGCAAACAACAACAACCTTATCAATAGACACAATTGACACCAATGATAGCACAAGCTTTTTGACATTAATGACAACACTGATTAGCTCATACTTGCAACAGACTATATGCTATGTAAATGTCTATATAAATATTTTGAGTTCAATATTTGTTTCTTATTTTCTTTATAAAATTAGATAGAAATAGAATATAAATAAGGATATTATCTTTACTTAGTACACCACAATAGTTTAGTCAATTGTTATGGTTTCCATAGTATATAAAATATATTGGAGGAGTTTAAGACCTATAATGGTATTTTTTCTATTGTCATTTTGTATACAATAATTTTCTTGTACCTATCACTTTTACTTGGCTACAAATATGTTTAGAGATATTTAATAAGAATACTTTTTTTCAAAAGATACATAAATGTATAATTTTTAAAAAAGATCTATAAATAAATATGCAAGTTTCATGCATGTATACATACCATGTGAAATGTTGTAGCTCATGTGAAATGTAATATTGTATGAGATTAATTATAATAAATTTTGTGAATGTAATATGTTAATGTATTTTTTCAAAAGCATCTTATACTTCCAATAACATCATTAAAATAACTAATTGCTATTGGGAATTAAGGTGTCTCAACCTTGTAAATTCCTTACATTATTAATGTTTGTATTTATTATTTAATTGCCTATGTTGTAAATATTTGTAAATTCTAATTGTCATATTGTGGGATGTGGCACAGTGATGTGTCAATCCTACATGGAATATAACAACTTGTAATTTTGTCCTCACACGAGGAGATAGGCATCCTGCTTTGTGGTAGGAGCATTTTTCCATGTGTCAGCATCTTCCATGTTGTGTAAGGGAATGTTTGACCGAAACACTTATGACGGATTCCTATGACGAATCTATGACATGTAAGAGTTGGAAATAGAAGGTTGTAAGACAGGTGAAGACATGTGTCATGAAGCATCTTTGAAAAAGGCATATTTAGGTGCCCCAAGGTGGACTATGACATGTTATAAGAGAATATACTATTTATAGCCTGTGTATGACAGATTCTCTTACAGTTGTAAGTTGTAACAGCTATGACAAATTCTATGACGGTCATAAGTGTCATAAGAGCATCTGTCATAGCCCATTTTGGAAATAGTTGGGATGGGAGCTATGGACAAGTGTCAGCCACATTCTACAATGTTGACCAAGTGTCTTTAGGCATGGGTTTTGGTCCATGAAGCCAAGTTGGATGCCCATTCCAAGAAAGGTCCAATATTGCCTTGTATTTTCTATATAAATAGGTGCTTGGAGAGGGAGTAGTATCACAAGTTTTATAGGTATTGTTATGCTACCAGATTGACTCGAGATACGAGTGTTGAAGACCATTAAAGCTTGCATTGCAAGTTTATTGTAAATATATTTTAGATTTGTTAATACATTGTGCAGGTTTCTGAGTGGGGTTTTTCACCCGATAAGGGTTTTCCCCACCGTAAATCTTTGTCTCTCTTCTTTTGTCTACTTTCTGGTTCTTGTGTTTTGTTGCAATATATCATGTTAATGGTTTAACATTGCTGTAATAGTTAAGATAAAATTGAATTTGCATAGCCCTCTCCTCATTAGATTAGTGTAGGAAGCGATTTCCGCACACCTAGCTTCCTTTCAATTGCTAGAAAGAGAGGGGTGTCCTTATTAAAAAAACTAATTTCTATCCTTCCATTAGTTTTTTTAATTTAATATAATTAAACTTTGAAATGTTACGTTAAGCTCAAATCTTTTTGAAATATAATTGAATTAATTTTTTTGACCATGAACATTTAGATACTATAAATATTTAATAATATTATATAGCTTAACATGTTAACACTAAATAAATTCTAAGCAAAACTAAATATTTCCATAAAATTATTGTATTACCTTCACCATTCATATTCTCAAAGTTTCAAATTAGTTTTAGGTAATGATAGCCAAGCCAATTTAATTGGTAGCTTTAAGGGTAATTTGGAAGATATTGCAACAATAAAAACAAAGAAGGAATTTCATAGATGTGTAATGAAGTTGGTAAAACACGACAAGACCAACAAAATGGTTACAATAGAATGGTTCAATTTTATTGCTGCATAGATCATGGATGGATATCTATGTATAAATCTATGTTTAAGATGAGCCCATGCACATATCTTTTAGGATTATTGATTTTTTTACAAATCTTGATGGATACAATTTTCTCAATATAGTTGTGGGTGATACAAATATTTTCATTTTTTAAGTTACATAATTTTAATCATGTAAAATTATTGGCATAACTTTGTATGTGGTTGTTGGTGGCATGTAGTTTCAATGACTTGAGATTATAAAAAGGTATAAATCATCAATGTAAGAACTCATAGTGGATAGGAGATCTTAGAGATTATGTTGTGACCCATGTAGGAGTAGTTGGGTGTTGGGCACTTGATAGTGTTTTCTTTACATGATTGTGTATAGAAGGCATGAGTTTTCCATAGTCCATGATAATAAGTTTGAGAGTGCTTCTGGATTCCACTATGTATGTTCTTGATTTAGTGTTTCAGATCATACTCAATGATCCATCATCAGGAAGAGGAGAGTTGAATATTAGATAGAAGACTTGAACCTTATAAAGGAAATAGAGGGGGAAGAGAGGAATAAAAAATGAAGGGCAGGGGGTGAGGAGAGTAAATGTCATGCCCACATTTTCCTTGTGGTCACAACTCACTTCGCACGTGTCATAGCCACATCTGTCATGTGGTTATGACACGAGATATGAAAAACTTTTCTCACACCGTCCTAAAAACCCCTTTCGCATGCGTACGCATGCTCAACGGTGTTCTCTCATGGCGAAACACTATACTCATCGACGGAATACAAGTATAATGGCGTGCAAACGGAAACATATAGATCAACAAGAGGGTCGATACAATGCTGCTAACGTCATTGCAAGAGTGAGATTACCCAAGTTCTTAAATCGCACCCTCGGCAATGTTCGGTAGCAAAATGCCTTACGGCGTTAGTGGGAATTACGCTGCACTCATTTACGCACGTGGTTCGCTGATAGAGGAACCACTCCCCTCGACGCCTTGTTCCAACTAAACCGGCTAGTGATCTCCCTATTTAGTCATTTTTCAGCCAGGCACGGTTGTCTGTCTCCTCTCTTGTTTCCTGAAACATACCCATCCTATGACTTAGCATTTTCAACAAGGCGGTTTGGTTGCCCTCTCTTCCCTTTCCACAAGTTCTTAAGTTGGATTATATCTTTATCGCCCTTACCTTAACTATCTCTTAGTTCATTTAGTGTGTTTATATTTCGGTCTCTCTCTCTCTTTCATTTTCTATACTTTCTTTATGTGCATCCTGTCCTTTCTTCGTGATTTACGTCAATCAGGGTTATTACTGCAGCTATTGTTGATATTAAACCTAATTTCAGGATGATCTCGGTCACATAGGCTGGTTTACTATTTCGCTGGACTCAGTCTCCTAATCTTCCCCGTTCTAGGTTCCTCCTCTTCGTAAATACTTAGTCAACTTGTACCTAAGCACAATTGACAGAAGGGTCCGTCAACTTAGTTCTCTTATCCCGTGTGAGATATGTCGCGCATTTTCTCCTCTGTGTTTTCCAATGTTGGTTTTTCCTTCTTCGGAACCTCTTACAGGTTTATATATGAGATTGTTTGCTACAGTTGAGATTAATATGGCCACAAGGATCGTCAGTGGTGGCTTCTTAAGTTTATTTCCAGTGTTCTTTTTGAGTAAGGAGTTGTGTAATTTTCCTCTTCATTTTCCGGGTGATTGTTAGTATGTTTTTAGTTGAAACTTCCGAGAATCTCTTTCCAGAGTATCACTGAATATTCCTAAACTCTCTTTACATTATAATTTTATTTTCTCTTGTTTAGAATTACTGTTGTTACTGTTACTCATAATTACGATTCATACACTGTTTGTAACTCGTATGACGTTGTCAATAGGTGTAGGTGGTTCACCACTTTATAAAACTCTGTTCATGGTAATATAGCTTCTTTGGTAGTTGTGTTCGAAACTTAATAACATCTCCTGTGAGAATATAATTGTTATTTAAATATATATATATATATATATTTTTTTTTTCTCCATATCCATGAAACATAGTTATTAACGATTTTTAAACGAGGGCCCAATAAATATAAATATATATAAATATATATATATATATATATACATAAAATATATTTATTTAAATATCTCAATAATGAACAAATTGGTTTCCCACAACTTAAACCTTTATATATATATATATATATATATATATATATATATATACAGATGTATCTAATCATTCTTATATTATATATATAGCTATATACATAGACATATATAATATATATATATATATGCCTATATATAGAGCTATATAAAAATAAACTGAATTTATTTACCAAATCACCCATTCATATGTTAGGGCCCAAGCCCTACATTTTTTTATGACTTTCAACCCACAGCAGATGGCGGCCATGGGCGGCGGTGGCCGCAAAGCGGCGGACGGGGATCTGAGGTGGCCGCAGAGCGGCGGACGGGGATCTGAGGTGGCCGCAGAGCGGCGGACGGGGTTTAGGGTGGCCGCAGAGCGGCAGACGGGGGTTTAAGGTGGCCGCAGAGCGGCAGCCAAAATCCGCGGGAGGCATAAGGGTATGGAGGAGGGGGAGATGTGGAGTGGGGCGGAGCCCCACCCACATTCCCACGACGTGGGGTGTGGGTGGGGCTCCGCCCCACTCCACACCTCCAAATATGACGAAAACCTGCGGTGGGGTTTTCTTCCCCACCGCCCATAGTAATTAACGACTGTGAAATTTGTTACCCGCGGCTTAATTTTTTTGACAGTCTTTCTCCGTTCGTTGATTATTATCAATAATAAAATATCTTCAAATATATATATATATATATATATTTATATATTCATATATAAATATATATATATATATGTATATATATAACAACGATAATATATATATATATATATATTTCATATTTATATATATATATATATATATATCCCCCCTTTTTCTTGATATATAACAATTATAATTACTTTCAATTTCTCTATTATTTTCTAAACTGATAATTACTCAAAGTGAGAAATATATATATATCTCTATATATATATTTATAAAGTATTTAGAGAAAAATATTATTTTTGTATAATTCCAATTTCGACAATTTTTTTTTTAATTCACTACTCTATGCATTTTCTCCAAATCAACATAGTATAAAGGAATTGTCATAACAATTAGATATAAATATATATATATATATATATATATATATATATATATATATATATATATATATATATATATATATATATATATATATATATATATATATCCCAATTTCACCAAATGATAAATAGCTCTTCCCTTAGTATAAGTATAAATTATTCCATTGTTATAAACATATAAGACTTGTAAATTTACAAACAGATTATATTTACATGCTAGAATTCCTCTAATTCTTCTAAATTAACAGAATCCATTATTATGGAGAAAACTCAAATATTTAAAAACTGTCTTTTCCATTTCAACATTAAAAGGGAACTAGCATTTCAACTAAAGAAGCAATTCCAAACTTTCAAATGTAAACAACTCAGATTAAGTTGCAAAAACGAATTTATTTCTTTCAGTAATACTTGAAACACAAAAATTGCTATTGAACAAAGGTTGTAAACATCAACTTAAAAATTTAAGCACATTCACATTACAGTTTCACAATCATGAATACCAACTTCCCAGATATGAACTTTCTCCTCCCAAACCGTATACAACTGAAAACTTATGACAACCAATTAAAGTCCAATAATAACAAGACCAGGGAGGTGATTTCCTTCACTCCCAGAATATCAGTAATTTACAACAATAACAAGAGAGGTGTTCTCTCTTCATTTCTATGAAATAAACCAGGCCTAATTCTCATGACAAGAAGATAATCTGTTTCTTCATAAATAGCCAACCAGAAAGCTCCAAGAGAAAAACCTGCATATCAAAGACAAACAAAGAAGAAAATACCACTTGTCTAGCTCTCCTCCCTACCGTAGACCCGCAAGAGGGTCACCCCCGAGCTAGGGAGACCATACTCACACCTGGGTACTCAAACACTCCACTTCACAACAGAAACAACAACAATCCCAAAGCACACCTACACCCGTGGCTATTTTACACAATACGAAAACTCAACTACAGTGAGTTTCATAAGGGGCAGGAGAGTGGATACACTCGACTCCAGGGTGTCACCCTGACAGATAAATGAACTCATATAAAATTTCTCTTGGTCTCAACCAAGTGTGATCACATTTTACAAGAAATCTGCATATGACTCACAAGTCAAAAATACAGTCACAGATACATGCCCTCAAGGCTTTCAACATCCCAAAAGATGGAACAGGTATGCACCCGAGGAGGATCTCTCCTCCCCTACCCCAAACTTGATGAGCATTTCTCCCAAATGGGAGACGCTCTGTCAAACACCCGACAAGAACCCCACAGAAACAAATTTAAACACATATGTTACACACATTTCATACACATTTCAGTCCTACCATGACAAAGGTAAAATTCAGACCAACCTTGCAAGCCCTCCTGGAATGAAGTTGTTGCAGAGTCCACAGAGTTCACTTCCAAGCTTAGCCACCAACTCCCTCTCTCTTCTCTATCTTCCAAACTAACTTCTCTATTTTTGGTAAGGCCAAAATGAAAGAGTTTCCCCAAAATTCAACTAACTCCCTCTCATCCCAAAATTTGAAAATAAATAACCCAAAATTCTCTTTCTTTCCAATTTTGAGAAATGGGGAAGTGACACTTGTCACCTCCTCACCCTTCCCAAAAATCACTATACTGTCCAGGTGGCTTATGTCACTCTCCATTCCCAAGGGGACTCCTTAATCCTTTCATGTGACTCCACTTTCTCATGGGAGAAATAAAAAAAAGAGTTAAATGGGAACAAGACAGGTGACCCATGCCTCTTTCTCCTTTCTTCACATGGGTGTCCCCATAGTACATGGGGGAATCTTACTAAAGAAGAGGTAACTTTTACTAATGGATGGCATCTCTTATCTAGGGTAAAGTAGAGGGGATGGGTTGAGTGTTGGTACAACCCATCATGTCCCCTCCTACCTCCAATTTTCGCCACTTAACTTCAGGGAAAGGTTAAGTTGACTAGATGGAGGTTACTCAAGGGTTACCCATGCCAAATGGGCCCCTGGACCCATGGGGTAGAACCCAGGGTCAATTTTAACCCAAACAAGACACCCCAGGTCAAGGTAAAGCACAAGAAAAAGGGCTTCATAATTTAAAGAAAAATAGAAATTTCAAATTCAATCTCTTAACAACACTTACTTATAAAAATAATGATACATGAGGGTAACCTAACCCACTCGACCATACGAAAGACCACATTACATCAAGACATCAAACACAAAGAGATCTTGGTTCTTCGTGGAACCAGATCGGCTTAACAGGGAATAACAATTAACAAGGTGTGGACTGATCTCCGAAATCTGTGGTTTGATTAGTAGTCCCTGCACACTCAATTACAAGATCAGTAACCACATAAATTCATCATAGCCGAAGCAACTTAAATAACACATGCATTCTCATGCCTTAGTACAATTTAACATAATTAAAAAAAAATCATATTACAATTTTTCCATCATCCCTAATTCATTTTTCTGAAAAGTAACTTATCCAAACATCACCCAATTAGTTTTCCCGAAAACATAATAAAGTTAAATAGTCTGACAAATTCCGGGAATTGCTATCCCACAAATATGAAAGTAACAATAACAGTACTGTAAATAGTCATAACAATAGTAGTAGAAAGGGCGGTCCTCACATCCTCTCCCCCTAAGACGGTACTTCCTCCTGGAAGTCGTCAAAAAGGTGAGGATACAGGGTCTTCAATCGCTCTGCATCTTCCCATGTTGCAGTGACTTCGTCGTATAAGTCCCATTGGACTCTAACCTGGTCCAGCTCTCGACCTCGAAGGGCCAGCTTCCGTCGAGCCAATATGCGAATTGGCTCCAACGCCAGTTGTCCGTCTGCCTCTACCTGAAGAGCACTCCAATCCAACACATGAGATAAGTCAGAAATATATTGACGTAAAACTGATACATGAAATACATCGTGGATACGTGACAGGCTAGGTGGCAAGGCTAGACGATAGGCTACTGGTCCTATCCGCTCCAAGATTTCGAAAGGTCCTACAAATCGAGGTGCGAGTTTAGAGCCTTTTCCGTAACGGATTGGACTTTTGTGCGGCCGCACTCTCAAAAATACTCTTTCCCCCACAGAGAAGCTTCGGTCTGTCCTTTTTGCATCGGCATACTTTTTCTGCCTGTCCTGTGCTTCCAGAAGCCTCTGTCTTATCTGTTTAACTTGCAGTTCCATATTCTGAACTATCTCTGGGCCGATGACTGTTCTGTCCTCTATACGATCCCAACTCAAAGGTGTTCTGCATGGTCTGCCATATAATGCCTGGAAAGGAGGCATACCCAACGAGCTATGATGCCCATTATTGTAGGCGAATTCAACTAGATACAGGTACTCCTCCCATCTAGACTGGTGATCCATCACATACATGCGAAGCATGTCTTCTAACACCTGGTTAACTCTTTCTGTTTGTCCATCGGTTTCTGGATGATATGCAGAACTGAAGTTGAGCTGTGTGCCCAACGCCTGATGTAAGGCTTTCCAGAACGATGAAGTGAATACGGAGTCTCTGTCAGATATAATGCGGCGAGGTATCCCATGAAGTCTAACAATCTGATCAAGAAACACCTTTGCCACTGATGGTGCATTGTATGTTGTACATATTGGTGAAAAATGCGCCACTTTGGTCAGCTTGTCAACTGTCACCATAATAGCATCATGGCGACGTGATGATAAAGGTAGACCAACGATAAAATCCATAGAAATGGTATCCCATTTCCATTCAGGTATCTCGTGAGGGTACAACAGTCCCGCTGGATGCTGATGTTCGGCCTTAACCCTCTGACATTCCAGGCAACGAGCAACAAATTCGGCAATGTCACGCCTCATCCCAGCCCAATGATAAAGCTGTCGTAAATCAGCATGCATCTTCTTCACTCCTGGGTGTGCTGCGTAGGGTGCTCTATGAGCCTCTGATAGGATTACTGTACGAAGATTACCTGCATGGGGTACATAGATGCGTTGCCGATGTCGAAGCATTCCATCAGAATCAAGGGTATATCCTGTAAATTTGCCCTCAAGGGCCTTCTGATTTAGTACTGCCTGCTGCACTTCAAGAAACCATTCGTCCTCCGGCAGATGCTGTAAGATGCGATCCTTCAAGTCCATCTTCAAGGTCAGGGTCTGGATCTCGTGGCGTCTTCGACTCAGAGCATCAGCGACCACGTTCTCCTTCCCTTTTATATAATGGACATCGAAGTCATATTCGCATAGGAATTCCATCCAACGTCGTTGGCGGGCGTTCAAATTAGGCTGTGTAAAAATATACTGCAAACTATGATGGTCTGAATGGAGTTCAAAGCGTCGCCCTAAGAGGAAGTGTCTCCAGCGAACCAAGGCATGAACAACAGCTGCAAGCTCTAAGTCGTGCGTAGGATAGTTTAACTCATGTGTCTTTAGTTTCCGCGATTCGTATGCGATCGCTCGTCCATCCTGCATAAGCACGGCTCCCAAACCTTCTAATGATGCATCCGTGCAAACTACAAACTCTTCCGAAGGATCTGGAACTGCTAAAATAGGAGCGCTCGTAAGACGCTCTTTGAGGACTCCAAAAGCCTTTTCACACTGCTCGGTCCAAGTGAAACCCTTCCCTTTTCGCTGAAGGGAAGTAATGGGATGTGCTATCCTGGAGAAACCTTCGACAAACCGACGATAATACCCAGCTAACCCCATAAAGCTTCTGACCTCTGTCACGTTCGTGGGTGCCGGCCACTCCTGGATTGCTCTAATTTTAGATGGATCTACAGAGATGCCATCGCCTGATAAAATGTGTCCCAAATACTGCACCTTTGTCCTGAAGAAGGCACACTTCGCCAAGTTGCCATAAAGTTGCTGCTCTCGTAATTTCTGCAAAACTTGACGCAAGTGCTCTACATGCTCCTCTTCAGTCCGTGAATAAATCAGAATGTCATCTAGGAATATGATCACGAACCGGTCTAGGTATGTACGGAACACCCCGTTCATGAGACTCATGAATACTGCAGGAGCGTTCGTCAACCCGAAAGGTACCACTGTGAATTCATAATGGCCATATCTAGTTCGAAAAGCAGTTTTATGAATATCTGACTCCGTGATGCGCAATTGATGATACCCAGATTTTAGATCGATTTTCGAGAACACTCTGGCTCCCTGCATCTGATCAAAAAGGTCGTCAATCCTAGGTAGAGGATAACGATTCTTCACCGTCACCTTGTTCAACTGCCTGTAGTCCATGCATAGACGAAGAGACCCATCCTTCTTCTTCACGAAGATCACTGGTGCGCCCCATGGTGAAACGCTAGGTCGGATGTGTCCCTTCTCAAGTAATTCTTCCAACTGCAGCTTAAGTTCTGTGAGTTCATGGGTCGTCATTCTATAGGGTGCGCGGGATATCGGCTCTGCACCTGGCACTAAGTCAATGTGGAAGTCCACTTCTCTACGTGGGGGCATACCAGGTAATTCTGGCGGAAACACATCGGCAAACTCTCTAAGGATAGGGTGATCATCTAAAGTAGCCTCAGGTTCATCCTCTGCTCTATCACTGACTGTGATGGCAAACATCTGACATCCCCTCCGCATACAGCGCTTAAGCTGTTGTGCGGATATCATACGAACCGCCGTGGGCTTTTGAATGCCCACTATCTCAACCGACGAACCATGATCATCTAAACAGCTAATCGTTCTCTGGCGACAATCAAGCTTGGCTCTATGTGCCGCAAGCCAATCCATACCCAGAACTACTCCGTAAGACCCTAATGGCATAATCCTAAGGTCGCATATAGTGGTGAAGGGTCCCAATGTGATCTCACAGTCTTTAACCAAGGTATCTACTGACATCCTGGCCCCTGAGGCCAACTCAACTTCCCACCTAATGTCTTGCCTAGAAGCCACCAGCCTGCAACGCTCCACTAACGATGTAGACAAAAAAGAGTCAGTAGCTCCTGAATCAAAAAGGATCGAGATGGGAAAGTCTCTAATCGTACCTGCTGCCTCGATGACAGAAGCCTGAAAATCGGCCTGGCGGTTATCAACCGCTGCAAACATGTGGTGAGATCTGCCCACGTCACCTACGGTCTGCTCAGACCCTCCTGATCGGGGCTGACCCCCTGCAGTAAATCCCTGCGGACACTCTCTAGCCAGATGCCCTGCCCCACCACATACATAACATGGTCCCCTAACCTGTAACTGCCCTGACTGTGTTCTGCCCGACTGTTGTTGCCCGGTCCGTCCGGTGGATCCCTGTGAGCCTCTGTAAGACTGCTGGGACCTTGTGGGTCCTGCCGATGAACCCTGCTGTCTCTGATCCCTGCGTGGTCCCTGCTGCTGCCATCCACGGTTTTGTCCTCCCTGTCCCCTCTGTTGAAATTTGGATTTTTGCTGATGTTGCTGTTGCTGTGGAGGCCTAGGAGGTAATGATGAAGCATTATATCCTCCTCTCTGTGTTGTGTTTTGAGGCCTTCGGAAATTTTGTTGTTGTTGGGGATTTCGTTCCTGGTACTGTGAGCGTGAATTCTGTCCTCGTCCCTGAATTTCCTCTGATATAAGGGCCTTTTCAACAGCCTCGCTCATGGTTTGGGGATTTGCCATACGAACTGGTCCTGATATCCCGTGATTTAGCCCCCTGATGAATTTGTGTATTAAGATTTTCTCGTCATGGAGGTATTCCGCATAACGAGAAAGTTCTATAAATCGGCTCTCATACTGAGTAACGGTGAGTCCCCTCTGCTGCAGATCATGAAACTCATCAATTCTGCGCTGTCTATAATGTTCGGACAAATACCGCGCATTGAAGCGCTCAATGAAGGTGTCCCATGTGAGTGTATCCACGGAGAGTCGGCGCTTGCACTCCTCTGTGCGCCACCAGGTGGCTGCTGCATCCCTAAGAAGATGAACTGCCACTCGTGCTTTCGTGTTGCTCTCATACGGTCGCAATGCGAAACACCTGTCTAAGCTAATTAGCCAAGCCTCGGCCACAGCTCCCTCTGTAGCTCCTGCGAAGGTGGGTGGGTTGAGCCTCAGTAGATCTCTGATAGGGTCCCCTCTGTCTCTAAGTCTCCTAAGTGGCTCTTCCACACCATCCTCATATACTCCCTGCTGAACCTGTTCTTGTCTCAAAAGTCTCGGAGGACTCCTGCTCCGTGCTCGGGAGGCCGACCCTACCTCCTCTACTGTTGTGTCAGGAATCTCAACGAAGGGCTCCACACGTCTCACCGCTAGTGGATCAACGCGGGGCTCCATACGTGGCTCAATACGTGACTCGGCACGTGGCTCCTCTCGCGGAGCAACACGAGGCTCTATACGTGGCTCAGGAATCACTGGTGGTAACCTGTCTAGCATAGTCTGTAGTGCCTGTAAGATCTGTGGACCTATATCCGCTACTGGTGTCGCCTGTGGTACTAGTAGTGCTTGTGGCACAGGTGGGGCAGGTGGTGCTGCTGAATCTGCGGGTGCCAGTCCCTCGGCTGAGGAATCGCTGTGCACCTCGACTGACGCTGTGTGGCGTGATCGCGCTCGTCGAACACGTCGGGGAGGCATCCTACAAAACAAGGTAGAAACTAATTAGCCAAAGTTGCGGAATAATAACGTGCCCAAATACGCCCAGTGTTTACAAACTGGGCTCTGATACCAAATGTCATGCCCACATTTTCCTTGTGGTCACAACTCACTTCGCACGTGTCATAGCCACATCTGTCATGTGGTTATGACACGAGATATGAAAAACTTTTCTCACACCGTCCTAAAAACCCCTTTCGCATGCGTACGCATGCTCAACGGTGTTCTCTCATGGCGAAACACTATACTCATCGACGGAATACAAGTATAATGGCGTGCAAACGGAAACATATAGATCAACAAGAGGGTCGATACAATGCTGCTAACGTCATTGCAAGAGTGAGATTACCCAAGTTCTTAAATCGCACCCTCGGCAATGTTCGGTAGCAAAATGCCTTACGGCGTTAGTGGGAATTACGCTGCACTCATTTACGCACGTGGTTCGCTGATAGAGGAACCACTCCCCTCGACGCCTTGTTCCAACTAAACCGGCTAGTGATCTCCCTATTTAGTCATTTTTCAGCCAGGCACGGTTGTCTGTCTCCTCTCTTGTTTCCTGAAACATACCCATCCTATGACTTAGCATTTTCAACAAGGCGGTTTGGTTGCCCTCTCTTCCCTTTCCACAAGTTCTTAAGTTGGATTATATCTTTATCGCCCTTACCTTAACTATCTCTTAGTTCATTTAGTGTGTTTATATTTCGGTCTCTCTCTCTCTTTCATTTTCTATACTTTCTTTATGTGCATCCTGTCCTTTCTTCGTGATTTACGTCAATCAGGGTTATTACTGCAGCTATTGTTGATATTAAACCTAATTTCAGGATGATCTCGGTCACATAGGCTGGTTTACTATTTCGCTGGACTCAGTCTCCTAATCTTCCCCGTTCTAGGTTCCTCCTCTTCGTAAATACTTAGTCAACTTGTACCTAAGCACAATTGACAGAAGGGTCCGTCAACTTAGTTCTCTTATCCCGTGTGAGATATGTCGCGCATTTTCTCCTCTGTGTTTTCCAATGTTGGTTTTTCCTTCTTCGGAACCTCTTACAGGTTTATATATGAGATTGTTTGCTACAGTTGAGATTAATATGGCCACAAGGATCGTCAGTGGTGGCTTCTTAAGTTTATTTCCAGTGTTCTTTTTGAGTAAGGAGTTGTGTAATTTTCCTCTTCATTTTCCGGGTGATTGTTAGTATGTTTTTAGTTGAAACTTCCGAGAATCTCTTTCCAGAGTATCACTGAATATTCCTAAACTCTCTTTACATTATAATTTTATTTTCTCTTGTTTAGAATTACTGTTGTTACTGTTACTCATAATTACGATTCATACACTGTTTGTAACTCGTATGACGTTGTCAATAGGTGTAGGTGGTTCACCACTTTATAAAACTCTGTTCATGGTAATATAGCTTCTTTGGTAGTTGTGTTCGAAACTTAATAACATCTCCTGTGAGAATATAATTGTTATTTAAATATATATATATATATATATTTTTTTTTTCTCCATATCCATGAAACATAGTTATTAACGATTTTTAAACGAGGGCCCAATAAATATAAATATATATAAATATATATATATATATATATACATAAAATATATTTATTTAAATATCTCAATAATGAACAAATTGGTTTCCCACAACTTAAACCTTTATATATATATATATATATATATATATATATATATACAGATGTATCTAATCATTCTTATATTATATATATAGCTATATACATAGACATATATAATATATATATATATATGCCTATATATAGAGCTATATAAAAATAAACTGAATTTATTTACCAAATCACCCATTCATATGTTAGGGCCCAAGCCCTACATTTTTTTATGACTTTCAACCCACAGCAGATGGCGGCCATGGGCGGCGGTGGCCGCAAAGCGGCGGACGGGGATCTGAGGTGGCCGCAGAGCGGCGGACGGGGATCTGAGGTGGCCGCAGAGCGGCGGACGGGGTTTAGGGTGGCCGCAGAGCGGCAGACGGGGGTTTAAGGTGGCCGCAGAGCGGCAGCCAAAATCCGCGGGAGGCATAAGGGTATGGAGGAGGGGGAGATGTGGAGTGGGGCGGAGCCCCACCCACATTCCCACGACGTGGGGTGTGGGTGGGGCTCCGCCCCACTCCACACCTCCAAATATGACGAAAACCTGCGGTGGGGTTTTCTTCCCCACCGCCCATAGTAATTAACGACTGTGAAATTTGTTACCCGCGGCTTAATTTTTTTGACAGTCTTTCTCCGTTCGTTGATTATTATCAATAATAAAATATCTTCAAATATATATATATATATATATATTTATATATTCATATATAAATATATATATATATATGTATATATATAACAACGATAATATATATATATATATATATTTCATATTTATATATATATATATATATATATCCCCCCTTTTTCTTGATATATAACAATTATAATTACTTTCAATTTCTCTATTATTTTCTAAACTGATAATTACTCAAAGTGAGAAATATATATATATCTCTATATATATATTTATAAAGTATTTAGAGAAAAATATTATTTTTGTATAATTCCAATTTCGACAATTTTTTTTTTAATTCACTACTCTATGCATTTTCTCCAAATCAACATAGTATAAAGGAATTGTCATAACAATTAGATATAAATATATATATATATATATATATATATATATATATATATATATATATATATATATATATATATATATATATATATATCCCAATTTCACCAAATGATAAATAGCTCTTCCCTTAGTATAAGTATAAATTATTCCATTGTTATAAACATATAAGACTTGTAAATTTACAAACAGATTATATTTACATGCTAGAATTCCTCTAATTCTTCTAAATTAACAGAATCCATTATTATGGAGAAAACTCAAATATTTAAAAACTGTCTTTTCCATTTCAACATTAAAAGGGAACTAGCATTTCAACTAAAGAAGCAATTCCAAACTTTCAAATGTAAACAACTCAGATTAAGTTGCAAAAACGAATTTATTTCTTTCAGTAATACTTGAAACACAAAAATTGCTATTGAACAAAGGTTGTAAACATCAACTTAAAAATTTAAGCACATTCACATTACAGTTTCACAATCATGAATACCAACTTCCCAGATATGAACTTTCTCCTCCCAAACCGTATACAACTGAAAACTTATGACAACCAATTAAAGTCCAATAATAACAAGACCAGGGAGGTGATTTCCTTCACTCCCAGAATATCAGTAATTTACAACAATAACAAGAGAGGTGTTCTCTCTTCATTTCTATGAAATAAACCAGGCCTAATTCTCATGACAAGAAGATAATCTGTTTCTTCATAAATAGCCAACCAGAAAGCTCCAAGAGAAAAACCTGCATATCAAAGACAAACAAAGAAGAAAATACCACTTGTCTAGCTCTCCTCCCTACCGTAGACCCGCAAGAGGGTCACCCCCGAGCTAGGGAGACCATACTCACACCTGGGTACTCAAACACTCCACTTCACAACAGAAACAACAACAATCCCAAAGCACACCTACACCCGTGGCTATTTTACACAATACGAAAACTCAACTACAGTGAGTTTCATAAGGGGCAGGAGAGTGGATACACTCGACTCCAGGGTGTCACCCTGACAGATAAATGAACTCATATAAAATTTCTCTTGGTCTCAACCAAGTGTGATCACATTTTACAAGAAATCTGCATATGACTCACAAGTCAAAAATACAGTCACAGATACATGCCCTCAAGGCTTTCAACATCCCAAAAGATGGAACAGGTATGCACCCGAGGAGGATCTCTCCTCCCCTACCCCAAACTTGATGAGCATTTCTCCCAAATGGGAGACGCTCTGTCAAACACCCGACAAGAACCCCACAGAAACAAATTTAAACACATATGTTACACACATTTCATACACATTTCAGTCCTACCATGACAAAGGTAAAATTCAGACCAACCTTGCAAGCCCTCCTGGAATGAAGTTGTTGCAGAGTCCACAGAGTTCACTTCCAAGCTTAGCCACCAACTCCCTCTCTCTTCTCTATCTTCCAAACTAACTTCTCTATTTTTGGTAAGGCCAAAATGAAAGAGTTTCCCCAAAATTCAACTAACTCCCTCTCATCCCAAAATTTGAAAATAAATAACCCAAAATTCTCTTTCTTTCCAATTTTGAGAAATGGGGAAGTGACACTTGTCACCTCCTCACCCTTCCCAAAAATCACTATACTGTCCAGGTGGCTTATGTCACTCTCCATTCCCAAGGGGACTCCTTAATCCTTTCATGTGACTCCACTTTCTCATGGGAGAAATAAAAAAAAGAGTTAAATGGGAACAAGACAGGTGACCCATGCCTCTTTCTCCTTTCTTCACATGGGTGTCCCCATAGTACATGGGGGAATCTTACTAAAGAAGAGGTAACTTTTACTAATGGATGGCATCTCTTATCTAGGGTAAAGTAGAGGGGATGGGTTGAGTGTTGGTACAACCCATCATGTCCCCTCCTACCTCCAATTTTCGCCACTTAACTTCAGGGAAAGGTTAAGTTGACTAGATGGAGGTTACTCAAGGGTTACCCATGCCAAATGGGCCCCTGGACCCATGGGGTAGAACCCAGGGTCAATTTTAACCCAAACAAGACACCCCAGGTCAAGGTAAAGCACAAGAAAAAGGGCTTCATAATTTAAAGAAAAATAGAAATTTCAAATTCAATCTCTTAACAACACTTACTTATAAAAATAATGATACATGAGGGTAACCTAACCCACTCGACCATACGAAAGACCACATTACATCAAGACATCAAACACAAAGAGATCTTGGTTCTTCGTGGAACCAGATCGGCTTAACAGGGAATAACAATTAACAAGGTGTGGACTGATCTCCGAAATCTGTGGTTTGATTAGTAGTCCCTGCACACTCAATTACAAGATCAGTAACCACATAAATTCATCATAGCCGAAGCAACTTAAATAACACATGCATTCTCATGCCTTAGTACAATTTAACATAATTAAAAAAAAATCATATTACAATTTTTCCATCATCCCTAATTCATTTTTCTGAAAAGTAACTTATCCAAACATCACCCAATTAGTTTTCCCGAAAACATAATAAAGTTAAATAGTCTGACAAATTCCGGGAATTGCTATCCCACAAATATGAAAGTAACAATAACAGTACTGTAAATAGTCATAACAATAGTAGTAGAAAGGGCGGTCCTCACAGTAAATAAAAATAAAACAAAAAACAAGAGAGAGTCTTTCACTTACTCAATCTTGTTTTTTGCTTTATTTTTATTTACTCTCCTCACCCCCTGCCCTTCATTTTCCATTCCTCTCTTCCCCCTCTATTTCCTTTATAAGGCTCAAGTTTGCTATCTAATCTTCAACTCTCCTCTTCCTGATGATGGATCATTGAGTATGATCTAAAACATTGAATCAAAAACATACACAGTGGAATCTAGAAGCACTCTCAAACTTATGATTTTGTATTTTAAGGGTTTCTTTAATCTTTAAAGAAATATTAGTAGATATATTTCATTACAACAAACTATCCTAATTTGATGAAATAAAAAGTAAAATAACTCAAATAGTAAGGGGTTTTTAATTTTTTGATTTCTTTATATCTTCCATGATTTATGTCTTGTGATAAGTGGGGAAAAATGTGTAGAGATGTTTTGGGCTTTATTTAAGTTATGGATATGAGATTTAAGATTATGATGTCATGGCCTATATAGGAGTTGATTGTCCAACACTTAATAGTGTTTACATTATATCACCACACATTTAAAGATTTACTTCAATACATCAAGAAATGTGAACATATGTCAATCATTAGAATCTACTACTCTTTGGTTTGATATAGTAAAAATAATAAATAGTTAAATAATAGGAGTTTCACATTGCTTTATTTATTCTCATCTTGCATGGTTACTAAATCTCTAGAGTGCCTCTACCTGTAACCGTAAAAGATTGTGTCTACAACTTGCTTTAGTTGTGAGAAATAATGCCAAGTTCCTTGGGATAGTATGTACTGCCCACAAAAAAGTAAAAATTATATACATCATGTTTACCCAAACAAAGTCTATTTTTCTATGATCATGAATTAGTGCATGTATTCGAATTTTGTGGTCCAACAATCTTGTAACTAGAAGCTTTTGTTACATGGATACTTTGTTGGGATGGTTTGGAACATATATAAATGACTATTAAAAGCACCTAAAGTATGCAAGTTAGATAACCATGAAAGCAAAATTCTTCCACTTGTATGTAGCAATATAAATTTCTATTAAAAAAGGTGAGAAACTATTGCAAAACCCTAGAAACTTATATCAAATGCACCACCAAATAGATCAAAAGATATGATAAAACAAATGTTACCAAACACGCTTAAAAATGTGGTTGCTCATTATATTTGCATAACTTCGATATAGTTTTGGTCCAGGGGCAATAATTGAAAATGATTTGATTTTTATAATGTTTGGGGACGGTTTCAAAAGTGGTTCGAATGGTTAAACAATTTTTTGGAATGGTAAAAGGTGGTTAGGGTTATGGTAACGGGTTATTATTATTATTATTTTGTTTTTGCAAATGGGATTAGGTTTAGGTTAATAATAAATTAAAGTTGTTAAATTTAATTTATTATTAACGAGATGGGAAATGGGAAGAAAGGGAAGATTTAATTAATTTATGTAATTAATTAATGTATACACCTAAAAATGACACGACTCTGTCTAAATAAATATTTTTAATATTTATTTAAGTCTACCTTCCTCTATCAATAAATAAATAATTAAATTTATTTATATGATTCATATTCCTCTAAGTTAATTAAATATCAAAATATTTAATTATCTCTTCTAAAGTCAAAATTAAATAAAATTCTTTATTTAATTAAATTCTTCCAAGCAATTAAATAATTCTAAATTATTTAATTAAGTCAAGTCTATTCCTCCAAATTTAAATAAATCATTTAAATTTATTTAAATCCTCTCACTCTCTAAAAATAAAATATAATTAAATATTTTATTTATTCTTCTAAATCATGTGCAAGTAATTAAATAAATTTATTTATTTAATTTACTTTCTTATCTTCCAAATCTTCTAAAAATAAATCTTTCTTGTCATGCAAAAGCAAAAATTGAGTTTTTTTATTTAAAACAATCTTGTTTTTATCAATAACTCTTAAATTAGAATAAAACATTCTAATTTGTGAAAAGCAAATCTTATCTTTGTCATGAAAGCAATCAACTCAAAGAGAATAGCTTTTTCTATGACACATGTCCTTCTTCTATTCACACACGTTCTCTCAACCATTGATTTTCTTATTTCTTCTCAACCGTTGATCTTCTCCTTCTCAAGTCTATAAATACAACCCTCTTCTTCCATTTCATAAATCTAAGCTTTCCATATCATTACTCTGCAGAATTCATATCATTCCATGTCATTCCATACCAATCTATAGCTTATGACCATCCTCATTTGTATTTGAAGTTCATCTTCAATGCAAAAAGTATCCTAGCCACCTCTCTACCGCCATCTTGAAGAAGTGCAAGGAATTGCATTTCCTGAGGGCCATATTCTTCACAACAAAAATCGATCGAGACTAGGCAAACAATGGAAGCCGCAAGGTAACAGAGGTTGTAAGTATCATTTATTTGTTTTAAAGCTTTTGTTATCTGCATGTTCTATTGTGTTTTTGGGTTTGATATTAATTTATGATATTATCCACTTTTACCCATTACATTTCTAGTGCCCACCGTGGGGCTCTTGCCCCTAATCTAACAAAAAAATTGAGTTTTGAGTGACAGGTTCCATACAGGTGTCATACAGGCTTCAAGCAGGTTCAGTCGATGCATTTGATCGATCCCGAGGCACATCTACAACCTGTTCTAGTGCATACAAACTTTCGGCACAAACAACTTCTGAGCTGACACTTTTACCTTCTGTCCTGGTGCATGCAGAGTTACAACGCATACATCCTCTGATATGGTGCATACACCTCCTGTTCTGGTGCCTGCATAATTTCGGTGCATAGACTCTTTGACACGACGCTTACATCTCCTTTTATGGTGCATCTGTTAAATTGGCACTTCTGTCTCTTATTCCTGCACTTTTGACATCTATCTTAGCGCATTTGTAAAACAGGGCTTACAGTCTCTGTTTCTGCAGATACAAACTGATAAGCGGCGCATCTGATCTTCATTTTAATTTTAGGATTTCTCGTAGTTTTAGGATTTTACACTAACGTTTGTCTTGCAGGATTAGAGGCTGGATAGATCATTTAGCTGCATTAATTAACTCATCTTAGACTAATTAGGGGAAAAAGTAAAAAACAAAGTGCATGCATGTAAATCTCACATAGTCCTTAACTAGGAGGATAGTAACTAAACCACTACTATCTTTGCATTATTGCCATCTATGCATTTATTGCTATCTTTCCTAGTTTTAGAACATTGCTATCTCACAAACGAAATGAACCATTGCTATTTTTAAACACTTCAAAGTTAACAAATGCGTGAGTGCACAAGTAGATAGCACATTTAGTTTTTTTCCTTTTCAATCGGATTGGATTAACCACTGTCTTCTATGTCTATTGAATGACAATAGGCTTATGCTCTCCCCTTTACTGGGTGACAAGAACGCTAGACTTGTTATTCCCTGTGTATAACCTTTAGAGGGCCCTGCCCTTGGATGCCCACCTGTCCAAGTGGGAACGACCCTGAGTGGTAACAAGATAAATCCAAGCCCTACCAATCCACTTAAAATAAATTGTGCTTGATATGAAAACTTCCTACAATGAGTGCCATTGTGTTACATCGACAGCCAACCTCCCCCAAAACCCTCCAAGGCATAACCCTTGGAGGTTGGGAGACTCCATAATGGAGAGTAGCACTACCGCACATGTAACCACTTGAACAGTTACCTTGACTACCTAGCCACTTGTTTAGTATACCAAAAACCCCTATTTGTTGACACAAAAGGTGGAACCTTTGAAGCGGCCCCGATTCATGTGATTCTTAGTAGAGGTAGCAGGAACAATCCTATGGTTCAATGGGGGTACGAGCCTAAGGAAACCCAAATCTAGTATGCATGAGAAGTGAGTGCTGTGGAGGAGAGCCAGTGCTACCAGATCCTTGAGCTACACACTTTGAATATGCATAGCTAGGCGACTCAACAAATACTATCCTTTCCAGCCTAGGTTGTAATTTTTCTTGTGTCAAAAAGTCTAAAATACAAAAAAATAATAAAAGATAAAAATCATGAAAAATTCTATGCACTTGCTATGTCTTTTTCCATAATTGAAAATTAGAATTCAAAAAGACCAAGTTTTCAACCAAAAACAAAAAATTTCTTGAAAAACGTGCCAAAAACTCTGCAAAATCAAAACTGAAAACTAGAACGATGCATCTGTTGCGACCTGCGGTACATATACTTAGACTTACTGTACATATAAAAATTACCAGATTTGCACATTTGTTTCGATCCGCGGCACTTTTGCATCCTGTAACCACGCATTTGTAGCTGCGCATCTATCACTGTAAGCTTTTCTAGTCTTGTGTCAATTTATGTAGAGATGGCAAACCAATTAGAGTATATTGCTCAAACGCTCTAATATCTGCAATTGCAAATAAACTCAGGTCCCTCGCGCTAAGATTGTATAGCAATTGCTCAACAAATCCAAGTCTTACAACAAGAAATGGCAATCTTGCAAGCTGAACGTGCCAGTACTAGCTATGCCTCGCACCAAAATCATACCTTCTTTTCCCATCTTAATGATGCTCATGACAAGGCAAGCACCACCTTAAGTTGTAAATTGTATACCACTCTGTCTACTAGTCCTCCTTCACCATCTACTAAAACACATATTCCAAAACATACCAATCCTATGCCAACACCGCCATCGAGTTCCCCAAGCTCTAAATGGGAAACCAAAGAAGCCTCCGATAAGTTTTGGGAAAAATGGTTCCCAGATTTACACAGCAAAAGAAAAGCTAGGGAGAACTCTAAATCCACTCCTCTATTGCCTCACTCCTCTACCCATACACCTACCAATGATGTGATCCAAGGGCTACAAGGAGAGAGTCACCCATATCCTAGAATTTTGGTCCTTGACCTTATCAAAGAACCTTCAAGCATGTCCATTACTCTAACCCCATCATGGAGTCTACAACCCCTTGAGCATATCAAAAAACCTCCTACCATGAACCAAAGTCAAGCTTTGCCATACTTTCATGTTGTTGACCAAAGTCCTATCCAAGAGGCCTCTACCTCCACTTCAATTCAAGAACACCAAGCGTTATGTCAAGAGCACACTTTAGAGCATGTGGAAACATCAACCCCTTGTCTAAATCAAGATCAAAGCACTCCCATCCAGCCCATGCATAACCTATATCTTTTCCATGATCAAAATACTACCTTTGATGAAGAAGCTATCCATGAGGAACTTGATCCTATACATGAGCTAGAGATCCAATGTCGGCCCCTCCATAACCTATATCTCTTTTATGATCAAGATACTACCTTTGATGAAGAAGCTATCCATGAGCAACTTGATCCTATACATGAGCTTGAAATCCAATGTTGGCCTCTCCATAACCTCTATCCTTTCTATGATTAGGATATTATCGTTGATGAAGAACATATACAAGAGCACTTTAATCCCATCACGCTAAATCCTATCTATGATCAAGATCCTGTTGATAACTGAGAGGGGGGTGAATCAGTTATCTTAATTATTTGACTTTCTTTTCTTCTTCAATAATTAGTGCAGTATCAAAATATATATGCATACATGAACATGAGAGCAGAAAGAAATCAACACACATAACACAAGGATTTTTACGTGGAAAACCCTGTTAAGGGAAAAACCATGGGGTGACTAACCCAAGATTGTATTCTCTATTAAAAGAATAGAAGTACAAAATGGCACTTGCCAATTAGGGCTCACTGCCTGAGCACACTACTCACAAGAGGCTCACTGCCTACAATAGTTTATAGAAAGAAACTAGGTACTTGAACTGATGAGAAGCATCCACATATGCTGAGGTTTAGTTCCGGTTAGGCTCAATATACTGATCTACTGCACTTCATTCTTCCTCTGCTTTAGTGTTGTTGTTTTGTCACATACCGGACCTATATTGCTACTTCCACACTACTCTCTGCTTTTCTTCACACTTCACAACACACCATACACATCTTCACATTGAAATCCATCTGGTATATATATCCGCACAAAGGATTTCAACATCTTTCTAGTCGACATCCAGAATACTCAATATTTTCCCAAACTCTGGTCTGTCGACTGAATCCATGCATACTAAGAGATGCGTATCAAAAAGATAGTTATAGGAGTCATCAATCATGTTAGCCAACCATGAATGATCCCTCAAGAAACTTTATCACCACCAATTTCCCATCCAGATTAAAGTCTGATGCTCTGTCGATTGGTTCTTTCTTAGTCTGCTGTACCTGTCAGGAACCCAACACTTAGGTGCTCATATCTTTTCACTCTTTCATCACCAGAGGCTCAATCTCTGGAATGTAGCAGTTATGGTTCTCCTCTTGACTTTCCCAAGTCCACACTTTGCTAGGATGCTTCCTTTGAGAGATCTAAACCTGACTGTCAGACCTTGCTGCACGCTCTGTTCTTGCTTACCAGACCAAAATATTCTTCAATCTGATTTCCGGTATAGACATACCATGTGCTACGGATGAGTGGGATGGACTTTGTTACCATCAATGACAACACTCATGAAGCCACACAATGTCTCTTGCTAACAATCTCCCCCTTTGGCATTAATGGCAACACTTAGTGAAAAATGACTAAGTGTTATGACAAACACGCCCTTGGCTGATGCTCTATCTTATGTACACTTTTACCAGAGCTCCCCCTTAGCTGGATTCCATATTTTTCACTACTCCTCACTCCCCCTTTGACATCAATGGCAAAGGGTAGAATCTGTACACCAAAATTTCTAAAAAAGAAATAGCCTATACATAGCCGCATAAGTATATAGACAAGTTATACTTACATATACTTAAGTATATCTGCAAAAGTTGTCTTCAACTGGACAAATTCTATTGCCCAACTCTACTTCATCCTGTCCAAAATTGAGATGTGACCACTCAACAGGAATGCAAAAGCTTCTTCCCTCTTTAGATTAGTCAGATCACTAGTCTGGGCTGTAGCCTGAGCATCAGTTAGGGCCTCATGCATTGTCTCTAACTTAGGGATAATTATCCCTCTTAGTTCACTTAGCCTACTTATTCTATTTTTCTTCTCCTTCTCAAGCTTCTTTATTTCATTTATAGCTGCAATAGTCTGGCACTCTTGATTCATTATGGAATAGGTGAGAGGATCAAAATTTTGAGATAAACTTGATAGTTTGTTCTCTTGTTCTTCCACCTTCTTGGTAATGTCTGATGTCACGGTGGACCAAGATAGAAAAAATTTATATAGATCTCCACCATCTTTAAGAGCATTTTCTAGGCTCTTTATTCAAATATTCAGATTTCTCCTATCATTTGCTATGAACCTCTATACTTCAGAGAATCTTTTACCCAACCTTTCTGGACTTTCTCCTCAGCTGATTTCTCCAAAGAATCAAAATGTGTGCTAACAGAATTAACAAGAGATTTGAGATTACCAGATGAAGAGGCTAAAAGATCCTTCTAGAAGGATGGCATGATCTTCTGCAACACACCGGAAGCAATCTCTATCAGATCACAATCTTCCATGTGAGACTTCAGAATCTTTTCTTTTGCTTTGGCTTGAGCAAAAGATGCTACCTTCATTGTTTTCACTGGAGAGAGAGAGTCAAAATTGAATGGTCCGTGAAATAGCTCTGGTTCATCTAATTCCATCATTTCTTTGGTTAAGAAGTCTTTAATTTCTTCTACAGTGTCTCTTGCCAGAGACTTCTTTCCTCTTGCAGCCTCAAAGGTGTCAACAGAGACCTTCTCTATTTTTTCTTCTTCTCTTCCCTTTTTCTCCTCTTCTAGACTTGCTTTCTCCTCTTTTCTTGCTTCTCCTTCAGTTCCAGAGTCTACTAGGGGATCCAGAAGAGAGAAATTTTCTTCTTCATGGACTTCCTTTGCCAGAATAGAGGAATCCAAGTCCTTAGTCCTCTCCTTACTTATTTCTAGATCTTCTGCATTTTTCTCAGTAGGTTCATCATCTATGTCCTCTATAACAGGGAGATTGAATCTCATGAAGGCATTCTAGAGGATGTCTTCAGTTTCTTTTGCCACTTTATTAGTCTCTCCAAGCATAATCTGATTCATTCTTGCTTTGCTCCAGAACTCATCCTTGCAATCCTTGAAGATCATGTTCATTTGTTTTGGAGTGATGGAAGGATAGAGCTAAATAGCTATTTGTTCCTGAATCTCCAAATCCTTTTCCTTGGCATTGTTCTTTCTCATTTCAAGTTCCTTCTCTAAACTCTTGGGGATTAGAGAGATGATTTCAATGAATGCTTTATTATATATGTTTAAGTACTTCACTGTAGCATCTTCTAGGATTTTCTTGTCAGTATCACTATACTCATCATAAAATTCTTGTTAATGGTTACAGATTTCTATCCACTGTGACTGGCTTGATGATATTATCAACAGACGGAGTGGACCTTTCAAAAAATTCTTCTACCTCTTCTTTATTTGTACCGATAGAAGTTCCACCTGATGTTTTCTTCTTCTTCATTTTCTTGACTTCCTCATCTATTTCTGTCTCTTCATTATCTTTTTGACTTGTATAGGACCTTGTGGCCTTGGTTTTTGTTCTCTTTTCTCCTTTTCCAGATGACTTTGCTTCTAATTTTGATGCTTTTGGGCTCTTAGTAGTGGCAGGTGCAGAGCTCTTGGAGGATCTGGTCTGGGAGGGGGCTTCCACTGAAGTACTTTCTTTTTCTGTTTCTTGCCTTTCTTTTTCTGCCATTTCTACCTTCTCTCTGTTTGCATCGACTGTTTCTTTAGAAATGCCAAATCTTTTGGCAACTTCCTCTACTTCTCTTCTCACTTTTCTCTTGATCTCAGGCTATCTTAGTTCAACATGAATTTTTACACTCAACTCTTGGAAGGTTCCAAACCTTTTTGCCTTAGGGTCCTTTGGTTGACTTAGCATGTGTTGAACATGTAGCTCCATAATTTTCTCATCTACTTCATAACCCATTGGCATAATCTAGACTATCATTAGCTTCACTGCCTCCATTAGTGGTGCAGGAGCACCTACCTGACAGCTGGTCTTGATAAGGCAGTTAGTAGTTTATGTCTTGTTTGTGTTTCCAAGAAGGTCTGTTAGACCAAATGCATGTAATAAGGTCATGCTGATCATGATAAGATCATGCTGACCAGGCTTTTGCTATTTTTAGCTAGTTAGTTATAACAGCTGTCATGATGTATGTTCGGTGGGATCTCCCAGCCGCTTGGAGTCGGGTCAGTAGTACTCGTAGGCAAGTCTTTATAAGCATGAGATCGTTTGATATTGCAGAGACAGACAGATATCATCGATCGAGCTAGAGTGTGCTGTGTGAGGAACATCATATTGTATTGCATCTTTGAAATCAATAAAGATCCTGTTTTCAGTTTCCTGTTTGATCTCCTTGTGTAATCGATTTGCTGGTTTGAGAGGTTTCATGGATTTATTGATCCATTCCACCGGTTGATCCGTCTGATTGGTGGAATGGTAATGTACAGTAGGTTAGTAGGTAGTTTGTCTGTTTGCATGCAGGTGTGCAGGATCGTCGTCAAGAGATGTTGAAGACCCTAGCATGGGCATGTGCTAGGTCAAGTTGATAAGTTCGAGTTGGAAGATCACCCTGAGAGTGGATCGGGTCATCCCTGGAGGATCGGCGAAGTGAGATTTCGCTAAGTAAAGAAGTTCGTGAAGACGGCATCATCAGGATATCTTGGTGAATATCCTGCAGTCAGGTTAGGCATCGTCATCCGGATAAGGGAAGATGAACATGATGCAGTTGAGCGCATGAAGTGCGAGTTCGTCGGGGTGATCATCATCTGGAGGAGCCGAGGAGGAGTACATCGGCATCAGGTAGAAGATCGGGTCATGAAACTGTTGGAGTTTTCATGTTGCGAGTGCATCAGGATGTTTTAGGTCGGACATATACTAAGTGTATGTATCGGCATCAAGATCATCTATCGGGAGTGCCAAACATCCGCATATCGCGAGTAGATGCGGGGGAGAAAGTTCGTGTTTTTTGACTAAGTGTTAAAGAGGTCAGCAGGATATTGGATGACGTCATCGTCATCAGGATATGACGTCATCGTCATCAGGATATTGAGATATCCCCTTATACGAGTTTATACTACCGTCGTTAAGTGCTAAGGTATCGGTGGAAGTCCGTGGCAGGAAGTTGTGTTAACATCATCAGGAGGTTTTGAAGAGAACCGGATAAATTATATCATGATGCTGTTGCTTGTGTCGTCGGGTAGCGGAGCATCGAAGGGAAGGTGCTGAAGGTGATCGTCATCAGGATATTTGAGCAACCGGATATTTGGATATCCTGCTGACGAAGGCAGTGTTGAAGATCATGATGAAGACGTTAGTGTTCGGTGCCCGATGAACAGTGCAACAGGAGGATGTGTTCGCCCGCTGAATATCATGATGATGATAGGCGACTGGCGGAGGAGGTGAACAGTAGTCGGCAGGAGGATGATTGGGATCGTCCGAAACATGATGATGCTGACTGTGTAACGCGAAACATGATGATGCTGTTGGTAGTTTTAGGAAATATGATGATGATGGCGAAGATGATGATGATGAGGTTGGTCTGCAGACATTCATGCTATATGCGAAGGTTATAGTGTGGATGCCTCTGCATCATAGTGGTATCAGAGCTCAGCAAAAGGTCTGGGCTGTTGTGTGTTGATTCTGTCACCGAAAGGGCAGAGGTAGAGATAGAGTTGATTGTGTTGTGTGTTGATTGAGAGGTTGACAAAATGCCTCCGAAAGGTAATGGTACTGCAAGGGAACTGCAGGAGATGAAGGAGAAACATGCTAGAGAGATGAGGAAGATGAAGGAGCTTGCTGAAGCACTTCAAGCCAGGCTGACAGCCCTGGAAAAGAACAAAAAGAGGGAAGTGGAAGACAGTGAGTCTGAAGAAGATGCAGATACTGTTGAAGAGTATGAAGAGGTAGCTGAAGATCTGGATGCTGAAGACCAGAGATTGGCAAAACTGTTAAAGGCAGTGCAGAGTGAAAAACCTAAGGTAAAGGTTGATGTTACCAAGTATACTGGAAGCTTGAATGAAGATGAGTTGTTAGATTGGATTGCTGCACTAGATAATCACTTTGAATGTGAAGATGTTGCTAAGGATCAGAAGGTAAAGATTGCAAAGACCAAGTTAGGAGGTCATGCTTTGGTATGGTGGGATTATGTACAATCTGAGAGAAGGAAACAAGGGAAGTCTAAGATCACTTCATGGGATAAGATGGTAGCAAGGATCAAGGGTAAATTCTTGCCAAGGGATTATGAAATCCAGATGTTTAAGAAACTGCAATTTTTAAAGCAGAAAGACAGGGATGTGAAATCATATACTGAGGAATTTTATCTGTTGAGTATGAGATCTGGTCATCATGAGAATGAGGTAGAAAAGGTGGCTAGGTACTTGGCTGGTTTGAGATTTAACATACAGGATGAGTTAGTGTTAGCTAACCCTAAGAATGTGGAGGATTGTTATCAAATGGCAATCAGGATTGAAGAAAAAATGAATAGAGGACATGATAAGTCCATGAGAGGAAGAGGAAACAATAGGGGAAGAGGAACAGCCCCTACACAAAAACAAACAAATGAGGGTCAAGAAGACACTGGTAAAGGACAGGGACAGTCTGATTTCAGAGGTGGATGGAAAGGTAATAGAGGAAGATTTGGAGGTGGTAGAGGTTCTACTACATTTTCAGGAAAATGTTACACCTGTGGAGAGTTTGGTCATCCATCTTTCAAATGTCCAGAAAACAAAGGTTCATCATCCAGAAATGATAGAACTAGTGACAAGAGAGTACAACTGGTACAAGAAGAGAAAGTAGAAGAAAGTGCACAGAGTTCAAACAAAGGTCCTGAGAATTTTGGATATCCAGAGAGTGGAGAATCATTGATGTTAAGGAGAATTAGTTTGCAGGCATCAAAGGAGATGATGCAAAGAAGAGCTCTTTTCAAGACCACATGCAAGAGCAAAGGTAAGGTATGTAAGGTTGTCATTGATACTGGTTCAACAGACAACATGGTATCTCAGGAAATGGTGGATAAACTGAAGCTGGAAAGGATTCCACATCCACACCCTTACAAGACATCTTGGGTGAGTGATAGGCAATCACTTTTTGTCTCTGAACAGGCATATGTGGATTTCCAGATTGGACCATATCATGATAGAATTTTGTGTGACATATTGCCTATGGAATGTTGTCACCTACTGCTAGGTAGACCATGGCAATTTGACAGAAGGGTACTGTATGATGGGTATGCTAATACCTACACCATCAAGAAGGATGGGAAGATTATTAAGTTGATGCCATTGCAGGCAAAAGCTGCAGTACAGAAGGCAGCTCAAATCATTTTAATGGGAAAGAAGGAGTATGTGCAGATGCCTAGAGGAGCAGGCATAAAGGCAGTTCAGGACACTGCAGGGAAAGGAGTTGTTACAGACAACAAGCTGAAGAAAGTTTCAGTTATGACTGACAGAGGTCAGCAGCAGGTTCAGAAACAGGGGTGCAACCAACCATCAGTTGAGAGGAATGACAAGGATGTTGTCATTATTGGGACTATTGCTTGTCCTATAAAGGTTGAAGGAAAGATAGAGTTGAACATTGCTGAAGTTCAAGAGGCAGTTCAGAAAGAGGTTCTGGTCAGACAATCTGACAAACACAGAGATAACCTGAGAAGGGCCTACATCAATAGGCATGAAGATTTACTTGTCAGAAAGCAAGTTACAGTGTAGAAGTCTTGGAAAAGCCAAGAGTCAGCAGCAGATAAAGCTGGAGCAGGTCAGACTATTGACAAAGCAAAGTGTAAGGGTGGCAGACTTCCACATGCTAAACTCATGGGACATGAGTTCTTTTCTTTTGGGGAGTATGGTGCAGGAGCACCTACCTGACAGCTGGTCTTGATAAGGCAGTTAGTAGTTTATGTCTTGTTTGTGTTTCCAAGAAGGTCTGTTAGACCAAATGCATGTAATAAGGTCATGCTGATCATGATAAGATCATGCTGACCAGGCTTTTGCTATTTTTAGCTAGTTAGTTATAACAGCTGTCATGATGTATGTTCGGTGGGATCTCCCAGCCGCTTGGAGAGTTCCCAGCCGCTTGGAGTCGGGTCAGTAGTACTCGTAGGCAAGTCTTTATAAGCATGAGATCGTTTGATATTGCAGAGACAGACAGATATCATCGATCGAGCTAGAGTGTGCTGTGTGAGGAACATCATATTGTATTGCATCTTTGAAATCAATAAAGATCCTGTTTTCAGTTTCCTGTTTGATCTCCTTGTGTAATCGATTTGCTGGTTTGAGAGGTTTCATGGATTTATTGATCCATTCCACCGGTTGATCCGTCTGATTGGTGGAATGGTAATGTACAGTAGGTTAGTAGGTAGTTTGTCTGTTTGCATGCAGGTGTGCAGGATCGTCGTCAAGAGATGTTGAAGACCCTAGCATGGGCATGTGCTAGGTCAAGTTGATAAGTTTGAGTTGGAAGATCACCCTGAGAGTGGATCAGGTCATCCCTGGAGGATCGGCGAAGTGAGATTTCGCTAAGTAAAGAAGTTCGTGAAGACGGCATCATCAGGATATCTTGGTGAATATCCTGCAGTCGGGTTAGGCATCGTCATCCGGATAAGGGAAGATGAACATGATGCAGTTGAGCGCATGAAGTGCGAGTTCGTCGAGGTGATCATCATCTGGAGGAGCCGAGGAGGAGTGCATCGGCATCAGGTAGAAGATTGGGTCATGAAACTGTTGGAGTTTTCATGTTGCGAGTGCATCAGGATGTTTTAGGTCGGACATATACTAAGTGTATGTATCGGCATCAGGATCATCTATCGGGAGTGCCAAACATCCGCATATCGCGAGTAGATGCGGGGGAGAAAGTTCGTGTTTTTCGACTAAGTGTTAAAGAGGTCAGCAGGATATTGGATGACGTCATCGTCATCAGGATATTGAGATATCCCCTTATACGAGTTTATACTGTCGTCGTTAAGTGCTAAGGTATCGGTGGAAGTCCGTGGCAGGAAGTTGTGTTAACATCATCAGGAGGTTTCGAAGAGAACCGGATAAATTATATCATGATGCTGTTGCTTGTGTCGTCGGGTAGCGGAGCATCGAAGGGAAGGTGCTGAAGGTGATCGTCATCAGGATATTTGAGCAACCGGATATTTGGATATCCTGCTGACGAAGGCAGTGTTGAAGATCATGATGAAGACGTTAGTGTTCGGTGCCCGATGAACAGTGCAACAGGAGGATGTGTTCGCCCGCTGAATATCATGATGATGATAGGCGACTGGCAGAGGAGGTGAACAGTAGTCGGCAGGAGGATGATTGGGATCGTCCGAAACATGATGATGCTGACTGTGTAACGCGAAACATGATGATGCTGTTGGTAGTTTTAGGAAATATGATGATGATGGCGAAGATGATGATGATGAGGTTGGTCTGCAGACATTCATGCTATATGCGAAGGTTATAGTGTGGATGCCTCTGCATCAATTAGGCATTGATCAGTGTCTGCCATAAAGCACATTGTATCCTTGTATTTCTCAACCAATGATTGGGGGATTCTTTCTCTGGCCTGCATCATACTTTGAAAGTTCTTGAAATACCCCCATAGTGATGTATTTTGAGCCTTGGCATCACCAAGCCCACACATGTAATCTCTTATTTGTATGGTAACCATTCTGTCATTTTGCCATACCCAACCACTGGATCCGAGTAGCTCATTTATGTAGTAAAAGAATAGACAGAGTATCAAGCCACCGTACTTAAAAGAATTCTTCTTATCCTTCTTTATTTTCTGCAAATTCTCTAATAGTTGGTTCAGGAGAAGCTCACAAAGATCATAGTCAGCATTTTTCCTTAGCATTTCATAAGCAGTGTAAATTTCTATTCTAGATACACAATTCTCCCTACTGGAGTGATATATTTTGTAGCCAATTATCATGGAGGCAAACTTGATATCCGGATCAGTGATATCTTCTATTGTCATTGCTCTCTTGTCAAATTTTGATCTAGTAGCCTCACTTAAGGTTTGGTTTTTGACCGATTTGAGAGTAGGTAACCCACCGAATGAGTGCAATCTAGTTACCACCCTAATAGCATCTTTTGTGATCTGAAATGGCCTCATCAACCACATGAAGTTGTCATGCACTCTGCTCAGAACATACCGGACCCATTCATCTTCTGCAAAACAGGGGAAATGGATGCAATGTCCAAAATGCTTGTCCCAGATGGCCTTGTATTGAGGTTTGAGTTCAAATGATTCATCTATTAATTTCTTGTGATAGATATCCATCAGCTTGGATTCCCCAAATTCCTTAATATTTGCATGAATGTATGCCCTAACATCTTCTATATGCAAAACCCCATACAAAATGCTAGAGAAGGCGCCTAAAGGATCAACTTCTAGAGATTTGTAAGGGTGTTTCTTGAACTTAGGGCATGGCCTATCAGTGATTTTGACAACATTCAGAGTAGCCATCTTTCAAAAGATTCAAAGAGAAATATTAAAGAGCGAAAATACCTTTTTATGCCTCTAGGGTTCACGATATGAGTTGGATAAGGTTGCTGGTTGAATCGACTTCTGTGGTTGATCTTTGCAGAGCTCCTTCTATCTTCTTCTTGAATGCAAATGTGCAAATTATGAGAAAAGAAACCCTTTTATCTATGTGCAAACCTTAATTTCATATTGTAATAAATGCACAACTTTAAGTCATTTCGGTTGCCTTGTTTTGAGAGAGATTTTTCCAGATCACTGAGATGCACTTAGAACTATTCTTAGTGATGAATTACAATCTCTCCTTTCCTCAAATCATCCCATTTATCCATGGATCAAGATGTTTCAATTTAGAATCACACCGGATCAAACTATGAAAGCCCTGCTTTTATCGGAAGGCTGTCAAACCGGATCAATCTTGGAAGATTAGACTCTTCAAATCTTCTTACGGATCTTCCATATTTTTACTAAGGGTTACTTTAGATATATCTCTTAGAACCCTTTAGTCTGCAACATTCCATGTGCCAAATTTAGGCACCAATTGACTGGCTGGGGGAAGTTGTTTTCCTTTGTGTCTCCCCCTGAGCCAGAGCTCATCTATTTAATTTCTGGGAGGAATATCAGCACTAAATTCTGGTGCGGATCCATCCCCAACATTTTCTATACTTCTCTTCACCCAAATCTTGTTCATCTCCCTTTAAACTTCATCTGCATTCACTTTTCCATTTCCTTTGTCTTGATTTTGATTATGATGCACCGGACCCCTTTTATCCTGATTCTTACTTCTGTAGAATTTGGCAATATGACCGGATCTATTGCAATTGTAGCAAACAACATTTATTTGCATTTTTGACTAATATGCTCTTGATCTACATTGATTAGCCATATGTCCCATTCTATTGCATGCAAAGCATATGCCATTGAATGAATTGTTTATTTGCATATTTCTACATTCATGAGATTTGTGACCATACCTTTTGCAGTTAAAACACTGTCCAGAGAAGGATGAATTAGTCTGGTTCATTCTCTTTCTGCACTAATTTGCTTTATGACTAAATTTATTGTAGTTGTGGCAGTATCCATTGAAGGATGGATTGTTAGATTTAGTAGGACACACAACTGAGAGGGGGGGTGAATCAGTTGTCAAAAACTTTGTTCCAATTAAATACTTAAATCCACTTTGTGATTTAGCATCATATTAATAAATCAATCATGAAAATATAATGCATTAAATCAAGAGCAGAAACACATCAACACATAAGACATCAAGATTTTGACGTGGAAAACCCAGTTAAGGAAAAAACCATGGGGTGATTAACCCAAGATTGTATTCTCTGTTAGAAGAATAGTAAGAACAAAATGACACATGCCAATTAGGGCTCACTGCCCAAGCACACTACTCACAAGAGGCTCACTGCCTACAAGAGACACATTGTCTACAAGATAATAAGTATCACATACTTGAACTGGAGAATAGCATCTTCACCATGCTTGAATCAGTTCCATTTAATCCCAAAACTTCTGCTCTGCCTTTCGCTCTCTTCCCTTCTACTACACTCTCATCTCCTCAAGACCCACTTTGAAATGACTTTACAACTCCATATATATACAAGACATCAACTTAGGAATAATCATCTAAGTTAGCAAACATCTACAAGAACATCCACAAGATGTGTAACTCATCCAGTCAGCCAATCTCAAGAAGAACACCATCATCCGGAAGTTATTCTTCAATTGCAAGCTCCAACTCCAATGCGGACCACAAACATGAATTTGACATGATCCAAAGAACTCCACAAGATTGCTTGGATCATCAAGAACATCCACACTTCATTTGCTTACTGAAATCCTTCTCTCCTTCATCCAAAACCTTAGGAACACAGTCTGTCATCACTATCACAAAGGTATAGATGCTTGCGGACCTTCAAACCACGAACCAATCGAGTTGATACTTCATAAGGACTTCCTAAATACTCCACCAATTCTGTAGAATAGGATAATGTATTTCCAGATCTCACCAGACCTGTCTGTGTCACTCTGTCACCTCTGAACACCTGTCGGAACCAGTTTTACTTGAGCGGCCACAACTTCTTCAGATCTTCATGCGGACCTCTGATATCTTTACTAGATCACCTTAAGACACATATCTACAAACCCTTTGAACCACATTCTCTGATAGTCATCTTATCTTGGATCTTTACCTTACCGTCTTCACTGTTCTTCTATGTCTTCACTGTTCTTCTTATGTGGAGTCCTAGGTGCAGACAACTGTCTCTTTATTCCATGTTTCTCACAGAATTCTATGAATTCACTGGATGTGAATTCTCTACCTCTATCATACCTCAGACACTTTAATTTTAATCCGGTTTCATTCTCTACCATAGCCTTGAATATTTTGAATTTCTCAAGAGCTTCTGATTTCTCTTTCAGAAAGGTTACCCACATCATCCGGGAGTAGTCATCAATTAGTAACATGAAGTATCTATCACCTTGCACACTCTTGATTCTTGCCGAACCACATAGATCAGTATGAACTAAGTCTAATGATCTGGTAGAAGATTGTTCCTTGCTTTTAAATGAGACTCTGCTTTGTTTTCCCAACTAACATTCTACGCACAAACTATTTGTAGGTTTTACTAGTTTTGGAAGATCTCTTACTGCTTGAGTATTGCTTATCTTGATGATATTATCGAAATTCACATGACACATTCTCCTATGCCATAACCAACTCTAATCAATTTGCACAAACTGACAACTTTTACCAGTACCAACTAAATGGAAGATATTACCTTTTGTTTGAGTACTGGATGCAATCTATGTTCTGGAACTTTCAAAGATCTTGCATTTTCCATTCTTGAATCAGAGATCATAGCCTTTGTCCACCAACTGTCCAACACTGAGAAGATTGTGCTTCAATCCTTCAACATACAGTACATTACCAGTTTTGTTCCTTCCATCAAAAGAAATAGTTCTTCTACCTCTGATTCTACCAGCAGAATTATCACCAAATTTTACCACTCCTCCTTCATACCTTTCCAAATCTACGAACTTATTTTTGTCACCTGTCATATGGTGAGAGCATCCACTATCAATGACCCAGTCATCCTTTTCTTCAACATGGGCAGCGAGAGCTCTTTCTACAACTTTATGATTGACAAATTCAAAGGGCATTGGATCTTCTTTCTTGATGGCAATAAACACCCAATCATTTCTGGATTTGTTTCCTATCTCTGATTCATCATCTATTACTCCTTCATTATCATCTTCTTCATGCACATAGTAACAATTCTTTTGGAACCTTGATCTGTTAGAACTTGGCCTTGAAAATCTCTCTGGACATCTTGAGGCAAAATGACCAATCTTATTGCAGTTAAAACACTTAAAAGGCAATTTTCCTTCATACTTACCGGATCCTCTTGGCAGTCTTTTTGCAATAAGGGCTTCAAGTTGAGCAGTTTCTACTTCTTCTTCCAGGTCTTTTCTTGCTTTTTCATACCATGATAGTTTCCTTGAAGAGTTCTCTCCTAGATCAAACCTTTGTTTACCTTTTACAGAGGCACTGACTTTGAAGGCAGATTCAATTTTTGGAGGGGCATCTCCAAACTCGGTCATTTCAAATATAGCTAATTTACCAACCAATTGATCTCTTGTGATAGTTGTATGGGCTCTGAATTCTTCAATGGTAGCAACCTTGATTTTATAAGAAGCAGGAAGGGATCTGAGACTTTTGCCAACAATTTCATCTTCATCCAAGACTCCACCAGCACATCTAATTCCACAAACAAGCTCATTTACCCTTGGCATAAAAGTAGTGATATTTTCATCTTCTCTCATCTTCAAATTTTCAAATTTCCCTTTCAGACTCTGTAGCCTTGCACATTTAACATACTTGTCTCCTTCATGCAGAAGTTCTAGTTTTTCCCAAATCTCAAAAGCAGTTGGTAGGTCAACAACATTTGAAAGCTCTGAATCAGATAATGCGCTTAGAAGAGCTTCTGTAGTCTGCAGATTGTTTTCAGCATCTATGATTTCATTTGGGGCTTTCAAGCCACCCTGTGGAGGAGTATACTTTGTTGAAGCCATGGTCCAGTACTGCATTCCCATACATTACAAGTGACATTTCATGCAACTTTTCCAAAGATTAAAATTGGTTCCATCAAACTTTGGACTATCCTTCTTGTAGGACGACATCTTGGATCTCCTTAAGCGGTTAAGCTCCTTTTAGAGGAACTTAGCTCTAATACCAATTGTTAGATTCAAGACACAACTAAGAGGGGGGGTGAATCAGTTGTCAAAAACTTTCTTCCAATTAAATACTTAAATCCACTTTGTGATTTAGCAGCATATTAATAAATCAATCATGGAAACATAATGCATTAAATCAAGAGCAGAAACACATCAACACATAAGACATCAAGATTTTGATGTGGAAAACCCAATTAAGGGAAAAACCATAGGGTGATTAACCCAAGATTATATTCTCTATTAGAAGAATAGTAAGAACAAAATGGCACATGCCAATTAGGGCTCACTGCCTGAGCACACTGTTCATAAGAGGCTCACTACCTACAAGAGACACACTGTCTACAAGATAATAAGTATCACATACTTGAACTGGAGAATAGCATCTTCACCATGCTTGAATCAGTTCCATTTAAGCCTAAAACTTCTGCTTTGCCTTTCGCTCTCTTCCTTGCTACTACACTCTCATCTCCTCAAGACCCACTTTGAAATGACTTTACAACTCCATATATATACAAGACATTGACTTAGGAATAATCATCTAAGTCGGTGAACATCTACAAGAATGTCCACAAGATGTGTAACTCATCCGGTTGGCCAGTCTTAGGAAGAACACCATCATCCGGAAGTTATTCTTCAATTGCAAGTTCCAACTCCAATGCGGACCACCAACAAGAACTGGACACGATCCAAAGACCTCCACAAGATTGCCTAAATCATCAAGAACATCCATACTTCATCTACTTACTGAAATCCTTCTCTCCTTCATCTGGAACCTTAGGAACATAGTCTATCATCACTGTCACAAAGGAATAGATGCTTGCAAACCTTCAAACCACAAACCAATCAAGTTGATACTTCACAAGGACTTCCTAAATACTCCACCAATTCTATAGAACAGGATAATGTATTTCTGGATCTCACCAGACCTATCTGTGTCACTCTATCACCTCTGAACACCTGTCAGAACTGGTTTTACTTAAGCAGCCACAACTTCTTCAAATCTTCATGTGGACCTCTAAAATCTTTACTGGATCACCTTAAGACACATATCTACAAACCCTTTGAACTGCATCCTCTGATAGTCATCTTATCTTAGATCTTTACCTTACTGTCTTCACTATTCTTCTCTATTCCTAATATGACTAATTTTCTCAATATCCTCAGCACATAGCTCATCCAATCCTTATCATTAATGCAACAAGAGTATGTTGACATCAATGACAACACCGGTTAGGCCCATACTTGCAACATGGATATCTTTGAGCATTTGGTTGCCTTACTGGAGGTCTTCTAGGCCTGTTCCTTGGATTTCCTGATCGAGAGTTCTTCTGACTAGATCCGGAGCTTTCACCTTTCTCATATCCCAAGCCATGCTTGTCATCTACCCTCTTTTGGCTTTCAAGAAGAACTTCAAGTTGAGCAAAGCTTATCTTGAATTTCTCTTTGTATTCATTTGCTGTTTGAAGATCCTTTTTAAGAGTGTCTATCTGATTCTCAAGCTGTTCTTCATTATCTCTAGCATCTTCAAGATTAGATTCCAGATGCCTGATTATTCTATCCATTTGTGGCAGTCTTTTGACTTCTCCTTGAGAGATTGTTTTAGATTATCTTCACTTTTTCTTTTCTCTTCAATTTCTTAGGTGAATTTCATAACTCTTGATTCCATTTCATGTCTTACCATAATGACCTCTTTTGATAACTTCTCACATAGCTTGGTTTTCTCATTCAAATATTATTGGCTTCACTTTGAATTACTAATTGTTGAAGTAGTTCCTTTCTTTTCTTCATTGAGATACTTAGTTTTTCTTTGAGTTCATTTATGAAATCATCAGCTTGTTTGAGTCTTTCCCTCAGGTTATTGACTTTAGAGTGAGATTGCTCAAGATCATCTAGGGCAGACTGAAGTTGATCCCTCATACCGTACATATCTATTGAGATTCCCAGATCTTCCTCAAGCTGTTAGGCTCCATCTAGAGGAAATTAGCTCTGATACCAATTGTTGATAACTGAGAGGGAGGGGTGAATCAGTTATCTTAATTATTTGACTTTCTTTTCTTCTTTAATAATTAGTACAGTATCAAAATATATATGCATACATGAACATGAGAGAAGAAAGAAATCAACACACATAACACAAGGATTTTTACGTGGAAAACCCTGTTAAGGGAAAAACCACGAGGTGACTAACCCAAGATTGTATTCTCTGTTAAAAGAATAGAAGTACAAAATGGCACTTGCCAATTAGGGTTCACTGCCTGAGCACACTGCTCACAAGAGGCTCACTACCTACAATAGTTTATAGAAAGAAACTAGGTACTTGAACTAATGAGAAGCATCCACATATGCTGAGGTTCAGTTCTGATTAGGCTCAATATACTAATCTACTACACTTCATTCTTCCTCTGCTTTAGTACTGTTGTTCTGTCACATACCGGACCTATATTGCTGCTTCCACACTACTCTCTGCTTTTCTTCGCACTTCACAACACACCATACACATCTTCACATCAAAATCCATTTGGTATATATATCCGCACAAAGGATTTCAACATCTTTCTAGTCAACATCCAGAATACTCAATATTTTCCCAAACTCTGGTCTATCGGCTGGATCCATGCATACTAAGAGATGCGTATCAAAAAGATAGTTATAGGAGTCATCAATCATGTTAGCCAACCATGAATGATCCCTCAAGAAACTTGATCACCACCAATTTCCCATCCAGATTAAAGTCTGATGCTCTGCCGGTTGGTTCTTTCTTAGTCTGCTCTGCCTTTCAGGAACCCAACACTTAGGTGCTCATATCTTTTCACTCTTTCTTCACTGGAGGCTCAATCTTTAGAATGTAGCAATTATGGTTCTCCTCTTGACTTTCCCAAGTCTACACTTTGCTAAGATGCTTCCTCTGAGAGATCTGGACCTGATTGTTAGACCTTGTTGCACACTCTGTTCTTGCTTACCAGACCAAAATACTCTTCAATATGACTTCTGGTATAGACATACCATATGCTATGGATGAGTGGGATAGACTTTGTTGCCATCAATGACAACACTCATGAAGCCACACAGTGTCTCTTGCCAACAGATCCCACCTATGATCAAGAGTCTATCTATGATCAAGTAAACCATGATGATCCTCTTAGCCCACTTTATGCATTCCATGGTGCTGAGCTTATAACCCCATCTTTTCCTATCCAATATCCAACAACTTCCACTTCCCATGATGAGACACTTGCCTCCCAAGAAAGCATAGAAGATCAAACCAATAATACTCCTCTGTCATCCATTATCGACCATGTTGCAAATCCCCCACTGTATATCCTTGGTCTTACCACCTTCATTCATGAGTGTTCCTCCTTAGAACACCAGTAACCATTATCCTCTAGCTCATCTTCTCCATCCAATAAAGAACTTGTGTCTAGTGTTCCACCTACACATAATCCTACTATCCACTGCATATTCCAACATATGAACTATAAAGGTAAAGGCTTAGGCCTTCACGAACAAGGTATTTTGGAGCCCGTCCATGTCAATGTTCCTCCTCCTTCATATGGCATTGGATACACACCCCAAGGTGAACAATCTCAAGATGTTGGTACTTCCTCCACTCCTCCTAAATCCTTCACTTTCCGTCACAAACCCTATCATATCCCCAAAACATATATCACCATTCCACCTTCATCATCCTACAATTGTCAAAAGCATGTGACCATACACCTTCCACCATCCAATCTACCTCCGCTACTTCCAACTCCTAACATCCCTCCATACATTTTACCACCACTTCTTCCAACACCTTATTCGCCCATCTATGAATCTTCTAGAAATCCCAATCATGGCCAACATATGCACATGTTGTCTAAACAAAGGGCTTCCTCCAACTCCACTTCCACCATCTCAAGAGAATTCAAGAATAAAAATCTGGATGCCTCTACCTATAAAGTCAAAAATCCTAAGAGTCCTCATGACCTAGGATACAAAATCCAAGAATCAAAGAAACATCCTTCTCAAGCACTGTATACACCCACACACCTATATGCCAAACTAAAAAAGGTGTGGGTCCGCATCAAACAAATGATCACCTCTGAAGTTGGACCAAGGCTACATACACCCAAGCCCATACCTTCATAGGTACTATCTAAAAGCAAAATGGCTTGGGTACCTAAGAAAAAAGCTATCAAGTCAAATGAGGCATCCACCTCTCAAGAATCTCAACCATCCACTTTCTCCCATTCCATCCAAAAGTCTCAAATTCCTCCATCCCATATGGCAAGCAAAAATCAAAAAAATACTCAGTCTATGTGGATCCCTACATGCCTAAGTCATTCATCCACAAGCACAAGTCTCTGTTGCTTCCTACACTACTTTCCCATCACCAACTTCAATGTTTATCATGGTATGTGCAATCGTTGGTCATGATTCCCTTCCATCCCACAACATTTCCATATACCTCCATCTCCCCTTCCTTCCACTATTACCCTACATATCTTCCCCATCCTACTCCTGTGGTCCATGCTTTTGCATAAGCCTTCCCTCCATATTCTGAATCATCATCCACTATCGTACCCTTCCATAAACCATTATCTACCATTCTCCATCTCACTTTCATGCAATCCCCTACCAACGTCTATGAGAACACTTGACCTTGTCCATGCGATAGCATCCATCTAGTGGGACTATCACCTTTCATGGAACTAGATGCTTGAGTTCCTCTCATCCATTCCACCTTCTCCCATCCAACTGTTTCAAAAAAAAAAGGGAAAAGAAAAATCCCTTCGTCCAATGGTGAAAATCTAGAAAACAGGTGCCTTGGATAAGTACCATGATGAAAACTTGGCAAATAGGCATCGTGTGTAAGTTGATCTTCTATGCCACCTACACTTGGGGGCACCATGTCTCATTGACATATCACTTTCTCCTATCAGTTTCCTTCTATACCATTTCCTATCCTATCCTTCTAGTTGTTACCTACCTATATTGTCGAATCTATCTATCCTAATTTTCCTTTCCTCTACTTTCTTTGGTCTTGATAAAGATTGGGGGCACAATGTTGACATATGTTTTAGGTGTCTCTTGACATACCTTATCCCTCACAAACCAAGAAAATCCTTCATTACCCTCTTATCCTCCTATCATCATAAGCGTTGCCATGAAAAGTCCCAAGTATTTACCTACAATGGGGCACATTATTCCTATGCGACATAGTCCTTGGAGATCACATCTTTAGTTTCTTCTATCTACACATTCATGTCTACTATTACTCATCCTCATTCCTACCTATTCCATTCTTTATCACCTATACATCTACCTATCTGTGGTGTTTCCTTGTCATTAGTATCATCTGATTCATATCTGTTCCATATCTGATCCATAGCTATTCTATATCTAATCCATATCTATTCCATATCGTGTCTTATCTGATCCATATCTGTTCCATATCTATTCCATATCTAATCCATATCTGTTTCATATTGTGTCTCATCCAATCCATATCTTAGGTCCATGGTCCAAGTCCCAAACTACGTTGCCTCTGTGTTGTCACGTAGGCAAGGCCATTATCAATGCGCCCCTGAGGCACTAGGTCAGTCCTTTAGGGTCCGTTCCCCCAGTGAGGATTGTGATAATTTTCACTAGACACAAGCGCAAGCAAAATCCCTCTTTTTAAACAAAAATCTTGGTGCAAAACATCAACCTATCCAAAGCAAAACAAACAAGGACCAAAACACATCAAAATGATTTTATCTATACTATGGCAAGAAAGCACATCTAATGCAAGAATGTTTTGTGCAATGGTTAAGTTAAAGAGTCTTGATTTTTTGTTATTATGTCTTTCTATGCTACTCGAGGAAGCCAAAAGCTAGAGATGCTATGATGGGGGCATAATCATTTTTCTTTGTCTACTATTTGTGGGTTAATCTTTAGTAATGTGACGACTTTTGTCTAATGACATGATTAGCAAAAGATCATCGGGGACTTTAGAGGTCTAAACATGAAAATGGGCAATCCTTGTCTATTGAAACACAAGAAATACTTAGGTCATCTAGATTCAATTTTGACTAGATGCTTGTATTAACTTGCTATATCAAAATCCATGTAAGTAATACTTAGGTCATTTTGGTTTAATTATACCTAGATGTTTGTATTTTCTTACAACATAATAAACGCCCAATGATGAAATAAGCACTTCAAAATACTTGCAATATCAAGATGGAAAATATCCATATCCATAACATATCCAAAAAGCATTCTTTATCCATATCCATAACGTATCCAATTACATCGCATATCCATATCCATATCCCATGCAATAAAAATTCTATGCAGAGTATCAATGTTTACAAATAAAAGATTTTGATTCCTTCTATCGAGTCATTCTTCTATCAATCAACTTTCTATCTATCATTGTGGTCCATTCTTCCCAATCCAGTCATTCTGAGAAATGATCCACATGCAAGTCCATACTTAATCCATACCAATCATGTCATGTCAATCTTGTCAAATGATCCATTCACAATCAGTGGTCTTGATCCTTGTCTGGTCGTAAACCAACTTGATTAGTTATAATCAAACATTTATCTTATACGGGATGTAGCATTGTCGAAATCAGACCAATACATGCGTCTTACATGACATGCTTCATTTCCTAAAACCAGACACTGTCCTTCGTGTTGCCCTAGGGATCTATCGTTCCCCGCCATGACAACAATGTTGTATATCATTATCAGTATATCGTTGGTTTACCGCTTGACAGGGGCAATACCTTGTTTGTTCTTGTATCATTTGTGCATACTTTCTTACTTGCTTGTGTGTGTTATAATTTTATCTTGCATCGCATATCATTCAACTTTTTCTTCACCCTAACCTATTTCTCCTCTTTTTCATCATGAGATTGTTCGTCTCACACCCTTCTGCCTTCTTCCTGTGCAATCTCCCGAGGGGGCATCCTATCGTTGTTAAACCTGTACCAGGGGCAAACTGGGGCATGTATCATTTTCAGACAATCTTATTCTTTGAAACAACATGATAAAACACATTGCATCAAAGAGGGGCAAAATGTATACACCTAAAAATGACACGACTCTGTCTAAATAAATATTTTTAATATTTATTTAAGTCTACCTTCCTCTATCAATAAATAAATAATTAAATTTATTTATTCGCTTCATATTCCTCTAAGTTAATTAAATATCAAAATATTTAATTATCTCTTCTAAAGTCAAAATTAAATAAAATCCTTTATTTAATTAAATTCTTCCAAGCAATTAAATAATTCTAAATTATTTAATTAAGTCAAGTCTATTCCTCCAAATTTAAATAAATCATTTAAATTTATTTAAATCCTCTCACTCTCCAAAAATAAAATATAATTAAATATTTTATTTATTCTTCTAAATCATGTGCAAGTAATTAAATAAATTTATTTATTTGATTCTCTTTCTTATCTTCCAAATCTTCTAAAAATAAATCTTTCTTGTCATGCAAAAGCAAAAATTGAGTTTTTTTATTTAAAACAATCTTGTTTTTATCAATAACTCTAAAATTAGAATAAAACATTCTAATTTGTGAAAAGCAAATCTTATCTTTGTCATGAAAGTAGTTAACTCAAAGAGAATGGCTTTTTCTATGACACATGTCGTTCTTCTATTCGCGCATGTTCTCTCAACCATTGATTTTCTTATTTCTTCTCAACCGTTGATCTTCTCCTTCTCAAGTCTATAAATACAACCCTCTTCTTCCATTTCATAAATCCAAGCTTTCCATATCGTTACTCTGTAGAGTTCATATCATTCCATACCAATCTATAGCTTGTGACCATCCTCATTTGTATTTGAAGTTCATCTTCAATGCAAAAAGTATCCTAGCCACCTCTCTACCGCCATCTTGAACAAGTGCAAGGAATTGCATTTCTTAAGGGCCATATTCTTCACAACAAAGATTGATCGAGACTAGGTGAGCAATGGAAGCCGCGAGGTAACAGAGGTTGTAAGTATCATTTCTTTGTTTTAAAGCTTTTGTTATCTGCATGTTCTATTGTGTTTTTGGGTTTGATATTAATTTATGATATTATCCACTTTTACCCATTATAATTAAATCTCATGCAAAAGGATATGGTAAGTAAATTATAATAAATTAATTGTTTTAATTTTAATTTATTATTTATGGAAAATGGTGACAAAAGGTAAACTAGGGAATAATTAGGAGATGAATAGGAATGTGTTGTGTGGTCAATTTTTGATGTCTACATTTTGCCCCTCTTTGAGACAATGTTGCGAAGCAATGTCGTTTCAAAGAAGACTAAAACATAGGTTGGAATAGATTTTAGGTAGTCTGGGGCTCACATGGGGCTCATAAAAATGAAGGATTGATAGATAATGCCCCCTCAAGAGGATATTCAGGGATGAAGGAGATGGATAGGCTCTTGAAAAAGGAAATAGAGGGAAGGAGGTGGAGTTATGCTAATTAAACTTTGAGCAACCTAATGTTTGATTAACACTTAAGATTATGCACCAAGGTATAAAGACCAAAGTGACGATGTGTCATGTGCCCCAGCGTAATACAACATTATCTAATGTATGAGGAAATAAACTTAGAGCATTAAAGTCCTAATGCAAAAAAGGTATGATATGACCTTAAATGTAAAGGATAATGCAAAAAGCTATTCCAAGATACACAAGATACAAATGTGATTCAAATGCAAGATGAAATGATGACACACACAAGCAAACAAGCAAGCATGCACAAATGATTCAAAAACAAAAAGGTGATTGCCCCTGTCAAGCTAAAAATTGGTGATCGATGGGATTGATTAATACTGAAATGATTGATGATTGATTGATGGCGTTGTTGATGTGGGAATGATTTATCCTAAGAACAACGCGAGCATTGTGTTGTTGATATGGGAATGATATATCCTGAGAACAACACTAGGATTGGGAATGATATATCCCATTGATGATTGATTGATAACATTATTGATGGGGGAATGATTTATCCCAAGAAACAACACTAGGATTGGGAATGATGTATCCCATTGATGATGATGATGATGAGGTGATCGATCGATCAAGTTCACAAGGATAGGAACCAAAAACATTGATGTGGTTGGATAATTTGGTATTGATGAAGGATACTTGCATCTGAATCATTGTTGCTTAGAGTGATGTGATTAATTTGGATTGATTTGAGTTGATGGAGGTGATGGATTGGTTTGATCAATGAATTGATTGGAAGATTGGAGAATTGATTAGAAGAAGAGATTTGATTAAAATGATTCGATTTGAATGATTTGAAGATTGGATTGTATGTAGATTGAGTTTTTTATTGGATATTTGGTTTTTTTGTATTTTCAAATGTTTTAATTTTTTTGGATTTTTAAATGTTTTAATTTTTTTGGATTTTCAAATGTTTTGATTTTTAAAATTTTTGGGAATATTTTGACTTTTTTGGCTTTTCAAATGTTATGATTTTTTTTGGATTTTTGGCATGGGATTGTGTGTAGATAGCCTTTGGATAGATACCAATGACAAGGGAAAACCAAACCAAAAGGCAAGGATCAATAATGAATGGGGATGAACAATAGTGAATGTGATAGATAAAAGGATTGGATGGATGGATAAGAGGATGGGTGATATGATCAAACTTGTAGGATTAAAAAGATTAGTAATGGGTTAAATGTAGGATTGGATGGGTGGATAAAAGGAAGGACAATAGGATAAAGGTAGGAGTACGGATGGATACAAGGATTGGCAATAAGATAAAGGTAGGAGTATGGATGGAGAAAAGAATTGACAATAGGATAAAGGTAGGAATATGCATGGATAATAAGATAAATGTAGGAATATGAATGGATACATGGATTGGCGATAGAAGTACAATGAATGAGAAATATATGATAGATGGATGGAGGGAGCCTAGGATGTGATTTCCAAATACTACATTGCATAGGAATAACCTGCCCCCACTCTAGATATTATGCCTTAGGATCTAACGAGGTGATTCTGATTAGGATGCATGATAGGGATAATGCTTGGAAGGGATGAATAGACTTAGGATGTATGGAGGATATTCTTAGAATTGGATGGGTGGAGTGTGGAGTATGACAAGAGGTGTCAAAAGAATTTTTCAACATTTTGCCCCTACACTCATCAAGATCAAAAGGAGGAAGGGAATACGGATGGTGTAATGAGAAAGGTATGATAGATATGATGGGTAAGGATGTCAAGATAGGATGGAAAATGATAGGATAGGATATATGCGATGGGATAGATAAGGCTGGATAGATGCGACAACATGCCCCCAAATGTAAAGGACAGATAATCACCTATGCATGACACCTGTTTGCCAGGTTTTCATCATGGTACTTATCCAAGGTGCCTGTTTACCAGGTTTTCACCATTGGACGAATGATTTATCTTTGCTATTTTGATTTTTTTTGACTTTGGTAGGGGATAGGATGGAATAGATAGAGACTCGAGATTTTGTTCACATAGCAAGGTGGTGGTTCCGTTAGAGATGGATGTCAATGTACATGGACCATGTCAAATGACATTATGCTCAGAGATATTAGTAGGTGATTGCATGAGAGAGATACATATTAAGTGGATAATGAATTTTTGATGTGGAATATGAAAGGTTCATGCAAGGATGGATAGGGGATAGTGAATTATGATGTGGACTAGGATAGAAGGATAGTGGAGTTGGATGGAGATAAAGAGATAGATATGAAGGACTTATGCAAAAGCATGGACCATAGGGACATGATGGAAGAAATAAGTAGGATAGTAGATGGAAGATGGGGAAATGAAGGTATGGGGGAATGTTGTGGAGTGGAAGGGAACCAAGACCAATGGTTACACACACCGAATTGGATTTTGAAGTATTTTATTGGAAGAGGGATTTGGGAGTAATGGAGATGTTATCTGAGGGGATTGCCTATTCAGGTCTTTACGGACCCAAATGGACTTATGAATTTTAGGATTTTGTGATAGGGAGAGAGATGTTTGGGGTTTTAGGCGTGTGGATGCTCCATTTGAATTAGATACTTTTTTCTTGGGGACCCAAACTATTTTGGTTATGAGATTATCTTTTTGAGATGTGGACTTGGGTAGCCTCTTTGAATTTTGATTTTGCTTTGATTCTTCACATTTGTGCCATATGGCATGAGAATTATTGGGATTTTTGGCTTTATGAGTGGAGGCATCCAAATTTTTATTTTTGAATCCCATAGGGGTGTTTAGGATAGCTTCATGTTTATTCAATGTGTGCATTTGTTGATCATGATTAGGAATTGCAGGGGATTTACAGGAACGGGATGTATGGATGGAGGGATTAATGGATTTTTGGCTAAAGTGATAAGGGGATGTGAGAATAGGAATATTAGGAGTTGGAAGGAGGGGAGGTAAAGTAGATGGAGGGATGTTAGGAGTTGGAAGAAGTGGAGGTAAAGTGGATGGAGGAAGATGAATGGTCACATGCTTTTTAGGTTCGTAGGATAATGGAGGAGGAATAGAAACAAATGTTTTATGGGTGCAATGAGGTGCACCTAGGTTGGGCTTAGATGAAGTGGATTTAGGAGGCAGAAACATGGTACCAACATCTTCAAATGGCTTACCTTGGGGTGTATAACCAATACCATACAGTTTTGGGGAGACTTTGACATGGATGGGTTCCAGGTTACCTTTCTCGTGAACACCTAAGCCTTTACCTTGATAATTCATGTTTTGAAACATATGATATGCAATGGGATGCTTCTTTTTGAGAATACAAGACACAAGTTCCTAATTGGATGAGGAAGGTGAGGTGGTAGATACAGGTTGTTGCTCTCCTAGGGGAGAATATTCATTTAGGAAGGTAGTAAGAATGATAGGACATGATGGTGGATTTGAAATGGTATCAATATGAGATGGTGAAGGAGTAATAGGATCTTGATTAACATTATGCTTAAGATCCAATGTATTTATTTGATCATCTATGTGCTTGTGGGGATCAAGCGTCTCATTAAGGGAAGTGGATGTTGTGGGACGATAGATTGAAGGAGAATGGATGGGACTGGTGGAAGTTTCTTGAGCATGGATAGTATTGGGACCGTGAGTGGAAGGAGTGACAAGCTCTTGATCACAAATAATATCTTGATCATAGAAAAGATATAGGTTATGAATAGGTGGAAAGGAAGAGCATTGATCTTGATTTGGTAAGGAGAAAGACTGATCATGCTTTAGAGTTGACTCTTGACATAAATCTTGAGTTTGGATAGGAATGGAGATCTCTTCGATAGGTTTAATGTATGGTGGGGAATGAATTGGGCTTATGGTAGGTTGATCTTCAAGAATATTTGAAGGTTCTTGGATAATTTGTGGACTAGAAGATGGGATTGGAGAAATAGGCATGACATTAAAGGTTCTTGGATAGGGACTTGATGGCATGAGGATGGTGGTTGATTCCTTGCTAGTAGCCAATGGATCACATCCTTCATTAGTACATAGGTGGATGGATAATATAATGGATAGAGAATAATGGTAGATGGTGTAGGCTTAGAATGTAACGGAGGGATAATAGGATTAGGTGTGATAGGAGTGGGATTAGGATCAGGTGGATGGACAAGAGGAATGGATATAATAGGATTGGGATTTGGGTTAGGTGGGAGGATGATAGGATTGGCTGTGATAGGATCAAGACTTGGATTGGGCTTAGGTTGATGGATCATAGGATTGGGCTTAGGTGGAAAAGTTGATGGTTTAAACTTTAAGTGTGTTGGGGATTGGCTTAATGGATTAGGATTTGGAAGGTTGGAAGGATTATATGATGGAGCTTCCATAGGGATGGATGGTTGAGGAGGAATAGTAGATGGATTGGTGTATGATGCCAAACATGAGATGGTATTTCCCTTGCCAAGAGTATTATTGAGATGGCTTAAGGAGTCTTGATCTTGGTGTGAGGAATAACTAGTACTAACATGCTCATATTGTGGAGGATCTTGAGATGGATATTGAGGAATATTCATGAGATTGGTTGATGTGGAGGGACTAGGTTGGCATGATGATGGGGGTGACTCATAGAATTTAGGTCAAATTTGGTGATGTTGTATGGATGATGGTGGTGAAGGTAACAAAGGGATTGATGAATGAGAAGGATGGGGGACCAATGGATTAGGATTGGAATTAGATGGAATTTGTTCTTGTTGCATGGATAAAGGTATGGTGGATGATGTGTTAAATGAAGGTTGTGGTTTTGGGGCTAAGATTTGTTGTTGTTGAAGGACAACTTGTTTTTGTTGAATTTTTTGTTGAAGATATGAGGTGAGGGATTTGGTATGTGTGAAGATGAAGCATGGATAGGGATATGGACCTGTGAGGTTTGAGGTAAAGTGATTGTTGAATAGGTTTGAGGTATGGATGTGTTGGGTTGATATGAGTGGTAGATTGGTTGTGATAAAGCTTTGTATGAGGTGTATGGAGATGACTCATAGAGTTGGGGTGTTGACATGGTAGGATGTTGAAATTGTGAAGACAATTGTGATAGTTGTGCCAATTGAAATTTAAGATCTGCCTCTTGTTGTAGTGATTGAGCGAGTTGTTGTTGTGATTGGACGAGTTGTTGTTGTAGCTGAAGGACTTGGGGATTAATGGATGTCAAGATTGAGACTTGGGTAGGATTATAGTTTTGTGAGGTTGAGGGCATGTAAGGAAAATCTTGGGTTGTGTTAAGATGATAAGAATGTTCTTGTGGATAATGATCATCATAGATATGATGAAGCTCTTCTATTTCCTCATGTTCTTGGGATGATAGTGATCTTGGTGGAAGTGAATATGAGGAGATATATGGTTCATGGGTATCAAAATATGCATCATGATCTACCAAATTCTCATCATTATTATATCTAGGAGGGCCTCCGCGGAGGATGAGTTTTGGTTTTGGATTTGGGGAAATATATGGTTCGTGGGTATCAAAATATGCATCATGATCTACCAAATTCTCATCATTATTATAGCTAGGAGGGCCTCTGTGGAGTATGAGTTTTGGTTTTGGATTTGTCCTAGATTTTTTTATGGTCACAACCATTTTGACGAATAAGGATTGGACTAGGTTCTAGGAGTGTGACTATGAGTAGGATGATGATAAATGAATTAGGTGGGAAATGGATGGGAAATGGATGGAATGGATGATTTGATCAATTGAAAGAGCTTCTTAGGATGCAAAGTGACAAGGTTCCACTTGAGATGTGACACTAAAGAATGATAGGTGACACTAAAGAATGATAGGTTCCCAATTCTAAAGGCAAGTTAATTATATAGGAGATAAGTTGTAGTGGTGATTAGAAAACACAATTTGATGATTTGAAATGAATGGATGGAAAGAATGTCTAAGGGTGAAGATTAGACAAGCACACACATCAATCATATAAGACACATGACAATCAGATTGGTTGTTTTTGATGATATCTTGATGTTTTGCAAACACTTGTAAACATGCATGATCCTAGGCTAGGAAAGGACAATACTTGCTGAGTTTCCACTTGGTTTTACCTAGCCATGCCTACTTATGGTGTATAGCTCAAGGAACTTGGGGCATGGGATCCCCCTTATAGTGCACTCACTTCTCAAGTACACCACGTTTCAGGTCCTAGGATGTGCAGATCCTGAGGTACCTTGCTATCTTTGCCATAAGCCATGAAAATGTGGGATGGCTATCAGAGTTTCCTCCTGTATCAACAAGTAGAGGGTTTTTGGCCACTAAACAAAAGGGTTCTAGTGAATATCCAGGGGACTGGCACCTTACGAGCATCCAGCAAGCCACTAAAGGCTTTGACTAACCCTACTAAGAGTTTAATATACACAAAGGTATGCCTCCTTTCGAGCTAGCACTGTACAGTAAGTGCTAATACCGGTTAGACTTGGCTTTCACCTTATCTTCAATTTATATAGTGGACCGGATGAAAGTACCGCTTGGGGTCACAAATGAGTTCTCCTTGTGGATGTGTCTCAAGAGCAGACCCACTCTAAAGGGTAACAAAAGCAAGGAAACACATTGTTTTTGATCTCCCAGATCGCACAAAGCGCAAGGAGAGAGCATACACAATGCCTTTTCCTCACACTTGCATGGGGTTCATTTTAATTCTAAATCCAAATGTGTGGGTGGTTATACAAAATGTCAAGGAATTCTTTTGATTCTCAAGATCATCGAGTGGCATGAGAGAAGAGCATACGCATTCAATGACAAAAATGCAAACCACAAGACATAGCAAACACTTGTTAATTTTAACCCTTGCTTATGATGTGATCTAATCTATAAAAAGAAGACACAATGTTCAAGATTAGATTCTCTGACAATCAAACCTACAACACACTAATTAGTAGTTTGTAAAATTTGTGTCTTTGGCAGGCATAAAGTTGCAATGAAAAGGTTAGGACAAGACAAATGAACCTGCAAAAAACCTACACAAAAAACATTAAATGCGAGATAAAAAATATTTAATGCTTTAAAATGACTGAATTTCAAATGATTATACTAGAAAATCTGAGATAATTTTGGGCAAATGAATTGTGCTTCTATGTAGTTTGTCGAATCACCTTTCCAACACCTATAAAATTGCAAAAATCTGATAAGAGGTGAGAAAGTTGTGCTCATATAAATAAAACAGCCTCCAAGTGCTAGAAATGGTCACTCTGGATTCAAACTCTGGTAACTCTCTGTTTTCCAGTCACATGCTCAAAGTTTAATTTGTCAATTTCTTCTGACCATTAGCGGATAATGCCTTGTTGCTCACATGTGTGGCTAAAGAAACTGGCGGTTAAGAAGTTTTTGTTCACGTATATAGTGACCTCTAAGTGATTAAAATAAGTGCTACTGGTTACCGTTTAACATGAAATGTCATTATGCGAAGCTTGATGCCACAATTTAGGATAGATGTTATAGTTATAACTGTGCCAACTAAAAATTTGGTGCTAGTAATTCGAAGAAGTTTAACACCAAACCACAAAAGATAATTATCCAACCATTAATGTCATAGTATCACCTGAAGATTAATAGTATAAGCAATAAATTCCACGCTACAGATAAGCAAGTGTTAAGCTACTAATACCGTTTAGAAGGCAACTGCTACTCAAACAAAATGCTGAAAATACAGATGAGTTGCAGTGACAAAACGTTATAATAATGATGTTAACATGAATGGTTATCCTGAAATACTTCCGGCAATTCAGAAGCCAAAACATTAGCAAACCACGGGGCACAGAATTGCCATAAGATCACAGCTAGTATGTAATGCGGGAGTACCAATATCACTAGACAACTAGTATCGAAAACACCTGTGACAAATCGCTCACCACACAGTTAATTGCAACCATAGGCCATTTTCTTAAAAAATGGTTACTAGTTTAAATTTAAAACTGATAAATCAATGGCCTGTAAACAAATAAAAACTACCAGATTATATCAATCATCTTACGCGTTTACAAACCCTCTTCCACTTATAAACTAGCACATGCACCCATACGAGGCTCAAGGAATACGCTGATGGAACAGCTGATGAGTTCAAGAGATTTTAAAGCATGAATTCATTTTCAAGGAATGCACCGGTAGCAACAACCAACAAGTTTAGAAAACTTTTTAGCATGAGATAACGTTTCTGAGCAATGAATATGCAGATAGGAACAAAAGACGGACTTAGATTTTACTTGCTGCACAAACTAGCATTGACACTCATAGAAAATTTACTAGCGAGTTCAGAAAATTTACTAGTGTGAATCTTTTTTAACAAACCAGCGAGAGATTCAAGAAACATGCCAATAGGAAGCAACCAATGGGTTTAGAAGATTTTGTAAGTGGAAGATTTTAAAAACTCAAATAGTTTAAACAGTTAAACCAATGACCAACTATTTAAGACAATGTATCCTCTGAAACAAAAGGTTTTGCATGATGGACATAGAAGATTTTTTTTCCAGATTATAATGAAACTGAACAAAGAAAAACTTTATCCATAGAAGATTGATATTATATAGCAGATAAACCTTCCAACCAATAGTCACGAATTGTTACAGAGAGGATAAAAACTAGAATTTAAAGCTATACAAAAGATCATACCATAAAGCTAAATAAAGGGCCAAAAGGCTCAAAAATTAAAAAAAAAATTCAAAAAATTTCAACTTTTCCAGATTTCCTCACACCTACAAAAATTCTAACACAAGATCTTGCCCAAACAAATGATTAGTAGGAGCGGTTCACGCCAGGTTCACCATTGTATGCAGTAATATAAATTTCTATTAAAAAAGGTGAGAAACTATTGCAAAACCCTAGAAACATATATCAAATGCACCACCAAATAGATCAAAAGATATGATAAAACAAATGTTACCAAACACGCTTAAAATTGTGGTTGCTCATTGTATTTGCATAACTCTGATATAGTTTTGGTCCAGGGGCGAGAATTGAAAATGATTTGATTTTTATAATGTTTGGGGATGGTTTCAAAAGTGGTTCGAATGGTTAAACGAATTTTTGGAATGGTAAAAGGTGGTTAGGGTTATGGTAACGGGTTATTGTTATTATTTTGTTTTTGCAAATGGGATTAGGTTTAGGTTAATAATAAATTAAAGTTGTTAAATTTAATTTATTATTAGCCAGATGGGAAATGGGAAGAAAGGGAGGATTTAATTAATTTATGTAATTAATTAAATCTCATGCAAAAGGATATGGTAAGTAAATAATAAATTAATTGTTTTAATTTTAATTTATTATTTATGGAAAACGGTGACAAAAGGTAAACTAGGGAATAATTAGGAGATGAATAGGAATGTGTTGTGTGGTCAATTTTTTATGTCTACACCATTATCTTGAAATCTTTATAGCTTGCATTCTAAATAGACCCCTTTGGTTATAAATAATGTGTACTATAGGATTTATTAATAAATATATCTTTTGTTAAAATCTATTTTTGCACACCTATTGATATCAAGTTGCTCATGAAATATGTGGTTTTTGTGAAAGTAATGTACGTGTTACACATTAAATTTTTTGAAGACCCTTAGTATTTCTTTGTCAATTGTCCCAGCTCTTAGAAACATCATAAATAAGTTTATGCATTTCCAGAACATTAATCTCTATAAAAATTTCAAGTTTTCAAGGATGCTCAAGTACAGAAGTAATGCATTAAATGAGATATCCTATTGTTAAGTTTATTTTTGCACATCTATTGATGTCAAGTTCTTCTGGATAGTATATATCACCCACATGCAAAAAATGGTCATTTGGAAAAATGTGTGGTTTTCATGACAGTAATGTACATGTAAACACTAACATTATAAAAATTGAAGACCCTTAGCATTTCTTTGTTAATTGTTCTAGCTCTTACAAACATTAGAAATACATTTATGCATCCTCACAACATTAAGCTCTATAAAAATTTCAAGTTCTTAAGGATGCTCAAGTATAGAAGTAATGCATTAAATGATTTATTATGGGATACAAAAATTCTCATATTTTTTTATATGTAAATTGCAATCAAGGGGACCGCTCCCATTCTTTTAAAAAAGAAAATAAAAAATAATACATGGTGCATCAGACCCATAAATAGGCGTGCAATATAGTAAACACAAAGATCCAGTAAAATAGAGGGATCTTATTAGGCAAAAGATCCACATCTAAAACTACCAACATTATGTTAACGCGTTAATACCCATTTTGGAGTGAGACCATAAGTGCATTTTGTTTTTGGCCGTCTCACTTTTGAAGAAGCCCTTCTTCCTTTTTTGCACTACTTGCCATTCTTTGATACCTTTCCCTTCATTGAGTTCCTCCAAGAGATGGGAAGGACAAGATAATACTAGAGTTGGGGTTTAGTCATCCTAGGAGGATTGGGAACCTTTAACGGTTATTGAGGGTTCTAGAGTTTGCATGCCCAAAGGGCTCATGGATACTTTCTAGAGTGGCTCCTGATGTGAGACATTATTAATTGTTGGAGTTCTCTTGACATCCAATGCTTCATTCTAAAATAGCTCATAGGATTACTTAACATCATGTTAATCTTTCTTGTTCCCTATTGCTACTTTCAAAGACAATGCTTGCCTTCCACCAAGACAATCAAAAGTGTAATGTTGAGGGGTAGCATCTTTCCACCAAGTGGCTTCATGCTTTGAATGAGTTTGAATGCTTGGACATTTAGATGCAATATGCATGATTTTGTAACATATCCTACATTGAAAAGATAAGCCTTCATGGTCCAAGGGTTGTGTCCATACATGGCCATCCACTTTCAGGATCATTTCTGTTAGAAGATCTTTGGAAGCAACTAATTTTCTACCAGAATTTGAGCAAACGTTGTGTAAATAAAACTTTTTGTTCTTTTGTCTAAAGAAACAAAATTATTTATCAAATTACCAATTGTTGCAAAGTAGGATTTGAACCAGTAGCATAGGGGAAGATTCGGGAGGCGAATCTAGATCGACGTAATAAAAAATGATTCAATTGAAGGATTAAAATGTGGATGCCATGATTTTAGCTTTAATATGTTTTGTCCCCATGTCCACACCTAGCTTAAAATGGTGTTTATATCCTTCTTGCAATCAAAAACCAAAATAAAGAAGCCTCTAGCATAGGGATAGATGTTGCAAGTATGTGCTAATCGGTGTTGTCATTGGTGTCAACTGTGTCTTCTAATATTGTTGTTATTGTTTGATTAAGATATTGTCATAAAGTGATTTGAATTTCTTATAGATGTGCTGAAGATGATGAGAATATGTTCCTGATGTGAGTTTCCAAGTGCTTTTGAGAAAATTTGATCTCTAGAGGAAACAATGTGTTGCAGAGTATTTTGACTTGCAGGATATTGTCTGGGATTTTTCTCCACATTTATTTTGTGTTGAAGACCGAGTGTGAGATTTGGATATGTTTTAGAGAAGTGGTTGATGATGCTAAATCTAGAATTTGGTGGTCCGGATCACTGTGAAGTAGAAGTTATGATCACTAGTTTGAAGTCTATAATTGAGAGAGTTTCTAGGTTGTACAGAGGTGTCTGGGAGAAAGCATTTTGCTCTACATTTCTCTGCATAGTGGTTTTAGGTGTTGCAATTTTGAACATATGTTTATAAGGTCCTTAGCCATCTTCATTCCAAGTGATTTGTGATTTGATGCTCCGGAAAGCAAGTTCTTGTTTAGTAGAGCTTGAAAGTGTTTGTTGTGAGCAATTTGTGAACTGTCTTCAAGTGAGATTTATTGTATCTAGATTTGTTGGTTCTCAGGTGATTTTATGTTGTTCTTGGATGTTTCCAAATTGTGGTAAAGCATTGTATAAGGTCGTCAAGTTATAATTATGATCATGGAAGCATGTGGATTGAATATTCTTGGTGTTTATACCTGTTTGGCCGACCTTGATGGTTGCGGTGATCAAGGAGATAAATTGATGATTGTGCAAGTGTTGTGTAGCATGCTTGGATAGATTAAGGTCTAAGCTAAGGCATAGAGTAGTTTTCCTTCATTCCTTTGCTTTGTGGAAAGTTTAGGTCTAGACCTAATTTGAATCATGTATATTTGAGTGTGTTGCCAACCTTGGTGAATGTTTCAAGGTTGATGATTGTGTATAAGGAAAATCGACTATGATAAACTAACAAAAATCAAAAACCAATAACATAAAGAGAACTAATCTAAATAAAAGACATTACTAATAAATCAATGAAATATGAAAGCTTTTACCGAGGTTTGTATTGTTCCCTTTGGATGAATGTGGATTGCTCAATAGTGCTGCGAAACCATGTTTGCAACAAGCAAGTAAAGTGCTCAAAGTGCTCAAAGATCAATGTTAAAAGATCGTAAAGTTGCTCAATCAATGCGATGTATGCTCAAAGCACTGTTAAGTATGCCTGAGAATAAGTGATCGAAGAGGATTTATGAAGGAGATGAGGGGGGTTTATATAGGTTTCAACAAAGATTGATCAATGGTCCACATAATTCAGAAGAATCAACGGAGGAGATAAATCAAATAACCATGATGAACGTGCACACGACATGTGTCAATCTATAAGGATATTTTTAGTAAAATATGATGAAAACAAGATTGATTGAATAGATAACTCAACTTGTGATTTTGCCTTTTTTAGAGTTCTAAAAATAAGACTGATTGTGCACATGAGTTAACAAGATATTTTAAGAGGAATTGGAAGATAATTGAAATTAAATAAATAAATTTATTTAATTGTTTGTGCATGATAGAGGAATAGAAGATTATAAATAAAATAATTGATTTTATTTATTTTTAGAGGATTGAGATAATTTAAATAAATTTGCATGATTTATTTAAATTTAGAAGAATAATTGAATTAATTAAATAATGTAAATTATTTAATTGTAGATAAGATAGAATTGGATGAATTAATTAAATAATTGGATTTATTTAATTAATATAGACTTGAAATTTGAAAGAGGATAATGATTTAATTAAATAATCAAAATTATTTAATTTTGGCAGAATATAGAGGAATTTAATTTAATTAATTAAATAAATAGAATTTTTTCAATTAATGTCACAATTATGTGATCTAGAAGAATTTAAAGAAATTAATTAAATAATTAGATTATTCAATTAATGTTTGAAATGTAGGTGATTCGACAGATGATGAAATGCAAGTGGTAGGACGACTTGGTCATTTTAGGGTGTCTACATTTTGCCCCTCTTTGATGCAATGCAATTTAAAGCGTTGCGTCAAAGAAAATAGTTGTTGAAGATATGATACAATTTTTTATGCCCCAGTGTAGGTAGTTGCCCTAGCATATGCCCCCTCGAGCAGAAAGATAGGGAAGTGATAGAAGGACTGGGTTGACGCTCGACTAGAAGAGTGTGTGACGAGGTAGAAGAAAAAGCAGAATGGGTGGGGAAGAAAAAAAATGTGGGAGGGACACTATAAATAGGTCCTAAGGGGACCATACTCCTCATTTGCACCCTAAGAGCTTCTAAATTTAGAGAGGAAAGACTCCAAACTTAGGGTGAGAGAGTTGTGTGGAAGGGTGGATAGCGAGGAGAGATGCCGATTCCAGTGTACAGGCATCGGGTAGAGCTAGTGCGGACATACGGGAGGCCAGCAGGAGCTCCGATAGTGGTAAGTGTCTTGAAACTTCATTTTATTTTGACATTTTAGGGCAGTTTAGGGCTAGGTCAAAGTAGGTCTTTTAGGTCAGCCAAAAGCGCTGTAGGATAGAATGGCACTATTGGTGGTCAGATTAGGCACTTTTGGTAGACCGCAGCGCATTTGGTAGGAAGGCATAGCGCTATTAGTAAAAACACAGCGCTACTGGCATTTAGGAGCCGCACTGCAGCGCGATTGGTAGGAAGTCACAGTGCTCTTGGTAGAGCAGTGCAGTGCGGTTGGCAGGGTAGCTAGGTGCTTTGGGTTGGGAGGGAGAAAAATCAGGTCACCGTTGGCAATGCAGTGAGGCACGGTAGTAAGAAAACAAGTCACCTTTGGCAATGCAGTGAGGCGCAGTTAGCGGGGTAGAAAAGCGCAGTTGTAGAACAAGTCACCTTTGGGGTGAGATAGTGCAGCGCTTCTGCATAAGCAGTATGGCACTCTTGGTAAGATATGGTAGCGTACTTGTGCACAACAAGTTGCTTTTGGTTTAGGCTAGAAGAGGGCAATAGTTTAGGGTTGACCGAAGGGTTGACTACCCTAGCTTAGCGAAGGGAAGAACTGGTCCTAGGGTTTGTGGCATAGGATAGATGTCAATAGGACTATAGAGAAATTTGGAAACAGGTCTGACACATGGTTTTGTGGATGCAGAGGATTATGCCACTGCTGATGTCGAGAGAGCGACACCACCCTATAGCACATGAGGTAGTACAACTGACGTGGGAGGAGGAGGCATTCCTAGAGCACGCGGTATTATGGCACGTGGCACATTTGACACACATTAGGGTGAATCTCACCCTAGTGACAGCAGTGGTAGAGAGGTTTCATAGTAAGACATGCTTGTTTCACTTTCTGACAAGGGAGGCGACAGTGACGCTGGAGGATGTGTATCGCATCCTCAGGATTTGGATAGACGGAAAGAGAGTGGACTTTGACCTGGCGCGGGGCAAGGCATGCCTGGTAGAGGTATTCTGTACAGATGACCTGAGGATAGATGACAAGGAGATTCAGTGGGCAGACGTCCCACGAATCTGTGACAGGATCAGATGGATAGTTGCGTCACTGATTGGCGGCTTCCTGTGCCCAGACAGGCGATCCAGAGGACTATTTGTTGGATGAGGCACGGTACTATCAGGGATGTTTACACATGGGACACAATACGCATGGGGGCCTTGTGTTCTTGGATAGTTATATCGCGATATACATGATTGTGTTTATAGGAGAGGCCGCAGTCTCTCAGTAGGGGTTACTCTTCTACAGGTGTGGGCATGGGAGCATATCCCCGTGATCAGACCCATGACATAGCACCGTCAGGAGAGGGGAGAGCCGTACGTGTTTCTATATAAGGGAGTTATCACAGACTGGAGGCTGGGATCTGTTAGCCACTAGAGGTGACAGATTGATGAGATGGACCTATTTGTTTGGAGGTCATGGTTATGTTGCAAGGAGTGGGAGGATGAGCACGAGCAGCTTATGTATTGCCACTAGGCTCGATATCTATTTGGGAGGTGGACAGAGACCATAGAGAGATACCTGCCAGAGCGAGTACTCAGACAGTTTGGGCTACCACAGGGACTGCCAGTTGGCGAGGCGACACATGCTAGGACGCGGTTGGAGGTTGGGGACTGGGATGCAGAGATTCCAGTAGCTACAGCTTTGGCAGAGGTATGGGGACTTGTCCCTGTGAGATGGGACTGGGATACAGGACTAGCAGATCTAGGGACACTACTAGAGTATGACAGGTACTGGCAGACACATAGGTTAATGTGACTGATGACACCAGGTGTGGCAGGGGCAGTGGGGGAGGTATTGGTTCCAGGTGTGGAGGCGAGGATGAGGTGACAGGCTAGAGGGGCCAAACAACAGGTAGGTGGGGAGGCCGGAGGTTCATAGGCAGATGTAGAGATAGTGGAGGTGGAGGACCCAGTCGTAGAGACCAATTTACAGTGGACCGAGCGGCTCTTACAGGAGGAGATAGCCCAGAGGACTTGGTTAGAGCTCCGAATGGTGAGGCTGAGGAGAGACAGGGATGCAGCCAGGGCAAAGGCGAGACAGGCAGAGGCACTAGCACAGGTGTAGACACAGATAGCCACAGTAGCACAAGCAGCCCTAGCACAGCCACAGGCATAGGCACAGATCCAGGTACAGGCACAGGTGTAGGCTTCACCTGCACCAGCTGTGGATGATGGACAGTTAGCCTAGGTGACTCAAGAGAGAGATACAGAGGCTGAGCTATGGCTAATAGTAGAGGCCACACTACAGAGGGTGAGATGGGAGAGAGATGAGGCACGCCGTGCACTGGGTGTAGACTAGAGGACACTGTACAGTGAGCTCGTCTGCGTGTAGGGAGAGCTAGTGTCAGCAGGGAGAGAGGCAGAGTACTACAGGGAGCTCTACGCGGGTGTAGTGCTAGCAGCTAAGCAGGCACCCAGTTACAGAGATAGGAGCAGGTTCGGAGCATCTAGGTCTCACAAGACAAGGCAGTCATTGTCCTCAGTGAGAGGACCAGTTGTGCCGCTAGGGGGAGGAGGACCAGCTGGGGGAGGAGGACTGTCAGGGGGACCTGCACTGAGCACAGGTGGAGGACAAGGGCCACAACAAGAGGGTAGCTCTACCCACTAGAGCATGTACACTTGTATATTGTATCATTTTAGACTAATGCCTGCATGCATCCTTATGTATATTTTGTGGGCTCTTTGATAGCCTTGATGTACTATATTGATGTATATTTGGATGTATACATATGGACTATTGATGTAGACACATACATTTTGTATTATGACCTTCACATGATATATATGATAGATTATGCGCATTGATGTTTATGCTTTTGTGTATGCACTTCTTGATGACATGAATGTGAAGATATGTATGTATGATTATGGATTTATGTGATGACATATATTGCTTAGATGATGCTCATAGATGCATGATGATATAGATGCTATGACTTGTGATGACATGATGTACATGCTATGACTAGTGATATCTAACATGTGGGTTTTGCAGATATACACCAGAGAGAAGAAAAGAGGAGAAGGAAGACAAAGACTATTGAGCGATCTTTGTAATGAAAATGATATAAGGGTTGTTGTGAATGGATGAATGATGAGCTTGTTGCAGTGGTTTCACAATTGTATATAAAGAGCAATCCTTTTTTTTTATATAGCACGTGGCTAGTTTGCCACCAAGGTATAAAAGACCAAGGTGCTATGATATCCGAGTGCGTGGACGTTGACTCTGCAAGTAAGCGGTTTGAACTTAGATCCCTTAGACATAATATGACCTTGTTGGTACATGTGAATGAGCCATAGTCTTGAACATAAAATAAACTTCAATACATGTAAATGCAAGAAGAATATTAATATGTAAGATGCTAGGTTGTAACACACACAAGATTAATATTATGCTAAGAAAGATGCTATAGATCCTTCCTCAAACACGGCATACCAAAGCAATGACTATGCCCCCAATCCGTACGGCATCGCAACATACCAAGATTATAGATAAATCAAGGTAGTCTTGAATAGGTAATGGAACAGGAACAAAAGATAAACCAAAAAGCAAATTGACTGACTTACAAAGTAAACATACAACCAACATATTCTCTTGCCAAAGAGGTTGCTCATGATAGACTGGATAGGAAAGATAACAACCTTATCATAGGAGCGATGTGTCCATTAAAGGGTGCCATCTACCTAAAAATACAATGTCTTGCTGCAGGAAATGCCACATGTTGCAGGAGATGCATGTGTTGGTCTCGACAATGGAACACTTAGCAGAAGACAAGCTTGTTGATCTGGTGCTTTGGTTAAGCTAGATTTAGCTGGTATTGGCAATTGAAATAGCAAGACAGTAGATGACTCTGGAAGAAAGCTGCTTTGCTTCAAGTTTGTTAAGGACTTCTGCTTTGCAAGGATGTGCTAGCTTCCTACTTGAGTTAGTCAAGTCAAGGCGAATGGATTTTGATAAATGGAAGACTTAGAAAGATGACATGTCGATGGATTGGGGTGGGTGAAGAATGATGGATCATGTGTGCCTAAGTACTGGATACATCCTTCATATTCTAGAATGCCTACATACCCTGTATCCACGAGATCAAGGCACATTACGAGGAAAGATGAAAGTGATAATATGTAGTTCTGGTTGATGTGATGAGATGAATCAAGGTGAAAGGGGAGATCTTATGTACTTGAGTACTGGATACCTCCTTCATATTCCAGACTACCTACTGATGCAGGAGCATCTAGAGGTGTAAGGGCAATCTTGCATCACCCAAAAAGAAGTTAATTCAAAACCATTGTAGTTGTTCTCATTTCTTCCCATAATTAGTGTTTTTGGTTCCATAATATCCAAAATAATAATGTAGGACTTTCAATTTTGCCAAAACTACTAAAAATAGTGACCTGCCTATTTAGGAAAGTGTACCTGCTATTTTTAGAAAGTTTGCATTTGGGCACATAATGAAGCAAAAACTTCTAGGAAGTTACATAATAGAAATATAAGACCTTTGGCAAAGGAATCAGGCAAAGAGCATTTGTGAGCTGAAAGATATTAAAGTTTTTGTTTTCTGAAAAGCCCTTGAAAATTTTTGGAATGAGATATGAGGCACTAAAACTTCCCATAACATCCCAAAAAGTTGGCAAAAATCCATTTACAAATTTTTGGCGTGATAGTTTACATCGTGAGCTTTCCGGTGCTTAAAACGGTTCGTCAATCGGACTCCCGGATCAAAAGTTATGCTTCCCAGAAGTTGACCTACTTTTGGAGGGAGTTGCAAATTTCAAAATTTGGCTGGAGGCCATGAAAAAGTGCTATTTATGACTATTTTAGGAACCCTGGGCAGTAGTAGAGTTAAGGGGGGCTAGTATAGAGTCAAGAATAGGTGGGAAAATAGAAACCCTAACTAATTTGGGGTTACAAAAGGCTGAAGATTCTAGCGTCTTGAGGTTGGGAAAGCTGTAATGTGTTGCAGCCAGTAGAGGATTCATCCTCTGATTGTAATTGGGCTTTTGTAATGTAATACGTTGCCTAGTTCAATAAAAGAAAGTTCTATTTGCTGTGTTTAATATCTGTTATTGTGTGTTTTGTGACTCACCCCCTTCATCAAGTGGTATCAGAGCAAGGGTTCCTGAGTGTGTAGACAGATCGCCGACCGTGAGGTAGTTTGCACCAGGACCTGAGGTTGTGGGTTTGTTATGGACACCAAGATGCCTCCATGACAAAATCGTGTTGGGAGGAATGCTTTGACGAAAGAGGGTTTTAGAGCCCTACAAAGGCAAATCGATGCATTGCAAGAGGAGCTATGAAGAGGGTTTGAGCTGAGGACAAGAGAAGAAAGTGAAGATGAAGTTGAAGAAGAGGTATCTGAGGAAGAACAAGAAGTTGCCAAAGATGTTGCAGAAGTAAGGTTGTTGAGGGTCATTTCAAAGATCGAAAAGAGGCCCAGGATTGAAGTTTCTACATATTCTGGAGATTTGAATCCAGAACATCTTATTGATTGGATCAATGACATAGAGGAGTATTTTGAGTATGAAGATGTGGAGGACCCAGATCGAGTTAAGTTTGCAAAAACAAAGTTGAAGGGCCACGCCAATATTTGGTGGAAGGAGGTCCAATTAGAGAGGAACAGAAGAGGAAAAGCAAAGATTACTGGATGGGATCAGATGGTGGAGAAACTAAAGAAGCAATTCATTCCTGTGGACTATGAGATGGAGTTGCTGAAGAAGCTGCAAGGACTAAAGCAAGGTAACAAGTCTGTTAAGGAGTATACAAAAGAGTTTTATAAAATTACTATCAGGACAGGCCATGTAGAGCCCAACAAGGAGAAGGTATCCTATTACATTAATGGGTTGAGGCTGAGTATTCAAGAGGAGTTGAGCCTGGTCAGAATGACCACCATAGAAGATGCGTACTAGGTTTCCCTAAAGGTGGAAAAGAATCTAAACAAGAGATTTGATAGCAAGCAAAGGGGAAGAGGTCAAGGTGGAAGGACTAGTTGAAGACCCTATGGAGGCCGTAATGAAGATCAAAAGAAAAGTGAACAAGTAGGCACCAGTCGAAATCAAAGAGGGGATAATACCTACCGCCCTCGTGACCAGAACAATGGTGAGCAAAGAGGAAGAGGAAGAGGGAGACTTGGGCAAGGACCTGGAAGAGGAGGTTTCAGAGGAACCTGTTTCCAATGTGGAGAAGAAGGGCACCAAGCATATAAGTGTCCGCAACATCAAGGAAGGACAAATAGAAGACCTGAAGGTAATGCATGAGTTGTACATGTAGATGAAGATGCACATTCTGAGCATTCTGAAGATGCTGAAAGGGGAGAAACCCTAGTTGTCAGAAGAACCTTGCTGAATGAGGAGAAAGAACCCAATCAAAGGAAGAGTTTGTTCCATACAAGGTGCAAATGTGAGGGTAAGTGTTGTGATATTATTATTGATAGTGGAAGCACTGATAATCTTGTTTCAGAGGAGATGGCTGACAAGTTGAAGTTGACAAGAAGAAAGCATCCGCATCCATATCGGATTGCATGATTGCAGAAGGACCATAGAGCTTTGGTCAATGAGCAATGTTTAGTGAAGTTCAAGATTGGTGACTACCATGATGAGGTGCTGTGTGATATCATACCGATGGACGCATGTCATATGCTATTGGGGAGGCCGTGGCAATATGATAGGAGCACTGTCCATGATGGCCTTGCAAACACATATTCCCTAACAAAGGATGGAGTTCGTCATAAGTTGAAGCCTTTGAAGGAGGTGGAAGAAAAGGTATGTAGAACTGCCAGAATTTGTTTGGTAGATGGTAGGAAATTTTTGGAGGGTATGAAGCATGAACGTCATTGCTTTGCATTGATTCCTAAGATTAGTCAAGAGAAATGTGAAGATGTACCAGCAGAAGTTTCAGATATGTTGGAAGAGTTCTAGGACATTATCTCTGATAATGTACTAGAAGGTTTGCCATCAGTAAGGAAGATAAGTCATCAAATGGATTTGATACCAGGAGCCAGTTTGCCAAACAAGGCAGCCCATAGAATGACCCCTACAGAGAATGAAGAACTGAACAGACAAGTTCAGGAGTTGTTGAGGAAGGGACTGATAAGGGAGAGCCTAAGTCCATGTGCAGTACCTGCAGTACTAGTAGCAAAGAAAAATGGAGAATGGAGGATGTGTACAGACTCTCGAGTCATCAATAAGATAACGATCAAGTATAGATTTCCATTGCCAAGAATGGATGACATCATGGATTGTTTGAGTGGAGCCAAGTACTTCACGAAAATTGACTTGAAGAGTGGGTATCACCAAATCCGTATCAGAGAAGGGGATGAATGGAAGACAACCTTCAAGACAAAGGAAGGTTTGTATGAGTGGTTAGTCATGCCATTTGGGCTAACCAATGCACCGAGCACATTCATGCGGCTCATGAATGAGGTACTAAAAGAATTTTTGGGAAGTTTTGTTATTGTTTATTTGGATGATATTTTGATTTTCAATAAGACTTGGGATGAGCATTTGATGCATATCAGAAGAGTTCTAGAGAAGCTGAGGGAGGAGAAGCTACTGATTAATCTGAAGAAATGTAGTTTTGCAAAGAAGGAGTTGGTATACCTAGGATTTGTTGTCTCAGAGGAAGGTCTTAAGATGGACCCAGAAAAAGTAAGGGCTATCATTGAGTGGCCTACACCAAGGAGTGCAACAGAGGTAAGATCTTTTCATGGTTTGGCAAGTTTTTACAGAAAGTTTATTAGGAATTTCAGTAGCATTTGTGCACCGCTAACTGAAATAATGAGAGGGGATAGAAAAGAGTTTAGATGGACTAAAGGAGCTGACAAGAGCTTTGATACATTGAAGCAGAAAGTTGTAGAACAACCTGTTTTGGCACTTCCATATTTCAATAAGGTATTTCAGGTAGATTGTGACGCTAGTGGTAGTGGTATAGGAGCTATTTTGAGCCAAGAAGGTAAGCCCATTGCCTATTTTAGTGAGAAGCTTAATGATTCCAAGAAAAAGTATTTTGTTTATGATCAGGAATTTTATGCAATAGTTCAGGCTTTGAAGAAATTGAGACATTATTTGTTGCCAAAAGAGTTTGTTTTATATACTGATCATCAGGCTTTGCAGTATATTAATAGTCAAGGGAAGTTGAACCAAAGGCACTTAAAATGGGTTGAGTTTTTACAAAGTTATACCTTTGTTTTGAAGCATAGGAGTGGGAAGTCCAACAGAGTTGCAGATGCCTTGAGCAGAAGGCAAAATTTGTTGACAAAAATGAGGATAGAGGTTGTTGGGTTCAATGAGCTCAAAAGTTTGTATCCTGAAGATCCAAATTTTGCAGAGGCTTGGAAAGCTTTTCTGGAGCCTGTTACTTTGGACAGGACAAAATGGTTGGATTTCATAATCCAAGACGGCATGCTATTTAGAGGAAGCCAGTTGTGCATTCTGAGGAGTTCCATGAGAGAGAACCTAATTAAAGGGAAGCATAGTGGAGGATTGGCTGGACACTTTGGTCGAGATTAGACCATTTCTATTGTTGGTGAAAATTATTATTGGCCATAGTTGCAGTAGGATGTGAGGAAGTTTGTGCAGAGTTGCAGAGTATGTCAGATGGTGAAAGGAACAAGTCAAAATACAGGGTTGTATCAACCATTACCTATACCAGAGAAGCCATGGGATGATATTAGTATGGATTTTGTTCTTGGTTTACCAAGGACACAGAGAGGGGATGATTCTATTTTTGTGGTGGTGGACAGATTCTCAAAGATGGCACATTTTATTCCTTGTAAGAAGACTAGTGATGCTGTTCATATTGCAGAGCTATTTTTCAGGGAAGTGGTGAGACTACATGGTCTACCAAAGAGCATAGTTTCAGATCGAGATACCAAGTTTGATGGTTATTTCTGGAGGACCTTGTGGAAGAAGTTGAAGACAGATTTGAAGTTTAGTTCTGCACACCATCCACAGACTGATGGACAAACTGAAGTGGTGAATAGGAGTTTGGGTAATCTGCTACGATGCTTAGTAGGAGATAAGCCCAAGGGATGGGATTTGATTTTACCACAGGCAGAATTTGCTTACAACAATTCTGTTAATAGGAGTACTGGTAAATCACCATTCCAGATTGTATATGGCAATAGCCCAAGAAATGCTTCTGAGTTAAGGAAGCTAGACAATGGAGAAAAGACAAGTGCTGAAGCTGAAGACTTTACAGAACGAACATTTGAAGAATTTGTATGAAGAGGTGAGAAAGCACATTAATAAAATGAATATTCAGTACAAGGCTAAGGTAGATCAGAAGAGGAGATATAAGGAATTCTAGGTAGGAGATGAAGTCATTGTTCACTTGAGAAAAGAAAGGTTCCCAATTGGAACATACAATAAGTTGAAAATGAAGAAATTTGGACCATGCAAAATTTTGAAGAAACATGATTCAGGAAATGCATATGAGGTAGAGCTGCTGAGTGGGATCAATATTTCCCCTGTTTTCAACATTGCTGATTTATCAGAATATCATGAAGGTGGAATAGAGGATGGACCGACAGAAGTGCAGTGGAGTATTCTGGCATCTACTTCAACAGAGGAGATAGAAGAGATTTTGGATAGCCATGTGGGAAGGAGCACTCAAAATAATCAATATGAAGAATATCTAGTGAAATGGAAAGGAAGGCCTATTGAAGATTCTTCTTGGTTGTCTAAGGCAGAGGTTGACCATTTGGGTTTTCCTCACACAAACACCTGAGACGTGACAGGGTCACTTCTCAAATTACCTTGGGTGTCTAATGCAGGAGTATCCAGAGGTGTAAGGGCAATCTTGCATCACCCAAAAAGAAGTTAATTCAAAACCATTGTAGTTGTTCTCATTTTTTCACATAATTAGTGTTTTTGGTTCCATAATATCTAGAATAATAATGTAGGACTTTCAGTTTTTCCAAAACTGCTAAAAATAGCGACCTGCCTATTTAGGAAAGTGTACTTACTATTTTTAGAAAGTTTGCATTTGGGCACGTAATGAAGCAAAAACTTCCAGGAAGTTACATAACAGAAATATAAGACCTTTGGCAAAGGAATCAGGCAAAGATCATTTGTGAGCTGAAAGATATTAAAGTTTTTGTTTTCCGAAAAGCCCCTGAAAATTTTTAGAACGAGATATGAGGCAATAAAACTTCCCATAACATCCTAAAAAGTTGATGGAAATCTATTTACGGATTTCCAGTGTGATAGTTTACATCATGATCTTTCCGGCGCTTAAAACAGTTCGTCAATCGGACACCCGGATCAAAAGTTATGCTTCCCGGAAGTTGACCTACTTTTGGGAGTTGCAAATTTCAAAATTTGGCTAGAGGCTGCAAAAAAGTGCTATTTATGACTATTTTAGGAACCCTGGGTAGTAGTAGAGTTAAGGGGGGCCAGTGTAGAGTCAAGAATAGGTGGAAAAATAGAAACCCTAACTGATTTGGGGTTACAGAAGGTTGAAGATTCTAGAGTCTTGAGGTTGGGAAAGCTGTAATGTGTTGCAGCCAGTAGAGGATTCATCCTCTGATTGTAATTGAGCTTCTGTAATGTAATGTGTTGCCCAGTTCAATAAAAGAAAGTTCTATTTGCTGTGTTCAATATCTGTTATTGTGTGTTTTGTGACTTACCCCCTTCATCACCTACATACCCATATCCATGGGATCAAGGTACTTTAAGATTGAGGTGAGATGATAATATGTAGTTCTGGTTGATGTGATGATGTAGGAAATGCGTTGGGAAGATAACAGCCTTATCATAGGAGTGATGTGTCTGTTAAAGAGTGTCATCTGTGAAAAGGAGAAAGATTGAAGAGTTTGTGAACCACGAACAAGGATCCATTCCTAGACCTAGGTTAAGGAAAGAGTTGCCCCCATTCTTTAGAGGAATTTGCATAGGTGACTAACGAAGAAGACATAGAAAGCTTGACCTAGGACAAGACAGTGATAACTGCTAATACAGATCAAGGTGTGGGATGACGATGATGGACACTGACAAATTTCCAAGCTATACTAGATAGGGAGATGGAAATGCAAACAAGGTCAATGGTTTTATTATGGATGGATGGATGAAGCTTGTTGCGAAATGGACATGGAATGAACAAGACTTGATAGATGATGGATGCTGACTCTACACATAGCGTTTGTTTGCCAGGTTTTCACTATGGTACTTATCCAAGGCACCTATTTGCTAGGTTTTACCATAGGATGGATTATTTTTGGAATTTTTTTTTTTTGGAATAATCTAAGGATCAGGCATAGAATTTCTTAAGATGAACACTGTTAAGTAGCTCATCCAGAGGAATGCCGTTAGGTGTAGCTAAAGTATAATCTCCTGATCCATATGTGGCTGTGACAATAAAGGGACCTAACCAGTTAGGATCAAACTTGCCCTTCTTTTCTCGATCTGCTTGATTTCTTTGATTCTCTTTGAGTACAAGATCACCAACTTGAAACTGTCTTTCTTTAATCTTTTTGTTGTAATTACGCCAGAGGCAATTTTGATAGACATGGAGATGATTAAGTGCGGCAAGGTGCCTTTCATCTAGTAGTTCTAGCTTAGCTAATTTGGAAGTGCGATACTCTTCTTCGCTGATCAGGTTCTGCATGGATACTTTGAGGGATGGGATCTTGACCTCTATGGGTAGGATGGCTTCAGATCCATAGACCAAGGCATATGGTGTGGCACCAGTTGGTGTTCTGATACTAGTGCGGTAGGCCCATAGGCCGGGATTGAGTTGCAAGTGCCAATCACGACCAACTTCATTGATTGTTTTCTTGAGGATCTTGAGAATGGTCTTATTGGAAGCCTCAGCTTGGTTGTTACTCTGCGGATAGTAGGGAGTTGAAAAGTGATGTCAGATATTGTATTGTGTGCACAAGGCACGAACATCTTGGTTCTTGAATGGTCTCCCATTATCAGTGACAATGGCTTGGGGAATACCATACCGGCATATGAGGTAGTTAAGGATAAACTTGCCTATTTGCTTACCGGTGATATAAGTCATGGGAATGGCTTCAACCCACTTCGTGAAATACTCAGTGGCAGTAATGATAAACTTATGGCCATTAGATTAGGATGGGTGGATTTGTCCTACGAGGTCGAGACCCCATTGAGAAAAAGGCCAAGGAGTTGTCAGAGGTTATAATTCATGAGCTAGTGCATGAATCAAATCTCCATGCTACTGGCATTGTAGACACTTCTTAGCAAACTACGCAGCATCTTGCTTTATTGTAGGCTAGTAGTAACCTATTATGAGTATCTTCTTAGAGAGATTAGGACCAGTAGAATATGCGCCACAGACACCTTCATGTATGTCTTGTAAGGTAGCTTCAGCTTCTTCCGTATTAAGACATCGTAAGAGGATACCATAGAGACTCCGGCGATATAGTGTATCACCCAGAATGATGTAACGGGAGGATCAACAGATAAAGGTTTTGCGTTGGGTGAATGATAGGTTAGGGGGAAAGGTACTATTTTTAAGGTATGCATAGATATCTTCATACCATGGGGAATTGGGACCAACAAGTTCGCAGATGATTTCAGTAATTGGAACGTCAACGGTTGGTATCAACAATTGCTCGATCAAGAATTCACATTTCTATGTATTTGTAGGCATGTCAATCAGTGACCCTACAGAAGCCATAGAATTTGTAGCTTTGTTATGCTCCCTTGGAATTTGCTCAAATGTGATGCTAGAAAAGTGTGGTTTGTAGGCATCCACTAGTTGCTTGTAGGGGATCAACTTATCATCTTTTGTTTGGTACTCATCTGTGACTTGTTGAATGACTAGTTGTGAGTCTCCATACACTTGTAATTCTATGATGTCCCATTGAACTGTTGTGTTGAGACCTATGAAGAGTGCTTCATACTCGGCGATGTTGTTGGTGCAAGGAAATGCAAGCCAATATGACTTTGGAATATAGTCATTTTGAGGTGTGATAAATAAGATGCCGGCCCCTGATCCATGCTATGTGTAGGAACCATCAAAGTACAAATTCCACATTATTGAGTTGGAAAGAGTGAATAGATTCTCATCTAGAAAGTCTGCTATCATAGGGTGTGTATCTGTCATGGGTGCTTCTACCAGTTGATCTGCTAGGGCTTGTCCTTTGATTGCTCTACGATCTATATACTCAATGTCGAACTCACTAAGTATCATGACCCATTTAGCTAGTCTACCTGTAAGAGCTACTTTTTCTAGTAGATACTTCAATGGATCAATTTTGGCTATAAGATTTGTGTGTTGGTTCAACATGTAATGCCGCAACTTTTGGGAAGTGAACACTACTGCTAAACAAGCTCTTTCCATTGGTGAATAATTGAGTTCATATCCCACCAAGGTTCTACTAATGTAATAAATTGCATGCTCTTTTCCCGTTTCATCATTTTGTGCTAGAAGGGACCCTAGGGCCAAAGTTGTAGTAGAGATGTATAATATCAAGGGCTTATTAGCAATTGGTGGAACTAATACAAGAGGTGTAGCCAAATACTCTTTGAGCTAATCAAATGCTACTTGACACTTATCGTCCCATCGAAATGAGACATCCTTTTGGAGCAAGTGTTGAAATGGTTGACATTTATCTGCTATCTGTGAGATGAAATGCCTAATGGATTGTAACCTTCCCTGAAGGCTCCTTAATGCTTTGAGGTTCTTTGGTGGAGGCATCTCCACTATATCTTTTACTTTTGTGGGATCTACTTCGATGCCTCTATGAGATACAATGTATCCCAACAGCTTCCCTGATGTTACGCCAAAGACACATTTCTTTGGATTGAGTCTCACTTGGTATTTCTCCAGCCTGTCAAAGATCTGTCCTAGAACTTGTATGTGATCTACCCTAGAAGATTTAGCTAGTATGTCATCCACATAGTCCTCCATGATATGATGAAAGAGGTCGTGGAATATCACTGTCATTGCTCTTTGATAAGTTGCCCCTGCATTCTTTAGACCAAACGGCATGACACACCAACAATAATTACCCCACGGACAAGTAAAAGTTGTTTTATGTTGATCTTCTTCTGCTATCCTTATCTGATTGTAGCCAGAGAATCCATCCATGAGAGAAAGCATTTCATGACCCATAGTCAAGTCTACTATGAGATCAATGTTTGGTAATGGAAAGTCATCTTTGGGACATGCTTTGTTTAGATCTCTAAAATCATTACACATGTGGATGCGCCCATTAGGTTTAGACATAGGTACAATGTTTGAGACCCAATCTAAATAGTCAATAGGTCGTATGAACTTTGCATCTAACAACTTCTGTATTTCCACTTTTACCAAGAGAGCTATTTGTGGGTGCATCTTCCTCAGCTTTTTCTTGATTGGTTTAACTTTTGGATCAACTATGAGGTAGTGAACAACTAGCTTAGGGTCTAACCCTAGCATATCAGCATAGGTCCACGCAAAGTTGATGGTTCTTTGTAAGAAGAATTTGTTAATATTCTTGTGCTTTGTTTCTGATAATGATGCGGCTAGGAATGTGGTCTTCAGATTTTAGTCTGTGCCAAGGTTTATCTCTGTAGAATCTTCCACTAGGAGAGCTGACTTCTCTTGATACTTAGATGGTAGGGGAAGGTCAAATCCTCCATCCTCAGGTGCCACAGTTGGGTTTTCACCTTTGGATATGTCCTTTATTTTTACTATTTTGTGATCAGGAGGTGCCACATTGTGGTTTTCACCTAGAGATCTTTCTTTATTTTTACTTTTACGACCGGAGGATTTGGCATTCTCACCAAAATAAGTAGTTGGCTCTAGTTCCATTACAAAACCTACTTTATGATCACCAAGAGGGATACCATCCCAGAATCCCATTAACTCAGATAGAGCTTCGTCATTCTAAAATACATCTATAATGGGGGACCCTTGTTGGTCCCAATCGATAAGTTCAGGGTAGACAAGTGTTACATTCTGGGTGTTTGTGGTGGAGGTTAAGGATACGGATGATAGCATAAAGATAGAGGATTTGGTGAATAGGTTAGCCATATGGAGGGAAGATTCATTGAAGATATCCTCATTAGACATCAAATTGGTGATAAAGTTTCAGCCACCTTGTCGAGGATACCCTCGATGTCCAAAGTGCGTGGTACCTTCTTACCAAATCCTAAACCCTTCTTGTCTAGTTTCTTCATCACAATAATGGGTTCCATTGTTCCTTGATTCTATTTCCCAAGGCCACCTTTGCCTTTATAGCCCATATGCTTGACTATCCTTAAGCCATTACCATATTGCTTGACTGGTATTGTAACTGGTTCTTTCTCTTTATAGAGCCAAGAAGAAATGTCCTTTATAGTTTCTTCTTCCAATAATTGTCCCTGTTGGAATTGGGTTAGAAATGTTGGGGTAGGAATAGCTACTTTTTTAGTTACTTTGGCAATGGGCGGTTGGCCATAAGATTTAGGGGATAAAGGCATCCACCCTACATAATAAGATTTGGAGATATCATAAGTTCCAAAGCCTATATCACGGATGTGAGTTTTGATTTCAGGCATAGGATTAGGGTTACTTTTAGAGGCTTGTGTCAGAGTTTTAGGATCAACATATAGTGGGGATTCAAGAGCTTTTTCATTTTTAGGCACTTGGTTGCAATTCTTATAACTGCCTTAGAAGACATAACAAAATTCAAAAGGATTGGGGTCTCCTGGGATAGTGATCTCCGTACCATTAAATGGGAACTTTAGAGACTGATGGTACATTGAGGGAACAACTTTCATTGCATGGATCCACCGGCAGCCTAGGATAATGTTATAAGGTAGCTCAATATCAAGGACTAGGCACCTGGTTTCAAGCATGATGGGGCCCAGTTGTATAGGCAAATGGATAACACCTTCAGAGGGGCATTCAACATCATCATATCCCTTGATTGTAATACTTTGATCAATGTTGACTTGATCCTCAGAGTATCCCAATTGCTTAAGTAACTTTAAAGAATAAATGTTGAGACTAGCACCACCATCTATGAGTATACATTTGATTTTACGCTTATGGATGAGAACTTCAATATGAAGGGAATCATTGTGACACAGATCATGGGAAGGGAGGTCTTTCTCAGAGAAGACCACATTGTAGGGCAAAGAAATATTACCTACTATAGCTTAGAAATCTGTGACCGCTATGTTGTTAGGAACTGAAGACTCTTGGAGGGCTTTTTCTAGCACCACTTTATGTGTAGGTGACGACCAAAGAAGGTCTAAGAGATCTATGATGGCATTTTCCCTAGATGTTCAACAAGATTATAATTGGATTGAGTGGGGAGACTAGGTGTAGGAACATGAATGGTGACATGACCACGATGAGTTTTAATAGTGCAATCCGTAGAGTTGCCTTTGATTGTGAGGTTAGACACTCGACTTTCTTCAAAATGACCTACAATGGAGGCAAAGGAAGTGGAAGCATGATTGACACCTTTACCTTTATCCTGAGGAGGAGGCAGACCATGGTGAGGGAATGGCTCCTTGTACATGTTGAGGTCCTTGTTCATGTGTTGAGCTGGTGGTTCATCTTCAAAAGAGATTTGGTTACCTTCGATTAGATTTTGGATTAGATGCTTGAGTTTCATGCACGATGCAGTTCTGTGCCCTTTTCTCCTATGGTACTCACAATATTCATTGTCTCTGTAACGTGTAGTTTTTTAAATAGGTTTGCCATATGGGGGAGCATCAGGTAAGGTGATGAGCCCTTTGTGTAACATCTTATGTAGGACCGATTCTATGGGTTCTCCCAAGGGAGTGAATTGACGCCGCGGAGGGTAATCTTGTTGAGGTCACTCTTGTTGTCACTATTGTTGGTTTTGATAAGGTTGTCTTTGTTGTTGCTGTTGTTGAGGTGGAGCTTGACTTGGTTTGGAAAGCTGCAGTGGTGTTTGCAATGTTTGGACATGTTTAGAGTTGACCACCCCATCATTGACCACATTTTTGTTTTTATTCCAATATTTGGGTTTATTGTTCATTTGGTGTTGAGGAGCATTGTCTTTAGTTTCTTTGAAGATTTTGACCACACCCTTAGCAATGAGGGCCTCTTCGATGTTGATTCCCTTGTATGTGATTTTGTCGAAGGTTGTAGCACTAAGAATTTGCAAATGGAAGCCTAACTCTTGGTTGAGGTTCTGCACAAATATGCTAACAAGCTATTTTTCGGGTATCTTGAAAGGGAATTTGCTAGCCATTTGTCTCCATTGTTAAAGGAAAGAAATGAAAGTTTCTCCATTTTTTTGTTTGTTGTTGCATAGATCAGTCATGGAGATCTCATGCTCCGCGTTCTAGGAAAAATGGATGGCAAATTTCTCCGCTAGCTCGTTAAAAGACTTGATTCCCATGGGTAAGTGTGAGAACCATTCTATAGCTTGACCTTCTAGACTACGAGGAAAGAGACACATAAGATACATGTCGTTATGTGAGACCTCGAAGAAAGCAAGATAGAATTCCCTGAGATGATCTTTTGGGTCACCTTTGCCTTTGTATTTATCAAATTTGGGAATAGTGAAATTTTGAGGAAAAGGGATCATGGGTAATGACTGATCAAAAGGATAAGGACACACTTCCTCTAAAGAGAAGGTCTTCTTGGTGTGGCCAAACGTAAGATCAGATAGTTGTTGTTGAACTTCCATGATTTTTAGTTCCATCATTGTGGGAGGGGTCGGAAACATCTCCTGTTGTCCTAGAAGTGGTTGTTGTTGCCCATACGGAAGATTGTAGTGTAAGCCATGGGTATTGGTATTATAAGGGTCATAAGATTGGTTGGGGTCGTATGTGTTGTATGTTGGGTTGAGATTGGTTTGGAATTGAATGCTTTGATTTGGAGGAGGTGGAGGCGGTGCTAGGTAAGAATGTAGGCTTTGTGATGGTTGAAGAAAAGAGTTTGGTGGGGGAAAGCTAAAGTTCGTTGGGTTAGGTTGCGATTGCAGAACATAGCTTTGGGAAGTTAGGTTTTGAGAATGTTGAGGGTGTCTAGGTAATGTGTGAAAAAAATTTAGCACCGATGACCATAGTGGAGGAGGGACATAGGTAGATGTGTTGTGTGATGTTTGAGGTTCATTTAGGATGAGCATAGAAGAATGTTGTGGTTGGGATTGCATGACCCTAGTTGGTTGAGAGACATGAAGGTTTGATGATATAGGAGGTGGTATTTGTTGAGACCCTTGTTGCATGGCTACATAGTTGTTCCCCGGATTGTAATTTGGTGGGAAACCTATTCGTGATGGGGTAACCAAAATTCCACTTGCAATTGGTGTGGACACTTTAGGAGTTTGTTGTATATTTGGTCAAGCTAAGGTGGCTTGCTTAGCTAGCTCCGCTTGACATTGGAGGGTCTCTTGTTGGTTTTTGTATATCTCTATGGGAGTCAAAAGTGGTGATATAGCCCTGTTTCCTATTGGGTTTTGATAAAGGGGATTCTCATATTGTGTAGTCATTCTCCCTTGTGAACCTTGTTCAGGTAAAGGCGTGGTCACTATTGATATGGTTTGCACTGCTTGTATGGTGTCTTGGGTGTTATTAGGCTCGCTAAGTGTGGATAGATCAAAACCTTTGGGTAATTTGGCTCCTTTCTCTGCAAGCAAGCGAAATAAATGATCTTGGTTCTCACTAAGGATTTTGTCAAAGGCGGCTATGGCTCTAGGATCTTGTATGAATTCATCAAGATCTTTCCCATCTTCTTGAGAGGATTGACCTATTTCAAAGTGTCACTCTTCTTGAGATGGGGTTTGATCTGCAGTATAACCTTGCGGGACAAAATCCAGAGGCATGTTGGTGGTGTAGTGAGGTGTACTTACCGAAGGGACTCTTCCTTCCTGAGATGGGGCTCGGTCGATAGTATAACCTTGTGGGACAAAATCCAGAGGCATGCTGGTGATATAGTGAGGTGTACTTACCAAAGGGACCCTACCTTCTAGAGGATTGTTTGGTTGATCAAGGTGCGGCATGTTGGGAGAGTTGGTAGATCTTTCCGCGGGTGTCCTAGGAGTAACCTTGGGAGTAATGTTGAGATGACCTGATTGCGGTATATGAGGAGGTGATTTACGCTTCCTAGGGACAAGTTGCTTGGATTTCATAGTTTACTAGAGCCTAGTGGTTACCATGGAATACACTAGGACAAAAAGTAATGCTAGGATTCTGCTTGGTGTTTTGAAAAAGACAAACTCTGATGCACAATTTGCTAGACCAAAGGTGCTATACTGTTTGACCAGAGGTGCAGGACTATGCAACCAAAAGCGTGCTACTATAAAACCAAAGGCGATGGATTGAGCTACCAAAGGTGAGCTACTGTGACCAAAAGTAAGCTACTATTATACCAAGGGCGCTGAAGTAGGTTTTGCCAGGGGTGAGGTACTGCTATACCAAAGGCAATCTACTATACTACCAAAGGCGAGCTGTTGTAATACTAGAGGCGCTGAAGTAGGATTTGATGTTTGTAAAAGGCAAATTTTGACATATTTTGACGCAGAGCCACAGCTAGAAACGTTCAATGGAATGGTGGAATTTGATATTTCTTATTTCATTGGCAAGCGCTGTCTAACTATCTTACCGATATACCCTATTGGCCTGACAATAACTATCGGCACCTCCTATACATCTCAACCTGAAACCCATATCACCCCGATGAGTATTTTGTTTATGTGCCTATCAGCAAGACTTCGTCTGTCGGCTTCTCCAAACTGAGCTATCTCGATGACTGTTGTCACGACGATACATACAAACTTCAACCTATGATTGTCGATCCTTGTCACCTCCGCTACCGGTCACCCGATGTATCTTTTGACAATGTATAAGCACGATGTATATTTCCAATATACAAGCACTAGATACAAACAAACATACAGTCTCTGAATATTCCTCCGGATATGCCCTCAATGTCTATTTGACTGGCGTTGACTTCTTTGTATCTGCAGAATGTATGTTTGAATATACATTCAAATATACAATCACAAAATATGCAATCAACGAATATTCCTCAGAATATCCCTTCTACGATCCACTGACTATTGACTTTCCCTTGTATCATCGAATGTATATTTGCAATATACATTCATTATATACAAACCCCAAAATGCATTTGATGGATACGCAGAAACATGCATCTGCAGTATACTCACAAAATGTATACCAAAAGATGTATACTCAGAACTTGTATGACCCGATGCCCCTCAGCGATATACTCAAATTTTGTATATCTTGAATGTATATTTTCAATGTACATTTAGAATGTACAAACCCGACTTGCAAACAAAAGATGCATCTCCCATCTATCTTTGGTGAATGTATCTTTGACTTGTCGTTGACCTGCTTGTATGTTCCAACATACAATAGCGATATGCAAATGATAGATACACACAAAATGATCCTCGGATACAAAAGCGATATACACAAGAAATGTATATCCGAACTACTTCATCTTTGTGTCATCAAAACATGCATTTTTAACAAGTTCTAACACCCAAACCGGTTAGTGATATACGCACAAATACAAATGCGATATACACACAAATTATATGTCGCATACAAACACTGTATATATGTCAAATGTACATTTTGAAAAAACCCTCAAAACTTCACAAATTTCCCACAGAAAACACTGTAATCGGGCCGAACCATTTCTTGGGCAACTTTAACTTAGAATTTAATCTTCAAACCCTAGCACATGAGGATGCTAGGATAAATCATAGCATGCTATAAATCGATCCCAAAAACATGAAATGCACGAACATAAAAATAGAAAAGAAAACTAAACTATTGTACATGCCCATTCCATCAATTTAGAGAATCAACCAGTGGAATGGATGAATGAATCCATTTCACCTACAAAATCAAAAATCAACTACACAAATAAATAAAAAATCAGACAAATGAAACAACGGGATCTTCTTTATGTCAATAACAAAAATGCATACAAATATCACAGCCCCACTGTATCACAATGCTCAGTCTGATCTCCAAAAAAATAATGTCTCTGTTTCTCCTATGCAACTATATCCCCAAAACAAACTGAGCTAGGTCATATATATCTACTCCTCACAAGTAGTACAGAGTCAATTCCCAGCGGCTGGGAGAGTTCCAAGTGGCTAGGAGAGGACAGCTAGCATAACAAACTTCTAACTGTCAACACACAATCCTAGATTGACTTAAAACATAAGAATTGGTCACATGGACCTTATTACATCATAAACTAAAAACATACTATAATTAGACTTATTCTTTATTTTGGAGGGGTGCTCTTGCACTAGATTTGGTTATGGTTCTGATTGGATTTGTCTTTGGAAAGAGAAAACACAGCAAACAACTGGCAAAAAAGGACTAACACAATAGATAGCGTATGTTTGAGGCTCACAAAAAGCCCAATATTTCCACAGGTATAAGACAATTGTAAACAATATCAAGCATTTTTTATCCCTAGAGACAAGGTTTCATTGCAGTAGATCAGCTCACAGCTTAATACTTCATCGATAAAAATGTCATTCCATAAAGGTGTCAGACATTTTGTATCTTTGTGAGAGGCGATAGGTAGGGATATCTCACCCTCCCCTTGGAAAGCTCAAGTAGGTCACAAGAGATTTATGGGCAAGGGAATACTATCTCTTCTCAAGGGAGCCAATGGTGAGTATTTTAAGGGCTTAAATTGATTCCCCTTGCACTGATGATTACTGCAATGTTCAGAGGTAGATCGGGTAGTCACTATCTAAAATGGTTCTTAGTAACTTTGAGGGACCAACACCTTACAAGCAATGTGACAAGCTACTAAAAGCTTTAACCAATCCTACTAAGAGTATCAAACACTTCGCTCGATGTGAAAAATTATTTCCACAAAGAGCTAGTACAACTCTTTTCAGTTTGGCACCACAAGGTAAGGCTGACGTCAGTTAGGACTTGGCTTTCGCCTTATCCCTCTTATATAGCGGTTCAAAGGAAAACTTCGCTTAGGGTCATCCCTTTTGGATGAAGTGCAATCCAAAAGTAGGCCCTTCTAAAGGAAGTACTAAAATGTAAGAGCAAGCACATCAAACAAAGGTTCAATTGTCCTGTTATAAGAAAAATAAGGTGCAACTAATTTAGGCACATACACATTTGTAGTTGTCAATTGTCCCTTATGAAATTGAAGCGTTTGGCATTCATGTCCATTGTCCCTTAGAAAATTTAGGTGTTTTCGCATACATGTCCATTGTCCCTTAAGAAAAGTAGTATGTTCCTAAGACTTAGATTGTAGAAATGATTTGTTCAATTATCTCTTAAGAAGGCAATATGTTTCTAAGACTTAGTGACATAAATCAAAATTTCTTCAATGCTCGTCCTGCATGAACTTATTAGAAAAACCAATTTGCTCTATGTGAGTGATAAGAAGCTGCAACAAGTCTATTAGTTTCACAAAAACTCACAAGTTAGGAAAAACAAATCAATTTGACCAACAACACTGTACTATCTTATCGAAGGTGAATTACTGTGATACCAAAAGCGCTGCACTGTGTTGCTGAAAGTGATTTACTATAGACCAAAGGCGACCCAGTATGCTACCAGAAGCACTGCCCTAGATCCAGAAGTGACGTACTGTTCTGCCAGAAGTGCCCTCCTGTGCTACCAAAGGTGCTTTACTGTGTCAGATTTAAAAAAGCTATACTTTATCAAAATAAACTAGGTCCAGATATGATTTCATGGTTGTTTTGAAGTTCTGAGATGTAATATCTGATAGATCTATATCCTAGAATCAAGAAAACTCAAAGGATATCACAAATAGATAGGTTAACTCAAATATTGAAAATACCCCTATATAAGTCAGCTTAGGAAGTATCAAAGACAATTTAAAAGATAAATAAAAAAGCTTGTCAGTCAAATCAAAGATAGGTATGTGAGTAAAACCCTGTAAAATCACCAAAATAAGATTAGAAAGCCTAATTTTCCAAAAGCACTTTACGATACTATTGGTAGCACTCTATTGTTCCACCAAAAGCGCTTTACTGTGCTACCAGAGGCGGTGCAGTATCACTCGAGGACACTATACTGTGCCTCCAGAAGTGCTTTAGGATACTGCCAATAGCACTTTTCTGTGTCTTTTGCGTTGTTCCATACTATACTTTAAAAAAAATCAATTTCTCAAAGAAAAAGAGGGATTAGTGGGTCCCACCAGGCGTGCCAGAATGTGTATGAGGAAAATCAACTATGATAAACTAACAAAAATCAAAAACCAATAACATAAAGAGAACTAATTTAAATAAAAGCCATTAGTAATAAATTAATAAAATATGAAAGCTTTTACCGAGATTTGTATTGTTCCCTTTGGATGAATGTGGATTGCTCAATAGTGTTGCGAAACCATGTTTGCAACAAGCAAGTAAAGTGCTCAAAGATCAATGTTAAAAGATCATAAAGTTGCTCAATTGATGCGATGTATGCTCAAAGCGCTGTTAAGTATGCCTGAGAATAAGTGATCGAAGAGGATTTATGAAGGAGATGAGGGGGGTTTATATAGGTTTCAACAAAGATCGATCAATGGTCCACATAATTCAGAAGAATCAATAGAGGAGATAAATCAAATAACCATGATGAACGTGCACATGACATGTGTCAATCCATAAGGATATTTTTAGTAAAATATGATGAAAACAAGATTGATTGAATAGATAACTCAACTTGTGATTTTGCCTTTTTTAGAGTTCTAAAAATAAGATTGATTGTGCACATGAGTTAACAAGATATTTTAAGAGGAATTGGAAGATAACTGAAATTAAATAAATAAATTTATTTAATTGTTTGTGCATGATAGAGGAATAGAAGTTTATAAATAAAATAATTGATTTTATTTATTTTTAGAGGATTGAGATAATTTAAATAAATTTGCATGATTTATTTAAATTTAGAAGAATAATTGAATTAATTAAATAATGTAAATTATTTAATTGTAGATAAGATAGAATTGGATGAATTAATTAAATAATTGGATTTATTTAATTAATATAGACTTGAAATTTGAAAGAGGATAATGATTTAATTAAATAATCAAAATTATTTAATTTTGACAGAATATAGAGGAATTTAATTTAATTAATTAAATAAATAGAATTTATTCAATTAATGTCGCAATTATGTGATTTATAAGAATTTAATGAAATTAATTAAATAATTAGATTATTCAATTAATGTTTGAAATGTAGGTGATTTGGCAGATGATGAAATGCAAGTAGTGCGACGACTTGGTCATTTTAGGGTGTCTACAATGATGATATAAATAAGTGTAAAGGATTCATGTGAAGTGTGAAGTGTGTGCAAAGATGTGAAGATGAAAGTGTTTGTGTTGTGAGGCAACGAAGGTGATATGTACTGTGCTTCATTGGAACTAAACTTAGGCATGTGGTAGATGCTATTATATCAGTTCATGGTAGTGAGCCACCCTTTTGGCAGTGAGACTATTGCAATGAGCATTCCTTTGGGCAGTGAGCCTCTTTATAATTTGACATTGATAGTACATTATATTGTGAGCTAATCCTCACAGTGTTTTTTCCATTTTAGGGTTTTCCACGTGAAAATCTAGTGTTCTCTTGTGCATGGTGTTGATGTGTTTGTGTTTCTGTTATATGCATTTCATGTTAAACCTTCATAACAGATTAAGGGTTTAAGTAAACTGATATGAATGTGTTTATGTTTATGAGAGTTTGAAGTTTTTGATACAACTGATTCACCGCCCCCCTCTTAGTTGTCTTATGCATTCAACAATTGGTATCAGAGTGAGGGTTCCTTAAAAGAAAGCCTAACAGCTTAAGGTAGATCTGGGATGGCACACAAGAATGACATTCCTTAGTTTGATGGAACTGACTATGCCTTTTGGAAGGTATGAATGCAAATGATCAAAGAAGATGACCTTTTGGAAGGATATTGGAAAGAAGCTATTCATACTACTGTCTATATTTAGAATAGAGTGCAAGTCAAGGCAAATGCAACAAACACACCTTATGAGCTGTGGTATGGAAAAACTCCCACTATCAAGTATTTAAAAGTTTTTGGAAGTAAATGCTATATCAAAAGAGATGAAGAGTTGGGAAATTTTGATACTAGATGTGATGAAGGCATATTTCTTGGGTACTCTACTAAGAGTAAAGCCTACCGGTGCTATTACAAAAGGTTGAGGAAGATTATTGGAAGTGCAAATGTAAAGGTAGATGAAGACATTCAGAAAATCTTAGTGCCTGATAGATATGAGTCAGATGAGTCTTCTAATACAGAAGTAGTTGAAGAAGTCAAAGAGAAGGAAGTTTAGATTGATGAAGAAGAGGCTCCAGAAAGAGTTCCTAAAACACCTAAGTATGTGCAGAAGAATCACTCAGAGGATCAAATCATTGGTGACAAAAACAAAGGAGTTATGACAAGAAGAAGAGTTACAGAAGAAAAAGTAAATCTCTATTTAATTTCAAGGGTTGAGCCTAAGAATATCTCTGAAGCATGTGAAGATGAACATTGGGTCAAGACAATGGAAGGATAATTGATGCAAATTGAGATGAACAAGACTTGGGAACTTGTCCCTAGGCTTGTAGATAAGAATGTGATTGGAACAAAGTGGGTTTTTAGGAATAAGTTGAATGAGAATGGAAGAGTGGTAAGAAACAAAGCCAAACTTGTATGCAAAGGCTACCCACAAGTTGAAGGGATAGATTATGAGGAAAATTTTCCTCTAGTGGCAAGATTGGAAGCTATTAGGTTGTTCTTGGCTTATGCAGCACATAAGGACTTCAAAGTATATCAGATGGATGTAAAGTTTACTTTTCTAAATGGTGAGTTGGAAGAGGAAGTATATATAGACCAACCAGATGGATTTTAGTTATCAGACAAACCAAACATGGTATGCAGATTGAATAAGGCATTATGTGGACTAAAGGAAGCACCTAGAGCTTGGTATGCCAGATTGGATAGGTATTTGTTGCAACAGGGATTCAGTAAAGGGTCTGCAGACAGTAATTTGTACATCAAGGTATGCAAAGATCAAATCCTGATTATTGAGGTCTATGTAGATGATATAATCTTTGGTCAAAATGAAGGTATGTGTAAGAACTTTGCAAATGAGATACAAAAAGAATTTGAGGTGTCAATGTGTGGTGAGATGAACTTCTTTCTTGGACTGCAAATTAATTAGATAGATAAGGGCATTTTCATTTTACAATCAAAGTATGGCAAGGAATTGTTGAACAAGTTTGGAATGGAAGAATCTAAACCAATTTGTACTCCCATGACAACTGGTTGCAAGCTCAACATAGATGATGAATCCTCTAAGGCTGATTAGAGAAAATATAGATCAATGATTGGAATACTTCTATACCTAATTGCTACCAAACTGGATATCATGCATTAAGTTTGTCTTGTGGCTAGATTTCAAGTAGATCCTAGAGAGTCACATGTTATGGCAATAAAGAGGATATTTAGGTATTTTAAAGGGCACTCCAAACCATGGTTTGTGGTATCCTAAGAACAACGACTTCAACCTAAGTGCCTACACAGATGCCGATTGGGCTGGATGTGTAGATGACAAGAAAAGTACAAGTGGTGGTGTTTTCTTTCTTGGAGACAGAGCTATGTCATGGCAAAGCAAGAAGCATGACTCAGTATCTCTATCTATTGCAGAGGTAGAGTACATTGCAACAGCATCATGCTGCACACACGTGTTATGGATGAGACAAACTCTAAAGGATATCAAGGTTGAGTATCCAATTCCTATTTTCTGTGATAATACCAGTGCCATTAACATTTCAAAGAACCCATTGATGCATTCAAGGACAAAGCATATTTCTATCAGGTATCACTTTCTGAGAGAGAAGGTTGCAGAGAAAGAAGTAAAACTTGATTATGTGGCTACAAAAGATCAAATTGCTAACATATTTACCAAGGCTCTTCCTAATGATATATTTGAGTATCTCCAGGAAAATTTAGTGATTATTACCCCTCCTTTGATGAACTAGATGCATAAGGAAGTGCATCAATCCAATGTGATTCAGGAGTCATTTCTTTTCTAGACTAATGATGGAGACTACCTCTCAGGGGGAGTAGGGAGTGATATTGAAGAGTGTTGCAGTCAAAAGGAGATATTCAGAGTAGACAAAAATAGTGCAAGTATGTGCAGTATCATATTCAAGGGGAGAAAGATTGAGGAAGATGTGTTACCCATTGCCAATGATGTCAAAGGGGGAGAGAATTCATGTGAAAAATAAAGAGAGAGTAAGATTAGTGCACAATTGTGTCATGATAATTTTTCACATCATATGTTGGCATCAATGACAAAGGGGGAGATTGTTGCAAGTATGTGCTAATTGGTGTTGTCATTGATGTCAACATGTTTGTGTTTTCATTGGTGTCAACTGTGTCTTCCAATATTGTTGTTATTGTTTGATTGAGATATTATGGTAAAGTGATTTGAATGTCTTATAGATGTGCAGCAGATGATGAGAATATGTTCCTGATGTGAGTTTCCAAGTGCTTTTGATAAAATTTGCTCTCCAGAGGAAACAATGTGTTGCAAAGTATTCTGACTTGCAGGATACTGTCTAGGATTTTGCTCTGCATTTCTTTTGTGTTGAAGACCAGAGTGTGAGATTTAGATATGTGTTTGAGAGTAGTTGATGATGCTAAATCTAGAATTTAGTGGTCTGGATCATTGTGAAATAGAAGTTATGATCACCAATTTGAAGTCTATAATTGACAAATTTTCTGGGTTGTACAGAGGTGTCTGGGAGAGCATTTTTCTCTGCATTTCTCTGCAGAGTGGTTTCAGGTGTTACAGTTCTGAACATATGTGTATAAGGTCCTTAGCTATCTTCATTCCAAGTGATTTGTGATTTGATGCTCTGAAAAGCAAGTTCTTGTTTAGAAAATCTTGAAAGTGTTTGTTGTGAGCAGTCTGTGAACTGTCTTCAAGTGAGATTTGTTGTATCTGGATTTGTTGGTTCTCAGGTGATTTTATGTTGTTCATGGATGTTTCCAGATTGTGTTAAAGCATTGTATAAGGTACACACATTATGATTATGATCATGGAAGTGTGTGGATTGAATATTCTTGGTGCTTATACCTGTTTGGCTGACCTTGATGGTTGCAGTGATCAAGGAGATAAATTGATGAATGTGCAAGTGTTGTGTAGCATGCTTGGACAGATTTAGGTCTAAGCTAAGGCATAAAGTAGTTTGCCTTCATTACATTTCTCCGTGGAAAGTTTAGGTCTAGACCTAATTTGAATCATGTATGTTTGAGTGTGTTACCGACCTTGGTGAATGTTTCAAGGTTGATGATGATATAAATAAGTGTAAAGGATTCATGTGAAGTGTGAAGTGTGTACAAAGATGTGAAGATGAAAGTTTTTGTGTTGTGAGGCAATGAAGGTGATATGTACTATGCTTCATTGGAACTAAACTTAGGCATGTGGTAGATGCTATTATATCAGTTCATGGCAGTGAGCCACCTCTCTTGGCAATGAGCCACCCCTCTTGGCAGTGAGCCACCCTCTTAGCAGTGAGCCACCCTTTTGGGTAGTGAGACTATTGTAGTGAGCCCTGGGTAGTGAGCTCTTTGGTAGTGGGCCTCTTTATAATTTGGTATTCATACTACATTATATTGTGAGCTAATCCTCATCGTGGTTTTTCCCTTTTAGGGTTTTCCACATAAAAATATGGTGTTCTCTTGTGCATGGTGTTTATGTGTTTATGTTTATGTTATATGCATTTCATGTTTAACCTTCATAAAAGATTAAGGGTTTAGGTAAACTAATATGAATGTGTTTAAGTTTATGAGAGTTTGAAGTTTTTGATACAATTGATTCACCCCCCCTCAGTTGTCTTGTGCATAGATTTATATATCCTCTTCCATTAAAGGCTTCTAGAAATTAGATATCCATTTGTGCAAATTTGGAAGGCTCAGCCATAAATGGTTGAACCTTCTGATTAACCAATTCTTAACAAAATATTTATCATTTTTTGTGTAACTCTTTCTTTAAATTAGTATCAAAGTTTAATTCAATGGGCTTACCAAAGTATTGAATTATCCTTCCATTTTCATCGACACAAGGATCCTTGCGATTCAGTTCCAAGGAAGATCTGGGTTGAACCCCAAATTTGGTAGCATCCTGGAAAGAAACCCTAGTGTCAGCTTTATCGTTACCGATGATTAGAATCCTAGCCTCTAAGGCTAGTCATGTTGGAACACAAGGATATACTGAGAAGGGGTGAATCAATATATCTCTAAACTTATTTCAGTTTAACATCAATAATCAAAACTTCTAACTACTTTAACCAGAAGATCAACAAATTAAACCAATTAAAGCACAACACATAAGCACACAACTACCACACCAGATTTACGTGAAAAAACCATGAAGGGAAAACCATGGTGAGAAAGCTGCTTGGATCTACTATCCAAATCTAGCCTCACAAATAAAGATAAAACAAGATTACAATATTTTTTATAGGATACAACCCAAAGGAAGCTACAACTGTTAGGGTTAGCTGACATATGATATCAATTAAATGCAAATAAAGATTAAACAAAGGAATGGAAATACACAGAAATAATAACAGTGAGAGACAAGTTTTAACATGGTTCACCCAAACCTGGGCTACATCCACCAACAGAGAGTCCAATATTATTATTCAGTAAATCAAACTGATTACAACTAGCAATCCTTGTAACTCAATACCACTGCAAATGATACAATACAATATCAACAAAAAACCCTAACCCTTAGGTGCTTTTATCAAGCCTTATGTCGGTTACAAAAATAGGGGTTTTTTTTATGTCGGCCAATAGAAAAATAACTCTCGACACCCTTATAAAATAATTTAAAAATTGTTGGACCCCACAAGGGGCGCTACCCCTTAACCCTATTAAATAATTCAGGGGGAAACCATGCCAATAAAAATGGGGTAAATTTAACCTCCGAGTCTGATTATGCTCCATATAACAGTAACTCCTTGAAATATAATGTACCGACACTTATAGAATGAGGCTACAACCTTTGGATATTACTTTCAACAAATCTTACTGAACAAACCACCTCTGCATTATTCGTACACTTCATTTTGTCACAAAACTTAACTTTCTCTGCTCAGCGAACACTATTACCTCTAACACACCTTCAAACATTCTCACATATTCTCACACATCTTTGTACACACACTCACACACTCATTGTTTCATCAACAAACAAGATCTTCCATTTATACCTTCTGCAAGTTCAAAAATACTTCTCCCAAGTTAGCCAAGATGAAATGTGTATTCATGAAACGTGTAAGGCCACACCAAGTCAGCACCCAAAGGGTGTAGAAAATCAATGTGGTTCAAGCCAAGTGATAACCAGGACCAATTCTTCATTAACACATCTTTCCAAGTAGTCGAACACTTCAAATCATTTGGTGAGATCATTAAAGCACATGAAGTCAACCCAGCAAACACTCATCCTTCCACCCAATAGCTCCATATCAAAACTAGTACTAGAGAGAACAATTAAAATTATGTGGATCATTACACAAGAAACATAAGACTTATACAAACCTTCTTAACCAATCCTTTCATTGAAATATATATTTTCTTTCTGGTGTAAACAAACAGAAACTAACCTTGGTATCACACACCAATACTGAACACACAGTCTTGAGATAGAGCATTGAAAACCAACTTGTGGTGCACTTCATCACCTAAAACCTGAATTAAATCATCCCAATGAATATATGAAGTCATCTTCCAAACAACAAAGCCAAAATATAAACTGTGGTGAAATGCGGTGGCTTCTGCTTTGTCCTCCAAACAACCTTACCCTGAAGAACCTCTACGGTACATCTTAGCTGACCCCGAAGAACCTCTACGATACATCTTAGTAGCTAAATCTTGAATATTATCATCTTCTCATCTATAAATGATCATCCTTCAAAGTGCAAGACCACAAATTCAAAGGTAGAGAAATGTGAAGCATTTCCCAAACACATCCTGACTGCATCATCTCTGAACAACTATCTTCACTCTGCAAGCTCTAAAATCTTTTGCATTAATCTTCAAGCTCTAAAATATGGAACATACAATCTTCACACATGTCTCTGATCAATTCTCAAAACGCAAGGCTGTATCATCAAATGTGGAGCATTCTCCTGAGCATATTCTGTGCAAACTTTAGTACCTTGGACAAATTGAATCTTTCTTCCAAAGCTAAAGCAATGCATTTCCTTAGGAAACTTCAGGAGCTATTGATGACATCCATTATCTTACCCTTCTCATCTCTGATCTATCTTCTTTTGTGTTCTTCTTTGATCATATTGCCACATACTCCCTTTGACATTAACCTCTTGTCCACTTTACTTTTGGCCTTCTTCATTCCAGCACTACTAACAACACACCTAAAACTCACACTGTTGACATCAATGACAACATAGGTGCAACAATCTCCCCCTTTGCCATTGATGGCAACACTTGACCTGATATGCAATTCTCTCCCCTTTGACATCAAGGAAATAGGGAAAATGGTCTTTTTTTGAACTAATCTTCCTTTTGCTCCCCCTATCTGTTTTCTTTTTTATTTTTCTTTTAATGCTCCTCACCTGTCAGCTCCCCCTGACTAATCAAATCTTGTTACCCTTTATAACCTCTTGCCTACCTACTCCCCCTGAGAGGTATTTGTTAGACACACAAGAATACTGAGAGGGGGGTAAATCAATATTCTAACAATTTTCAATTTTAACAATTTCAACTTATCCAGAGTAGATTAAACCTTAAGTATCACAATATTAACATGAACATGAAAGATAATGCACATCAACACATAACACCAGATATACATAGAAAATGCTAGAAGGGAAAAACCATAGTGAGGATTAACTCACAATATGTGAAGCTCAAATAACAACTTTATTTTAGGGATACAACCTAAGGAAGCAACTACTCCCTGCTGACTTTGTTTCAGGGCTACAACCCAAAGAAGATTCTACTCCTTGAAAAATTTGATTTAGGGTCATACCTAAGGAAGATACAACTCTCTAAAGACTTTTTTTAGGGTCACTCCCAAGGAAGCAACTACTCCCTGACTTATGCACAAGTTCAGGAAATATTACAATATGATAGTCCTTCTACTGTCTAAAAACTGACATTGAGATTCACACATTTGATGATTGCAATTCTAACTCTATACACTTCCTTTTGATGATTGGATTAGTTAGAGACACCCAACACTTGATCACTATCACAAATATGTCTTCAAGATGAATCAGGACAGCATCAAGAACTTTTTCTCTTTCTCCTTCAGTCACACATCAAAATGCATTCATTATGCTCCTTATCTTGTATGCGAACCCTATCAATCCTTTGCAATCACACCTTTTCTAAAACACTTTGATTTACTATTTATACATGATATTACATTGATTACATTACTTGTTGGCCAAAAACAATATGAAAAATAGATTTACAAGTTGGTCAAAAAATACACAACATGAGATGTGTAGAGGACAAGTCCTAAACAGGACTACACACAACACCAGTAGAAGATCCATGCCTTGCAAACCCCAACACTTGCTTAACAAGGTCCAAAAAATCATTTTCATCATCAAACATCCTGGAATTACCTCTGCACACTTTTCTCATTTGAACATAGGACAAACTTAAGCAAAATCATATGAAACTTGAAGCATAACGTCCATAACAACTTGAAAACCTTGTGCAGTACTGGAAACAAGAAATATCTTCATGAATATTTTTGGATGAGTCTACAGGACTCATACAACATCCTCAAATACACCTTTACCTCTACACATCAAAGATTTTGTTCTGCACAACCTCAATCATGAACTCTGGAAACTGCAAGTCATCCTGAACACACTACAACATTCTGTTATTGAAAAACTAAGCTTGTAGACCACAAAGAACCTTGAAACTACAAGGAAGCATGTAATACACATCCATACACATGTCCTTCAAATTTCAAAGATAAACATTCACATCTAGAGGAATGCGAAGCATCCCAGTCATTTGATCATCACATTATACTGTCAGAGTACATGTCGGTACTCTATCATGCATAACTTTCACAATGGAAGGGTGTATGATCTAAAACTATGGAATTAACATATTCACTACATCCTAAGAATAGCTACAGAACTACATATCCATAACTTCTAATGTGGAGAAATGTGTAGCATCCCATTGTCCTCTATAGATCACCTTCACAGAACCAGCACTGTCTTCAATCTGTCAACTGCAGAACATCCTTCCAATAGTCCAAACATCATGAAACTTGGAATATACATGATTTGATACTATATTATGCTATATTACAATCCACAAAAGAGCAATATCAAAATAATGAAAATGATGAGAAATCTTCCAGACAGTTCTTCAAAGATAGTCATCTTGTAGTAGAAACTATCACCAACTTTCAGAGGCCAAACCTTCTTTGTTTTAACACATGCATTCTTAGGAATAGTAGGAAAGATCATACAATGTATCTTAGGCCACCAAAAACACATCTTAGTGCTTTTAATTTCCATATTAATGTGTCTTCTTGATGCTTTTAATTCCCATATTAATGTGTCTTCATTATGCTTCTAATTCCCATCTTAATATCTCTTCTTTAGGAGCATGACATCCAACTATGAGCACTATTATACATTCATAACAATGTTGATATCAATGACAACTATAAAACCATAGGAACCATATGTGTAACAATCTCCCCCTTTGGCATTGATGGTAACACATACCTGCACATTTCTCCCCCTTTGACATCAAGGACAAAGGGTAACCACCACCAACTCATCAACAACCATCTATCTGCACATGTTTCCATAGGGTATAAATTCTTCTTTCAATAAATAGACTCCCCCTATTGTTAATAGCCACTACCTACTCCCCCTAAGAGGTAGCCATCATCAATCCAGGAAAAGAAGATATAACATGAACTCCCCCTAGACATATGCACCATTGTGCATCTAGAAAGAACAGGGAGGGGCAATTACCCCTAACCTCTGCCAAAGATCCTCAAAAGTGTCATTTGCAAGAGCCTTTGCGAATATGTCTATAATTTGATCCTTTGTTGGAACACATTCCAACTTCACTTCCTTATATGCGAACTTCTCTCTCAAAAAGTTATACCTGATTGCCATATGCTTGGTTCTAGAATGCATCACTGGATTCTTGGAAATATTGATAGCACATATGTTATCACACGAAATAGGAATAGGCTCATCATACAATACCTTGATATCCTTTAGAGTTTGCTTCATCCACAACACTTGTGTATAGAAGGAGGCTACTACAATATACTCTGCCTCTGCAGTTGATAAAGATATTGAATCTTACTTTTTTACTTTGCCATGAAACCAATCTGTGATGAGTGCCAGGTAGCACCCATGAAATACACCTTTCTACCCCTCTTTTTCTCCCTTTTTATTCCATTGTCCTAATTACTGTACCAAAATAGGTTGACAAGATTGTTCTAATGATGATTAATAAGAGATGAATTACTTAGAATCATGATTTCTGATTGATGGACTAATGTGCATTGAATTGATGGAAATATGCAGAAATCTTCTCTTTTTGAATCAACAGGTGCAGGTGTTCAAGTAGACAATTTTTGTGCATCTCCGGAGGTAGTCCTAATGATCTCCAAAGCAAACATCTGAATGCCACAACGGGTCTCCAATGTTTTCCAGTTTGATTGGAGAGATTTTGGGATAAGGAGGTGAATTGTCTATGGGGCTGTACTAACGTCACGGCATCTCTAGAGCTGAACGAGAAGGTCATAATCATATCTTTGGAGCTACAAACAAAAACATACATCTCTGGCGCCTCTTTAGAATAGTGCAGATTTCTAGCATAGCTGTCAGTCGAACACTTCTAGTAGTGATTGGGATGCCCCTAATGTTACTCAAATCATCACCTGAGTAATTGAGGGAAGACCATAGTTAACTGCTGGAAGTTTTATCTCTTTTTGATTTTGCATGAGTTATTGATAAACTGATTCAAATACCTATATTTCAGGGCCTCGCTACCCAAGTGTATTTAAAACTAAGACTCAGATTTAGTATGGACTGTTGTTCCACTAAATCTATTTTTAATTGCATAGATATTGATTCTATAGTTAGACAGTTAGTAGAATAAAGAGATTCATGTTATCTCATAGAGGAACTAGTAGAATAGGGTAAGTGATATCTCATCACAGATCTAGATATAAACTTATAGAAGTAGCAGCAAAAGGGAGACAATAATTATTTTCTAATTTCTGTAATTTTATTTCGACATAAACATTTTATGAATACAAAGTTGATGGAATTGGACTAGAATTGAATAGTGATATTATCTTCTTGTGCTAATTTTTTACTTTAGTCTTTAGCCCTAAGGGTGTGGAGCAAGGGCCCACTCTCACCACCAAGGCAGAAGGCTAGTACTATTGTTTTTGTTATTTCAAATTCTGTTTAACGAGATAGTTACTATTTTCATAGATAGATGCATGTTTCAATTGAAAAGAATAATATAGATTTACTTTAAAGCAATTCATTGTTCAATTTTGTTTTCAATATTCTTAGAATTCATTTCACAATAGATAGATTAGTAATGTTAAGTTTCTTTAATCAGTAAAGGTCATTAGAGTTAGTTAGATAAAACTGGCAACTATAGGATTCCTAATTATAGATAGCCATGGACATAGCCCTGGATTTGACACTTAAAATATGATTAAATGATAAGGTACAATGACCCTTGTCATTTTTGGCATCGTTACTGGGGACTACTGTGTTAGGAAAACTTAGCTAAACAGTTTTAGGATAGATCTGTATGGTTAGAGCTAGAGATTCAAAAGGAAGATATATAAAACAGACACCCCATCAACAGACTATAGGAGAAAGCAATGGGGTGGCACAAGATCTTGTTGAAGAGAGACATCTAAAACCTACCTTGTAAGCTACACCTCAATTCAATAATCCCTTAAATCCTCCAAATCTTCCACTCACTGACTATATATAGGAATTGCAATAGAAATTCCATGCAGACCCTTTGCTAGAAACTAGTTCCCCAGAGCCTCAAAAAGAAGAATCAGTATTAGACATGGATGATAATCATGAAGAGGAGGAAAATCAAGCTCCAAGAACCTTCTCATATCCCATTGTCCTAGCTACTGGAGATAATGCCCCTATGAAAAATATCTCACTTGCACACTTGCCAAATTTTAGGGGTCTCGCTTCTGAGGATCCAGATCAGTTTTTGGTTGAATTCAAAGTGGTATGCCAGACTTATGATTATGGATCAGATAATAAAAAACTCAAATTGTTTCGCTCAACCTTGAAAGATTCTGCAATGAGGTGGTTTATGGGTTTGCCCCAAAACTCCATTCATTCCTAGGATCAAATGGAGACAGAGTTCTTGGGAAAATACCAGGACTACTATAGAGTCAGTGATATGAATGAGGAATTATTCAAAATTAGAAAGAGAGAGGAAGAGACCTTAGAGGATTATGTAGATATGTTCAACTTTGCTTTGAGAAGATATGGCAACCCTGTAAATCATTCTTTGCCCAGAACCCTATTTGTAAAAGGATTAGACAAAGAATCAAAACGGGCACTGGATCTGATGGGAAAAGGGAATATCAACAAAATGGCTATGCCTGCTATAGAAGAACTCTTCAGGAACTATTCCAGAACCCAAGATGGAGTGAGAACGCCCAAATATTTCAAAGGGAAGAATGAAATAGGACAATTAATGGAGGAAATTACAAATTTTAAAACAGATATTCTAGTCCAACTGAATACCACACTAGATGGGATTCAGGCAAAAACTAGAACAAATGATCAGGATAGAACAACTAAACCACTCTCCATCTATTATCCTAGGTGTAGGAACAAACATCTGTTGAGGGAATGTCCTTTAGATAAAGCAGAGATCTGTTAAATCTATGACAGGGAACATCCTACCAGTCAATATAGTCAACTTCCAGCCTTAAAAGGGCTAAGTAAAAAGAATGCCATTATAGAGGAGGAGTTGAACTATGTAGGAAAAAAACAAGCTCATAATTTCCCTTATAATCAGTTTCCAAACCAGACTTCTTACAAGTGTCCCTCTAATTGGGGAAATAATCAATGGAATCCAACTTGGCATGGGCCTCAGAATAATCCTCTTTGGGGGCCACAAGATTGGCCAAACTAATAATGGCAGAACCAACATTGGCAAAATCAGCCTTGCAAGAATCAACAATGGCCACCACAGTTTGGATCACAAAACATGCAGCCTCATTGGGGTCCTCAATAGGGATATAATCAACAATACCAAGGACAACCTAGACGTTTCCAACCTCAACAACAAGCATTGCTAACTGAACCTTCCAACACACAAAGTTAGTCACAAAATGAACCAGTTAGCCAACCACCCTTACCAACTCAACCTATACCAAACCCATGGAATATGCAGGGAGCAGCTGTTTACATGATAGAATAAGAAAACATGGCTGGAATTAATGCTATATATTCCAATAATCTCCAGCTGCATTCTGGGAAAGCACTTCCAAGACCATCTCCTCCAACTATAGTTGAATAAACCAATGATGAGGAACCTAAAAACCCATCCACTCAGCTTCTAGAAGAGATTACTACCAAAACAGTGCTAAAAGAATCATCCTTGGATAACTTTCGAGATCCTCCTAATAGAATGACTCTGGAGAACATCCCTAGAAACAATTCTGATAAGAGCTCCGACGATGCTCCGGAGATAGAAAAACTAGCACCATACCCAGAACGGCTCAAACAACATGTTCCCCAGAAAAAGGTCTTACAAAAACAAGTCCAATCTACCTTGGAATCAGAACTTTTACAAGAAATTAGGCAACTAAACATTGAAATTCCACTCCTACAAGCAATCAGAGATGTACCTGAACTTAACCAATTCATCAAACAACATTGTGTTAAAACCCAGGGAAGAAAGAAGAACTTACCCTCAACCATCCATGTGGAAGGAAAGGTATTAGACCTCCTAATGGGAGAAATGCTCCTCCCAAAATATGGAGACCCTGGAAATCCTATCATGACTGTTTACATTTCAGGGGTAGAAATTTCAAATGTTTTGGTTGATCTGGGAGCAACAATAAATGTAATGACAATTCATACAATGGACAAATTAGCCTTAACAAGAATCCAATCCACATCTACAATCCTTCAACTTGCTGACCAGTCAGTAGCTATTCCAAAAGGGGTGATTACTGATGTTCCAGTTGTGATAGAATCATGGGAATTCCCAGTAGACTTATTGATATTAGAGCCAAGAAATCAGAGAAATGCTTATCCATTGATATTAGGAAGACCATGGCTAGCTACAACGGAAGCATCTATTGATTGTCAAACTAGGGATATGGTCATTTGTAATGGGATAGACTTGAAGAAAATATCTTTGTATCCTCCAACTAAACCATGAATACAGTAGACAGGAAGGGTATGGGTGGATGAACCGGATAACATGGAAAATAATGCCTCAGTAGCTATGGTTACCATCAAAAAACATTTGGGTGAGTTGGAAGAAGAAATCCACTATGATACAATAGAAGATATCACCCACATTCTAATCAATGAGGATATAATGAAGATAGCCTAAGAATCAAGGAGAGAACTTCTCACTTCTGTTCATTGTACCCTAGCAAATATCATTCCTTGTGGAGAGACATTTTACAAAGACTTAGCCACATTCCACATGTTGATTCCACATCTTTCCCCCTCAATACCATGACTCTAGTATATGGATTGACTTCATCTATGGATCAGATCACAAAATAGGTTATGATTTTACCTAGGAAAACACTGAATATCAACACCTAGTGAGCAAAAAAATAGGAGGAAGCACTTGTCAAACTCCTAATTTCCCATTCAATAGCTTTTTCTTGGGAATACCAAGTGTAGTTAGGGTAAAATTGTAAATCAGGGCAAATGAATAAACAGCAATAATAAAAACCCTAGCAATGCACAATGAAACACAAGACAACATGAAAATTAAAATAACAAATGTAAATGCAAACCGATCTCCATGCTATGCTCGATTTATCTCCATTGCTCTTCTCCACCTCGCATGAGCATGCAAGATTCTGAAGGATTGTTGTTGGAAGAATGTTGGGTGCTCACTTCTGCAGCATAACATTAAGATGAAGATGCTAGAATGAAGGATGCAAAGGCTCTAATGATATTTCAACAGCATGTGGATACTTGAGGATCAATGCATGCTAATGATAATTTGGTAGAATAATGTTACTTGAGGCTCAATGCATTTTAAAAAATTTGGCAAAATAATGGTACTTGAGGCTCAATGCATGCTAATGGCTTGTGAGGGGTTTGATTTATAGGAAAGGCTTGGTTCCAATGGACGGCTGAGATTAAAAAGCTAATTGATTGATGTGGACAGCTAGGATTGATTAGGTATTCCCACTCTTCAAGGGAGTTGTAGTCATTTGACAAGTGTTAAGGAGGATAGGGCTCATGTGTGCTTGTGTACATAAAAAGTACTACATATAAAAGATATTAAATAAAAGGCTATAGTACCACTTATCTTTTTAAATGAAAGAGGCACACATGTCGGCTTAATGATAAGATAAATTAATTAAATAAATAAAATTTATTTAATTAATTAGAAAGTCGGCTTATAAAGAAATGTGAGAACTTAATTCAAATAAAATATTTGAATTAGTTGGGATATGAGTTGGATATTAATTAAATAAATAAAATTTATTTAATTAATTGGATAGTGGGATGGGATATGATGTGGAAATTAATTAAATAAATAAAATTTATTTAATTAATTAGCTAAGAGTTTGAGGATGGGATTTTAATTAAATAAATAAAATTTATTTAATTAATTGGCTAATGTAATAAGTGGGGTTAAGAGTGGGATTTAGGACAAAATGCTACATGATGTAACTGGCTAATGGAATAAGTGGGGTTAAGAGTGGGATTTAGGACAAAATGCTACATGATGTCTAAGTGATGTATTTGACTAGGTGTTGCTAGACATGAACAAAGTTGGGACAAATTTGGGTGTCTATATTTTGCCCCTCCTTGAGATGATGTTCGAGATGATGAGATTTACGTCGAGTAACATCATTTCAAAGAAGCTATGGTATGGATAGAGGATAGGATAGTGATGATGATGTAAGGATGAAATGGGATAATGATGCCCCCTCAAGAGGATAGGTGGGTTGGACAAACACGGGTATGCTCTCGAAAAGAAATGGCTTGGCTACAAAAGAAAGATAAGGGGGTAGATAGATAAAAGGATGATACGTTATGCTACAATGAAGGTGAGCAACCATAATGTTTGATATAGCACTAGACGTTATGCACCAAGGTATGAGGACCAAGGTGACGATGTGTCTTATGCCCCAGCGTAATACAACCTTGTCTGGATACAAGATATGAATATTAGCTGGATTGATACTGATATGATGCAAATGCAAGATAAAATGATAACACACACAAGCAAGCAAGCAAGCATGCACAAATGATACAAAAACAAACAAGGTATTGCCCTTGTCAAGCTGTAAACCAATGATTAATTGCTATTTGTTTTGTTGATAGTTGAGAGTGTTGTCATTGCGGGGAAAGCTATATCCATAGATCAACACAAGGTTGTTTGCTGAGTTGGTTGGCTAGTTGGCTGATTGATTTGGCTTACAACAAGGCTAGGATCAAGACCATTGATTGCGATTGGATAACTTGGCTTGATTGATTAACTTGATTGGTATGGATTAAGGATGGGATTGCATTTGGATCAGTGCTTTGAATGATTTGAGTTGATTTGATTTGATGAATGGAGATTGATTTGATGAATTGATTTGATGGTTGGATTGATGTGCTATGATTTGCTAAAGTGATTGGATTTGTTCTAATTGGAGTTGATTTTCTTTGGTGTTGATGCTAATGATTGATAGGATTTGTTTTGATGGAAGGCTTGATGTGCTTTGGTTGTGATTTTTGCTATTGTTGGGTTGATTGTGTTGAGGATTGGATTGTTTTGAATGATGATAATGATGGTGTGATGATTAGAGTGTCGATTCAATCTAAGCATAAGCAAGTGTTCTCAGTATGCTCAAAGGATGTAAAATAAACAAGGTATTGCCCTTGTCAAGTCATAAACCAATAATTAATTGTTTGATTGATGATTATAGATAGTGTTGTCATTGCGGGGAAAGCTATATCCCTAGATCAACACAAGGATGTGGGAACGCTATATCCCATTGATGATGTTTGATGATGATTGATTGGGCTCATGACAAGATTAGGATCAAAACTTGTTGATTTGATTGGATAATGTTCTTTGATTGATTGGCTTGCTTGATACAGATTAATGTGACTTGGATTTAAGATCATTGCTTAGATTGATTGGATTGATATGATTGGAAGAAGTGATTGATTGAAATGGATGAATGAATGTTATTGATAAGAAGAATTGATGATGATGATTTTATTGAATGTTGATGGAGTGGATTGCTTTGGATGGTATGATTGGTCTTATTGCTTGGATTTTTTTTTGGTTGGATATTTAAGTTTTTAGATTTTTTGACATATTTTAATTTTTTTTATATTTTTTGGGATATTTTAATTTTTTTGTATTTTTGAATGTTTGGAACATCAATGGATTTACAATTGAGTAGCCTTTGTGCTAGGTACCAATGACAAAGGAGAAAACCAAGTCTAGGTGCAAGGATGGATGAAAGGATGGGCTCATAGTAAATGTGACAAAAGGCTTATGATAGATGGATGGGATGGAAGACTCATGATAGATGGATAGATACAAGGATAGGCTATGGAATCGAAAGCTCATGATAAATAGATGGAGATAAGCTATAAGATGGAAAACTCTTGATAAGGATACGCCATAGTGGATGGATCATAAGGGAGCTAGGATGTGATCTCCAAAGGCTATGTTGCATAGGAAGAACTTGCCCCATTCTAGGTGGTAATGCTTAGGATTTTTACATGAAAAAGTTCATGACCAAGGGATGACATGATTAGATTGGTTTGGATAAGATGGATAAATGGTCAATGGATAGGACTTGGTTTGGAAAGAAGGTATGCCAAGAAACATCCAAACATGTTTCAACATTTTACCCCTATGTCCTCATCAAGATCAAAAAGAGGAAGGGTGGATGAATGGGTTCAATAAGATAGGTATATAGATGTAATGGCTAATGATGGTAGGATAGGATATGGCAAGATAGGACATGATAAGATGGAAAATGATAGGTTGGATGAGACAATGTGCCCCCAAGTGTAAGTGACATAGAAGATCAACCTACACATGACGCCTGTTTGCCATGTTTTCATCATGGTACTTATCCAAGGCACCTGTTTACCAGGTTTTTGCCATTGGATGAAGGGATTTCTCTTTACTATTTTTTTTTTTGCTTTTAGATGGGTTGACAATTACACATGGCACCTGTTTGCCAGGTTTTCACCATGGTAATGGATAGGAGGGACTCAAGTGGCTAGTTCAATGGATGCTGGTAGTCCCTTTAGAGATGGATGTCATCGCATGGACCATGTCATTATGCTCATATATGTTGGTAAGGGATTGTGTGGATGGGAGATGGATTAGGTAGATAGTGGATTAGGATGTGGATTATGCAAGATTGATGCAAGGATGGATGGATGGGGATAGTGGATTATGATGTGGATTATGAAAGGTTCATGCAAGGATAGATGGATGGGGATAGTGGATTATGTCAGACTTAGGATGAAAGGCTTATGCAAAAGCATGGACCATAGGGATAGCATGGGGGAGATATGTAGGATAATGGATGGAATATGGGGAGATGTAGTTATGTGGAGGTGCTGCAGAGTGGAAGGGAATCATGACTAATGGCTGCACACACCGTGATAAACATTGAAGCCTTTGATTGGATGGCAGTGTAAGAAGCAATGGAGATGTTTGCTTAGGGGATGGTTGATGAAGTGATTTAGGAACCCACATAGATTTAGTATTTTTAGTGCTTTTGCTTTGCTTGTGGGATTTTGGAAGGGAATGGAAGTTTTGGATGGAAGTAGGCTTTTGGATGGATATAGGTGATTGGGATTCTTGAGATGTGGATGAGGATGCCTCATTTGACTTGCTAGCTATTTGCTTAGAAACCCAAACCATTTTTCTTTTGAGCTTTCCTTTTGGAGGTGTGGGCTTGGATAGCTTTGTGAATGTACTTTGCTTAGAAGATGGATGATTTAGAGACTTTTCACATTGATGGCCTAAGGCATGAGGGTCCTTAGGAGTTTTAGTTGGATTTTTGGCTTTATAGATAAAGGCATCCAGATGTTTATTTTGGAATCCCATGGGGTGGGTGGAGTGGATGGAATGATTGGAAGTTTTATGTTTAGGCGATGTGTGCTTTTGTTGGCCATGATTAGGGATGTAAGGATACTTGTGAATGATAGGTATGTTAGGTGTTGGAAGCAATTGTGGCAAGGTGGATGGAGGGATATTTGGAGTTGGTAAAAGTGGAGGCAAAGTGGATGGTGGAAGGTGTACGGTCACATGCTTTTGACATTTATAGGATGATGGAGGTGGAAACGTGACATATGTCTTGGGTAGATGATGGGGGGTGTGATGGAAAGTGGTAGGTTTAGGATGCATGAAGGGATTACCAACATCTTTAGCTTGTTTACCTTGGGGTGTGTATCCAAGGCCATATGAGCATGGAGGAATCTTGACATGGTTTGGCTCCAAAATAACTTGTTTGTGAAGACCTAGGCCTTTACCTTTGTAGTTCATGTTTTGGAGTATGCGATGGACAATGGGACTAGATGTGCTTTGAACATTAGACTTGAGCTCATTATTGGATGGAGAAGGTGAAGTGGATAAAGGTTGTTGTTGTCCTAAGGAAGAACACTCATGTATAAGGGTGGATAGACCAATAGGACATGATGGATTTGAAATGGAATCGATGGTGGATGTGGAAGGAGGATCATTAGGATCTTGATTAACATTGTGTTCATGTAGATCCAAGTTATTGATTTGATCTTCTATGCTTGCTTGGGGGACAAGTGTCTCATCATGACAAGTGGATGTTTGCTCATTATGGATAGGGCTAGATAGCGGATGACTAGGAGCAATGTGTATATCTTGCTTATGGATAGATATAGGATTATGGATAGCTTCTTCATAGGTATCATCTTGATCATAATGAAGGTAAATGTTATGGATGGGTTGAATTTGGATAGCTTGCTCGTGAATGGTTGTTGGGAGATGGATAGGATCACGTGGCTCATGGATGGATTCATCATTATGGCTATCATCTTGATCGTGAACAAGATACATGTTATGGATGGGTTGCATAAAAGTGTTTTGATCTTGAGTTGGACTAGGGCTTAATGTTTCCACATGCTTAAGATTAAACTCTTGACATACCTCTTGGGTTGCTTGAATGGAAGTGGAAGGCTCTTGGATAGGCTCTTGGTCAACAACATGAGAACATGATGACTCTTGACTTGGATTCATAATAGGAGACTCTTGAATAGGCTTGATGGCTTGTATGTCACATGATGGGCTTGAAGGGCTAGGTATGTTAATGGAAGGCTCTTGGATAGGCTCAAGGATAGGTGGACCACATGATGGGATTATAGGATTGGACATGACCTTTGGAAGTTCTTTGGTAGGCTCATGAATGGGTGTTTGACATGGAGGTAGTTTATTCCTAGCTAGTAGCCAATGGATCACATCCTTCGCAAGGGTATGAGTTGATGGGCAATATAATGGATGAATGATAATAGTAGATGGTGTTGTAGGCTTATGATTAGGATTAGGTTGGGGGCTAATTGGATTGGATGGATTAGGAATAAAGGGGCGTGACACATGTGATTTGAATGATGTGGCATGATTTCTCATTATAGGTAGGTACACCTTGTAAACAATTGAAACAAATATTGGGCATTGATTTGTATTATGGCCTTTGGTCCTATGGTATGCACAATAATCATGTTCATCATATGGACTTTCTTCACATGGTTTGACTTCAGGAAGTTCAATGAGTTTTGCTTCAAGCATTCTTTGTAAAACTATCTCAGCCGCATCCTTTGGTGAAGGATTAGAATGACATGGTGATGAAGGTAATGAAGGGCTTGGTGATTTGGAAGGTTGATGGACCAATGGACTAGGAGTAGGATCACATGGTGGTGTTGGGATAGGACTTGTTGGTTCATGTGTTGGCATGGGATTGGATGGTGGAGGCCATTCTAGATTGGTATCTCTCTTGTCAAAGGTAATTAAATCTTGTTGCATTAGGCTCGCATGGTTTATGTACAAAGGGCCACTTGGAGTTGCATGTGCATCTTGTTGCAAAGGTGGCTTTGGGTTCACTTTTGCTTGTTGTGGAGGCCATTGATAGTCTTGGAAGCTAGGTGTAATGGTAGGATATGTAGACAAAATATCTTGAGGTGGACCCAAAGATGCGGGCATTTGATCTTGTTGGCAAGGTTGACTTGTGCTCACTTGATTTATATACAAAAGGCCATTGGGACTTGCATGTTGTTCTTGTGATATCACTTGATTGCTTGGTGGATGGGCTTGATAGTGCATTGGAACGGTGGCATGAGGGATTGGATAAGCTTCAGGTGGATGTTCATAGGTTGATGTGGCATTGACTTGGTGGATAATTGGATTAAGTTGATAGGAAGTGGATGGATATGACATGTGGCTATGAAGTGGATTAGGTTGATAGTGAATGGCTAAGGATTGCTGTACTTGTTGAGCTTGACTAATGGCTAAAAGGTGTTGGACTTGGGCTACGAAGTGTTGCAGTTGAGGTGATTGGCTTGCATGGGGTTGAGCTCTTTGGATGAAGAATTGTAATATTTCAATGGCATCTTGGTTTAGGGGTTGTGATCCTTGATAAATATGTTGGAGGAATCTTTGGAATTTGATTTCTAGGTCCTCCAATGTAGACATGTTGTCGCCAAGTGTTTGTCTTAAGTCCTTTTAGCAAGTGCTTGTTTAGGGATTTTGATGATGATGTGTCTTGTTTGGATGACTTGGCTATGTTTGGGATGAAAGTGATGACTAGGCTATGTTTAGGATGAAGGTGAGTGGGTTTGAATGTTATTGGAAGAATGTGTAGGATGACTTGTCTTTATGTGTTTGAGTGTTTAGAGCTTAATGTGGCAATATTCAAATAAATGATTATGCATATACACACATGAATCACTCACACAAGACACATAAGCAAGTTGTTAGTTTGGAATAATGTGATGATGGTTAAGCAAGCACGTGAAGACACTTCAACAAGTTCTAGTCAAGGCAAGGCCACTATCACAAGGAGGTTCTAATAAAAATCTGGGGGATCAGCACCCCACGAGCATCCAACAAGCCACTTAAGACTTTAAGTAACCCTACTAGGAGTTTTAATATACACAAAGGTACACCTCCTTTCGAGTTAGCACTGTATGGTGAGCGCTAATAGTGGTTAGACTTGGCTTTCACCTTATCCTCTGATTTTTATAGCGGACCGGATGAAAGTACCACTTGAGGTCATTCCCTTGGGGTGGATACCAAGGCAGGCCTCTCTAAGGTTTAACAAAAGCAACACAAGTAAATATTTTTGATCTCCAAGTTCGTGTTGGGACGCGAGGAGAGAGCATACACATTTACTTGGTCACACTCGCATGGGGTTCATTACCCTTAGAAATTCAATGTGTGGAAGACAATGCAAGCACTTGTTTGTTTTAAAACCTAAATCTAAATATGATGAAAGACAATGGTTCGTTTTAGCCCAATTTTTGATGTGAATTTGCAAACAATTGTTCGTTTTATGCCCAAAATCCAAATGTGTTTGCAAACAATGATTAGAAGATGAGAAATGAAATAATTGCACTTGGTTAATTCGCTATCCAAATTGCTGTAGATATTGATGTCAATATTGATCTAGCTCCTTATGATCACCTACAACATAAAAAAAAATGATATTATAATGCAGGCATAAAAAATAGGCTCATCAGGCAAGGAAAATTGTAATTTTAGATGCATAGCCGAATTAGATTTGATTATTTCGATACATTTTTTATTCAAAAATTAAAAAATCAAAGAAGAGACCCCCATTAATTTTTAGAGAGCTTTCTGAAAATGTAAAGAAATTAGAAAAATTCCCTAATTTGTGTCCAAAAATACAGATTTATGAAAAAGGTATAGTCGGCAAAGATTTGATATTTTTGCACTGTAAACGACCTTCAAATTAAATCTGCAAAACATAGAACCCCATTAGAATTTTAAGAGCTTTCCAAAAATATAAAAATTTCTAAAAAATTCGCTGATTTGCGCCCAGAATCGTGATTTTATGAAAAAACATAAAAATATGATAAATCCCGCAAAAATCACGATAAACCTGAAATGTTTATGCTGTAGCTTCCTTATATCATGGACAAACTTTTGCTAAAATCTTGTAGAAAAATTCGTAGCTGTTTGGAAGATATGATGAAATCTTTAAACCTAGGGTTTTGTCAAAAAAAAAAAGCGGATCTGCAACAAAAAGTTAATTAAACCTACAAAACTTAACAATGGGGGTTATATGAATGCAAATTTTTACTACAAAAACCTGCAAAAAAAATCAAGCGAAGTGAGTCCCACTGGGCGTGCCAAATGTAGTTAGGGTAAAATTGTAAATCAGGGCAAATGAATAAACATCAATGATAAAAACCCTAGCAATGCACAATGAAGCACAAGACAACATGAAAATTAAAATAACAAATGTAAATGCAAACTGATCTCCATGCTATGCTTGATTTATCTCCATTGCTCTTCTCCACCTCGCATGAGCATGCAAGATTCTGAAGGATTGTTGTTGGAAGAATGTTGGGTCGTCACTTCTGCAGCATAACATTAAGATGAAGATGCTAGAATGAAGGATGCAAAGGCTCTAATGATATTTCAACAGCATATGGATACTTGAGGATCAATGCATGCTAATGATAATTTGGCAGAATAATGTTACTTGAGGCTCAATGCATTTTAGAAAATTTGGCAGAATAATGGTACTTGAGGCTCAATGCATTTTAGAAAATTTGGCAGAATAATGGTACTTGAGGCTCAATGCATGCTAATGGCTTGTGAGGGGTTTGATTTATAGGAAAGGCTTGGTTCCAATGGACGGCTGAGATTATAAAGCTAATTGATTGATGTGGACGGCTAGGATTGATTAGGTATTCCCACTCTTCAAGGGAGTTGTAGTCATTTGACAAGTGTCAAGGAGGATAGGGCTCATGTGTGCTTGTGTACATAAAAAGTACTACATATAAAAGATATTAAATAAAAGGCTATAGTACCACTTATCTTTTTAAATGAAAGAGGCACACATGTCAGCTTAATGATAAGATAAATTAATTAAATAAATAAAATTTATTTAATTAATTGGAAAGTCGGCTTATAATAAAATGTGAGAACTTAATTCAAATAAAATATTTGAATTAGTTAGGATATGAGTTGGATATTAATTAAATAAATAAAATTTATTTAATTAATTGGCTAATGGAATAAGTGGGGTTAAGAGTGGGATTTAGGACAAAATGCTACATGATGTAATTGGCTAAAGGAATAAGTGGGGTTAAGAGTGGGATTTAGGACAAAATGCTACATGATGTCTAAGTGATGTATTTGACTAGGTGTTGCTAGACATGAACAAAGTTGGGACAAATTTGGGTGTCTACACCAAGATATGAAGGGTGTGATAGGTAAAAATCAAGTTAATAAGATCAAGCATATAATTTAAAACCTAATCCTACCACGATCAAAGAATCAAATCCAAGTGAAATCAAAAGCATGCAATTCAAAAACAATATCACCTAGATTGTATGATTTCTTATTTATGATGTGGATTACTTCTCAACAATGAACAATTATGAAGATAAAATCTGCCATGATGGATGGATGATAATGATAATATGCTAGATGGATGCTAAAGTGCTTAATATGCTCAAGATGATAATGTAGATGCTATATGAAAATGATGGATAGATGTAGTATGAAATGAGAGGGTGTGGCTATAGTGGATGGCTAAGATTAAATGATAATCATAGATGAATGTGTAGATGACAAGTGGAAGGAAGATAAGGCTTATATACGACTGTGTACATAAAAAGTATTACATGTGAAAGATATTAAATGAAAGATGTAGTACCACACATGTTTTTAAATGAAAGATACACACATGTCGGCTCAAGAAGATAAATGATAAGAGAAATTAATTAAATAAATAAAATTTATTTAATTAATTGGAAAGCGGGCTTATGAAAGAAATTTTTAATTAAATAAATAAGATTTATTTAATTAAAGTAGATAGAAATAAAGAGATAATTAAATAATTAAAGATTATTTAATTATAGCTTCGAGAAAATAGAAGAAATAGATAATGAATTAATTAAATAAATATAAATTTATTTAATTAATAGAAGAAATGAGTGATAGGGAAATTGTTCAAGTGTGTTAGACAAATGCAGATGATAGCTAATGCAATATTTGATACTAATGATAATTAAGTCAATTTTGGGTGTCTACATTTTGCCGCTCTTTGATACAATGTTCATTAGAGCATCGTGTCAAAGAAGATACGATGATTCACTTGACAAACAAGGTGATACCCCAGTGTAACTGGCAGGTGATGCCCCTTTGAGAGGTAAGCTAGGCTAACCAGGAAGGGCTAGGTTGGCTCACAATAAGATGGAAGACTAGAAACAAGGTTGATCAATTTTGGTTGAGTGCTACATAGGTATGATGGAATGGATAGGTGATATGACAGATTTTAAATAACTGCTCAAGAAGTAGAGAAATGCAATCCTTATGTTTGATATGGCATATGGATGTTATGCACCAGGGTTTAAAAGACCAAGGTGTTGAGGTATCCAATGCATAACTAGTGTACTACAATCTTGTCTAAACACATGAGGTCAAGATGTTGAACCACCATACGCAAGATATGGATAGCAGCTAATGTTTTGAGATGGAATTTGATGCTACAAGCAAAGGTTTGAGTT